>JARQOD010000001.1:50281004-50403188 GCA_033576555.1 Oophaga sylvatica
AAGACTCAGACGTCAAGGTTAGATTTCAGAAAGGCAGATTTTAAGGAACTCAGAAAGAGAATTGGAGGGATCCAATGGCTGGATATCCTTAAGGACAAAAATGTCCAGGAAGGATGGAAAATCTTGAAAAATGAGATTCTCAAAGCACAATCGTTAACAATTCCGAAAAGAGGGAAGAATGGGAAGCATTTAAGGAAACCAGGATGGATGAACATAGAACTTAAACACATGCTAAAAAGGAAGAAAGAAATGTTTATCAAATGGAGAGAGGGAGGCATATCTAAAGAAGAATATAATGCCGTCTGCAGAACCTGCAGGGCACAAATCAGATTATCTAAAGCTGACAATGAATTAAGGCTTGCAAGTGACGTCAAAAGCAACAAAAAAGGATTTTGGGGATACGTCAAAAGTAAAAGAAAAGTCAAAGATGCTATAGGATTTTTACAGGATGAAAATGATGAAATGGTAAGTCAGGATGTTGAGAAGGCTGAACTTTTAAATTCCTATTTTGCATCTGTTTTCTCTCAGAAAGGAAATGTAACATCAACTGATCTTCACTGTCCTATTAAAGGAATAGAAGAATCCAGGATATCTATAAACAGAAAGACAGTGAGGAAACACTTAGCTAACATAAATGAATTCAAGTCTCCAGGTCCAGATGAATTACACCCCAGGGTACTGAAGGAGATAGCAGAAGAAATTCTTGAACCACTGTCCATAATCTTTGAAAATTCTTGGAGAACAGGAGAAGTCCCAGAAGACTGGAGAAGAGCAAATGTTGTTCCTATCTTCAAAAAGGGGAAGAAGGTGGACCCAGGGAACTACAGGCCGGTGAGTCTGACTTCTATACCAGGAAAGATCTTTGAACAAATTATTAAAGAACATGTATGCAAGTACCTGGATAAGAATGAAGTGATTAAACAGAGTCAGCATGGGTTTGTAACTAATAAGTCATGTCAGACTAACTTAATTTCCTTCTATGACAGAATCACTGACTGGGTGGATCAGGGAAATGCTGTAGATATAGTATATCTTGACTTCAGCAAAGCATTTGACAAAGTATCTCACACAATCCTTATTGAAAAAATGACTAAGTATGGAATGGACAAGGCAACTGTTAGGTGGATTCATAACTGGCTTAGTGATCGGACCCAAAGAGTGGTTGTAAATGGCTGCACATCCAGTTGGAAGAATGTCTCAAGTGGGGTACCACAAGGCTCTGTTTTGGGCCCTGTATTGTTCAACATCTTTATCAATGATTTAGATGAAGGAATTGAGGGTAAACTGATCAAATTTGCTGATGACACAAAGCTAGGAGGGGTAGCTAATACTAGAGAAGAGAGAGAGAGGATTCAAAAAGATATACATAAACTGGAGCAGTGGGCAGCAACTAACAGAATGGATTTTAACAGGGAAAAATGCAAAGTACTACATCTGGGCAATAAAAATGAAAAAAGCATATACAAAATGGGAGGAATAGGGCTAAGTAACAGCACATGTGAAAAAGACTTGGGTATACTAATTGATCACAGACTTAACATGAGTCAACAGTGTGATGCAGCAGCAAAAAAGGCAAATGCAATTCTAGGATGTATCAACAGAAGCATACAGTCTAGATCACGTGAGGTCATTATTGCCCTCTACTCCTCTTTGGTCAGACCTCATCTGGAATACTGTGTCCAGTTTTGGGCACCACATTTTAAAAAAGACATCAACAAACTGGAGCAAGTTCAGAGAAGAGCCACCAGAATGGTGACCGGTCTGCAAACCATGTCCTATGAGGAACGGTTGCAGGATTTGGGAATGTTTAGCTTGCAAAAAAGAAGACTGAGAGGAGACTTAATAGCTGTCTACAAATATCTCAAGGGCTGTCACATTGTAGAAGGATCATCTTTATTCTCATTTGCACAAGGAAAGACTAGAAGCAATGGGATGAAACTGAATGGGAGGAGACACAGATTAGATATTAGAAAAAACTTTTTGACAGTTAGGGTGATCAATGAGTGGAACAGGCTGCCACAAGAGGTGGTGAGTTCTCCTTCAATGGAAGTCTTCAAACAGAGGCTGGATAGACATCTGTCTGGGATGATTTAGAGAATCCTGCTTTGAGCAGGGGGTTGGACCAGAAAGCCCAGGAGGTCCCTTCCAACTCTACCATTCTATGATTCCCCATTGACACTTCCCTCTCAGGTGCCACAAAACTTCTATCTCTCACTTCCTTCTTCAGCCTCAATCAATGGTCTTCTGCAGCCACTCACAAAGATGGCCACACATTGGACCTCATCTTCACCCGCCTCTGCTCCTTATCTAACCTCTCTAACCCACCTCTCCTTCTTTCTGACCAAAACCTACTTACATTCTCTTCCCTCTCCACTCCTTGTCCAAAATCCCCACTCCGCAAGCTTGTACACCTTCGCAGAAATCTTAAACACCTCGATTTGCGCTCACTGTCTGAATCCCTTCTTCCTCTTACAGACATAAGTTCCCTACACAATGCAGATGCAGTTGCCGCTCTTTGTAACACCACAATAGCTCTGGAATCGGTTGCCCCTCTCACACAAACCAAAGCTCGCAAAATCAACAGACAGCCCTGGCTCACCAGCCTGACTAAATAACTGAGACGGGCTACCAGGGTTGCTGACCAGAGATGGAAAAGATCCCACTCCAACAAGAACTTCATCACATTCAAACAGTCCCTAACTACTTTAGAGGCCACACTCACTGCAGCAAAACAAACCTACTTCTCATCTCTCATATGCTCCATGTCTCACAACCCTAAACAGTTATTCAACACTTTCAATTCTCTCCTCTGTCCCCCAGCACTTTTCCCTCTCCACTCATCTCAGCCGAATACTTTGCCTCATTTTTCAAGCAGAAGATTGATAACATCAGAGACAGTTTTGGTCGACAACCTCCAGAGCCCTTCCTCCTAACTGCTCAGCCCTCCTCAAAAACCAACTTCTCCACCATTACGGAAAATCGACTCTCCACTCTACTCTCAAGATCACATCTCATCACCTGTGCACTTGACCCGATCTCATCCCACTTCATCCCAAACCTCGCCACAGTCATCATCCCAACCCTAACCCATCTCTTCAACCTATCACTAACAACTGATGTTTTCCCCTCAAGCTTTAAACACGCCTCAATCACACCTATCCTCGAAAAGCCCTCTCTTGATCCATCCTCTGTGTCTAGCTATCGCTCCATATCACTTCTCCATGCCACAAAACTATTGGAACAACACGTCCATCTTGAACTGTCCTCCCATCTCTCTTCTTGCTCCCTCTTCGCTTACAATCTGGCTTCCGGCCACATCACTCTACTGAAACTGCCCTAATTAAAAGTCACCAATGAACTATTAACCGCCAAAGCCAAGCAACACTACTCTGTCCTCTTCCTCCTGGACCTGTTCTCTGCCTTTGACACAATGAACCATTCACTATTACTACAGACCCTCTCATCTCTTGGCATCACTGACTTCGCCCTATCTTGGATCTCGTCATACCTAACAAACCGGACATTCAGCGTCTCCCACTCGCACATCACCTCCTCACCTCGCCCCCATCTGTCGCAGTCCCACAAGGTTCAGTCCTAGGGTCCATGCTCTTCTCCATTTGCACCTTCGGCCTCGGACAGCTTATAGAATCTCACGGCTTTCAGTATCACCTCTATGCTGATTACACACAGATCTACATCTGTGGACCAGATATCACCTCCCTACTATCCAGAATCCAACAATGTCTGTCTGCTATTTCACCCTTCCTCGCCGCTAGATTTCTAAAACTTAATATGGACAAAACAGAATTCATCATCTTTCCCCCATCTCACTCAACCCCCTCCAACGGACCTATCCATTAAAGTAATTGGCTGCTCACTCTCCCCAGTCCCACAAGCTCACTGCCTAGGTAGAATCCTTGACACTGATCTCTCCTTCAAACCACATATCCAAGCCCTTTCCACTTCCTGCCGACTTCAACTCAAAAATATTTCTCGGATCCGTACATTCCTCGACCAAGAATCTGCAAAAACCCTAGTCCATGCCCTCATCATCTTCCCCCTTGACTACTGCAACCTCATGCTCTGTGGCCTCCCCTCTAACACTCTCGCACCCCTCCAATCTATTCTTAACTCTGCTGCCCGACTAATCCACCTATTCCCCGGCCTCTCCCCTCTGTCAATCCCTGGACTGGCTCCCCATTACCAAAGACTCCAATTCAAAACCCTAACCATGGCATACAAAGCCATCCACAACCTGTGTCCTCCATACATCTGTGACCTCGTCTCCCACTACTTACTGCATGCAACCTCCGATCCTCACAAGATCTCCTCTACTCCACTCTTATCTCCTCTTCCCACAAATTGCATACAAGATTTCTCCCGCGCATCACCCCTACTCTGGAACTCTCTACCACAACATATCAGACCCTCACCTACCATGGAAACCTTCAAAAACAACCTAAAGACCTACCTCTTCCGACAAGCCTACAACCTGCAGTAACCACCGATCGACGAAACCATTGCACGACCAGCTCTACCCTCGTCTACTGTATCTTCACCCATCCCTTGTAGATTGTGAGCCCTCGAGGGCAGGGTCTCTCTCCTCCTTTACCAGTCATGACTTGTATTGTTTAAGATTACTGTACTTGTTTTTATTATGTATACTCCTCCTCACATGTAAAAGGTCATGGAATAAATGGTGCTATAATAATACTATAACTTTTAAAAACCTCTAGGTGTTTCCCAGATTCATTAACATAAAAGTAAAAACAACCATAAAGGCGCAATTGCCCAAAGCAGTCAAACGGGTACCTCACTCACAATTGTAATATATTCAATAGACAATGGAATGTATAGCAGCAACCAGACAAAAATTGTAAGGATCTCACCCAAATCAAACTGAAGAACGTGATGGTCTGTAGAGTTCCTTGGGCATCAGATGGGACAAGGGAATAATAAGACCTGTCGAGCCCCAATGCGTGTCTCCTGCCCTGACAAGGGCAGTACCCACTTGTTATACTAATCAACAGGTGTGTGAAAAAGTGTATGCCCCCTTCCTGATTTCCTATTCTATTGTATGTTTGTCAAACTTAAATGTTTCTGATCACCAAATAATTTTAAATATTAGACAAAGATAACACAAGTAAACACAAAATGCAGTATTAACCCCTTAATGTCCACTGACGTGCACAGTCCGTCATGGCAAGGTGTCAGTTTTGGCACCTTGACGGACTGTGCACGTCATGCCTTTGAACTACCACTGCATGTAAACACGCAGTGGTAGTTCAGTGCCGACAGCTGTCACAGACAGCTGACAGGCACAGCAAGCGGTGCGGGGACCTTTGCAGTCGGTCCCCACACCTACAGCGCTGTGATTGGTCAGTCAATGTGACTGACCAAACACAGCAGCGATCGTGCAGAAGAGGCTGAAATTTCAGCCTCTTCTGCCTGATCAGTGCAGGAGCTCAGCTCTGCAGTGGCCAGCTTCCTGCACTGACAGCCAGGAGCGGTGCCCCCGCCGCCCCTGGCTGTTAACCCCCGACTGCTGCGATCGAGCGCGATCGCAGCGCTCAGGGGGAGAGGCAGAGGGTCGGGAGCTCCCTCTGCCTCAGATCGGCACCCCGCAATGTATTTGCAGGGCCCGATCTCTGCCTTGATGACCCGGGGGTTGTCATGACAACCTCCGGGTCATCTAGCTACGGAAAGCCGCTGTGATCATGGTCACAGCAGCTTTCACTATAGGTACAATGCATTGCAATGCTGGAGCATTGCAATGCATTGTACCTGCAATCAAAAGTAAAAAAGTGAAAGTCCCATAAAGGGACATAGTAAAAAAAGCATTTTTTTAAAAAAAATTGTAAAAAAAACCATTAAAAAATAATTTTAAAAAATTCCCCTAAAAAATACACATTTTTATGTAATAAAAAAACAAAAAAAATACACGTTTGGTATCGCCGCGTCCGTAAAAATCCCATCTATAAAAGTGTAACCCTAGTTAACCCCTTCAGTGAAAGACGTAAAAAAACCGAAAAAGTAGTAAATTATACTTTTTCCAAGCGGTATCATCATACCGCTTGGAAAAAGTGCAATAACACGCGATCAAAAAGTGGCATATAAATAATCACGGTACCGCTGAAAACGTCATCTTGTCCCGCAAAAAACAAGCCGCTATACAGCATCATCAGCGAAAAAATACAAAAGTTATAGCTCGCGGAATAAACTGATGCAAAAATAATTATTTTTCTATAAAAATTTTTATTGTGTAAAAAAACGCCAAAACATAAAAAAAATATAAATGAGGTATCGCTGTAATCGTAGTGACCCGAAGAATAAAGCTGCTTTATCAATTTTACCACACGCGGAACGGAGGAAGAAAAAAAAAAACAATTCCTGAATTGCTGGTTTTTGTTCATTCTGCTTCCACAAAAATCGGAATAGGAAGCGATAAAAAAAGTTATGTGCCCGAATATGGTACCAATATAAACGTCATCTCGTCCCGCAAAAAATAAGCCCACAGATAACTCTGTCGGACGAAATCTGGAAAAATTATAGCTCTCAAAATACGGCGATGCAAAAATTTCTTACAAAAAATTCTTCCAAAAAAAAAGCATCTTTTAGTGTGTGACAGAAGCTAAATATGAAAAAAGGGTATAAATCTGGTATCGCTGTAATCGCACCGACCCGAAAAATAAAGTTGCCTAATCACTAATACCGCATGAGGAACGGCGTAAAAAATAAAACCAATTCTTCACCTTTTGTGGATTTGTTCATTCTGCCTCCCAAAGATCACAGTAAGGCGATCAGAGTGGTTCCCCCCACATATGAGGTATCAGCGTACTCCGGACAAATTGCACATCAACTTTTGGGGTCCTATTTCTCCTGTTACCCTTATAAAAATAAAAATTTGAGGGCAAAAAGGTCATTTTTGTGGAAAAAAATAATGATTTTTTTATTTTCACGGCTCTACGTTATAAACTTCTATGAAGCCCTTGGGGGTTCAAAGTGCTGACCACACATCTAGATAAGTTCCTTGGGGGGTCTAGTTTGCAAAATGGGGTCACTTGTGGGGGGTTTCTACTGTTTAGGCACATCAGGGCTCTCCAAGAGCGACATGACACCCGCAGACCATTCCATCAAAGTCTGCATTTGAAAACTGCGCTCCTTCCCTTCCGAGCTCTGCCATGCGTCAAAATAGTGGTTTACCCCCACATATGGGGTATCAGCGTACTCAGGACAAATTGCAAAAATAGTTTTGGGGTCCTGTTACCCTTTGGAAAATAAAAATTGGGGGTGGAAAGATCATTTTTGTGGAAAATATATGATTTTTTAATTTTACGGCTCTATGTTATAACCTTCTGTGAAGCCCTTGGGGGTTCAAAGCTCTCACAACACGTTTAGATAAGTTACTTGGGGGGTCTATTTTCCAAAATGGGGTTACTTGTGGGGAGGGGTTTCCACTGTTTAGGCACATCATGGACTCTCCAAATGCGACATGGCTTCCAATCTCAATTCCAGCCAAAAAAGTCAAATGGCGCTGCTTTCCTTTCCGAGCTCTGTCATGCGCCCAAATAGTGGTTTACCCCCACATATGGGGTATCAGCGTACTCAGGACAAATTGCACAATAACTTTTGGGATGCTTTTATCCTTTGAAAAATAAAAATTGGGGGTGAAAAGATCATTTTTGTGGAAAAAATATGATTTTTAAATTTTACGGCTCTACGTTATAACCTTCTGTGAAGCCCTTTGGGGTTCAAAGTGCTCACCACAGATCTAGATAAGTTCCTTGGGGGGTCTAGTTTCCAAAATGGGGTCACTTATGGGGGGTTTCCAGTGTTTAGGTACATCAAGGGCTCTCCAAACGCGACATGGTGTCCGCTCTCGATTCCAGCCAATTTGACATTAAAAAATTGTGTCGAAAGAAAAATTTTGGGAAAAAAAGTTAAATGTTCATTTTTTCCTTCCACATTGCTTCAATTCTTCTGAAGTACCTGAAGGGTTAATAAACTTCTTGAATGTGGCTTTGAACACCTTGAGGGGTGCAGTTTTTAGAATGATGTCACTTTTGGGTATTTTCTGTCAAATTGACCCTCAAATTCACTTCAAATGTGAGGTGGTCCCTAAAAAAAAATGGTTTTGTAAATTTTGTTGTAAAAATGAAAAATTGCTGGTCAACTTTTAACACTTATAACTTCCTAACAAAAAAAAATTTTGGTTCCAAAATTGTGCTGATGTAAAGTAGACATGTAGGAAATGTTATTTATTAACTATTTTTTGTGACATATCTCTCTGATTTAATGGCATAAAAATTAAAAGTTTGAAAATTGCTAAATTTTCAAAATTTTTGCCATATTTCCGTTTTTTTCCATAAATAAACGCAAGTTATATCGAAGAAATTTTACCAATATCATGAAGTACAATATGTCATGAGAAAACAATCTCAGAATCGCCAAGATCCGTTGAAGCGTTCCAGAGTTATAAGCACATAAAGAGACTGGTCAGAAATGTAAAAATTGGCCTGGTCATTAACCTACAAAATGGCTTGGTCGTTAAGGGGTTAAATGAAGTTCTTTATTATTAATGAAAAAAGAAATCCAGTTTTTAAATGAACGTCTTTATTAAGAGAAAAATAAATCCAAACCTACATGGCCCTGTGTGAAAAAGTGATTGCCCCCTAAACCTGATAACTGGTTTTGCCACCCTTGGCAGCAACAACTGCAATCAAGCGTTTGCGATAACTAGCAATAAGTCTTTTACACCGCTCTATAGGAATTTTGGCCCACTCATCCATGCAGAATTGTTGTAATTCAGCCACATTGGGGGGTTTCCAAGCATGAACCACCTTTTTAAGGTCATGCCACAGCATCTCAGTCAGATTAAGGTCAGCACTTTGACTATGCCACTCCAAAGTCTTAATTTTCTTAAGCCATTTAGAGGTGGACTTGCGGTGTATTTTGGATCATTGACCTGCTGCATAACCCAAGTGCGTTTCAGCTTGAGGTCACGAGCAGATGGCTGGACATTCTCCTTCAGGATTTTTTGTAGACAGCAGAATTCATGGTTGCATTTATCACAGTAAGTTTTTCAGGTCCTGAAGGTGCAAAACAGCCCCAGACCATCACACTACCGCCACCATATTTCACTGTTGCTATGATGTTCCTTTTCTGAAATGCTGTGTTACTTCTACAGTCATGGCCAAAAGTTTTGAGAATGAAACAAATATATTTTCACATGATCTGCTGCCCTCTGGTTTTTATGTGTGTTTGACAGATGTTTTTATCACAGACAGAAATATAATAATTGCAAACATATGAGTAACAAAAGCTTATATTGACAGTTAGAATGAGTTAATGCAGCAAGTCAATATTTGCAGTGTTGACCCTTCTTCAGGACCTCTGCAATTCTCCCTGGCATGCTCTCGATCAACTTCTGGACCAAATCCTGACTGATAGCAGTCCATTCTTGCACAATCAATGCTTTCATTTTGTCAGAATTTTTAGGTTTTTGTTTGTCTCTTGATGATTGACCACAAGTTCTCAATGGGATTAAGAGCTGGGGAGTTTCCAGGCCATGGACCCAAAATCTCTATGTTTTGTTCCCTGAGCCATTTAGTTATCACCTTTGCTTTATGGCAAGGTGCTCCATCATGCTGGAAAAGGCATTGTTGATCGCCAAACTGCTCTTGGAGGGTTGGGAGAAGTTGCTCTTGGAGGACATTCTGGTACCATTCTTTATTCATGGCTGTTTTTTTGGCAAGACTGTGAGAGAGCCGATTCCCTTGGCTGAGAAGCAACCCCATACATGAATGGTTTCAGGATGCTTAACAGTTGGCATGAGACAAGCCTTATGGTAGCGCTCACCTTGTCTTCTCCGAATGAGGTGTTTTCCTGATGTCCCAAACAATCAAAAAGGGATTCATCAGAGAAAATAACTTTACCCCAGTCCTCAGCAGTCCACTGCCTGTACCTTTTGCAGAATATCAGTCTGTCCATGATATTTTTTCTGGAGAGAAGTGGCTTCTTTGCTGCCCTCCTTGAGACCAGGCCTTGCTCCAAGAGTCTCCGCCTCATAGTGCGTGCAGATGCACTCACACCTGCCTGCTGCCATTCCTGAGCAAGCTCTGCACTGCTGGTAGCGATCCCGCAGCTGAAACACTTTTAAGAGACGGTCCTGGCGCTTGCTGGTCTTTCTTGGGCGCCCTGGAGCCTTTTTGGCAACAATAGAACCTCTCTCCTTGAAGTTCTTGATGATGCGATAGATTGTTGACTGAGGTGCAATCTTTCTAGCTGCGATACTCTTCCCTGTTAGGCCATTTTTGTGCATTGCAATGATGACTGCATGTGTTTCTTTAGAGATAACCATGGTTAACAGAAGAGAAACAATGATGCCAAGCACCAGCCTCCTTTTAAAGTGTCCAGTGGTGTCATTCTTACTTAATCATGACAGATTGATCTCCAGCCATGTCCTCATCAACACC
Source organism: Oophaga sylvatica (assembly GCA_033576555.1). Lineage (NCBI taxonomy): Eukaryota > Metazoa > Chordata > Amphibia > Anura > Dendrobatidae > Oophaga > Oophaga sylvatica. The sequence continues at coordinate 50,291,480 of JARQOD010000001.1, forward strand.
CACACCTGTGTTAATGGAGCAATCACTGAAAAGAGGTTAGCTGGTCCTTTTAAGGCAGGGCTGCAATGATGTTGAAATGTGTTTTGGGGGATAAAGTTCATTTTCTAGCCAAATATTGACTTTGCAAGTAATTGCTGTTAAGCTGATCACTCTTTATAACATTCTGGAGTATATGCAAATTGCCATTAGAAAAAGTGAAGCAGTAGACTTTGTAAAAATTAATATTTGTGTCATTCTCAAAACTTTTGGCCATGACTGTACACCAGATGTCCTGGGACATACAGTACAGACCAAAAGTTTGGACACACCTTCTCATTCAATGATTTTTCTGTATTTTCATGGCTATGAAAATTGTAGAATCACACTGAAGGCATCAAAACTATGAATTAACACATGTGGAATTATACATTACACTTTACAAAAAAGTGTGAAACAACTGAAAATATGTCTTATATTCTAGGTTCTTCAAAGTAGCCACCTTTTGCTTAGATTACTGCTTTGCACGCAGAAAAGGTGAACGGATGGATTCTACATGCCTGGTTCCCACCGTGAAGCATGGAGGAGGTGGTGTGATGGTGTGGGGGTGCTTTGCTGGTGACACTGTTGGGGATTTATTCAAAATTGAAGGCATACTGAACCAGCATGGCTACCACAGCATCTTGCAGCAGCATGCTATTCCATCCGGTTTGTGATTAGTTGGACCATCATTTATTTTTCAACACGGCAATGACCCCAAACATACCTCCAGGCTGTGTAAGGGTTATTTGACCAAGAAGGAGAGTGTTGGGGTGCTACGCCAGATGACCTGGCCTCCACAGTCACCAGACCTGAACCCAATCAAGATGGTTTGGGGTGAGCTGGACCGCTCATCGCTTCAATTTTGAATAAATCCCCAACAGTGTCACCAGCAAAGCACCCCCGCACCATCACACCACCTCCTCCATGCCTCACGGTGGGAACTAGGCATGTAGAGTTCATCCGTTCACCTTTTCTGCGTGCAAAGCAGTAATCAAAGCAAAAGGTGGCTACTTTGAAGAACCTAGAATATAAGATATATTTTCAGTTGTTTCACACTTTTTTGTAAAGTGTAATGTATAATTCCACATGTGTTAATTCATAATTTTGATGCCTTCAATGTGATTCTACAATTTTCATAGCCATGAAAATACAGAAAAATCTTTGAATGAGAAGGTGTGTCCAAACTTTTGGTCTGTGCTGTACATCTTTCAAAAAGTTCAATTTTTGTCTCATCAGTCCACAGAATATTCTCCCAAAAGTCTTGTGTATTATCAAGATGTTTTCTGGCAAAATTGAGACAAGCCTTTATGTTCTTATTGCTCAGCAGTGGTTTTCGTCTTGGAACTCTGCCATGTAGGCCATTTTGGCCAAGTCTCTTTCGGTGCAGTCATGAACACTGACCTTAAGTTAGGCAAGTAAAGATGTTGGATGTTGTTGTGGGATCTTTTGTGACCTCTTGGATAAGTCATCTCTGTGCTCTTGGGGTAATTTTGGTCAGCCGGCCACTCCTGGGAAGGTTCACCACTATTTCATGTTTTCATCATTTGTGCATAATGGCTCTCACTGTGGTTCGCTGGAGTCCCAAAGCATGAAAAATGGCTTTATTACCTGTTCAAGATTGATAGATCTCTATTACTTTGTTTCCTATTTGTTACAGAATTTCTTTGGATTGCGGCAAGATATCTAGCTTTTGATGATTTTTTTGGTCTACTTCACTTTGTTAGGCAGGTCCTATTTAAGTGATTTCTTGATTAAGAGCAGGTGTGGCAGTAATCAGTCCTGGGTGTGGCAAGGGAATTTGAACTCAGGTTCTCAAAGGTGTGATAACCACAGTTATTTTATGTTTCAAAGGGCTAGGGTGGCAATCACTTTTTGAAACAGGGCCCTGTAGGTTTGGATTTCTTTTAATTTAATAATAAAGACCTTAATTTAAAAACTGCATTTTGAGTTTACTTGTGACATCTTTGCCTAATATTTAAATTTGTTGAGTGATCTGAAACATTTAAGTGTGAAAAATATGCAAAAGAATAGGAAATCAGGTGGAAGTGACCCTGAAACAAAAAACTCCTGTCTGACACATTTCCACCTTAATAATAAGGTTTCACCAGAGGAATGTGTTTGAAGGGGAGAAAACTAAGACTAAAAGCGCCAAGAGTGCTATAAATGTAATTGAAATAGATTGACAGTGGCATGTAAGGGGGTCAACAGCAATGAGCTTAGCTGTTGTAGAGGCAGATGCTGAGCCTGTGTCTTCCGGTTATGATGCAGGCTCAGATCCTGAGTCCGCATCACACATAGCGACACAATATTAGATGTCCTAATTTGTCCAATATCCAGAAGTGATTAAAGACGTTTTCTCATAATCATAAATAGGTAAAATTGCAAAGTTCTTGTAATATCAAGCTCTCTCTAGAATTAAGGGATTTTTTAAATGTTTTTGCAAACTGCTTGCTGTCTAGGTTGCCAGCCATCTCTGCAGTCTATCAGAGGTGGCCAGTTTCTTAGGCAAGGAGTATAGCGCTTTCAAGCTTTTTCCAATAAAGCTTGCAAGCGCTGCCTTGAAGCTTCCAGATCCCTTTATCCCAACTTCAGGAACCCTGTGCTAATCCAATGCTGCAGAAGCGAAGCTGCCTCTGATTATAGCATGGGGGAGTGCAGAGATTGGGCCAGTGGCTCAGCCATCCCATTTGAGCAAATTGTGAATCATTAGAACTGTACCTCACCCAGGCAAGCAGGAAGCTGGAATACAATGGAGTGGTGTGCTCCTGAAGATAAGATCACGAGAGCAAATCTTTAAAGGGGCTGTCTTGCCTTAGGATACAAGTTTGCAGTCACTTTATGTGACAGCAGACTTGTGAGTCCTCATAGCGCACACACTGCGAGGATTCTCCACCTCCGGGAGTAGGCAGTCATGTGACCACAAGTATGCAATTTGCATACTTCCTGCCACATTCCAACTAAACACGTCCGGTTTCACTCAATACACTTGCATTCAGCGAGGCCGGACAAGTTTAGTCGGAATGTGACTGTATGTATGCAAATTTCATACTTGCGGTCACGTGCCCGCCTGTTCATGTCACTACAGAATCCTCACAGCTTGCAGTGGTTGCGATGCAAGAATTCACAAGTTTGCAGTCACATAGAGTGACTGCAGACTTGTATCCAAAGGCCTGACAATCCTTATAAGTAAGAATATCTAAAAAATAGTCACAAAGTAGCCACTAAATTGCTCTACTCTTAAATTGACCCTACTACCAAAGCTGGACTTTTAAGACGAAATAGAAGTTACAAATTTCTGTTACTAGCCACTTTCAATCCTGGGAGTCACATGTCACTGACATCATGGATTTGCCATTGTAAAAAACTGCAACACTTAACGACAAAATTCGGCAACCTGTTGTCACGGGTGTGTCGCTGCGAAGATCGTCGCGATTGCACACCCTGACTTCTCACAGCTGAGTTTCTGGTGCTGGGTGTTTTGCGGCAGAGAGGGAGTTAATTCTTCCTCTCTCTGTGCTGGACTAGACCAGCCTCGCTCAGCTGCAATTAATGTTGTGATAATTGGTTTCCTTCAAATACCTGCCTGTCTGCTGGGGAAGTGTCGGTGAAAGCATTCATGCAGACCAGCAGAGCGGATTGTTGTATGGTGAAGGCTGAAGTTAAGAGTACCTGTGTGGTCTTTTCCCCCTCCTCGCTTTATCATTTATCTCCGTACCCGTTGGTGTCCCCTCTGTTTCCTGTGGTGTGATTTTTGTATGCAAGGTGGATTTTAGTTTACCCCTTGTACTGTCTCGTTCGTTTATTACTGTGTTTAGGCATATACCTACCAGTCCCCGGTGTGTGATCAGGGTCCTTCTCAGGACTGGATCACGGAGGTTCAGGGATCCTCAGGAGGTAGGGATTACGCTGGTGGCCTGGACCTCTGTACCATTAACAGTACCTCCAGGTAGAGGGATTAGTCAGGACCCCAGCTTAGGGTCAGCATAGACCCCAGACCTCCTGTATGCAGTAACAGCGTGACATTTTCACCGACCCACTAAAGATTTTCTCCAGTCACCATGGATCCAGTAGTCAGTCTTGCCTCGGCAGTTGCAGAGTCTGTCCATGGAGCTGGCGGACGTTAAGTCCAAGGTTTTGTACCCCCCGGAGCAGGCCGGACCTGAACCTAAAGTAGCTCTCCCTGACAGATTCACTGGGGGGCGGGACAAGTTTTTTGCTTTCCGGGAGGCATGTAAATTGTACTTCCGGCTGCGACCCCGGTCATCTGGGAGTGAGGAACAAAGGGTGGGGATTGTCATCTCGCTCCTACAAGGAGACCCCCAATCCTTGGCGTTCGCTCTCCCCCGGGCTCCCCAGCTCTCCAGTCAGTGGATGGGTTTTTTACGGCTCTGGGTCTTGTGTATGATGACCCGGATCGGGTCTCCCTTGCTGAATCTAAGTTACGTAGGATCCAGCAGGGAGATCGTCCGGCAGAGGAATTCTGTTCGGAGTTCCGTAGATGGGCCACGGACACCCAGTGGAATGACCCGGCTCTTAGGAGCCAGTTTTGTCAAGGTTTATCTGACAAATTAAAGGATGTGCTGGCACAGTATGTCCCTCCCACGTCACTGGAAGCCGCTATGGCCCTTGCTATTCGTATTGACAGACGTCTTCGGGAGAGGTGCGGGGTAACTTCACCCCCTGTGATGACTCCACCTTCCTCAAGGGTCCCTTATATGGAGCTTCCCCTGGTCAGTCCAGAGGAGCCTATGCAATTAGGAGGGACATCATTCCGGGGGAGTGGATCGGTGGGGCGCCACAAAACAGGAGGTTGTTTCTTCTGTGGAAAAAAGGGACATTTTATTAGGGGGTGTCCATCCCGTCCTTTGCAGAGTGAGAAGTCGCCGGAAAACTATTGATCCCAGATTGTGTGGTGGACGGCAATCTGGGAGTAAGTATTTCGTCCCTAAGTTCGTCTCAGTTTCTCGTACCGGCGGAGGTGGTGGTGGGTGCGAGAACTGAGAGGATATCTGTTCTTCTGGATAGTGGTTCCGGGGCTAACCTGGTGGATGCTCGCTTTGCCCGGGTTCAAGGTATGCGATTGAGTGTGTTGACTAAACCCGTCCCCATATTCTCGATCGACGCCAGACCTCTCGGTCAGGGAAGTTTTTTGCAAGCAGTGCATAACATAGATCTTCAAGTGGGGGCATTACATAAAGAACTGTTGTCTTGTTATGTGTTGGAGGGTCTTCCCACTCCTATAGTGCTGGGCCTTCCTTGGTTAACTAAGCATAACCCGGTTATTGATTGGCAATCCAGAGAGATAAGCCAATGGAGTGAATTCTGTAATAAAAACTGCATGAATACGGTCATTGGGGCGGTCGCTCCTAGGGCCTTACCTCCATTTCTGGTGGACTTTGAGGATGTATTCTCGGAGAAAGGGTGTCAAGAACTACCTCCTCATTGCGAGTATGACTGTTCTGTTAACCTGCTCCCTGAGGCCAAGTTACCGAAATCTAGGTTGTATAACCTTTCTGGTCCTGAGAGACAGGCCATGAAGGATTATATTTCAGAGAGTCTGGCTAAGGGGCATATTAGACCTTCATCTTCCCCGATGGCCGCGGGGTTCTTCTTTGTGAAAAAAAGAGATGGAGGCCTACGCCCTTGCCTGGATTTCCGTGAGCTTAATCGGATTACGGTCCGAGATCCGTATCCGCTCCCACTTATTCCCGATCTCTTCAATCAGATCGTGGGTGCCAAATGGTTCTCTAAGTTGGATCTCAGGGGGGCGTACAATCTGATTAGGATGAAGGAGGGGAATGAGTGGAAGACGGCGTTTAACACTCCGGAGGGGCATTATGAGAACCTTGTCATGCCATTTGGTCTGAGTATTGCCCCGGCAGTGTTTCAACACTTTGTAAATTACATCTTTCGCCACCTAATGGGACAGTTTGTGGTCATATATATGGATGATATCTTAATTTACTCGCCGGATCTTGTGTCTCATCAGGAGCATGTTAGGCAGGTGTTACAGATCTTGCGGGATAATAAACTGTACGCCAAATGGGAGAAGTGTGTGTTCGCCGTACAGGAACTTCAGTTTTTAGGGTTCCTGGTGTCAGCATCCGGTTTTCGTATGGACCCTGGGAAAGTGCAGGCAGTTCTTGAGTGGGATCTGCCAGAGGATCTTAAGGCATTACAACGTTTCCTGGGGTTTGCTAACTACTACCGGAAGTTCATTCGTAATTTTTCGTCCATAGTTAAACCTCTCACAGACATGACTAAAAAAGGGACGGATTTTTCAAAGTGGTCTGACAAGGCTTGTCAAGCGTTTTCCTCTTTGAAAAAATGTTTTGCTTCAGCACCCATACTTATTCAACCTGATGCGTCACAGCCGTTCATTGTTGAGGTGGACGCTTCCGAGGTAGGGGTGGGAGCAGTATTGTCACAAGGTTCGTCCCCTGGTAAATGGCATCCGTGCGCCTTCTTCTCTAAAAAATTGTCGTCCGCTGAGAGGAATTATGATGTCGGCAATAGGGAACTCTTGGCCATTAAGTTGGCTTTTGAGGAGTGGCGTCATTTTTTGGAGGGGGCAGTCCACCCGGTCACCGTCATTACCGATCACAAAAACCTGCTATATTTAGAGTCCGCTAGACGTCTGAATCCCAGACAAGCTAGGTGGTCGTTGTTTTTTACCAGGTTTAATTTTGTCGTCACATATCGTCCTGGGTCAAAAAATGTTAAGGCGGATGCCTTATCTCGCTGTTTCCCAGGGGCTGGGAATACGGAGGACTCGGTTCCGGTCCTTCAGGAGGGGGTGGTGGTGTCGGCAGTATGCTCTGAGCTTGAGGAGGAGGTATTGGAGGCTCAGGGGACGCCCCTGTAGGACCTCCAGGGAGACTGTTTGTTCCAAATCAGTTGCGACAAAAGGTGATCGAGGCACACCATAATTCTGCTTTGGCAGGACACCCAGGGAGTAAAGCAACTGAGGATCTCCTCTCGCGCCGGTTTTGGTGGCCTAACTTACATAGGGAGGTGGTAACTTTTGTCGCGTCCTGTGAGGTTTGTGCGCGCTCTAAGACCCCACATACCCGTCCGTCAGGGACCCTCTTACCTTTGAAGATTCCGGAGCGTCCGTGGACTCATCTGTCTATGGACTTCATTACGGACCTCCCGCCATCTTCGGGTAAAACAGTCATACTCGTTGTAGTGGACAGGTTCAGCAAGATGGCACATTTTATCGCTCTTCCTGCTCTTCCTAATGCTAAAACTCTTGCGCAGGTGTTTATTGGGGAGATTGTAAGGCTTCACGGGGTACCCTCCGATGTGGTGTCGGATCGGGGGTCTCAGTTTGTGTCCAAATTCTGGAAAGCATTTTGTACACGGCGGGGGATGCAGTTGTCATTTTAATCGGCTTTTCACCTGCAGACCAATGGTCAGACAGAGCGTCTGAACCAGAGCTTGGAGACATATCTCCGGTGTTTTGTGTCAGAGAACCAGGAGGACTGGGCTTCTTTCTTGCCTCTGGCGGAATTTGCTCTAAATAATAGGCGGAGCGAGTCCACTGGTAAGTCCCCGTTTTTTGGGGCATATGGTTTTCACCCCAGTTTTGTACTTTCAATAGGGGGGCTCTTCTGGGGTTCCTGAGGAGGAACGATTTTCGTCGTCACTTGCTTCAGTGTGGAGAGGAGTGCTGAATAATCTGAGTACTATGGGGAACCGATACAAACGTATGGCTGATAGGAGGAGAGTGTCTGGTCCGGACCTAAGTGTGAACGATCTGGTATGGTTGTCTACCAAAAATATAAAACTTAAGGTTCTCTCCTGGAAACTGGGTCCCAGGTTCATCGGGCCATACAAGATCAGTGCTATAATTAATCCGGTTGCATTCCGTCTTGACCTCCCTCCTACATTTAAAATTCATAATGTGTTCCACAGATCGTTGCTTAAGAGGTATGTGGCGCCGGTGATACCTTCACCTTTACCTCCTCCTCCTGTGGTGGTCAATGGTAACTTGGAGTTCCAGGTGTTGAGAGTCATCGATTCACGTCTTAATCGCCGGTCCCTTCAGTACCTTGTTCATTGGAGGGGGTATGGTCCTGAGGAGAGGACGTGGGTTTCTGCGTCGGATATTAACGCAGACCGATTGGTTCGGGCCTTCCATACTACTCACCCAGATAAACCCGGCCCTGAGGGTCCGGATGCCCCTCGTAGAAGGGGGGTACTGTCACGGGTGTGTCGCTGCGAAGATCGTCGCGATTGCACACCCTGACTTCTCACAGCTGAGTTTCTGGTGCTGGGTGTTTTTCGGCAGAGAGGGAGTTAATTCTTCCTCTCTCTGTGCTGGACTAGACCAGCCTCGCTCAGCTGCAATTAATGTTGTGATAATTGGTTTCCTTCAAATACCTGCCTGTCTGCTGGGGAAGTGTCGGTGAAAGCATTCATGCAGACCAGCAGAGCGGATCGTTGTATGGTGAAGGTTGAAGTTAAGAGTACCTGTGTGGTCTTTTCCCCCTCCTCGTTTTATCATTTATCTCCGTACCCATTGGTGTCCCCTCTGTTTCCTGTGGTGTGATTTTTGTATGCAAGGTGGATTTTAGTTTACCCCTTGTACTGTCTCGTTCGTTTATTACTGTGTTTAGGCATATACCTACCAGTCCCCGGTGTGTGATCAGGGTCCTTCTCAGGACTGGATCACTGAGGTTCAGGGATCCTCAGGAGGTAGGGATTACGCTGGTGGCCTGGACCTCTGTACCATTAACAGTACCTCCAGGTAGAGGGATTAGTCAGGACCCCAGCTTAGGGTCAGCATAGACCCCAGACCTCCTGTATGCAGTAACAGCGTGACACCTGTCAACTGTCAATGGTTCATCATTTAAATAGGTCTCTGTAATGAAACTCTCCCACCCCGATATTGATTATAACATGCACTTATGCAGAATCTAAGCAGCACAGCTCAGTTTCCATCAGATAAAATTTTAATGTAGTCCTCACAAATCCTGTGCTGTTTCCTAATATCTTCTCCTGCTGTACACAAAAATCCTAGCACTGCCTAAAATGCTGCATTTTGATTGCCCTGGTCTTCAGCTTCACATGGAAAACCATGGTCTTCATGTTAAACTCAGTTATAGTGAGTATAATTGATGAGTTAGACTGAAGAATTAAGAAAGCCATAGTTGCTTACCCTTTAACCGCTTCCCACACCAAGCCTATTTTCACCTTCCTAACCAGGCCAAATTTTAAAATTCTGACCACTGTGACTTTATGAGGTAATGACTCTGAAACGCTTAAACGTATCCCACTGATTCTGAGATTTTTTTTTCATGACATATTGTACTTCATGATAGTGGAAAAATTTGTTCGATATGAGTTGCATTTATTTGTGTAAAAAAAATCGAAACATTTTGCAATTTTCCAACTTTTAATTTTTATTTCCTTAAACCCCTTAAACCAGAGAGTTATGTCACACAAAATATTTAATAAATAGCAATTCCCATATGTCTACTTTACATCGACACAATTTTTAAAACATAATTTTTTTTTAAAGAAGTTAAAAGGGTTAAAAGTTGACCAGCGATTTCATATTTCTCCAACAAAATTTACACAACCAATTTTTAGGGACCACATCACATTTGAAGCGACTTTCAGGGGCCTATATGACAGAAACTGCCCAAAATTGACACCATTCTAAACACTGCACCCCTCAAGTTGCTCAGAACCAAATTTAAGAAGTTTATTAACCCCTCAGGTGCGTCACAGAAATTATTGTAATGTGGAAGGTAAAAATAAACATTTTACTTTTTTTCACAAAAAATAGCATTAGATCCATTTTTTTAATTTTCACAAGGGTAACAGGAGTAATTGGACCCCAAAATTTGGAGTGAAATTTCTCCTAAGCACGCCGATACCCCAAATGTGGGGGAAAACTACTGTTTGGATGCTCGGAAGGGAAGAAGCACTATTTGACCTTTTGAACGCAAAACTGCTGGAATCGAGAGCGGACGCCATGTCACATTTGTAGAGCTCCTGCTGTGCCTAGACAGTAGAAACTCCCCACAAGTGACCTCATTTTGGAAACTCGACCCCTCAAAGAACTTATCTAAATGTGTAGTGAACACCTTGAACCACAAGGCACTTCACAGAATTTGACAATGTTGATGTGTGGCAATGAAAAAATATATATTTTTCCCACAAAATGTTTTCATTTACACAAGGATAGAAAGAGAAAAAGGCCTTAAGTTTTTCATTTTTCTAAGGGCTTGTAGGAAAAAAATGGACCTCAGTTTGTTCTAAAAATTTCTCCTGGCTGCGCTAATACCCCACATGTAATCAGGAAATACTTTTTAGGCACAGTGCAAAGCTCAGAAGGGAGTCAGCGCCAAATTATAGTGCAGATTTTACTGTAATGGTTTGCTGGGGCCATGACCCAATGGAAGAGAGGTGCCAGAACAGGAGAACCTCGCATGATTGTCCTAATTTTAGAAACTATACCTCTCAATGAATTAACCTATGGGTGCAGTGATCATATTGACACCACGGATGTGTCACAGAATTTTATACCATTGGGCAATGAAGAAAAAATAATTACATTTTTACCACCCAAATTTTGTTTCAGCCCCAGGTTTTACATTTTCACATGGGAAAATGGATAAAAATGGAACCAGATTTTGTCCCACAATATCTGCTGAATGTAGAAATACCCCATATGTGGCTATAGAGCCTCTAAGTGCTAGAGAGAAGAATCCCTCAAGCAACTCCATTTTGGAAATGATACCTGTGAATGAAACCCGCGGTTCCTCCCATGTCTCCAATGTGACGTAACTACACAGTCACAGGTCTCCGGATTCCCCATTGTCTCTCAGGTCAGTAAGGGAACTGCACCTAGAGCAAATGACCGCCGGGGAGGATGTACTGTTACCCACTGGGTAATCTAAGATTTGTGATCAGAGTAAAGCATCAGCCCAAAATTAATTTTATGGTTTAATTGCCTTAAGGGCGCACTAGATAATTACAGGAATATACAGTAAGCTATACAATGGAATTACAGTGGATTTGCAGTCAGAGTAAAATTTTACAATAAGGTACAAGGCTTAGATGTATTAGCTAAAGGTCAATGTTACCAGGCTGTAGGTTGCATGTGGACGCCGGGAGCTCTGCGAATCACAGGTAAGAATCTTAGTTGCCGGACAGTCCCCAAAACGTGTGCCGCTGCTCCCTTGGCAGATCTGTCCCTTGTTCCTTCTTAGATCTTCATCATCTTGTTCTACTGTGTGAATAGCGAATGTCTGCCATAGGCTCACAGTTCTTAAATCTGCTAGGTCCCTCCCCTCGGTGTCAGAGGGTGGGCTAATAATCTCCACCCTTAGCTCCCTGCAGAATTTATTCCCAATATCTAAGAAAGGGGTTAACTTTCTCCAAGACAATCGGATCAGGACATGAGAGGTACCAGTGAATGCAGTTTGTTTTGCCTGTGCGTGGAGATCAAACATGGCCCGTTTGGCCCTCCATGGTGACCCAATCTCTATATCTCAGGTCCCCGAGTCATCACCGACTCGGGAGTCGCACTGTCAGATGCCTGAGGTCCGCAGGATCATGCAGTTATTTTTTATGAGACTATACCTCAAAAGGCGTGCTCATAATTCATAATCCTAGAACTGAGTCGTAGTGGCTGGGAGAGACAATGGATGTGTTTTCTGTGTCTAGCTGACAGGTATAATCTAATTGAAGCCCCTAGGCATCTCCAGGCCACATGCTGGCATGGCTCCAGGATAAAGCTTTGAAGTCCTGTTTTGGGCCTGATCTATTTAGCATACTAATAGACCTTTTTATCACAGTGGAGACTAAACCCTGTTGTATTGAATATGCCCACAGGCCATGGAGGCCAGGAGCAGCCAGCTATCTGTGGCTCTGTGAACAGACAAAATGGCCCCTGAGACAGGCCAATCTCAGACATGAGGCGAGCCTTATGCCCCATATCCAAGATGGTGGCTGTTCCTTCATCACACCTCCCTGCTTTAGAGGGCGCTAGGGGATATCACATTCCTGTGTTCCCCCATGCGCCCTTCCGCACCCTCTCCTTGCCGGGACAACCCATCAGCGTTACCAGGGTCCCTACCTCTATTGTGGCGAATGGTGAAGTGGTACTGCTGGAGAGCGAGGCTCCAGCGTAGCAATCTCCCAATCGTCCCAGAGACCGTGTGTAACCAGCTGAGGGGGTTGTGGTCTGTTTCCACGGTGAATTGGCGTCCGTACAAGTATGGTTGCAGGGCCCACACAATTGCCAGACATCCCTTCTCCATTGTGGAATAGGCCACTTCCCTTCCGCAGGAGCTTCCGGCTCAGGTACAAAATGGGGTGTTCATGGCCCGTAGTGTCGACCTGGCTGAGCACAGCACCGAGACCGAAGTCGCTGGCGTCGGTCTGCACTAAGAACGGCCGCGTGAAGTCGGCTGCCTGTAGTACAGGAGAACTAGAAAGGGCGGTCTTGAGCGCCTGGAAAGCTGTCTTGCAGGCGACTGTCCAGTCGACTGCGACAGGCAGCCTTTTCTTGGTGAGGTCCATCAGGGGCTTGGCCAGGGCACTATAGTGTGGAGCAATGGTCAAGCCTGCTCACTGGATCCGCCCGAGCACCTGCGCCAGGTGCTCTAGGTGATCCTCCTAGGTGGGACTGAAGATGGCAATGTCATCCAGGTACGCGGTCGCATACCTTTCCAGTCCCTCGAGCAGTGCGTTGACCATCCGCTGAAAAGTGGCAGGGGCATTCTTCGTGCCGAAGGGCATCACCGTGGACTCGTACAGTCCGAATGGGGTGATAATGGCAGAGCGTTCCCGTGCCCCAGGGTCAGGGGAATCTGCCAGTACCCCCTGCTCAGATCCATGATGGTCAGGTACCTGGCCCCGGCCAGCTGGTCGAGCAGGTCATCGATGCGCGGCATTGGGTACGCATCGGTGACCGTCACAGCGTTGAGCCCCCGGTAGTCCACGCAGAACCACGTAGTTCGGTCCTCTTTAGGGACGAGGACTACAGGTGAAACCCACGCGCTGTTGGACTCTTGGATCACCCCCAGCTTCAGCATCTCATCTATCTCTTGGCGCATTTGCTGCTGCACCTCAAGAGAGACCCGATATGCTGAACGCCAGATCGGGGGGTGATTTACGGTGTCCACGTCATGGACGGCTGTCTCCGTCCTTCCGGGCAAGCTGTTGAACAGCTCCCGAAAGGGGTGTAGGGTGACCCCCAGCTGGGAACGTTGGTCCTTCGAGAGCTGGTGGCCAACCCCCACATCCTCGATGAATCCACCCGCCTTGGCTTGGGTGAGCAGATCCAGAAGGGTTTCTGCCTCTCCTTCCTCAGGAAGGTTGCACACTGGGTGGGCACAAGCCTCCTGCTCATGATGGGCCTTCATCATGTTCATGTGGAAGGCCTTCCTCCTTCCATGGGCGTGGTCCAGGGTGACCAGATAGTTGATGGTGTTGAGCTGCTCGTGCAGGAGGTATGGACCCTCCCAGGCCGCCTGATGCTTGTTTTGAGGTACGGGGACCAGTACCCACACCTTTTGACCCACCTGGTAGGTCCACTCACAAGCATTCTGGTCGTACCACCGCTTCTAGTCAGCCTGGGCTTGGGCCATATTGTCATGCACCAGTCGTGTCAAGGCCATCATTTGGTCTCGGAAGCGCACGACATTCTCAATGACCAACACTCCAGGGGTGGCCAAATCCCCTTCCCATGCTTCCTTCACCAGAGCAAGGGGCCCCCGTACAGGAGCTCAAAGGGGAGAACCCCGTTGAGGCCTGTGGGACCTCCCGGTAGGCAAACAGCAGGTGTGGGAGATACCGCTCCCAGTCTCTCCCGTGGGAGTCGACCAACATTTTCAACATCTGCTTTAAGGTGCCATTGAACCGCTCACACAGGCCATTGGTCTGTGGGTGATACGGGCTGACTACCAGATGCTGCACCTGTACCTGCTTACAGAGAGACTCCATCAGCTGCGACATGAACTGGGTCCCTCGGTCGGTGAGCATTTCCTGGGGAAACCCCGCTCTGGAGAAAATCTCCAGTAAGGCAGTGGCCACTTTGTCAGCCCGAATGGACGACAAAGCTACCGTCTCCGGATACCGGGTGGCATAGTCCACTACCGTTAGTATGAAGCGTTTCCCCGAGTGGCTGGGAGTGGACAGAGGTCCAATGAGGTCCACAGCCACCCTTGAGAAAGGCTCTTCGATGATGGGCAGAGTTACCAGTGGGGCTTTGGGGCACCCCCCGCCTTCCCCACCCTCTGACAGGTGTCACACGAACGGCAGTAGGCAGTCACCTCGGTCCTCATTCCAGGCCAGTAGAAATGCTGAGCTAGCCTGGCCCTGGTTTTAGCGATCCCTAGGTGCCTGGCCATGGGAATCTCGTGTGCGATCCGCAACAATTCCGCCCTGAACGGATAGGGTAAAACTAACTGTCGGTCCCTGTACCACGCCTCCGGTGAACCCTGCTGAACCGTTACCCGGTACAGTCGTCCCTGGTCCCAGACCACTCGCTCGCGGTCGGACTCCAGGGAAGGCTGTGCCGCCTGCTCATTGAGAGTTTTCAGGCTAGCGTCAGCTTCCAACACTGCCTGAAATCCCTGACTTGATGTGGCAAGAATTGATGAAACTGCCACATCCTCTGTCTGTTCCCCGGGATCTGTCCCCTGGCCGCTGTCTGACTCGGCAGCCACTTGGTCGGAGAGGGGGAAACCGTCAGACCTCCGCGAGGCTCCTTGGGCTTCGGCGCTCCCACTCCTGGTAACAGCGTTCACGACCACTGAGACCACTGGTAGCGCTGGCTTCCCCTCGGCCCCTGACCAAGTCGCCGGGTCAGGCAGACTTCCCTGGCCTCCTGACATCCCGGATGTGGGGAACTCCTGCCCTGGGGTCTTACCTGGTGGCTCCTCTCCCGGGACGCCCCCTCCCCCCATGGCCTGTTCCTCTTTCTGCAGAGGCCCTAGACTCAGCAGGCTGGATTCCCTTAGGGGCCCTACACTGCCCATAGCAGCCCCTCCCTCCACCTCTGAGCTCTCCCCCGCAGTCTCCTCACCTGTCCTCACTGTGAGCCCTGTGTGTTTAGTGTCAGTGCATGGCTTACCATCAGGTTTCACTCCCTCCTCCACTGTTGGAGTCACATTCAGCACATTAACATTAGCATTCACAGTAGAGTCATGACATTCTTGGGGAGCCGAACTTGGGGGTTCAGTGGCCACATACTGGGACACTAGCCGCCCCAAATCGGTCCCAAGCAACACATTGGCAGGAATATTTGGCGTTACTCCCACCTCCCGCATCCCCCTCCCGGCGCCCCAGTCCAAAAACACCTTGGCGACGGGCAGCGCCGGTTCAATGCCTCCAATTCCGGAGACGAAAAGGGTTTTCCCAGATACCAAATCTTGAGGGGACATTACCTCAGGACGTACCAGGGTTCGTTCAGCGCCTGTGTGCCGCAGCCCCATGACCGCTGAGCGGCCGATGGTGACGGGTTGTAATTGTCCAGAGACCTCCCACCACCCCCTCTTACACACAAAACCGTGGATGGTTTCTGGGACAGGGATGGGGCCTTATGGCGCTGGGGACACGCAGCCTTAAAGTGTCCTGGCTGTTTGCAATGATGACAATGCCTGGGTTCTGTTCCTGGCCTGGAGAGGGCAGCAAGGGGGTACACCCCTTGCACTCTGGGGGGCTGGATATGGGGCCGGGGCAGGATTGGGCTTACCCCCTCTCCTGGTGCTGCTAGCAGGCTTCTTCGAGTCAGGCGCCCTGTTGTTGGCATGCTCGTCTGCCAGGGCGGCTGTAGCAGAAGCCCCCTTTGATTTCTGGTCACGGAGGAACTGCTGGAGGTCCTCTGGGCAGTTCCACAAGAACTGCTCCTTGACGAACAGTTCCTGGACCTCCTGGTGGGTGGTGAGCTCTAGACCCGAGGTCCAGTGCTCCCCAGCTCTCAACAGGGCCCGCATGTGGTCGGTCCAGGTGTCCTTTGAGCCCCGCTGCAGGCTACTGAACTTCCTGCGGTACGACTCCGGGGTGAGGTTGTGCTAGATCAAGGCCTGCTTGATGCTGTTGTAGTCCTGCTCCTCCCCAGCAAGTAAGTCCCCCAAAACTTCAAGGGACTTACCCCTCAAACGGGGGGTCAGGTACCTTGCCCACTGATCCAGGGCCAGATGGTCTTGGAGGCAGGTTCTCTCAAAGGCCAGCAGAAAGGAACCCAGTTCTCCATCCTTTTCAAGCAAGGGAAAGTCCTCCGCCTGGACCTTTGTAGCCTTGGTCTCCGGTGGGGCTGGAGCGTCCAGCGGGGGCCCGTGCTGAGCCATCTCCAGTCTGTACCGGCGCTCCGCAGCTTCATGGCGTTCTGTATGCTCACGCTCTGCCGCCGCTTGCTCACGCTCTGCTGCTTTCTCTGCCGCCACCAGGAGTCTATCATGGGCGAGGTCATTACCAGCCTTGAGCTGTGCCATAGCCGCTTGGAAAAGGGCCTCCGATCTGGACAGGCTGGGACGGGCAGGGGTGGACAGTCCACTGCGGGATTGAGCATGGGTGTCTGGCTCCATGGGGAGTCCTGGCTGAGCTCCCCCTCGCCTTCATCGGTATCGATCTCATAGACTATAGCATTGGCCTCCTCATTTGCCTTACTCCTGGTGCCTTCCGCCATCTTGGGAACCTCTGGTTACTGACACAGCTGCAACCCTGAACTGGCACACATCTTATTATATTTACACTCTGACCGTCTAGTGCTGGGCTGACCTTAAGACCCCAGCTGTGAAAGTTACTGCTGGTAGTCTTTAGTGTCTGGGAGTAGGGGTCCCACGCACACTATTACTCTGATCCCACCGTTGCCACCAATGTGAAGGAAACCCGCGGTTCCTCCCACATCACCAATGTGATGTAACTACACAGTCACAGCTCTCTGGCGTCCCCTTTGTCTCTCAGGTCAGTAAGGGAACTGCACTTAGAAAAAATGGCCGCCGGGGAGGATGTACTGTTACCCACTGGGTATTCTAAGATTCGTGATCAGAGTAAAAGCATCAGCCCAAAATTAATTTTATGGTTTAATTGCCATAAGGGCGCACTAGATGATTACAGGAATATACAGTAAGTTATACAACGGTATTACAGTGGATTTGCAGTCAGAGTAAAATATTACAATAAGGTACAAGGCTTAGAAGTATTAGCTAAAGGTCAATGTTACCAGGCTGTAGGTTGCATGTGGACGCCGGGAACTCTGCGAACCACAGGTAAAAATCTTAGTTGCCGGACAGTCCCCAAAACGTGTGCCGCTGCTCCCTTGGCAGATCTGTCCCTTGTTCCTTCTTAGATCTTCATCGTCTTGTTCTTCTGTGTGAATAGCGAATGTCTCAGCCATGGGCTCACAGTTCTTAAAACTGCTAGGTCCCTCCCCTCGGTGTCAGAGGGTGGGCTAATAATCTCCACCCTTAGCTTCCTGCAGAATTTGTTCCCAATATCTAAGAAAGGGATTAACTTTCTCCAGGACGATCGGATCAGGACATGAGAGGTACCAGTGAATGCAGTTTGTTTGCCTGTCGCGTGGAGATCAAACATGGTCCGTTTGGCCCTCCATGGTGACCCAATCTCTATATCTCAGGTCCCCGAGCCATCACCGACTCGGGAGTCCCACTGTCAGATGCCTGAGGTCCGCAGGATCACGCAGATATTTTTTATGAGACTGTACCTCGAAAGGCATGCTCATAATTCATAATCCTAGAACGGAGTAGTAGTGGCTGGGAGAGACAATGGATGTGTTTTCTGTATCTAGCTGACAGGTATAATCTAATTGAAGCCCCCAGGCATCTCCAGGCCCCATTCAGGCATGGCTCCAGACTAAAGCTTTAAAGTTCTGTTTTGGGCCTGATCTATTTAGCATACTAATAGACCTTTTTATTCACAGTGGAGACTGAACCCTGTTGTATAGAATATGTCCACAGGCCATGGGGGCCAGGATCAGCCAGCTGCCTGTGGCTCTGTGAACAGACAAAATGGCCCCTGAGACAGGCCAATCTCAGACATGAGGCGAGCCTTATGCCCCATATCCAAGATGGTGGCTGTTCCTTCATCACAATACCTGTTATGATTTGGTAGCTGAGGAGAGCAAGCAAAAAAGGAAATACACCAGAGAGGTTGGAATCTATGGGATTGCAGTACCCTGACTAACCACCACAACTAAAGGCAGCCGTGGAGCGTACCTACGTTGATCCTAGACGCCTCGTCACAGCCTGAGAAGCTAACTACACCTAAAGACAGAAAGAGGAAAACTATCTGCCCCGGAGCAGATCCCCAAAGAACATAGAAAGCCCCCAAACATGTAATGGCGGTTAGACAAGAGGAAATACAGACACAGATAGAAAATAGTATGAGCAAAAGTTGGGGCCCGAACTTCCTAAATAGAAAAAGGATATGAAGGACACTTACTGCAACCCCAAAAAACCCTGAAAAGTACCAACTCTACTAATTACAAAAACACCTGAGATCACACGACCTCTACCACCTAAATTAGTTCTCTGGTGTAACAAAAACTAAACAGCAGCCACTGAAAAAACTGGAAAAGGCAAAAGAACAAACAACAGTGGCTAAACTAAACTGAGAGGAGCACAAGCCCCCGGAGGGGACCCAGCAGACCCCCACAGAAGTGCAGGACAAAATGCAAAAAGCAAGCACAAAAAACAAAAAGAAGAAAATGTCTTATCTGATAGCAGAAGATGCAGGCACGAAACAGCAGGCTACAAAGTGAACAGGAATCAAAGATGAGACCAGAACAATTGATCACCGGCAACCCTGATGGGAGGGAACCTCCCTTATATAAGACCAGTCAGTAACACCTGATCGCCAATCTTCCCAATCTTCATTGGATAGTTCAGTACTGTTTGTAACCACCAGAGGGAGCTTCTGCTCAGAATTCATTTCTAGCACATTCACAACAAATACCCCTTTGGGAATTTATCTACAGGTGTAGTGATGATTTTGACTCCATGGGAGTTTTCTAGAAACAAACATCAGTGGATGTTGCTGAGGGAAAATTGCAAACTGTCATTGTAGTGACCAGTACGTTATGACCAGCATGTTTTGCCCAGCTTTTGCTTCTGGAGTGATGTGCCCGGAAATTAGGCGGGCTTTCATCAGTACACAAATTCCAAACATGTGGACTCTAAATGTGGTTTAGGCACACTGTCGGGCTCAGAAGGGAGGAGGGCATTTGAATTTTGGAGCGCACAATTTACTTTTTGGTAGGCAAAGAGCCATTTCGCTTTTCCAGAGCCTTTGTGCTACCAGTAATGTGGAAGCCCCCTATATTTCCATTAACAGATGATGAACCTGAGTGAGGACTTGCTTTTTGTGGATTGATTTGATGCTTTTGCTGAGGGCATTTTACATAATATTTGGGATCACATTTATCCAGCGCTCTACGCTGAGCACTTACTTTGGGGCTTACATCTAAATCTCCGAGTGACATGATTCAGATGAAACCCCAGATGGATCCATTCACTATAATGAAGCAGCAGAGTTACTCTGGACCCCGTCTGGCTTCTTTTCAGCGGTGTCCTTTTCAGAAGTGCACAAAACTGTGGTCGACCGCGCTTTTATGCATGTCTAAAAGGATGGACAGCACCGAATCGTAGGCAGCCAGACTGTGTCCACAGTACCTCCATCTGCATTGTTATAGGGAATCTTCCATGAGTGGTTCAATCTGAATCATGTATTTCAGAGATTTAAAGTGAAAACCCGGTGTAAGTGTTCAGCATAGAGTGCAGGATAAATGAGAGCTGAGCCTTACGGAGATCATTTGGAGGCTGAATGAAAAAAAGTCAACAGCAGGTGAAGAATTGATTTTATTTTTTTATGCCGTTCCTGTTGCAGTTGTTAGAACCCTCTTGTTAGATTTTGTTTCAGTTTGCTGGTCACATGACCTTTTTTCCCTATTTAGTCTGGCTCCGCCCTTCTGGCTTTGCTGGACTTCATTGTATTATCTACTCTTAAGCTAGCCGGGTGCTTAGGTTCCTTACTCTGTCAGTTTTGCTTAATCTTAGGATCTCGTAGTATTTTGTTTTCTGTTTAATTTTCCCTGCTACAATTTCTGTTAGGAGGTGTCCACCTTTTCTCCCAGTCCCTAGATCTTGTAGGGATTCCTCCCTCGCAACTATAGGTCTTCGTTCAGACTAGCTGAGGACTTTAGCGGGTCTGGTTGCAGGATCAGGTTCCCCGTTACATCGTAGGGATCAAGCTCAGTTTTATTGTAGGGACAGAGTTCCCATCTTTCCTTAGTGCTTGTAGCAGTTCATAACAGTAAGTCCAGCCAAGAAATTAAAAAAAAAAAATAAAAAAATCTCTAAGGAAAGATTTTCTGTTTTCATCATGGTGTCGGTTCGGGATTTGGCTGGACTTACTGTTATGAACTGCTACAAGCACTAAGGAAAGATGGGAACTCTGTCCCTACAATAAAACTGAGCTTGATCCCTACGATGTAACGGGGAACCTGATCCTGCGACCAGACCCGCTAAAGTCCTCAGCTAGTCTGAACGAAGACCTATAGTTGCGAGGGAGGAATCCCTACAAGATCTAGGGACTGGGAGAAAAGGTGGACACCTCCTAACAGAAATTGTAGCAGGGAAAATTAAACAGAAAACAAAATACTACGAGATCCTAAGATTAAGCAAAACTGACAGAGTAAGGCACCTAAGCACCCGGCTAGCTTAAGAGTAGATAATACAATGAAGTCCAGCAAAGCCAGAAGGGTGGAGCCAGACTAAATAGGGAAAAAAGGTCATGTGACCAGCAAACTGAAACAAAATCTAACAAGAGGGTTCTAACAGCAGTATGTTCATACTTTGTTTTTTATGCGTTTTTTTCCTAAGGCAAAATCAGCTCTCTTGCCAGTAAGATACTTGCCTCAAAAAAGCATGTTTTGTTTAGTTTTTGCTGCATTTCTGTAATTTGTCTCTTGTTTATGCTGATAAAGTTTAGTGCATAAAAAAAGGCTGATTCTACTTCATCAGGTTTTGGCACCAAAAACTGATACCTGCATTTTTGCGGTGTTTTCTCAGCATTTTTTTCACCACCCATTGCTTTCAATGGGTGAAAAATGCTGAAAAAACACTGAAAAAATGCTGAAAGACGTGACATGCTTCATTTGGCATACACCAAGGTATTGCAAAAAATAATGAGGACAAAAAAAAACAAGCTGTGTGCATGAGTTTTCTGACATCTCATAGGTTACGTTCCCGCGATCGACAAACACTGCGGGTTGGACTCTACGTACTTATGCAGTGTCCAACCCGCAGCGTCCAGCTGGAACAGCATAGTGGATAGGATTTCAAGAAATCCCATGGCCAGTATGCATCCACAGACGCCCACAGCTCACCTGCGAAGACTGGCACGTCTCTGCAAGAGAAATTTCACCCATACAATGTATAGGAAGCGGTGAATCTGCACGGTTCAGTGAATACATGCGGATTCACCTGCGTTCAATAGCCGGCACCGCTTTGGACGCAGCGGACATGCGATGTGTTTAAAGCACTGCCAATTCCTGATCATCTGCACATACCTTTAGACTTTGTTGGTACTGTAAAATGCAGATGGAAATTTGCATTAAAAAACCGCAACGTGTGTACATAGCCTTATTTATTTATTTTTCTATGTTTGGCTGCTGTCACACACTAAAATACGCTTTTTATTGCATCTCCATATTTTGTTACCGTATTTTCTGGCGTATAAGATGACTGGGCGTATAAGACGACCCCTGTTATGAATGTGCTAGAGATGGTTTCTGAGCAGAGGCTCCCTCTGGTGGTTACAGACAGTACTGAACCTTTCAGCGAGGAGTGGCAATCTGGGTTCACTGACTGGTCTGATATAAGGGAGGTTCCCTCCCATGATGGTTGCCGGTGATCAATTGTTCTTGTCTCTATTGTGGTTCCTGGTTCATTTGGAAGTTTGCTGGAGTCTTGCCTGCATCTCCTGCTTTCAGATAAGATATTTTTTGCTTTTCCTTTTGTGCTTGCTTTTTGCATTGTTTTCTGCACTTTTGTGGAGGTCAGCCAGGTCCCCTCCTGGGGCCTGAGCTCCTCACAGTTTATCTGCAGCCACTGTTATTTGCTCATTTGCTTTTTCCTGTTTTTTCAGCGGCTGCGGCTTGGTTTTTGTTCACACAGATCTGATTTAGTGGGTGGCGAGATTGTGTGATCTCAGTATTTTTGTAATCAGAATTGTTGGATTTTTGTAGGGTTTTCTGGGTTGCAGAAAGTAATCTCTCCTGTCCTATCCTATTTAGTCAGCTTGTGGCCCCAGCGTTTGCTCAGTCTATTTTCTGCCTATGTTTGTATTTTCATCTTGTCTAACCGCCATTATATGTTTGGGGGCTTCCTATTTTCTTTGGGGATCTGCTCCAGGGCAGATAGCTTTCATCTTTCTGCCTTTAGGTGTAGTTATCTCTTAGGCTGTGATAAGGCGTCTAGGATCAACGTAGGAACGTTCCACGGCTACCTCTAGTTGTGTCATTAGTTTAGGAATCTGCAACCCATCAGTTACCAACATCTCAGGTGTTCGGCTGCCCTGCTGTTGTTCCTGTCCTCCTCAGCTACCGAAACATAACAGACCCCCCAACTTTTCCAGTCAAAATATAAAATTTTCTTAAAAGTGTGTGTGGGGGTCTTCTTATACGCCGGGAGTGGTCCCAATGACTAAGGGAGGGGGCGTCTCAGAGGTAAGGTTTTGGATACCTTATCGTATCAGCGGTGCTGTCTACGGGTATAGGTGCTGCGGGGCAGCGGAGGCTCCTCTTTGTGCAGCGTGGGGGCTCTGTGCTGGGGACGGCGGCGGTGGCTCTTTGTGCAGAGTCGGAGCTCTGCCAGCATTTCCTCAATCCCCGGAGGCCCCTGCAGCTCCATTGCTGCGATGCGGTGGTCTCCGGGAAAATGGCCGCTGAGGGCAGCGCATGCTCAGTTTCAGATCTCTTCTCCCGAGATCTTGAGACGAGATCTGAATCTGAGCATGCAGCGGCCATTTTCTCGGAGGCCACCGCATCACAGCAATGGGGCCTCCGGGGATTGAGGAAATGCCGGCAGAGCCCCGACTCTGCACAAAGAGCCACCGCCGCCTGTTATGAATGTGCTAGAGATGGTTTCTGAGCAGAGGCTCCCTCTGGTGGTTACAGACAGTACTGAACCTTTCAGCGAGGAGTGGCAATCTGGAATCATGGACTGGTCTGATATAAGGGAGGTTCCCTCCCATGATGGTTGCCGGTGATCAATTGTTCTTGTCTCAATTGTGGTTCCTGGTTCATTTGGAAGTTTGCTGGAGTCCTGTCTGCATCTCCTGCTTTCAGATAAGATATTTTTTGCTTTTCTTTTTGTGCTTGCTTTTTGCATTGTTTTCTGCACTTTGTGGAGGTCAGCCAGGTCCCCTCCTGGGGCCTGAGCTCCTCACAGTTTTTCTGCAGCCACTGTTATTTGCTCTTTTGCTTTTTCCTGTTTTTTCAGCGGCTGCTGCTTGGTTTTTGTTCACACTGATATCTGATTTAGTGGGAGGCGAGATTGTGTGATCTCAGTATTTTTGTAATCAGAATTGTTGGATTTTTGTAGGGTTTTCTGGGTTGCGGAAAGTATTCTCTCCTGTCCTATCCTATTTAGTCAGCTTGTGGCCCCAGCGTTTGCTCAGTCTATTTTCTGCCTATGTTTGTCTTTTCATCTTGTCTAACCGCCAACATCTCAGGTGTTCGGCTGCCCTGCTGTTGTTCCTGTCCTCCTCAGCTACCGAAACATAACAGCCGCCGTTCCCCAGCACAGAGCCTCCACGCTGCACAAAGAGGAGCCGCCGACGGCCCAGCGCCTAGACCCGCAGAGAGCACCACTGATACGATGAGGTATCCAACACCTTCCCTCTGAGACGCTCCCTCCCTTCGTCATCGGGACCACTCCCTCCACCATATGCAGATTGGCCCGCACCCGACATATAAGACGACCCCCGACTTTTAAGAAGATTTTCAGGGGTTAAAAAGCCAGAAAATACGGTAGCTATAATTTTTCCATATTTCTGCCGTTAGAGGGCTTGTGTTTTGAGGGACAAGTTGACATTTTTTGATTGTTTTCTATTACAATTTTTGGGAGCCAGAATGAACAAACATCAGCAATTCAGGAATTGTTTTTTGGTGTTTTTATGCCGTTTCCAGTGTGTTAAAATTGATAAGGCAGCGTTATGCTTTTCAGAACCACCATTTTTATTTACACTGTGTTCCAAATTATTATGCAAAAATTGTTTAGAGTGATAAGGTAAGAATTTTTTTGTTTGTCAGTTAAACTAATTGATGGTGATGTGTGTCAGGGCTCTTTATATCACTGTAAGCAATTGCAGACACCTGTGCTAATTAGTTTGGCAGGTGTGTCCAATGAAAGGCAAGACTACTTAAGAAGGCTGTCCCACATTATTAAGCAGCCTACATTTTCTGCCAAAATGGGAAAGAAAAAGGATGTGTCGGCTGCTGAGAAGCAACAAATTTTGGAGTGTTTAGGTCAAGGCATGACTACAATCAACATTGCCAAGACACTTCATCGTGATCATCGCACATCAAGAAGTATGTAGCTGATTCACAGTACACACGTGTGCGTGCTGATAAGGGAAAATTGAGGACTCTTTCCTACAGGCAATTACGTCAGGTTAAAAGAGCAGCGGCAAAAAAGCCTTGTCATAGCAGCAGACAAGTTTTTGAAGCTGCTGGTGCCTCCAACGTCCCCCGAACAACAAGATGCAGGGTCCTTCAGAGGTTTGCAGCTGTGAGTAAGCCATCCTGTCGACCTCTATCCACTGCACACAAGCAGAAAGTGGGCCA
Organism: Oophaga sylvatica; assembly: GCA_033576555.1. NCBI lineage: Eukaryota > Metazoa > Chordata > Amphibia > Anura > Dendrobatidae > Oophaga > Oophaga sylvatica. The sequence continues at coordinate 50,316,330 of JARQOD010000001.1, forward strand.
AACAATACATGAAGACTGACTTCAAAACTGTTTTGTTCACCGATGAGTGCCGTGCAACGCTCGATGGTCCAGATGGATGGAGTGGAGGATGGCTGGTTGATGGACACCCCATGCAAACACGGCTACGGCGCCAACAAGGAGGAGGTGGAGTAATGTTTTGGGCTGGAATCATGGGGAGAGAGATTGTCAGCCCCTTTAGGATCCCTGAAGGGGTAAAGATGAACTCCATAGTGTATGTTGAGTTTCTCAAACAGCACTTCCTGCCATGGTTCAAGAAGAAGAACCGTGCATTCCGCAGCAAGATCATTTTAATGCATGATAATGCACTGTCTCATGCTGCACATAACACATCTGCATCTCTGGCTGCTATGGGCATAAAAGGGGACAAACTTATGGTGTGGCCCCCATGCTCCCCTGACCCCAACCCCATTGAGAACCTCTGGAGCATCATCAAAAGGAGTGTCTATGATGGCGGGAGGCAGTTCACATCTAAGCAACAGCTCTGGGAGGGTATTCTGTCCTCATGCAAAACAATTGAAGCAGAAACCATCCAAAACCTGACAAATTCAATGGACGAGAGAGTTCAGAAGCTCCTTTCGAACAAGGGGTCCTATGTGCAAATGTAACATCACCTAGAATAAAGTTTTCAGTTGAAAACTGTTTGATTTCAGTTTGTAAGAACCTGCTAATGCTTATAATTTCAAAAAGGACCATTTTTTTGTTCTTTATTAAAATGAAAAGGTTGAAAACTCTGCTGCGCATAATAATTTGGAACATGCATTTTGAGTGCAGTTTGAGTGTTTTATTTTTTAAAAAATATACTGTTATCATAGGCAGTTTGTACAAAAACCTTTCAGTTGTACTCTAATAGTTATTTGACTGGAAAATTACAATGACTGAAATTCATATAGGTAATTTGGGAAAATCTGAGAAAATATTATTCGCATAATAATTTGGAACACAGTGTACATTCATCTTTTTGATCCCGCTTTATTCCACTTTTTGTTCGGCGGTATGATAAAAAAGTATCGTTTTTTGTTTAGTTTTCTTTTTTTTTTACGTTGTTCACTGAAGGGGTTAACTAGCGGAACAGTGTTATAGGATGGGTCATTCCAGACACGGTGATTCCAAACGTGTACTTTTTTTTCCATAAAAATATTCATTTATGGATACAATATATATATTTTTTTGTATTATTATTTTGTGATTTTTTTTTACAGATTTGTACATGTTTTTTTTTACAGTTTTTTTCCTTTTTTTACTCAGTCCCTCTGTGAGACAATAACTTTTTTCACTCCGATTGCTTATATATCATAGCAGTGCATGAGCATTGCTATGCTTTATAAACTGTCAGTGCTGCACTGACATACCAGCTAGATACATCATGCTCTGAGCATGGTGTAACAAATTTGCTAGCTCTGGTGACCCAGATGTCCTCATGATGACATTGGGTCACCATGGCAATGATAAAACCCCTGCGATGATGTCATGGGGGCACCGATCAGAGAGCAGAGGGGGCTCCCTCCCTCTGCCTGCCTTTTAATGCTGCGATCACTATAGGTTGCAGCATTTAGCAGGTTAAACTGCTGGGAGAGATGCAGGTAGCACTCTGGCAGTGATAGATGGGTGTCAACTGTCATATCAGCTGAACACCCGGTGGCGATTGAGCTTGTGTAGCTCCTGTGCATGGAAAATCGCCATAACATATCTGCACGTCCAAGTACTTACCAACCTGGGCGTATGGATTGGACACATCCAGGATTGTGAAGGGTTTTCCCCACATTCAAAGTACATTTTAATCAATAGATCTTGGTTTGATTTCCACAATTAGATGTTTTCAAAAATGTTATTTTGCTAAGATTATCTAATAAATGTGCCCATACTTTGTAGTGTGTAATGGCTGTATCTGTCCGTGGAAGAACATGGTCTGAATATACCACAGCTCCTGGCCAGAGGAAGAAGCATAAGTGATTACACAGAAGACATAGGAGTGGCTCACAGCTGCTGCTTTCTGTGAAGTAAAATTCTGCCCTGCCTGTTTTATCACAGGAGCGAGTGTTTCTGCCATGTCTCCAGTTCCCTGAGCCAATCATAAGTCAAGTCACTGACATAGGAGCTACAACTGCTGCTGAGCTCATATGTCGGTGACTTGATTTATGATGGGCTCAGAGTGCTGGAGACATGACAGAAACACTCCTGTGATAAAACAGGCAGATAAATATTTTACCTCACAGAAAACAGCAGTTGTGACACATTTATATATTTATTTCAGCGCAGGAACATTTTTTTAACACATCCAGTTGTGGAGCTTATTTTTATTCCAATATCTCTTGATTAAAATGTACTTTGTTCATGGTAGAACACCTTTAAATACACAACCAGAGATGGACTGGCCCACCAGCATATCAAAGTATCTTCATTTTTCCTATTTTCTCGAGTAGTAATGGAATTCCAATTTCATATATTTCATGTTTTCATGCTACAGCGTTACAGAGTGCAACTTTTTTTGTTAGTTATATATGGACATGGCTACTCTTTGTAAGCACTTGTTCACACCAGTTTCTGTTTGGAAGTGTCGGTCCCTCTTTGATATTTGTATATACTGTATAGGCACTCCGACTGAGCACTCTACCCATCAACCTATGATGGTTTTAATCACAGTAGATTCCTACCTCCATACTGCTTGAAAAGCTAACCTAATTGCTGGACTCGGCCAGCTGCAGTGCCACTATGCTCCTCCGATGATGTAGAGGGGATGCTGCCTCTGCTTACAGCATCATAGCGTCATACCGCTGGTCTGATATGTGAATTACCACTCCTTGACAAGCAGGAAGCCCAGAGGCAAAGCGGTGGAACACTCCTGAAGATAGAGCCTTTGCAACTAGGCTTGGACTGGCTTATGGGAGAGCAGGAGAATCCTCCGGTGGGCCCCTGTGCAAGAGTGGGCCACCACCCTCTTATATGGGAAGTACTTGGCACTATATACTTGAATCACTATGTGCAGACAAAGGCAGCATCTTATTCATTTCCCAATCTGCCCAAATCATTTCGATAGAAATTTGTGATTGGGGTTAATGTCACATTTGCATGTAGTTGAAAAGTGGGGCCCAGGAGTTGGTTACTGGTGGGTGAGCCGCCCTCCCAGGGTCGTGGGGGTACTCGGATCCGAGCCCATTCACTTCTATGGGGGATGTCACTGCTACACAGCTCAGTCCGTGGCCCTGGGCACTCACCGTTAATGTTGGATATTTACAGGGGAATAAATGTTTATAGGATGATTCGTGACGCCACCTGTAGTATCTGGTCAGGGTGACCAGCGCTGCTGTGCAGATCCACTGAAGGGTTGGTGTTGTGCAGCTAGATGTTAGGCCTCCCACAGGTGAGGCTAAGTCCTTCAGGGCAGGTAGATGTGGAGGGACGCAGGACGGAGGCGAACCCGGCAGTTAGGGGTAAGAAGAGGGACACACACACAAGTCACTTTGGTACCTTTACTGAAGATGTTGCAGGCACATCCCGGAGCACTGTAGGGTGAAGGGTGCACATCCAGATTCTCCCACTGAGTAGGTGTGTGGCCTCCTGTTCCTTGCCTTTCTGTATGAAGTCCTGACCTGCATGTAGCTGGGCCTAACTTAGTCTCCGTCCTGCACCTGGCTGACCTTGTGGTTGGACCTTTTCTTGAAGTACACAGTCCCTGCTGGCAGTGCACTGCCTGACTCTGTCCTCCTGGCCCAGTTACGTATCAGCTCTGTGATGCTCCTGGGACCTGTAGTCCTCCAGGAACTCCGGTGTTTTCCTAATGGGTCGTGGAGATCCCTATAGGCTCGGACCCCAGCGTCCGGTAAATACTTGTTGAGGTGAGCCGTTAAGGCTCCTCTGCTTCCTTTTACTTCTCTTTCCACTTGCCTTCTGCCTACTCGGGCCCTCACACGATTACACACACTGGCAGTTGGTGGGCTGCCTCTTCGCCGCTCTCAGAGCGTCGGCACGCTCCTTGCTCTCAACTTGAGCTATGGAGTACCTCACTGCAAACTCCACTCATCTGCTCTGTCTGCAGACTACTCACTTGTCTCAGCTCTGAATAGACTGGAATGGATTTGGCTCCACTCTACTAGACTCCACTCTATTGAACTGAACTGCACTGCACTGCAGTCTCTCAAATCTCTGAACTCTCTTCCCATCTACACCCTCCTTTTATATGCCTTTCCGGCTCTCTCTGGTGGTCTTAGGGGATGGGTGAAGGTGTGTGTTTGCATTGGGACCTCTAGTGGTTAAATCCTTCAGTGCACCCTTCCAGGAGATGTGGGAATCCTAGCACAGCTGGGCTCCACATGGGCCCTTGACACCCCAGTCCGGCACTGTAATTGCAACTCTTTAAGTAGCTAAAATTAGACTTGGCACAAATTCTGTGGATTGTTTAACACCACAGTTATAAACTATGTCTGCAAATATGTTGATGTAATGAAAAAAATTTAAAGCCTCACGACGTTCGTCCAATGATCATAGCCATTCATTATCGGTTTTTGCTGCTCCAAGGTAAAAACGCTGAACCACATACTCAGTGATCAAGGACAGCTCTGAGCATTATTCTAACTACCTAGAAAAAAAGGCTGCACTCAAGCATACTAAAGCATGACAACATGGAATACATGAAATTTAGAATAGCAATATGGCTTTGGAATATAAGGAAAAATTTGAGACGCTTAGTATAAACATTTGGCCAAACATTTTAAAGCCCACCAACCATCGTCAAGGCGGTCTCATTTCTGGTGAGTCCCTGACCTAATGTGAACATACCTCTATTAGGCTGATATCTGAATTTCTGGGTGAATATGCACCTCTGTCAGTAATGCCTGCATTTATGGGTAAAGTAGAGACCTGGTGTAATTAAAATCACCACCTGGTGGGGGCGGAGTGCTCGGTCAGCAAGCTAACATTCAATAGACAAAAAAACCTGACTGGCACATCCAGACTAATGTGAACTAGGTGCAAACCAAGGGAAGCTACCCCCATGTAAAACATAGAAAAAAAGGCTGCACTCAAGCATACTAAAGCATGACAACATGGAATACATGAAATTTAGAATAGCAATATGGCTTTGGAATATAAGGAAAAATTTGAGACGCTTAGTATAAACATTTGGCCAAACATTTTAAAGCCCACCAACCATCGTCAAGGTGGTCTCATTTCTGGTGAGTCCCTGAGCTAATGTGAACATATCTCTATTAGGCTGATATCTGAATTTCGGGGTATCACGGCTTGTGATCCCACCGCTGCCACCAATATGTGACTCATGGAACCCCCGCCTACCCGGTGCCCCAGGTAGTGGACCTCCCTCATGCCCATCTGGCATTTTCCCGGCTTGATGGTCAGACCTGCCTGGTGAATACGCTTGAGCACCTCCTGGAGATGCTGAAGGTGTTCCTCCCAGGTGGAACTGAAGACGGCAATGTCGTCCAGGTACGCCACAGCGTACTCCTCCAGTCCCTGAAGCAGGTGGTTGACCATCCGCTGGAAAGTGGCAGGGGCATTCTTCATGCCGAAAGGCATGACCGTGGACTCGTACAGTCCAAAAGGGTGATAAAGGCGGATTTCTCCTGCGCCTCAGGGCTCAGGGGAATCTGCCAGTATCCCCGGCTTAAATCCATGATGGATATGTACTTGGCATTCGCCAACCGCTCCAGCAGATCCTCGATGCGTGGCATTGGGTGCGCATCAGAGGTAGTGATGGCGTTGAGCCCCCTGTAGTCCACGCAGAACCGGGTGGTCCGATCCTTTTTGGGCACGAGAACTACAGGTGAGGCCCACGCGCTTTTGGACGGCCGGATCACCCCCAGCTGCAACATCTCATGGATCTCCTGGCGCATAATCTGCTGCACCTCCTCAGAGATCCGATAAGGTGTCCGCCGTAATGGGGCATGATCCCCGGTGTCCACCTCGTGGACTGCCAACTTGGTCCTTCCGGGTCGGTTTGTGAACTCGGCCCGGAAGGGTTCCAGAGTGGTCAGCAACTGCAACCGCTGGGAGACGGTTAGCGAGGCATTTACCTCCATGTCCTCAATGGACCCATTGGCCTGGGCTTGGGCCAGCATGTCCAGGAGGGCAGGTTGCAGACCGGTAGGACGCAGGCTTCACGTTCGTGATGGGCCTTCATCATGTTGACGTGAAAGGCCTTGCGCCTACCCCGAGTGTGGTCAAGCGTGACCACGTAGGTGGCTGGGTTGAGCTGTTGGTGCACGACGTACGGGCCTTCCCAGGCTGCCTGAAGCTTATCCTTTGGTACGGGAACCAGCACCCACACCTTTTGACCCACCTGGTAGGTCCGCTCCCGGGCGTTCTGGTCGTACCAGTGCTTCTGGTCAGCCTGAGCCTGCGTCATGTTGTCATGCACCAACTGCGTCAAGGTCTGCATCTTGTCGCGGAAGCGCATGACATAATCCACGATGGACACTTCCGTGGGGTTTGGCTCATCTTCCCAGGATTCTCTTATCAATCCAAGGGGTCCCCGGACTCGCCTACCATACAGGAGCTCGAAGGGGGAGAACCCCGTCGAGGCCTGCGGGACTTCTCTGTAGGCAAATAGCAGGTGTGGGAGGTACCACTCCCAATCGCGTCCCTGGGTCTCAACCAGCATGCGGAGCATCTGTTTGAGGGTACCGTTAAAGCGCTCACACAAACCATTGGTCTGTGGGTGATACGCACTCGATACCATACGCGTCACCTGCATTTTGCTGCAGAGAGCCTTCATTAGGCGAGACATAAATTGGGTCCCTTGATCGGTAAGCATCTCCCTGGGAAATCCTACCCATGAAAAGATGGTCACCAGTGCATCTGCCACCTTATCTGCCCTAGTTGAGCTACCGCCTCTGGGTACCGGGTAGCGTAGTCTACCACAGTCAGGATGTATTGCTTTCCAGAGCTGCTGGGGACGGCCAGCGGGCCCACAATGTCCACCGCGATCCTCTGGAAAGGCTCCTCTATCACTGGCAACGGGATCAGGGGAGCCTTAAGAGCAGGCACCGCCTTCCCCACTCTTTGACAGGTGATACAGGAGCGGCAGTAGTTAGTCACATCTGTCCCCATCTTGGGCCAATAGAAGTGTTGAGACAGCCGTGCCTTAGTTTTGCTAATCCCCAAGTGTCCAGCAAGTGGAATCTCATGGGCAATCCTCAACAACTCACCTCGGAACTGGTGCGGGACGACCAGCTGTTTTTCCCTCAACCACTCCTTTTGGGAGTCTCTGGGTACTGTCTCCCGGTACAACCTTCCTCGTTCCCAGAACACCCTCTCCTTATCAGTCACGGAGGTGGGCGTCTCGGCGAGGTGCCTCAAGTTCTCCAGGCTCGCATCTGAGTGCAGAGCAGCCTGGAACTCCTGGCTGGAGGCAGCCAGAAGTGACGTCAGGGTTCCTTCCTCACTGGGACCCTCTGGGACCGGCTCTGGGTCCACCTCTGGTTCAGTCTCTCCTGTAGCGGAGGAGGGTCCAGATGGCAGGGCGCTACCTGCGATCCGGGCACTCTGACTGCGGGTGACAGCAGCTACATATGCAGTCTCCCCGGGGATTTCTACAGACCCATCAGACTGCGCTGCTATGGGCTCTACCTCCCCATCCACCCCCAACACTTCAGGAGCAGTGCTACTTATGGGCCAGTTACCTTCCTCGGTGGCACTGGTCAGTGTCATGGCTTCACCTTCCTCACGGTTCCCATGCACCTCCCCATTTCCTTGAGCACTGTCGCTTGCTCCTGCTAGGGGTTCCTCAGCCGTCTCACTCCGCAGAGCGACGTGGCTGAACGCTCCTGTACCTGTGGACACATCTACCACTTCAGAGAAAGGGTTAACAGATTCAGATGGCACAGATACATCACTATCAACATCATTCCTAGGGAAAGAAAGGTTATCGGTTGCATAATCACTTCGCAAAGCATTGGCAGGTAACACATTCAGTTTCCCATCATCATCAACATCATCATCATGGTTAACGTTAACCTTATCATCAGATTGGGAAGGGGTGTCAGGGACATAGTACGCCACCATCCTCCCCAGATCAGTCCCCAGTAAAACATCAGTGGGCAGGTTTTCGGACACCCCCACTTCCTTCACCCCGCTCCCGGCACCCCAGTCAATGAAAACTCGGGCTATCGGCAGGGGGTAGTGGACGCCCCCAATCCCGGTGATAGTTAAGGTTTTCCCCGGAATCAACTCTTCAGGGGCCGCCAGTTCGGGTCGGATGAGGGTTCGTTCAGCCCCGGTGTCCTTGAGGCCTGTAGCAAGACGGGCCCCCACGCGGACGGGCTGCACGTTGTCATCAAGCCTCCCCACCACACCACCCACCAAAAGAACAGAGGCGTTGGGCCCGGAGGCCTTGGCTGGGGGGTTCTTCTGCCTCTCTGGACAGGTGGCTCTGATGTGACCAGTCCTTTTACAGGAGAAACACTGGCGAGGGTCTGATGTAGGCCTGGCGCTGGCAAAGGGGATAGTGCCTCCAGAGGGACGACTGGCAGGGGCACTGGGGTTGGTTGCAGGCTTACCCCCTCCCCAGCGGGTGGTGACGGGCTTCCGCACCTCGGTTTTCCGGTTGGCCTCATAGCTGTCGGCGATCCGTGCTGTTCTGACCGCATCCTCCGGTTCTCGGTCCAGGATGAACTGTCGGACCTCAGCTGGGCATAGATGCAGGAACTGGTCTTTGATCATCAGGTCTTTCAGCTCCTCATAGGTGTCAACTGACAGTCCATGGATCCACTGGTCAAAGTGGTTCCTGAGTCCTTGCACCACATCGCTATAACTGTCATGTGGGCCACGTTGGAGGTTCCGGAACTTCTTTCGGTATACCTCAGGGGTTAGCTGGTACTTGGCAATCAGGGCCTGCTTGATGGCCTCATAGTCACTGTCTTGATCTGGCGCGAGGGAAGCAAACGCCTCCAAAGCTTTGCCCTTTAGCCCGGGGGTCAAGTACCTGGCCCATTGGTCGGCAGGCAGCCGGTACTGTCTGCAGACTTTCTCAAAGGCCCGCAGAAAAGTGTCCAAGTCTCCGTCCCTTTCCAGCACGGGAAAGTGCTCTGGCCGGGGCTTGGGACTCTGAGTGCTGCTGGGCACACTGCTCTGGGCTGTGGAGGGCATTGCCCCTCGCTGGACCATCTCCAGCTCATGGTCTCTCTGCGCTTGGGCTTCCCGCTCAGCTCGGGCTCTCTCAGCCTCCCGCTCGGCTCTCTCAGCCTCTCGCTGTTTGGCCTCTCGCTGCTCGGCTCTCTCTTGAGCTTGCTGGATCAGCCTCAGGCGTTCTTCCCGGTTGTCAGCAGGGAGTCCCTCCAGGGCCGCCTGCAGGTAAGGGTCCAACCCGCCCTGGGTGTAAGCATGCAGGGTTTGGGCCTCTGCTGCAGCACCACCTTGGCTTGGGCCGGCTCCTGTGCCCGCCACACTCTGGTGCTCTTCCAGTTCCTTCAGGGCCTGGACCAGTCTGGCTTTGGTTTGGTTCTTGTGGTCAAGGCCGTGGTACACGCAGATTCCCACAAGAGTGTCCCTGTTCTGCTTTTCGAACCAACTTGCTCCTCTTGTAGCCATGGTTGCCAAATAAAAGATAGGATAGAAAAACAAAGAGAAGGGAGGGGTAACCGCAAGTACACACAATTGTCTCAGGACTAATAAACACTGAGTCTGTTCTCCAAAACTTTAGCTGCAGGGTCGCTGAAGAACCGTGCAAGTTTTTTAGTGAATGGAATGATTGCTCAAACCGGATCACTAATGCTCTATAATCCCACCGCTGCCACCAATATGTGATAGAAAAGCAAAGAGAAATAAGCAGTCTAAGGTCAAATATAGAAAAAGTAAAAAGACTTTATTAATGTAATAGGATAAAAGGATTGCACAACAGATGAATACTGCATGTGCCACAATGCAAAATGCAAATACAAATACAGCAAGGGAAACCGCGTGTGGAAAATAGAGGTATAATATTACCTCATGCTACTAATGTACAATAATGTTTAACTGACCATAATACATAAAGGTGTAAATAGAGGTAGATAATGAAAGGTTATGCAGTACATACCAATAGAGTCACAGTGTGACACCACACAGGCTGCCCTTGCCACCCCAAGGTGTGACTCTATTGGTATGTACTGCATAACCTTTCATTATCTACCTCTATTTACACCTTTATGTATTATGGTCAGTTAAACATTATTGTACATTAGTAGCATGAGGTAATATTATACCTCTATTTTCCACACGCGGTTTCCCTTGCTGTATTTGTATTTGCATTTTGCATTGTGGCACATGCAGTATTCATCTGTTGTGCAATCCTTTTATCCTATTACATTAATAAAGTCTTTTTACTTTTTCTATATTTGACCTTAGACTGCTTATTTCTCTTTGCTTTTCTATATTGTATATGCAGTTGGTCTGCTACAGTCCGGTATTCCTTCAGTCTACTAACCTGTGACACTATGTCGGTATACTCTTTGGGATGATATGGTACTCTTAGTGACTGATATGTTGATCTACTACTCTGCTTGGTTCACCAATATGTGATGAACGGGCACGCGGTCCGCCACACGGTAGCCCGGGTATCACGGCTTGTGATCCCACCGCTGCCACCAATATGTGATGAAACGGTGCACACACACGACGGCCGCTGCCGTCCGACCCAGTAAACTGCAGGGATTTATAATTATTCCACTTCCACTTAGGAACTTGCAGCTCTCTGGCGCCCCCCTTACCCTCAGGTCAGTCAGGGAACTGCACCTAGGATAATCAGTCGCCAGACGGGTCACTTGGATGTGTGCTGGCTATTGGGCACGCTGCAGTGAGGGAATTATAATTACTCCGAGCCGCAGCCGGGTAATACACTTATAAAACCCGCTCCGTCACCGCCAACGCCACCCCATAGGTCAACACTTTACACCCCTTCTTTTTAGCTGCCACCAGCTACGGCTTTTGATGAACAATTTATCAAGCGGGTCCGTAGCAACCCCAAAACAGTAGCGTAGTGCTTCAGGCACGTGCAAATTCGTTTATAGAGCAGGAGAAACAAACTAATAAATTTATAGGTTTATTCCTAAAAAACAGGCAGTGCTTATACCATATAAAAAAAGGATGTAACAAGCTGAGGCAATATAGTTATGTACAATATGGTTACAGAAAATAAAATAGGATTAAAGATGGAAGATCAACTTACAGTTCTTAGATCATAGTAGGCAAGCCATGCGGTCGGGGGATGGGAGACACATCACAATGCATCACAGAGCTGCTATGTATCTGGTGTCCAGGGCAGATCTGAGCCAGAATACCTGGCCCCTACCTTAGAGACCTGTGGCCGTGACATCATAAACGGGGTGGAGTTACCAGGGTCCTCCTCTTGCTGAAAGGTATGGTTGGAGTTCTGAAAGATTATCAGGAGCATAACTCATCCTGAGAACCTCGCAGAAGAATGGCAGACCTATCAATGATCTTACTTTGAAATGACGGTTCAAATGAGCCCACACGCGGGTGGGCTAGTTTATAGGGCATCCGAGAATTCCATTTCTCAGGTTCTGTTGGAGTTACGGGTTTACCAGTACCACGGGACCGTTGCCTGTCCGGCGCATGTTTCACAACAGTACTTTCGTGTTTCTAGCGGACGCTCCCACCGTGTTATTAACCAAAACCGAATGGAGTCTCCAAGATGGCTGCTAGGGTAAGAACAGCACACGTTGCTGACAATGGGACCCCTGCTGTGAAGCGGGAAAACTCTAGCACTGGCAGCTCACATTACACTGCCTGAGTGCAGGCTGGGAGGGGGTTGGTGAGAAGTATGAGAGCTGCAGAGAGAAGGAGGGGGCTTTGCTTTGTGGGCTTTAGTTCTGCACAGCACAAGACATGGAGCTTACAGTATTATCACAGGCACATCCAGACTAATGTGAACTAGGTGCAAACCAAGGGAAGCTAGCCCCATGTAAAACATAGAAAAAAAGGCTGCACTCAAGCATACTAAAGCATGACAACATGGAATACATGAAATTTAGAATAGCAATATGGCTTTGGAATATAAGGAAAAATTTGAGACGCTTAGTATAAACATTTGGCCAAACATTTTAAAGCCCACCAACCATCGTCAAGGTGGTCTCATTTCTGGTGAGTCACTGACCTAATGTGAACATACCTCTATTAGGCTGATATCTGAATTTCTGGGTGAATATGCACCTCTGTCAGTAATGCCTGCATTTATGGGTAAAGTAGAGACCTGGTGTAATTAAAATCACCACCTGGTGGGGGCGGAGTGCTCGGTCAGCAAGCTAACATTCAATAGACAAAAAAACCTGACTGGCACATCCAGACTAATGTGAACTAGGTGCAAACCAAGGGAAGCTATCCCCATGTAAAACATAGAAAAAAAGGCTGCACTCAAGCATACTAAAGCATGACAACATGGAATACATGAAATTTAGAATAGCAATATGGCTTTGGAATATAAGGAAAAATTTGAGACGCTTAGTATAAACATTTGGCCAAACATTTTAAAGCCCACCAACCATCGACAAGGTGGTCTCATTTCTGGTGAGTCCCTGACCTAATGTGAACATACCTCTATTAGGCTGATATCTGAATTTCTGGGTGAATATGCACCTGTCAGTAATGCCTGCATTTATGAGTAAAGTAGAGACCTGGTGTAATTAAAATCACCACCTGGTGGGGGCGGAGTGCTCGGTCAGCAAGCTAACATTCAATAGACAAAAAAACCTGACTGGCACATCCAGACTAATGTGAACTAGGTGCAAACCAAGGAAGCTACCCCCATGTAAAACATAGAAAAAAGGCTGCACTCAAGCATACTAAAGCATGACACATGGAATACATGAAATTTAGAATAACAATATGGCTTTGGAATATAAGGAAAAATTTGAGACGCTTAGTATAAACATTTGGCCAAACATTTTAAAGCCCACCAACCATCGTCAAGGTGGTCTCATTTCTGGTGAGTCCCTGACCTAATGTGAACAATACCTCTATTAGGCTGATACTGAATTTCTGGGTGAATATGCACCTCTGTCAGTAATGCCTGCATTTATGGTAAAGTAGAGACCTGGTGTAATTAAAATCACCACCTGGTGGGGGCGGAGTGCTCGTCAGCAAGCTAACATTCAATAGACAAAAAAACCTGACTGGCACATCCAGACTAATGTGAACTAGGTGCAAACCAAGGGAAGCTACCCCATGTAAAACATAGAAAAAAAGGCTGCACTCAAGCATACTAAAGCATGACAACATGGAATACATGAAATTTAGAATAGCAATATGGCTTTGGAATATAAGGAAAAATTTGAGACGCTTAGTATTAAACATTGGCCAACATTTTAAAGCCACCAACCATCGTCAAGGTGGTCTCATTTCTGGTGAGTCCCTGACTAATGTGAACATACTCTATTAGGCTGATATCTGAATTTCTGGTGAATATGCACCTCTGTCAGTAATCTGCATTTATGGGTAAAGTAGAGACCTGGTGTAATTAAAATCACCACCTGGTGGGGCGGAGTGCTCGGTCAGCAAGCTACATTCAATAGACAAAAAACCTGACTGGCACATCCAGACTAATGTGAACTAGGTGCAAACCAAGGGAAGCTACCCCATGTAAAACATAGAAAAAAGGCTGCACTCAAGCATACTAAAGCATGACAACATGGAATACATGAAATTTAGAATAGCAATATGGCTTTGGAATATAAGGAAAAATTTGAGACGCTTAGTATAAACATTTGGCCAAACATTTTAAAGCCCACCAACCATCGTCAAGGTGGTCTCATTTCTGGTGAGTCCCTGACCTATGTGAACATACCTCTATTAGGCTGATATCTGAATTTCTGGGTGAATATGCACTCTGTCAGTAATGCCTGCATTTATGGGTAAAGTAGAGACCTGGTGTAATTAAAATTCCACTGGTGGGGGCGAGTGCTCGGTCGAGTAAATTAATAGACAAAAAAACCTGATGCACATCGCTAATGTGAATGGTGCAACCAGGGAAGCTCCCATGTAAACATAGAAAAAAAGGTGCACTAAGATTAAGCATGCAACATGGATACATGAAATTTAGATGATATGGCTTTGAATATAAGGAAATTTGGAGTTGTATTAACATGGCCAAACATTTAAGCCCAACATGTCAGTGGTCTCATTTGGTGAGTCCCTGACCTAATGTGAATACCTCTATTAGGTGATATCGAATTTCGGGTGAATATGCACCTTGTCAGTATGCCTGTTTATGGGTAAAGTAGGACCTGTGTAATTAAAATCACACCTGGTGGGGCGGAGTGCTCGTCAGCAAGCTAAATTAATAGACAAAAAACCTGACTGGAATCCAGACTAATGTGAACTAGGTGCAAACAAGGGAAGCTTCCCCATGTAAACTAGAAAAAAAGGCTGCTTAAGCATACTAAGCATGAAAATGGATACATGAATTTAGAATGCATTGCTTTGGAATATAAGGAAAATTTGAGAGTTAGTATAAACATGGCCAAACTTTTAAGCCCAAACCATGTCAAGTGGGTCATTTCTGGTGAGTCTGCTATGTGAACATATCTATAGGTGATATTGAATTTCGGGTGAATATGAACCTCTGTCAGTATGCCTGCATTTATGGGTAAGTAGAACCTGGTGTAATTAAATCACATGGTGGGGGCGGATGCTCGGTCAGCAAGCTAACATTCAATAGACAAAAAAACCTGACTGCCATCCAGACTAATGTGAACTAGTGCAAACCAAGGAAGCTTTTCCCATGTAAAACATAGAAAAAAAGGCTGCACTTAAGCATATAAGCATGACAACATGATACATGAAATTTGAATAGCAATATGGCTTTGGAATATAAGGAAAAATTTGAGACGCTAGATCAAACATTTGGCAAACATTTTAAACCCACCAACTTGTCAAGGTGGTCATTTCTGGTGAGTCCCTGACCTAATGTGAATCATACCTCTATTAGGTGATATCTGAATTTTGGGGAATATGCACCTCTGTCAGTAATGCCTGCATTTTGGGTAAAGTAGAGACCTGGTTAATTAAAATCACCACCTGGTGGGGGCGGAGTGTCGTCAGCAAGCTAACATTCAATACAAAAAACTGATGGACATCCAGACTAATTGAACTAGGTGCACAAGATGTCCCCATGTAAAACATAGATAAAAAGGCTGCTAGATATAAGCATGCAATGATACATGAATTTAGATACATATGTCTTTGATATAGGAATTGGCGTTAGTTAACATTGGCAACATTTTAAGACAACCATTCAAGTGTTCTTTGGTGTCCTGACTAATGTGACTTCTTTTTGCTGATACTGAATTTGGGTGATATGCTTGCATATGACCTGCATTTATGGTAATAGAGCCTGTGTAATTAAACACCACCCGGTGGGGCGAGTGCTCGGTCAGATAACATTATAGACAAAAAACCTGATGGCACATCCAGACTAAAGTGAACTAGGTGCAAACAGGAAGCTACCCATGTAAAAATAGAAAAAAGGCTGCACTTAAGCATACTAAAGATGACAACATGATACATGAAATTTAGAATAGCATTGCTTTGGAATATAAGGAAAAATTTGAGACGCTTAGTATAAACATTTGGCAACATTTTAAAGCCACAACCATGTCAGGTGGTCTCATTTCTGTGAGTCCTGATAATGTGAACATACCTCTGTTAGGCTGATATCAATTTTGGTGAATATGCACTCTGTCAGTAATGCCTGCATTTATGGTAAAGTAGAGACTGGTGTAATTAAAATCACATGGTGGGCGAGTGCTCGGTCACAAGCTAACATTCAATAGACAAAAAAACCTGACTGGCACATCCAGACTAATGTGAACTAGTGTGCAAACCAAGGACAGCTATCCCATGTAAAAACATAGAACAAAAGGCTGCCACTTTAGCATACTAAAGCATGACAACATGGAATACATGAAATTTAGAATAGTCAATATGGCTTTGGAATATAAGGAAAATTTGAGACGCTTAGTTATAACAGTTGGCCAACATTTTAAAGCCCACCAACCATGTCAGGTGGTCTCATTTCTGGTGAGTCCCTGACCTAATGTGAACATACCTTATTAGGCTGATATCTGAATTTCTGGTGATATGCACCTCTGTCAAGTAATGCCTGCATTTATGGGTAAAGTAGAGACCTGGTGTAATTAAAATCACCACTGTGTGGGCGTGCTCGTCACATGTAACAATTCATAGACAAAAAACTGATGGCAATCCAGTAATGTGAATAGTGCAAACAAGGAGCTACCCATGTAAAACATGAGAAAGGCTGACTCAAGCATTCCTAAGGTTTGACAACATGGATCATGAATTTAGTAATGCAATATGTTTGAATATAAAAAAAATTTGGAGACGCCAAGTTGTTTAAACATTGGCCAAACATTTTAAAGACAACCATCGACAGGGGCTCATTTCGTGATCCCTGACAATGTGAACATACCTCTAATTAGGGATATGCTACATTTGTGGGTGAATATGCACCTCTGTCAGTAATGCCTGATGGGTAAAGTTTGAGCCTGGTGTAATAAAATCACCACCTGGTGGGCGAGTGCTCGTCAGCAACTAACATTCAATAGCAAAAAACCTGACTGGCACATCCAGACTAATGTGAACTAGTTGCAAACCAAGGGAAGCTATCCCATGTAAAACATAGAAAAAAAGGCTGCACTTTAAGCATACTAAAGCATGACAACATGGAATACATGAAATTTAGAATACATATGCTTTGAATATAAGGAAAAATTTGAGACGCTTAGTTAAACATTGGCCAAACATTTAAAGCCCACCAACCATGTCAAGGTGGTCTCATTTCTGGTGATCCCTGACCTATGTGAACATACCTCTATTAGCTGATATCTGAATTTCTGGGTGAATATGCACCTCTGTCATAATGCCTTGCATTTATGGGTAAAGTAGAGACCTGGTGTAATTAAAATCACCACCTGGTGGGGCGGAGTGCTCGTCAGCAAGCTAACATTCAATAGACAAAAAAACCTGACTGCACATCCAGACTAATGTGAACTAGTGCAAACCAAGGAAGCTACCCCATGTAAAACATAGAAAAAAAGGCTGCACTCAGCATACTAAAGCATGACAACATGGAATACATGAAATTTAGAATAGCAATATGGCTTTGAATATAAGGAAAAATTGAGACGCTTAGTTATAAACATTTGGCCAAACATTTTAAAGGCCCACCAACCATCGTCAAGGTGGTCTCATTTCTGTGAGTCCCTGACCTAATGTGAACATACCTCTATTAGGCTGATATCTGAATTTCTGGGTGAATATGCACCTCTGTCAGTAATGCCTGCATTTATGGGTAAAGTAGAGACTGGTGTAATAAAATCACCACTTGGTGGGCGATGCTCGTTATGCAAGCTAACATTAATAGACACAAAAACTGACTGGCACATCAGACTATGGTGAACTTGGTGCAATTACAGGGTAGCTACCCCATGTAAAACATGAAAAAAAGGCTGCACTAAGCTATAAAGCAATGACAACATGGATAATGAATTTAAATACAATATGCTTTGGAATATAAGGAAAATTTGAGACGCTTATATAAAAATTGGTAACATTGTTAAGCCACCAACCATCGTCAAGTGGAACTCATTTTGGTGAGTCTGACTATGTGAAATACTTCATAGTTATATCTGAATTTCTGGGTGAATATGCACCTCTGTCATAATGCCTGATTTATGGGTAAAGTAAGACCTGGTGTAATTAAAATCAATGTGGCGATTTCCAGCATAGCTAAATTCAGATCATGACTTTAGTATGCTTGAGTGGCAGCCTTTTTTCTATGTTTACTGGGTAGCTTCCTTGGTTTGCACCTAGTTCACATTAGTCTGGATGTGCCAGTCAGGTTTTTTTGTCTATTGAATGTTAGCTTGCTGACCGAGCACTCCGCCCCCACCAGGTGGTGATTTTAATTACACCAGGTCTCTACTTTACCCATAAATGCAGGCATTACTGACAGAGGTGCATATTCACCCAGAAATTCAGATATCAGCCTAATAGAGGTATGTTCACATTAGGTCAGGGACTCACCAGAAATGAGACCACCTTGACGATGGTTGGTGGGCTTTAAAATGTTTGGCCAAATGTTTATACTAAGCGTCTCAATTTTTTCCTTATATTCCAAAGCCATATTGCTATTCTAAATTTCATGTATTCCATGTTGTCATGCTTTAGTATGCTTGAGTGCAGCCTTTTTTTCTATGTTTTACATGGGGGTAGCTTCCCTTGGTTTGCACCTAGTTCACATTAGTCTGGATGTGCCAGTCAGGTTTTTTTGTCTATTGAATGTTAGCTTGCTGACCGAGCACTCCGCCCCCACCAGGTGGTGATTTTAATTACACCAGGTCTCTACTTTACCCATAAATGCAGGCATTACTGACAGAGGTGCATATTCACCCAGAAATTCAGATATCAGCCTAATAGAGGTATGTTCACATTAGGTCAGGGACTCACCAGAAATGAGATCACCTTGACGATGGTTGGTGGGCTTTAAAATGTTTGGCCAAATGTTTATACTAAGCGTCTCAAATTTTTCCTTATATTCCAAAGCCATATTGCTATTCTAAATTTCATGTATTCCATGTTGTCATGCTTTAGTATGCTTGAGTGCAGCCTTTTTTTCTATGTTTTACATGGGGTAGCTTCCCTTGGTTTGCACCTAGTTCACATTAGTCTGGATGTGCCAGTCAGGTTTTTTTGTCTATTGAATGTTAGCTTGCTGACCGAGCACTCCGCCCCCACCAGGTGGTGATTTTAATTACACCAGGTCTCTACTTTACCCATAAATGCAGGCATTACTGACAGAGGTGCATATTCACCCAGAAATTCAGATATCAGCCTAACAGAGGTATGTTCACATTAGGTCAGGGACTCACCAGAAATGAGACCACCTTGACGATGGTTGGTGGGCTTTAAAATGTTTGGCCAAATGTTTATACTAAGCGTCTCAAATTTTTCCTTATATTCCAAAGCCATATTGCTATTCTAAATTTCATGTATTCCATGTTGTCATGCTTTAGTATGCTTGAGTGCAGCCTTTTTTTCTATGTTTTACATGGGGGTAGCTTCCCTTGGTTTGCACCTAGTTCACATTAGTCTGGATGTGCCAGTCAGGTTTTTTTGTCTATTATTCTAACTACCATCATGATTTTTTAAACCTCATGTTCTAATAAAGGTTTGAAGATTTTATCCTGTTATCAGCTTGAAATTTCTCTTTATGTCTGCAAATAGGTATACTTTTCTTTGTCAAAAACTCTATCTATCTCTATCATGCTCAAAACATCTATACAGTGGGGAAAAAAGTATTTAGTCAGCCACCAATAGTGCAAGTTCTCCCACTTAAAAAGATGAGAGAGGCCTGTAATTGACATCATAGGTAGACCACAACTTTGAGAGTCAAAATGAGAAAACAAATCAGAAAATCGCCTTGTCTGATTTGGCAAGATTTATTTTGCAAATTTTGGTGGAAAATAAGTATTTGATCACCTAAAAACATGCAAGATTTCTGACTCTCACAGACCTGTAACTTCTTCTTTAAGAGGCTCCTCTGTCCTCCACTCATTACCTGTAGTAATGGCACCTGTTTGATCTTGTTATCAGTATAAAAGACACCTGTCCACAATCCCAAACAGTCACACTCCAAACTCCACAATGGTGAAGACCAAAGAGCTTTCGAAGGACACCAGAAACAAAATTGTAGCCCTGCACCAGGCTGAGAAGACTGAATCTGCAATAGGCAAGCAGCTTGGTGAGATGAAATCAGCTGTGGAAGCAATAACAAGAAAATAGAAGACATGCAAGACCACTTATATTCTCCCTCGATCTGGGGCTCCACGCAAGATCTCAAGCGGTGGGGTCAAAATGATCACAAGAACGGTGAGCAAAAATCCCAGAACCACACGGGGGGACCTAGTGAATAACCTGCATAGAGCTGGGACCACTGTAACAAAGGCTACCATCAGTAACACACTATGCCGCCAGGGACTCAAATCCTGCAGTCTTAGACGTGTCCCACTGCTTAAGCCAATACATGTCCGGGCCGTCTTAAGTTTGCTAGAGAGCATTTGGATTATCCAGATGAGTATTGGAATAATGTCATATGGTCTGATAAAACCAAAGTAGAACTGTTTGGTAGAACAAAACTCGTCGTGTTTGGAGGAGACAGAATGTTGAGTTGCATCCAAAGAACACCATACATACTGTGAAGCATGGAGGTGGCAACATCATGCTTTGGGGCTGTTTCTCTGCAAAGGTACCAGGACGACTGATCCATGTACATGAAAGAATGAATGGGTCCATGTATCGTGAGATTTTGAATTCAAACCTCCTTCCATCAGCAAGGGCATTGAAGATGAAACGTGGCTGGGTCTTTCAGCATGATAATGATCGCAAACACACCCCAGGGCAACGAAGCAGTGGCTTTGTAAGAAGCAAATGAAGGTCCTGGAGTGGCCTAGCCAGTCTCCAGATCTCAACACCATAGAAAATCTTTGGAGGGATTTGAAAGTCCATGTTTCCCAGCGACAGGCCCAAAACATCACTGCTCAAGAGGAGATCTGCATGGTGGAATGAGCCAACATACCACCAACAGTGTGTGCCAACCTTGTGAAGACTTACAAAAAACATTTGACCTGTGTCATTGCCAACAAAGGATATAACAAAATGTTGAGATTAACTTTTGTTATTGACCAAATACTTATTTTCCACCATAATTTGCAAAAATAAATCTTGCCAAATCAGACAAGGTGATTTTCTGGATTTGTTTTCTCATTTTGACTCTCATAGTTGTGGTTTACCTATGATATTACAGGCCTCTCTCATCTTTTTAAGTGGGAGAACTTGCACAATTGGTGGCTGACTAAATACTTTTTTTCCCCACTATTACTCTGCCCTTCATCTGGCCAAACAATCCTACTTCACCCCGCTCATCACTTCACTAGCTAACAATCCAAAATACCTTTTTGAAACCCTAAACTCCCTCCTGAGTCCCAAAGCACAGGCCCCATCACGAACCTCAGTGGTGAGGATCTAACCACTCATTTCCTAGAAAAAATCAACCATATCCATTAGGACTTTTCTGCCCAATCTCCTTAGAGCCTGGATCCTCTTTCCCTGTCGCACTTCAAGCTCACTTGCCATCTTTGAGCCTGTTACAGAAGAAGAAGTTACTCGGCTCCTCGCTTCTTCTCGGCATACAACCTACAACAGTGACCCTATTCCCTCACTTCTCCTGCAGTCTCGCTCACCTAACTAAAATATTTAACCTCTCTCTTTCTTCTGGTATCTTTCCCTCCTCATTTAAACATGCCATCATAAAACCTTTACTTTAAAAAACATCCCTTGACTAGGACTGAGCTGCTAGCTATATACCTGTGTCTAACAAATTTCCTACTATAGTAAGCATCTAATGTGTCTTTCTTATTATTCCAAATGTAATCTTGCCTGAAGAAGGAGCCTCTGCGCTCTGAAAGCTTGCGAACATATAATTTTCTGGTTAGCCAATAAAGGTATCACCTTAAGAATGCTCTTGTCATAATTGGATGGAAAAGTATTCACATCCCTTAATATCTAAACTTCTGGAATGCTTGGTCCACTCCAATCTCATCCGCTGTCTCTCAGATAACTGTCTTCTTGATCCTCTACAATCTGGTTTATGCTCTTTACCCTCTACCGAAACTGCAGTTACTAAAGTTTCTAACGATCTAGTAACAGTGAAATCTAATGATCACTGCTCCCTGCTGATTCTACTGGATCTCTCTGCTGCATTTGACACTGTAGATCAATGGCTCCTCCTCACTATGCTCCACTCTATCGGCCTCTAGGACACTTCTCTCCTGATTCTCCTACCTCTCTGACTGCATCACTGTATTTCTTGCCGGCACTTACTCCTCTCCTTGTCCCCTTACTATCGGGGTTCTCTACACAACCTGTATTGGTCAAACAATCAATAGATTTGGGTTCCAGTATCATCTCTTCATTGAAGACACCCAATTATACACTTCTGCCCCTGACATGACCCCCACCCTAATACAAAATACCAAGGATTGTTTGTCTGCTGTCGATAAAATAATGTCTTCCCTCTCGCCAAAACTGAACTTCTTGTGTTTCCTCCTTCTACTAATCTAACTCTGCCTGACATTGAAATTACATTGGAGGGTTTAACCATATGTCACGACTCTGTTGTTGGGTGTCCCAGGACCAGGGACTCCTTCCCTGTTCCTATCGCTAGGAGCACCCTAGCTAGCCCTGTTCCCCAGATTACCTCTGATGGTGAAGACGCCGGGGCCACGTACCTTGCCTTAGCTCCTGAGTCCGCCGTCAGTCTGTATCCTTCCCTCACCCAAGGAAGAGGGGAGTAGTAGTGTACCGTAATACACCAACCAGACTAACAAGGTAATACAAACAGGGATAAAGGAAAATACCAATCATACAAATATACACACCTAAATAACAGAGGTAAAACACTGGGGAGTGGAGGATGAGGTTAAACCAAAGTAGGAGAAGAAAGGGAATTATCACACACTCTAAACCTAGCAACAGTCTCCAATAAATTCACCAAACTCCTCCAATAACCACCAACAACCTCTAGCCATGCAGCATAAGCTAGGTCTGACAATGAGTGCTAGCCAGGACCCAGCTTATATAGGAGATGGGAGTGGCTAACAGTGCACAGCTGAGAGCCCTAAGGCTATGTGCACATGCTGCGGATTTAGGTGCTGATCCGCAGCATTTTTGGACGCGCGGAATTGCATCAACTCCGCAGTGTAGTGCACAGCCAATGATAGTCTATGGGATTTTGAGGTTTGTTGTGCACATGCTGCGGAAAAATACGTGCGGATTTGCAGCATTTTTTTTCCCGCAGCATGTCAATTCTTTTTGCGGATCTGCAGCGTTTCTGTGTAAAGGGAGGACAGGACTGTAGTCGTGACCTGTATTCCGGTGGCAGCTGTGTCCAGTCCTTCCCTTACATGAAACAATACTATTATTCTAGGCATACCTGCATCTCCAGATTCAGCTTCACCCGGGCACTTCCCAGGCAGCGACAGTCCCTCTTTCAGGCAACCCCCAGTAATGGAGATACAGTCTAGGATAACTTGAACATTCTCTTTACTTAACACTTTGCACATTACATCCACAGTTGGCACATCTTGGGTTTCACTTGTTTCCTTTTCCTTCCCTGCTTTACTGTCACTTCTGTGCAGTATACGCCGGACTGGACAGTCCTAGACTGCTCCCCAGTTCCTTCGAGGCCTGACCTCGCAATAATAACATTTTCTTAAGCCTGTTTCGCCCCAAACATGAATTCATCAATCACTACATTTGGTGACCCCTGGTGAAGCATCTGGCCCGTCTGTATCGATCCCTTCGAAGTTCCAACTCCTTCATCTCCTTAGTCCAGCCAACTTCTGCCCTAAAAGCATTGGCCCAGTCGGTAAGTCGGTACTTTCTCTCTACAGGCCCACTGATAGGATATACAGTGGCCGTGGGTAACGTGGGCTGCAGCACTTGAATGTTGCGTGTCTGCCGGCTGTCTGGGCCTATAGCCCATGTGGACACTTTGGCACGCTGGCCCTGTCTGAGCTAACTACCTAGAAACTACTCGCTACTATCCTGCAGTCCATCCTACACTTAACCCTCTGTAAACATCCTATCAACTATTCCTAACAGTGCCCACTAGTATGCCCCCATCTAGTGGCCCACAACAGAACTACACTTACCCAATGTATAAGAACTATATACTAAGGTGCCCTCCTTTAGTGTCCCCAAAAGACAGCACTTAACTTTCCCTAAACTGTACACATCACATATATTGTACTAAAAGAACACAATGCATATACAATTATTGTACATAAAATGGTAACAATAGAAAATGTGGCAATACCATTACTATGTGTAGTAAACATGTTCCATGTAGCAGTATCACCGAAATATTTACAAAAACACAATAATTAGCACATATATACATTAAGAGCACTTAAGGGGGGCAGGGCGAGGCAGTAATATTCCTTCATCCCCTTATATCTGTACCCATTGACTTGCATTGAGTCAGTCAAATCCACAGCTTAAAAAAGATCTGCGGATTTGCTGTGGATGTGCGTGCGAGAAACGCAGTTAGGGAGGAGGAAGAATGTGTGGGTGGAGACTGTGTGTGCGGTGAATATGTGCGGGTCTGTGTGCAGGTGTCTGTTTCTATCTATGTTTGTGTGCGGGTCTGTGTGCGGGTGTGTGCACGGCTGTATGTGTGTGTGTGCGTGTCTGTGTGTAGGCAGGCATCGTCCGATGGGACTACTAGTCCCATCCGGCTATGTCTGCTACAGTGACGTCAGTAGCCAATGATGAGACAGTAGTAGTTTCATCATCCTGCTACTGTGTTGAATATTAAAAAAAAAAAACAAACACATACATACTCACCATACTGCTAATCCACGAAGCCCTCGATCCCCTGTAAAAAAAAAAAAATAATAAAGTCAACCGTATACTCCCTGTTCCAACATAATCCATATAATTACAACTGTCCCACGACGATCTCCCATGGAGAGCTGTCACATCAGGAGATATGACCGCTCTCCAGGGGCCTCCGGTGATACAATGAGGAAGGTATCCTTCTGCACTGTATCCCTTCGCCATCAGGTCACAGAAGTTCATCCTGTCACTTGCGGCCCTGCTGCGTTGGAAAATTCTCGCGCAGCATTGCCGTCAAGTGAGAGGATGAACTCAAGTGACCCCTCAATGATAACACTGCAAGAGCCATTGTCTCCTGTCAGTGTGTCACTGGAGGCACTATAGAGTGGTCATATCTCCTGATGTGACAGCTCTATAGGGGAGATCATCGTGGAATACTCGTTATTACATGGATTACATCGGAATAGGGAGTATACGGTTGAGTTTATTATTTTATTTTTTTACAGGGGATTGAGGGGGTCGCAGGAATTAGGCGTACAATAAAAATGGAAAACTTGTGTTTTATTTCATTAAAATACTTTATTCTGGCTGTGTGTTTATTTTACCCATTTACAACTAGAGGATTAGTAATGGATCGGTGTCTTATTGATGCCTCTCCATTACTAACCGGTCTTGATGTCACCTTACAATACAAAGGTGACATCAACCCCTTATTACCCCATTTGCCACCTCTAGTGGGAAGAGAGAGGCTAAGTGCTGGAATTGGGTCATCTGATCAGCCCGCAGCTGTCTGCATAGCCTTTCTGGCTATTATTATAGGGGGACCCCACATCATTTTTTTGGGGTCCCCCTATTTTAATAGCCAGTAAAGGATAAATATACAGCTGTGGGTTGATATGCATAGACTGGGAAGTGATAAGCACTTTTTAGAGAGGATTTTATACCCCAAACTAATGGCATATTTATAACTGCATTCATATGCTGAGTAAATGCTTACCTTTCTTGCAGAAATCCATTTTACTGTTTTAGGGAAATCCATAGCTGAAGTTGTATTCTTAAGAGTTGTAAGTGCAGCGAGTGGACACTGCACTTACAGCGCACCTGCCTCTCTCCTTTGTTCCTGTCCGCTGCCGGTCTTTCACTTCCTCCAAATGACTGATTTGTGCAAAGGAGGGGACAGGGAAGAGGCCGATGATTGGTTGTAGAGCTCACATGACATTGCAGAAGAGCCAGTGACACAGCTGGAACGGCACCGGTACCAGAGATGAGTATAGGTGTTCTTACTTTATAAGGGGGGAGCGACATGAGGATTAAGTGGACAAGGGGACACACTCTTTCGGCGTTAATCCACAGTAATCCTTAGAGGTCCAGGTCACCAAAACACCACTATTCATAACATTTTGTTTATCCATGTTAAAAAGGAAAAATGAAAAAAGCAGAGATCAATTATTTCAAATTATGGCTTCATAGTGTGAGCTGTATCTCCCCAAAAAATGTATTCTTGTTATTGTAAAACAAATGCAATAAAAACTCCTTATTGATCGGCTGCCACAGATGGCGAAAGAGAAATAACGTTGTTTCGGTGGAACAAACAATATCCTGTTTCCTGTATGAATAGGGAATTGAAATGTACGCTGTTAAAATGTCCAGCGTCTCATCCCATGGCCGGCACACTGATTCCTTTCATTCTCAGTGCATTTTGCTTACATTCAGGACTTCACAAGGAATGGCACTGTGATTAGACGACACGTTTAACACCAGAAGCGTATAGTCGCGAGGACCATAGGCCAAGGTTACAAAGAAGAAAAAGCTAGTGTCTTCTGTTCAGGGATCATCACCCCAGCAGCTGAGCCTCGCATTGTCTACATTATTATGGCGGAATAACATGCAGATCAATAAAAAGGACTCAAATGATCTGTAAAGATAGAATTTTTCTTTTCAGGAGAATTCAAAGAAAATTGTATATTTCACTACGTCTATCGTCAGCATTAGAACATTGAGATTCTGGGAACGTTCAAATGTAGCTTTAATAAGATATTAAAGCGGTTGTCAACTCTGCCTTTATTTTAACAAATGTGGCACATATAGGTATTTTGTGTTCTATCAATATCCTCCAATTGAAAATGTTAAAACTGCTTTCATCTGGAGGAGTCACAAAATGTTGTCCACAACACATTTATAAGATTAAGTGGAGAACCCCTTTAAGGACATTTTTTATGTATTTAATTGTATTTTTTTTTATTTCCTACTTATTTTGCATCAACATTTTCCACAGAGATTGTCACAAGTGAGGTTCACAAAAAAATTCTGGAGAAAATTTTATAGGATGCCAGATTACCTGGAAGTCTATAGAAGAGAAACAATGTGCTTTTACTTTTAAAACTTTGCAGTAATTTCCCTTGACAATCGCCATATTGGAGACACAGAGTTATTTTTGCATTGTCTGTATAGATAGTGCAGCTGGGGGGATGTGTGTGCTTTATGGTTTCTGCAGTGAATGGGAGCACGTAGACCATGGACAAAGGGTGCTTTCTCATTGCGTTCTGTGTCCTCGTCTTGGTATACATCCGAAATCCCCCTTCCAGACACATGCGCCAAAGCGGGCCATAGACTATAATGGTGGCAGCAGAGAGAACATGCGCTTTGCCGTTTATCATTTTCAGGACTGTACACCTACAGGAGGCGGACACTCAGACATAGTAGACTTCATGTGAGTGTCCGCCTTATGTAGGCTTACATTCCCGAAAATGATCCACCATAGAGCGCACGTTCGCTCTGCTGACACCATTGCATTCTATGGCCCCATTGGAGCATATGTCCGCACCTCATTTTGTGGAGGATTTCGGATGTATGCCCCGACGGGGACACAGAACGCAATGTGAAAGCACCCTAAGGGTCCATTTACATGGACCAGTACTTACTAATCATTATTTATAGTCTGATTACACAGGCATATCATGATAATGATGTTCACTCAGTGACCTGTAGTAGATGGTACATAGGCTGCCATTATTATTATTATTTTTTTATATAGCGCCATTAATTCCATGGTGCTGTACATGAGAAGGGGTTACATACAAATTTATAGATATCGTTTACAGTAAACAAATTTACAATGACAGACTGGTACAGAGGGGAGAGGACCCTGTCCTTGCGGACTTACATTCTACGGGATAATGAGGAAGAAACAGAAGGTCGGGGGTGCGGCAGCTCTGGTGGTGGAGGCGATGTGGCAGCTCTGGTGGTGGCGGCAGCTAGGGTGGTGGCGGCGAGGCGGCAGCTCGGGTGGTGGCAGCGAGGCGGAATTGTTATTGCAGGCTATAGGCTTTCCTGAAGAGATGGGTTTTCAGGTTCCGTCTGAAGGACCCAAGGGTGGTGGATAATCGTACATATTGAGGCGTGGAATTCCAGAGGATGGGGATATTTGGGAGAAATCTTGGAGGCGGTTGTGTGAGGAACGAATAAGTGTGGAGGATAGTAGGAGGTCTTGGGAGGATCGAAGATTACGTGAAGGAAGATATTGGGAGATTAGTTCAGAGATATAGGGAGGAGACAGGTTGTGGACGGCTTTGTAGGTCAGTGTTAGTAGTCTGAACTGGATTCGTTGGGGAATTGGGAGCCAGTGGAGGGATTTGCAGAGGGGAGAAGCAGGGGAGTAGCGAGGGGAGAGGTGGATTAGTCAAGCAGCAGAATTGAGGATAGATTGGAGTGGTGCAAGAGAGTTGACGGGGAGGCCACAGAGCAGGGTGTTGCAGTAATCAAGGCGGGAGATGATGAGGGCATGCACAAGAGTTTTAGTAGATTGAGGGCTCAGGAAGGGACGGATTCTGGAAATGTTTTTAAGTAGGAGGCGACAGGAGGTGGCAAGAGTTTGGATGTATGGTTTGAAGGACAGGGCAGAGTAGAGAGTTACTCCGAGGCAGCGGATTTCAGGTGCGGGAGAGATCGTGATGCCATTTACCATAATAAATAGATCAGGTAGGGAAGATATGTGAGATGGAGGAAAGATGATGAGTTCGGTTTTGTCTACATTGAGTTTTAAGAAACAAGAGGTGAAGAAGGAGGATATGGCTGATAGACACTCCGGGATTCTGGACAGCAGAGTGGTGACATCTGGGCCAGAGAGGTAGATCTGAGTATCGTCCGCATACAGGTGGTACTAGAAGCCATGGGACTTTATGAGTTGTCCTAGGCCAAGGGAATAGATGGAAAAAGTAGGGGCCCCAGGACAGAGCCTTGAGGGACTCCAACAGACAGAGGGCGGGATGAGGAGGTAGAGTGGGAGTGGGAGACGCTAAATGTGCGGTCGGAAAGGTAAGTGGCGATCCTGAACAGGGCAAGGTCTTTGATGCCATGGGAAGAAAGAATCTGTAGCAGTAGGCAGTGGTCGACTGTGTCAAAGGCACAGGATAGGTCAAGGAGGAGGAGGATGGAGAACTGTCTGTTAGCTTTGGCTGTGAGTAAGTCGTTAGTAATTTTGGTCAGGGCAGTTTCAGTGGAGTGGTGGGGGCGGAAGCCAGATTGGAGGTTGTCGAGGAGAGAGTTAGATGAGAGGTGGGAGGAGAGTTGAGCGTGGACATGCTGCTCAAGGAGTTTGGAAGCAAACGGGAGCAATGATATTGGGAGATAGCTGGGCATAGCAGTTGGGTCAAGGTTTGTTTTTTTTGAGGATGGGTGTGATAGTGGCATGTTTAAAGGCAGAGGGAAAGGTACCAGAAGATAGCGATAGGTTGAAAAGATGGGTTAGGGCTGGGATGAGCATGTTAGTGAGGAAGGGATGGGGTCAAGTGCACAGGTGGTGAGGTGTGATTTGAAAAGCAGATGAGTAAGCTCTCGTTCAGTGATGCTGTAGAGGGAGGCTAGTAGGGAAGGACAGAGGTCTGGTATATGGAGTGGTTGGGGTGGTGGAACAGTAAAGGTTTGCCTTGTTTGGTCGATCTTATTTTTGAAGTAGGTGGCAAAGTACTCGGCAGAGATGAGGGGAGTTGGAGGTGGCAGTGGTGGGCGGAGGAGAGAGTTGAATGTGCTGAACAGTTGTTTTGGGTTGTAGGATAATGAAGATACAAGGTTTGCGAAATAGGTCTGTTTAGCAGAGGTGAGGGCTATTTTGAAGGCAAGTGTAGCTTGTTTGAAAGCAGTGAAGTCGTCTGGCAGGCGTGTTTTCTTCCAATGCCGCTCCGCGACCCTGGATGATTGTCGAAGTTTTTTGGTGAGATTGTTGTGCCAGGGTTGCCTATTGATTCGTCGCACTTTGCCGTGCGTGAGAGGGGCGACTGAGTCTATGGCAGATGTGAGGGTGGTGTTATAGAAAGCAGTGGTGCTGTCTGTGTCGTGGAGTGAAGATATGGAGGACAGAGGTAGAAGAGAGTCTGAGAGTCTGTGAATGTCTAGGTGTGCGAGGTTTCTGCGAGAATGTTCCAGTGGCTGAACATAGGGGGCAGGTGAAGAGGACAGGGATGAGAAGGTGAGTAGATGGTGGTCAGATTGTTAGAACCCTCTTGTTAGATTTTGTTTCAGTTTGCTGGTCACATGACCTTTTGTCCCTATTTAGTCTGGCTCCGCCCTTCTGGCTTTGCTGGACTTCATTGTATTATCTACTCTTAAGCTAGCCGGGTGCTTAGGTGCCTTACTCTGTCAGTTTTGCTTAATCTTAGGATCTCGTAGTAATTTGTTTTCTGTTTAATTTTCCCTGCTACAATTTCTGTTAGGAGGTGTCCACCTTTTCTCCCAGTCCCTAGATCTTGTAGGGATTCCTCCCTCGCAACTATAGGTCTTCGTTCAGACTAGCTGAGGACTTTAGCGGGTCTGGTCGCAGGATCAGGTTCCCCGTTACATTGTAGGGATCAAGCTCAGTTTTATCGTAGGGACAGAGTTCCCATCTTTCCTTAGTGCTTGTAGCAGTTCATAACAGTAAGTCCAGCCAAGAAATTAAAAAAAAAAAAAAAATCTCTAAGGAAAGATTTTCTGTTTTCATCATGGTGTCGGTTCGGGATTTGGCTGAACGCCTGCAGGGTCTCTCTCTGGAGGTGGCTGAAATCCAGCAACACGTGAGTAGTTGTTCTGGAGCACATTTCGTGGAGCCAAAGGTACGTTTGCCTGATTTATTTTTTGGTGAACAACAAGATTTTTTTTCTTTTAAAAATGCTTGCTTGTTGTATTTTCGTTTGAGACCCAGATCCTCTGGTGATGAATCACAGCGCATAGGGTTTATAATGTCACTTTTGCGCAAAGAACCTCAGGACTGGGCCTTTTCTCTGCAGCCTAGTGATCCATGCTTTGGATCAGTGGATGTTTTTTTTTCTGCTTTGGGGTTTCATCAGCTGAGACAAGAGTTGAGACGTTTGAGACAGGGATCGGGTAATGTGGAAAAATATTGTACTCACTTCCGTAGGTGGTCCACCCAGGTGGGCTGGAACGATTCAGCTTTGAAAAGTTTATTTCTTGCAGGATTAAGTGAAAGGGTTAAAGATTTGCTGATTGCTTATCCTATACCTGGTAACTTGCAAGAGGCTATGCAATTGGCCATACGGGTGGATAGGAGACTGCGTGCAAGGGTTAATGAGAGTAAGTCTGCTTTGTCAGCTCCAGGTTTGGAGAAGGAATGTACTGACATTGCAGAGCCGATGGAAATTGGAGCAATGGCACCTCACTCTCGGGAAAAAGAACCCAGATTTGCTCAAGGTTTGTGTTACTACTGTGGTAAATCTGAGCATTTCATTAAGAACTGTGCGCTTCGAATGAATAAAGAGAAAAAAAAAATGAGGTCAGTTTTGCCCGCATAGCTTGTTTAAACAATAAAGGTGTCTTTCTTTCTGCTACCACTGCTGGTGAGGAGGAATTAATGGAGTTTCGGGTATTTGTGGATTGTGGTTCAACTCTCAATGTGATTGATGGGAAATTTTTGGAAAAACTAAAATTAAAACCCAAACTTCTGTCTTCTCCTATTAATGTGGTGTCTGTGGATGGCTCTCCCTTGAAAAATGTGACTCACCATATCTGTGAATTTCCTCTTACTATTAATGGTGTTCATCAAGAGAATTTGGATTTGGTAGTTTTGAATAATTTGCCCTCACCGGTGATTTTGGGGTTACCCTGGTTAAAATTGCACAATCCGGTACTGGATTGGTCTACCAATGAAATTAAGT
The DNA here is from genome assembly GCA_033576555.1 of Oophaga sylvatica. Classification (NCBI taxonomy): domain Eukaryota; kingdom Metazoa; phylum Chordata; class Amphibia; order Anura; family Dendrobatidae; genus Oophaga; species Oophaga sylvatica. The sequence continues at coordinate 50,347,913 of JARQOD010000001.1, forward strand.
CCTGGAGTCCTAAGTGTTATGACAAGTGTTATAACGGGCGTATTGCTGCTGTGGTTAAGGGGGAGTTACCTGTACCTATTCAGGATTTTTGGAAAGTTTTTTCTGATAAAGAATCGCAGGTATTGCCTCCTCATAGAGAATATGATTGTGCAATTGAATTTGTCCCTGGAGCGACTCTTCCTAAAAGTCGTTTATTTAATTTGACTATTCCTGAGAGAAAGGCTTTGGAGGAATACATACAGACAAGCTTGGCCGCCTGTCATATTAGGCCTTCCAAATCTCCTGTGGCGGTTGGATTTTTTTCTGTTAAAAAAAAGGACGGCTGTTTACGGCCTTGTCTAGACTTTCGTGAGATTAATAAGATTACTGTACGCAATCCTTACCCACTGTCATTGATTCCTGATTTGTTTAATCAGTTAGTGGGGGCCAAGTGGTTCTCGAAAATTGATCTTCGAGGGGCATACAATTTGTTGCGCATGAAGGAGGGGGATGAATGGAAGACTGCGTTTAACACTCCACTGGGTCATTTTGAGAATCTGGTCATGCCTTTTGGACTTTCCAGTGCTTCGGCATTTTTTCAGAATCTTATTAATGACATCCTTAGACCTTTGATCGGCAGAAGTGTGGTTGTGTATTTGGATGACATTTTGATTTATTCACCGGATTTGGAGTCTCATTGGAGGAGTGTGCGTGAAGTATTACAGTTACTGAGTGATAATTCACTTTTTGCCAAACTAGAAAAATGTGAGTTTGCTGTACAGAGACTTAGTTTTTTGGGCTACATTGTCTCCAGTGAAGGTTTTGAGATGGACCCTGTGAAAGTGCAAGCTGTGCAGGATTGGCCTAGACCTATTGGTGTGAAATCAATACAGAGGTTTTTGGGGTTCGCCAATTATTATAGAAAATTCATAAAAAATTTTTCTGTGATTGCCAAACCTCTGACCGATCTCACCAGGAAAGGTGCTGATGCGGTTCAGTGGACTACTGAGGCCATTGAGGCTTTTGTGTTGCTAAAGGAGAGGTTCAGCTCTGCTCCCATCCTTACGCAGCCTGATGTGACTAAACCATTTTTGGTTGAGGTTGATGCTTCTTCTGTGGGGGTCGGCGCGGTGTTGTCTCAGGAAAAGACGGATGGAGTACATCCCTGTGCTTTTTTTTCAAAGAAATTTTCTGAGTCTGAACTAAATTATGATATCGGTAATCGGGAATTGTTGGCAATTAAACTCGCATTTGAACACTGGCGTCATTTTTTGGAGGGAGCGGAATTTCCTGTTCAAGTCTTCACCGATTATAAAAATCTGATCTACCTTGATGCTGCCAAACGCTTGAATACCCGTCAGGCTAGGTGGGCACTGTTTTTCTCACGCTTTAATTTTACCGTTACTTACATCCCAGGTACTAAAAATGTTAAAGCTGATGCTTTGTCTCGCAGTTTTTCTCCTATGGTGGGTACTGAGGAGGAGGAAAACATTTTGCAAGAGGGGGTTGTTATTGCGGTTTTGGACTCCGTGTTGGAAGATGAGATTCTTAAAGCACAGGAGAATGCCCCATCTAACACGCCGCATGGGAGGTTGTTTGTGCCTGGTACCCTGAGGAGAGATTTGTTTGTTGAATGTCATGACTCTCGGTTGGCAGGTCATCCTGGAATCTCTGAGACCAAGAGACTTGTGGGTCGCAGCTTTTGGTGGCCTGGATGGCAGAAGGAAGTCATTAAGTGGGTGCGTCAATGCACTGTGTGTGCTAGATCTAAGTCTTCTCATACTCCTGCTGCAGGGTTGCTTTGCCCTCTGGAGGTCCCTAGTGCACCTTGGACACATTTGGCTATGGACTTTATTACTGACATTCCCCCCTCTGAGGGTTTCACTGTCATCTGGGTGGTCGTGGACCGTTTTAGCAAGATGTGTCACTTGGTTCCTTTCATCAAATTGCCCTGCGCTAAGACTCTCGCTAAGGCCTTTGTCAAGGAAATAGTCAGACTACATGGTGTTCCTACTGACATTGTTTCTGATAGGGGACCTCAGTTTGTGGCTCGTTTTTGGCGCGCCTTTTGTGACAGGTTGGGAGTTCATTTGTCGTTTTCATCCGGATATCATCCTGAGTCTAATGGCCAGACAGAAAGGAAAAACCAGGATGTTGAGCAGTTCTTGCGTTGTTTTGTGACTGATAATCAAGAGGGGTGGTCTGAGTTTCTGCCACTTGCTGAGTTTGCTCTTAACAATCATACATCCGCTTCTGCTGGTTGTTCGCCTTTTTTTTGTTGTACTGGGAGACATCCGTCTTTTGGGTAATTTTCCAAGTTGGGATCAGCTGTACCTGAAGAGGAGAATTTTTCTGGTGTGTTGGAGAGAGTTTGGACTGATGTGCGTGGTAATCTTCAGGAGGCTAACAAAAGATCCAAAGTGTATTTTGATAGAAAACGACAAGAGGTTTTGTTTGCTATTGGTGACATGGTCTGGTTGTCCTCTAAGAATCTGCGCTTGAGGATTCCGTCTAAGAAATTGGGTCCCAAGTTTGTAGGGCCCTTTAAGGTGCTTCAGGTTATTAACCAATCTGCTGTTAAGTTGGAGCTTCCCACCTCCTGGAAGATTAATCCGGTGTTTCATGTTTCTCTCTTGAAAAAAGCTGAGGTCTCAGATGGAGACGTCTCGACCACTGTTCCCCTGGTGGTGGAGGACGGGCAATATGAGATTTCCCGCATCCTAAATTCTAGACGGTATAGAGGGGGTTTGCAGTACCTCGTCGCTTGGAAGGGTTATGGACCCGAGGATAACTCATGGGTGAGGGCGGATGATGTTTCTGCGTCTAGACTTGTCAGAGCGTTTCACGAGAGGTTTCCGGATAAGCCTAAGTCTTAGGGGATCCGGAGGATCCTCTTAGAAGCGAGGGTACTGTTAGAACCCTCTTGTTAGATTTTGTTTCAGTTTGCTGGTCACATGACCTTTTTTCCCTATTTAGTCTGGCTCCGCCCTTCTGGCTTTGCTGGACTTCATTGTATTATCTACTCTTAAGCTAGCCGGGTGCTTAGGTGCCTTACTCTGTCAGTTTTGCTTAATCTTAGGATCTCGTAGTAATTTGTTTTCTGTTTAATTTTCCCTGCTACAATTTCTGTTAGGAGGTGTCCACCTTTTCTCCCAGTCCCTAGATCTTGTAGGGATTCCTCCCTCGCAACTATAGGTCTTCGTTCAGACTAGCTGAGGACTTTAGCGGGTCTGGTCGCAGGATCAGGTTCCCCGTTACATCGTAGGGATCAAGCTCAGTTTTATCATAGGGACAGAGTTCCCATCTTTCCTTAGTGCTTGTAGCAGTTCATAACACAGATAGGGGGAGGGGAGAGTTTGTGAAATTAGATAGGGAGCAGAGGCGGGTGAAGATGAGGTCTAATGTATGTCCGTCTGTGTGGGTGGCTGTGGAGGACCACTGAGTAAGTCCAAAGGATGAAGTAAGTGACAGGAGTTTGGAGGCTGCTGGCTGGCAGGTGTCAGTAGGGATATTAAAGTCACCCATGATGATAGTGGGGATGTCAGAGCAGAGAAAGTGAAGAAGCCAACTGGAGAATTGGTCAATGAAGGCAGTGGCTGAGCCTGGTGGTCAGTATATGACGGCCATTTGGAGATTAGAGGGAGAGTAGATACGGACCGAGTGGACCTCAAAGGAAGGTAGGATGAGGGAGGGTGGGGGTTGGATAGGGTTGAAGGAGCAGTCATTAGAGAGAAGGAAACCCACGCCTCCACCATGTCTGTTGCCAGAGCGAGGAGTGTGGGTGAAGTGGAGGCCACCGTAACTTAGTGCAGCAGGGGAGGCGGTGTCATGGGGCGTCAGCCAGGTCTCAGTGAGGGCCAGGAAGGAGAGGTTGCGGGAGGTAAAGAGATTGTGGGTCACGTGGAGCTTGTTGCAGACGGAGCGGGCATTCCAGAGTGCTCCAGAGAGAGGAAGCTGGGGGGTAGGGGTCAGTGGCACAGGTTTTAAGTGTGAGGGATTGCGGTAGTTTCTCTTACTGTGAGAAGTGTAGGGGTGAGGATTAGTGGGATGTATGGGGCAGGGGGGGCCAGGATTAGGGGATATGTCGCCAGCAGTGAGAAGAAGCAGAGAAAGGGAAAGCAGATGGGTGAAGGAGAGTGACCGGCTTACGTTATATTTTAGTGGGAGAGGTCTGAGGTTAAGAAGCAGGTCTGCAGATGAGGCGATGGGGGGTAGGAGAGAGGGGAGACAGTTATTTGGTTCGAGCTTGCAGGGGATTGGGGGTAGCGAAGGAGAGTGAAGATTAGTGGAGCACAAACGGTGAGGGCAAATGTGAACATGGTTAAAGAGCAGGGTAAAAGAAAGGCAAGTAAAATTAGAAGACAGGGATTATTCTGACCTTCTGACCGATTTCTGGACTATTTCTGGATATATTTCTGATGTAACACTTCAAAGATGTCACACTTAAAATGATGTCACATCTGACCAAGGCCATATCTGACTTGCTGCATTCAACTTATACCATTCAAATGTCCAAGAAATGACATTGTTCTTGACAGTAGACACAGGACGATGCATCACCGATAGTGTTGAGCGATACGATAATGTAAATATCGGCTATCGGCCGATATTAGCTCTATCGGCCTTTCGATAATTCGTTTCGATATTTTCGTCTTATCGAATACCGGAATCGGAAGTTCCCATAATTCTTTGCGTGGCAATGTGATTTTAGTCAGCCAATGAGGAATCCTAAGAAGTGTGGGCACATCCTGTACTGCTGCGGTCATGTTAACTAATGGCATGGCTGTGATTGGATGCTGAAATGATGTCAGAATGCACTATAAAAGGCGCCGCCGCCATTTTAGCGTCACTGTGCTGTGAATTCAGTAAAGGACAGAACGCTGCTGTGCTGACTCTGAGGGACAGTTAGAGATTGCGATTTAGTGTACTGTGCTGTAGGCAGGCTAGCACCAACCGCTGTGTAAAGCTTCCTTTTGCCTGCAGTGTTGTTTAAACAGCTCTGCAAGGTGTGTGTGAGTGCAGGTGACGCTGCAGTTTGCTCTGCATGCAACGCTGTCTGTAGGCATCTGCACATGTCACTCACAGACAATTTTTTTTTTCCTTCAGTGTAATTCTTGCAGCTCCATGCAATTTAACTATTAGTGTGACGCGCTTCCATCCGTATCCAATACATTGGTTGCAAACACTATAGAAGTAGACAAAGGAGTAGCCTTTCACAGATTGTGGACAGTTGTGTTTCAGTGTTCACTTCAGTCTGTGTTTTTTATTTTTGAGTGCACATCACGCTCCAGTTACTTGTTCAAGCACTGCTGCTTGTACTCTGCTGAGCGTGTCTCAGTGGCTCATCCTTTTCATTTCTCTCCAATTGGTTCTGCTCCATTCCATTTAAAATAAATATAATCTATTAGTGTGACGTGCTTCCATCCGTATACAATACATTGGTTGCAAACACTATAGAAGTAGACAAAGGAGTAGCCTTTCACAGATTGTGGACAGTTGTGTTTCAGTGTTCACTTCAGTCTGTGTTTTTTATTTTTTGAGTGCACATCACGCTCCAGTTACTTGTTCAAGCACTGCTGCTTGTACTCTGCTGAGCGTGTCTCAGTGCCTCATCCTTTTCATTTCTCTCCAATTGGTTCTGCTCCATTCCATTTAAAATAAATATAATCTATTAGTGTGACGTGCTTCCATCCGTATACAATACATTGGTTGCAAACACTATAGAAGTAGACAAAGGAGTAGCCTTTCACAGATTGTGGACAGTTGTGTTTCAGTGTTCACTTCAGTCTGTGTTTTTATTTTTTGAGTGCACATCACGCTCCAGTTACTTGTTCAAGCACTGCTGCTTGTACTCTGCTGAGCGTGTCTCAGTGCCTCATCCTTTTCATTTCTCTCCAATTGGTTCTGCTCCATTCCATTTAAAATAAATATAATCTATTAGTGTGACGCGCTTCCATCCGTATCCAATACATTGGTTGCAAACACTATAGAAGTAGACAAAGGAGTAGCCTTTCACAGATTGTGGACAGTTGTGTTTCAGTGTTCACTTCAGTCTGTGTTTTTTATTTTTTGAGTGCACATCACGCTCCAGTTACTTGTTCAAGCACTGCTGCTTGTACTCTGCTGAGCGTGTCTCAGTGCCTCATCCTTTTCATTTCTCTCCAATTGGTTCTGCTCCATTCCATTTAAAATAAATATAATCTATTAGTGTGATGCGCTTCCATCCGTATCCAATACATTGGTTGCAAACACTATAGAAGTAGACAAAGGAGTAGCCTTTCACAGATTGTAGACAGTTGTGTTTCAGTGTTCACTTCAGTCTCTGCGTAATAACCACACTTAGGCCTTATAACTTTTCTGACTTTCTTTATCAATCTACCAAGATGAAGAAGTCAGTGAGTAAGGCACGTGGTCGTGGCCGTGGAGTTTCAGCAGGGAGAGGACGTGGGGATTCTGTGTCTGCTGCCGCCCTCAGTGACACAGCATCCACCATTTATCCCCGTGAGCGTTCCTTTATGCGCACTTTGGTAGGAGCTCGGCGTGCCCCCCTGCTTCGGGAAGAACAAATTGAAGCCGTTGTTGGTTGGATGGCAGCCAATGCATCGACTTCAATTCCTTCCACCTCCTCTCAGGAACACAACACTGTTGAGCAACCATCTGTCTGTTCACCGCCTGTCAAATTGCCAAGGCAGTCAGAGAGTTCTGTACAGGAGACAGCTGAGTCTCTGCTTCTGTTCTCAGAATCTGTTGGCTCGCAAACACGGGCACAGGCAAGCAGCATTCTGCAATTTCAAGAAGAGGGAGTATGCAGTGATGCGCAACAGCTGTGTCTCTCTCAATCTGAAGAGGCGGGTGAGCCAGTGCCGATGGACAGCACACCGCAGAACGCATCATATGATGATGATGAGACTCAGGTGCCAGGTTTTGTGGAGCATGGTGCTGCCCAGACCATCCAACAGCAGCAGGTGTTGGAAGAGGGTAGTGGAGATGATGAAGTCCGAGACCCAACATGGCGTGAGCAACAGGAAGGTGGTGGGAGCAGCTCTGAGGAAGAGATTGTCCCAACGGTACAAAGAGGAGGGAGAGGTAGGCTGCAGACTCGCTTGCCTGTAGCCTCCAGTTTGGCACCTGTTGGGAGCAGTTCTCTTAGAACTGTCAAAATTGGCGCTCCCATGACTTGCACTGCGTGGTCCTTTTTTGACAGACTTGTACATGATATTTGCTATGTTCAATGCAAGCTGTGTAAGCAAAAAGTTAAAAGAGGTAAAAGTAGCAGGAACCTGAATACCACAAATATGTGGACACATGTACGGACAAAGCACGTAGCTGAGTTACAAAGACACACTGGAGATGTAGGCCAACCTACAGCAGCACCTACATCTTTAGGTCATGTTCGAGCCTCTACCTCCAGCTCTCACACACCTGTTTCGGCTTCCTCACAGGATCTCCATGGAAGAACCTCGGTCACTGTTGTCCATAGAGAAACTGTTATTCCACCCACTGCAGCAAGTTCACAGTCATCGTCACACTCCCAGAACAAAAAACAGCCATCGGTAACACAGGCATGGGATAAAAGACGGCCATACTCGGCAAACCATCCACGAGCACAGGCTCTGAATGCTGGCCTTGCAAAACTCCTGTCCCTTGAAATGCTGTCATTCAGGCTGGTGGAGACTGACAGTTTCAGGAACTTTATGGCATTGGCAGTCCCACAATATAATGTGCCAAGCCGATTTTATTTCAGCAGTAGAGTTGAGCGATACTTTCCGATATCCAAAAGTATCGGAATCGGAATGGTATCGCCGATACCCAAAAAATATCGGCGATACCCTATACCGATACCGGAAATCCAATGTAAGTCTATGGGAACAAAATATCGGAATTAAAAAAACCCCATTCTTGCCTTGTTGGTTAATTGTACATGAAGGAAAACAACAAAGAGTAATGTAGAATGTATTGGGGGAGGTTGAGGAGACATTAAAGGCATAGATGTTTAACCCAATCAAATGGAATAGCATAAATATTTTTTTTTTTAAAGATGTTCGGATTGACGAAGAAATTGACAATGTTGTTCACGTTTTTTCTATTTTGGCAAATATGTATATTTCACAACTTCCATGCTCTTCACCTTTTTAACTTTTGACACACTTTCTCCTTCATAATCTTCAGCAGCATCATCTTTTTCATCAAATTATTCTTCATCTTCACCTTCTTTATCTTCTTCTTAAACTTCTTGCTATTCATCTTTTTGTTAACATTACTCATATTCTTCTTATTAAACTATTATTCTTATTCATATTCTACTTCATCTTCTTCATCATATTCTTATTTGTGACAGAGAATCCTGTACTTGTAATCTGTCAAAGTATGAATTTTTCATTCATCCGTTCTTGCTGTCACAAAAGATTTAAATTACAACAGTATTTGTCCGTGTTCAGTTTAGCCTGCAGCAGCAGCAGGCATTTTCCAGGGCACCACGAGGAGGAACGGACTCACCCCCATACACTGCTTAGTCTTCTTCTGCTTATAATTTAGAGCATATATTTTTAGATCTTCTGCTTATTGTTCTTGTGTCTCTTGTTCTGTATCTTGTATTTGTAGCACAACCTTGTACCAGCTGATGTTACTGGGACACGGTTACTAAGCAGGAGGTACCTGTGCTCCAAAGCACTACCAAGGACCAGCAGACGTTGCAGGAACTTGGATACCGAGATGGAGGCACCTAGGCCAAAGGCACTGCGGAGAACCAGTTGACGGTACTGGAACCCGGACGGGTAGCAGAAGGTACAAGAGAAAATGCAAGTAACGAGGACCAGCTGACTGTGCTGGAACCCGGAGGGGCAGCAGAAGGAAAAGAGCCAATGGCACAACCTAGGACCAGCTGACGTTACTGGGACACGGTTACTAAGCAGGAGGTACCTGTGCTCAAAAGCACTACCAAGGACCAGCAGACGTTGCTGGAACTCGGATACCGAGATGGAGGCACCTAGGGCAAAGGCACTGCGGAGAACCAGCTGACGGTACTGGAACCTGGACGGGTAGCAGAAGGTACCCATGGAAATTTAAGTTGACAGGCCGCGAGCCGGCCGCAGTTACCGAATCCCACAGTACTACAGTGGGTGATTGTCCTATTGTCACAACGGAAACAGCCTTTATTTGCATATCCCGCAGCACACATAGGAAGCACCTAAACTCCAAGCACCATAGAGTCGGCTAACCCGACCGCAACAAGACAGGACAACTTATTGGAGGCTAAGTGACGTTTACACTGACAGGAAACAGATGGCGTGCTGTAACCAGTCTGGCAGGAGTGAGTACCCGTGCCAATGACACTTCCGAGCAACAACTGGCGGTGTTGAAGCCCAGGGATGAGAAGACAACAGGGTGGAGGCAGCATGACTTTTTGCCGTTCACACAGCAGGGGAACAGCTGACATTACTGAACGCCAGTAACACTATAGCTTGTGTATTGGTCTGTGGACATGACACTTCTGAGCAGCAACTGCCAGTGTTGTAGCCCAGGGAGTAGAGTTCAGGTGGTAGAAAGATGAACATAACAGGAGACATGGATAACGTTGCGAACCAGTTATTTAATCTGAAAACGGACAGACAAATTCTGGCGAGATCCATGCCTTGTTCATTTTCAGAAAAGTAAGCCGGTCTACATTATCGGAGGATAGTCGCATGCGACGGTCTGTTAGTACACCACCTGCAGCACTAAAGACGCGCTCCGATAATACACTGGCAGCAGGGCAAGCCAGCACCTCCAATGCATACTGGCTAAGCTCTGGCCATGTATCCAGCTTAGAGACCCAAAACTTGAATGGGGAAGAGCCATCTGGGAGTACACTGAGAGGGAAAGACATGTAGTCTGTCACCATCTTACGGAAACGTTGCCTCCTGCTGACTGGAGCCGTCTCGGATGGTGTAGACATTGGTGGCGCTGCCGCAAAACTTCGCAACATTTGGAACATACTGGTCTTGCCCTGTGCAGAGGCGCTGCTTGTGCTCCCTCTTGTTGCAGAGCTGTCTCCATTGCCTCGACGCACAGAGCTGCTTTGTAAAGCAGTAGCAGCAGCAGTGCTCTCGGCTGGAATGGAGAACATTATGGATTGCACCAGTGTGTCTTGGTACTCCCGCATTTTACGCTCCCGGTTCAACGGTGTGATGAGGCTTTGTAAGTTGTCCCGGTAGCGAGGGTCTAGGAGGGTGTACACCCAATAATCAGACGTGGTGAGAATGTGGGCGATGTGGCGGTCGTTTCTCAGGCACTGCAGCATGAAATCAACCATGTGCTGCAGACCCCCAACTGGCCAACAAACGCTGTCCCCTGCAAGAGGCTCATCTCTGCCTGCTCTGCATCACCCCACCCTCGCTCTACATACTGACTAGAGCGTTGTGTACCACCCTCTGGAGCGATGTCTTCCTCCTCCATTGACTCCTCCTCCTCATCCTCCTCACAAAGTGAGCCCTGCCCAGCCCTTTGTGAGGAACCACGTTGCGCTGACTGTCCAGAAGGTGATGGAATTAGTGACTCCTCATCCTCCACCTCTTCCAAAACCTCATCCCTTAGTGTTTGAATTTTTTTTTGAAGCAGGCAGATAAGGGGGACAGTCAGGCTGACTAGTGCATCATCTGCACTCGCCATCCGCGTTGACTCATCAAACGGACGCAAAACGTGGCAGATGTCCTTCATAGAGGCCCACTCAGTAGTGGTGAAGTGTGAACGGCGCAAATTGCGAGTTGATTGCGCCTGATGCAGCTGATACTCCATTACTGCTGGCTGCTGCTCACACAACCGCTCCAACATATGTAACGTGGAATTCCACCTGGTGGGTACGTCACATATGATGCGATGTTCAGGAAGGCGAAATCTGCGTTGCAGAGCTGCAATGCGCGATCTGGCCATGCTGGAACGTCGCAAATGAGCGCACTCTAGGCGGACCTTGTGCAGCAGTGCATCAAGATCCGGATAGTCCCTCAAAAAACTCTGCACGACCAAGTTGAGCACATGTGCCAGACATGGTATGTGAGTGAGGTTGCCAAGGCCCAGAGCTGCCACCAGATTTCGGCCATTGTCACACACTACCAAGCCTGGCTGGAGATTCGCTGGCAAAAACCACACGTCGCTCTCCTGCTTGATGGCATTTCAGACCTCCTGCGCTGTGTGGCTTCGATTCCCCATGGAAATTAATTTCAGGACGGCCTGTTGACGTTTGGCCACGGCTGTGCTCATATCGGTCGCATCAGGTAAGCGTTCACGGGTCCATGTGGAGGTAGACCGTGACGGCTCCTGCAGTGATGATTCTGAGGAACTGGAGTAGAAGGAGGAGTCAATGTGGACAGACTTGATTCCTGCAATCCTTGGAGTTGGCAGAACCCGTACAGCGCCACTCGCAAGATCTGTACCCGGCTCCACAACATTGACCCAATGGACAGTGAGGGAAAGGTATCGTCCCTGGCCATGGGTACTGGTCCACGCATCGGTGGTCAGGTGGACCTTGCTACTGACGGCGTTTAGCAGTGCATGTTTAATTTTTCCCTCAACATGCTTTTGCAGAGCAGGGACGGCTTGCCTGCTGAAATAAAATCGGCTGGGCACATTGTATTGTGGGACTGCCAATGCCATTAAGTTACGGAAACTGTCAGTCTCCACCAGCCTGAATGACAGCATTTCAAGGGACAGGAGTTTTGCAATGCCAGCATTCAGAGCCTGTGCTCGTGGATGGTTTGCCGAGTATGGCCGTCTTTTATCCCATGCCTGTGCTACCGATGGCTGTTTTGTGGCCTGGGAGTGTGAGGATGACAGGGAACTTGCAGCTGTGGGTGGAATAACACTGGGTCTCTGGACAACAGTGACAGAGGTTCTTCCATGGCGATCCTGTGAGGAAGCAGAACCAGCTGTGTGTGAGCTGGAGGAAGAGGCTCCAACACGAGCTGAAGATGTAGGTGCTGCTGTAGGTTGGCCTACATCTCCAGTGTGTCTTTGGAACTCAACCACGTGCTTTGACCGCACATGTTTCCACATATTTGTGGTATTAAGGTTACTGACATTTTTACCTCTTTTTACTTTTTGATTACACAGCTTGCATTTGACATAGCAAATATCATCTGCAAGTGTGTCAAAAAAGGACCACGCAGTGCAAGTCCTGGGAGCGCCCGTTTTTGCTGTTGGAAGAGAACTGCTACGAACGGGTGCCAAACTGGAGGCTACAGGCAACCGAGTCTGCAGCCTAACTCTCCCTACTGTTTGGACCGCTGGGGCAATCTCTTCCTCAGAGCTGCTACCACCACCTTCCTGTTCCTCACGCCATGTTGGGTCTTGGACCTCATCATCTCCACTACCCTCTTCCAACACCTGCTGCTGTTGGGTGGTCTGGCCAGCACCATGCTCAACAGAAAATGGCACCTGAGTCTCATCATCATCAGATGCGTTCTGCGGTGTGCTGACCATCGGCACTGGCTCACCCGCCTCTTCACATTCAGAGAGACACAGCTGTTGCGCATCACTGCATACTGCCTCTTCTTCACATTCCAGAATGCTGCTTGGCTGGGCCCCTGTTTGCAAGCCAACAGATTCTGAGAACAGAAGCAGAGACTCAGCTGGCTCCAGTTCAGAACTCTCTGACTGCCTGGGCAATTTGGCAGGCGGTGAACAGACAGATGGTTGTTCAACAGTGCTGTGGTCCTGAGAGGAGGTGGAAGGAATTGAAGTCGATGCATTGGCTGCCATCCAACCAACAACGGCTTCAATTTGTTCTTCCCGCAGCAGGGGGGTACGCTGAGCTCCTACAAAAGTGCGCATAAAGGAACGCTCACGGGGAAAACTGGTGGATGCTGTGTCACTGGGTGCGGCAGCAGCCACAGAATCCCCACGTCCTCTCCCTGCTGGAACTCCACGGCCACGACCACGTGCCTTACTCCCTGCCTTCTTCATCTTGGTAGATTGATAAAGAAAGTCAGAAAAGTTATAAGGCCTAAGTGTGGTTATTCCTCAGAGACTGCAGTGAACACTGAAACACAACTGTCCACAATCTGGGAAAGGCTACTCCTTTGTCTACTTCTATAGTGTTTGCAACCAATGTATTGTATACGGATGGAAGCGCGTCACACTAATAGATTAGATTTTAAATGGAATGGAGCAGAACTAATTGGAGATAAATGAAAAGGATGAGCCACTGAGACACGCTCAGCAGAGTACAAGCAGCAGTGCTTGAACAAGTAACTGGAGCGTGATGTGCACTCAAAAAATAAAAAACACAGACTGAAGTGAACACTGAAACACAACTGTCCACAATCTGGGAAAGGCTACTCCTTTGTCTACTTCTATAGTGTTTGCAACCAATGTATTGTATACGGATGGAAGCGCGTCACACTAATAGATTAGATTTTAAATGGAATGGAGCAGAACCAATTGGAGATAAATGAAAAGGATGAGCCACTGAGACACGCTCAGCAGAGTACAAGCAGCAGTGCTTGAACAAGTAACTGGAGCGTGATGTGCACTCAAAAAATAAAAAACACAGACTGAAGTGAACACTGAAACACAACTGTCCACAATCTGGGAAAGGCTACTCCTTTGTCTACTTCTATAGTGTTTGCAACCAATGTATTGTATACGGATGGAAGCGCGTCACACTAATAGTTAAATTGCATGGAGCAGCAAGAATTACACTGAAGAAAAAAAAAATAGAGTCTGTGAGTGACATGTGCAGATGCCTACAGACAGCGTTGCATGCAGAGCAAACTGCAGCGTCACCTGCACTCACACACACCTTGCACAGAGCTGTTAAAACAACACTGGCAAAAGGAAGCTTTACACAGCGGTTGGTAAACTAGCCTGCCTAAAGCCCAGTACACAAAATCGCAATATCTAACTGTCCCTCAGAGTCAGCAGAGCAGCGTTCTGTCCCTAATTGAGTTCACAGCACAGTGACGCTAAAATGGAGGCGGCGCCTTTTATAGTGCATTCTGATATCATTTCAGCAGCCAATCACAGCCATGCCATTAGTTAAGATGACCGCAGCATTACAGGATGTGCCCACACTTCATAAGATTCCTCATTGGCTGATAAAAATCACATTGCCTCTCAAAGAATTATGGGAACTTCCGATTCCGGTATACGATATAGGAAAAATATCGGAACTAAGTATCGGAATTCCGATAACGCGAATATCGGCCGATACCCGATACTTGCGGTATCGGAATGCTCAACACTATTCAGCAGGCAAGCTGTCCCTGCTCTGCAAAAACATGTCGAGGGAAACATTAAACATGCGCTACTAAACGCCGTCAGTAGCAGGGTCCACCTGACCACCGATGCGTGGACCAGTACCCATGGCCAGGGACGATACCTTTCCCTCACTGCCCATTGGGTCAATGTTGTGGAGCCGGGTACAGATCTTGCCAGTGGCGCTGTACGTGTTCTGCCAACTCCAAGGATTGCAGGAATCCATTCTGTGCACATTGATTCCTCCTCCTACTCCAGTTCCTCAGAATCATCGCTGCACGAGCCGTCACGGTATACCTCCACATGGACCCGTGAACGCTTACCTGTTGCGACCGATATGAGCACAGCCGTGGCCAGACGTCAACAGGCCGTACTGAAATTAATTCCCATGGGGAATCGAAGCCACACAGCGCAGGAGCTCTGGGATGCCATCAAGCAGGAGAGCGATGTGTGGTTTTTGTCAGCTAATCTCCAGCCAGGCTTGGTAGTGTGTGACAATGGCCGAAATCTGGTGGCAGCTCTGGGCCTTGGCAACCTCACTCACATACCATGTCTGGCACATGTGCTGAACTTGGTCATGCAGAGTTTTTTGAGGGACTATCCGGATCTTGATGCACTGCTGCACAAGGTCCGCCTAGAGTGCGCTCACTTGCGACGTTCCAGCATGGCCAGATCGCGCATTGCAGCTCTGCAAGTCAGATTTTGCCTTCCTGAACATCGCATCATATGTGACGTACCCACCAGGTGGAATTCCACGTTACATATGTTGGAGCGGTTGTGTGAGCAGCAGCCAGCAGTAATGGAGTATCAGCTGCAACAGGCGCAATCAACTC
Organism: Oophaga sylvatica; assembly: GCA_033576555.1. Lineage (NCBI taxonomy): Eukaryota > Metazoa > Chordata > Amphibia > Anura > Dendrobatidae > Oophaga > Oophaga sylvatica. The sequence continues at coordinate 50,362,954 of JARQOD010000001.1, forward strand.
GCAATTTGCGCCGTTCATACTTCACCACTACTGAGTGGGCCTCTATGAAGGACATCTGCGACGTTTTGCGGGCGTTTGATGTCTCAACGCGGATGGCGAGTGCAGATGATGCACTAGTCAGCATGACTGTCCCCCTTATCTGCCTGCTTCAGAAATCACTGAAAGCACTAAAGGAAGAGGTTTTGGAAGAGGTGGAGGATGAGGAGTCACAAATTCAATTACCTTCAGGACAGTCAGCGCAACGTGGTTCCTCACAAAGGGCTGGGCAGGGCTCACTTTGTGAGGAGGATGAGGAGGAGGAGGAGTCAATGGAGGAGGAAGAAATCCCTACAGAGGGAGGTACACAACGCTCTAGTCAGTATGTAGAGCGAGGGTGGGGTGATGCAGAGGAGACAGAGATGGCGCCTCTTCCAGAGGACAGCCTTTGTTGGCCAGTTGGGAGTCTGCAGCACATGGTTGATTTCATGCTTCAGTGCCTGAGAAACGACTGCCGCATCGCCCACATTCTCACCACGTCAGATTATTGGGTGTACACCCTCCTAGACCCTCGCTACCGGGACAATTTACAAACCCTCATCACACCGGTGAACCGGGACCGTAAAATGCAGGAGTACCAAGACACACTGGTGCAATCCATACTGTTGTACATTCCAGCCGAGAGAGGTGCTGCTGCTGCTGCTGCTACTGCTTTACAAAGCAGCTCTGTGCGTCGAGGCAGTGTAGACACCTCTACAACAAGAGGGATCAGAAGCAGCGCCTCTGCACAGGGCAAGAACTGTATGTTACAAATGTGGCAAAGTTTTGTGACAGCGCCAGCAAGGTCTACACCATCCGAGACGGCTCCAGTCACCAGGAAGAAACGTTTCCGTAAGATGGTGACAGACTACTTGGCTTTCCCTCTAAGTGTACTCCCAGATGCCTCTTCCCCTTTCAAATTTTGGGTCTCTAAGTTGGATACATGGCCAGAGCTTAGCCAGTATGCATTGGAGGTGCTGGCTTGCCCTGCTGCCAGTGTATTATCTGAGCGTGTCTTTAGTGCTGCAGGTGGTGTAGTAACAGACCGTCGCATGCGACTATCCTCAGAGAATGTAGACCGGCTTACTTTTCTGAAAATGAACAAGGCATGGATCTCACCTGAATTTGCCTGTCCGTTTTCAGATTAAATAACTGTTTGGCAACGTTTTCCATGTCTCCTGTTATGTTCATCTTTCTACCACCTGAACTCTACTCCCTGGGCTACAACACCGCCATTTGTTGCTCGTAAGTAATTGGCAGGGGTACTGACTCCTGGCCAGCCTGGTTACAGCACGACAGCTGTTTCCTGGCAGTGTGAACGTCAATTATCCTCCAATAAGTTGTGCTGTCGTGTTTCATTCGGGTTAGCCGACTCTATGGTGCCTGCAGTTTAGGTGATTCCTATGTGTGCTGTGGGATATGTAAATAAAGGCGGTTTCCATTGTGACAATAGGATAAGCACCCACTGTAGGACTGTGTGATTCGGTAACTGCGGACGGCTTGCGTCCTGTCAACTTACATTTTCATGGGTGAGTTCTTCTACCCGTCCGGGGTCCAGTACCGTCAAGTGGTTCTCCCCAGTGCCTTTGGCCTAGGTGCCTCCATCTCCGTATCCGAGTTCCGGCAACGTCTGCTGGTCCTTGGTAGTGCTTTGGAGCACAGGTACCTCCTGCTTAGTAACCGTGTCACAGTAACGTCAGCTGGTACTCGGTTGTGACATTGCCTCTTTTCCTTCTGCTACCCGTCCGGGGTCCAGTACCGTCAAGTGGTTCTCCCCAGTGCCTTTGGCCTAGGTGCCTCCATCTCCGTATCCGAGTTCCAGCAACGTCTGCTGGTCCTTGGTAGTGCTTTGGAGCACAGGTACCTCCTGCTTAGTAACCGTGTCACAGTAAGGTCAGCTGGTACTCGGTTGTGACATTGCCTCTTTTCCTTCTGCTACCCGTCCGGGGTCCAGTACCGTCAAGTGGTTCTCCCCAGTGCCTTTGGCCTAGGTGCCTCCATCTCCGTATCCGAGTTCCAGCAACGTCTGCTGGTCCTTGGTAGTGCTTTGGAGCACAGGTACCTCCTGCTTAGTAATCGTGTCACAGTAACGTCAGCTGGTACTCGGTTGTGACATTGCCTCTTTTCCTTCTGCTACCCGTCCGGGGTCCAGTACCGTCAAGTGGTTCTCCCCAGTGCCTTTGGCCTAGGTGCCTCCATCTCCGTATCCGAGTTCCAGCAACGTCTGCTGGTCCTTGGTAGTGCTTTGGAGCACAGGTACCTCCTGCTTAGTAACCGTGTCACAGTAACGTCAGCTGGTACTCGGTTGTGACATTGCCTCTTTTCCTTCTGCTACCCGTCCGGGTCCAGCACAGTCAGCTGGTCCTCGTTACTTCCATTGTCTCTTGCTCCATCTGATACCCGTCAGGGTTCCAGTAACGTCAGCTGTTTCTCGGAAATTAGACGACATTAAAGACCACCCAGAAGAAGATGACGACAACAAGGACGACGAGCATGAAGCCAACCAGCCTGAACACCATCACAAAGAAAAAATAAAAGATTACCCAGAAGAAGATCACCAACAGGACAAAGAAGGTTAAGACAAACTACAAGATACAGAACAAGAGACAGAAGAACAATAAGCAAAAGATCAAAAAGCAGAAGAACATGAAGTATAAGACCAAAATGAAGAGCAAAATATATGCTCTAAATTCTAAGCAGAAGAAGACTAAGCAGTGTATGGGGGTGAGTCCGTTCCTCCGCGTGGTGCCCCTGGAAAATGCCTGCTGCTGCAGGCTAAACTGAAGACGGACAAATACTGTTGTAATTTAAATCTTTTGTGACAGCAAGAACGGAAGGATGAACAATTCATACTTTTACAGATTACAAGTACAGGAATCTCTGTCACAAATAAGAATATGATGAAGAAGATGAAGAGGAAGAAGATGAAGAATTTGAATATGAAGAAGATTAATTAGTTTAATAATAACAATATGAGTCATGTAAACAAAAACATGAATAGCAAGAAGTTTAAGAAGAAGATTAAGAAGGTGAAGATGAAGAATAATTTGATGAGAAAGATGATGCTGCTGCTGAAGATTATGAAGGAGAAAGTGTGGCACTGGCAAAAGTTAAAAAGGTGAACAGCATGGAAGTTGTGAAACATACATATTTGCCAAAATAGAAAAAAGGTTAACAACATTGTCAATTTGTTAGTCAATCCAAACGTGTTTCCAAAAAAAAATATATTAATGCTATTCCAATGCATTGGGTTAAACATGTATGCCTTTATTGTCTCCTCAACCTCCCCCAATACATTCTACATTAGTCTTTGTTGTTTTCCTTCATGTACAATTAACCAACAAGGCAAGAATGGTTTTTTTTAATTTCGATATTTTGTTCCCATAGACTTACATTGGACTTCCGGTATCGAAATCGGATATCGACGATATTTAGTGCTATCGGCGATACAATTTCAATACAATATTTTTAGATATCGAGCAATATCGCTCAACACTAATCACCGAGAGCGATGATCTTTGTGAAAAATATAAGATTATTTCACCCAATCAGTGAGTGTTTTCCTCATTCATCGGGTGATTGGAAGCCGGTTTACCCTGAAAGATTATCATGAAACGAGCGTTCATAAGAATGCTCGATCATGGTAATTTCTCGCTGTAAATGCAGCTTAATATGGCAGGAATTAGCCACTTCCCTATCCACCAGAGATTAAGCAGAGATAGAGGAGCCTCGTATAGAGCATTATCTGTGTATATATTAAATATGCAGTCTTATCTAGACCACCAGTATTATAGTAGAGCTTTCATTACCTCTCCTATCCTCTAATGATAGTGAGGTAACTCTACCAACCATGTCCTAGCTGTCACAACAAAGCTGAAAAGTTAGCTGCAGAAAGTCAGCACATACAGTGGAGAAAACAAGTATTTGTTACACTGCCGATTTGCAAAGTCCTCCTGCTCACGCCAGCACATGTCCAGGCCCGTTTGCAGTTCGACAATGACTGTCTGGATGATCTAGAGAGGCATGGGAGAAGGTCATGTGGTTAGATGAGGCTAAAATAGAAGTTTTTAGCATCAACTCCACTCGCCATGTTTGAAGGAAGAAGAAGGATGAGTACAACCCCAAGAATGCCATCCTAACCGTGAAGCATGGTTGGGGAAACATCATAACTTAGGGGTACTTTTTTCAAAGGGGACAGGACGACTGAAGGGAGGATGTATGGAGTCATGTATTGAGAGATTTTAGATAGCAACCTCCTTCCCTAAGCAAGAGCATTGAATATGGGTCATGGCTGGGTCTTCCACCATGACAATGACCCAAAACACACAGCCAGAGCAACTAATGAGTTGCTCCATAAGAATCATTTCAAGGTCCTAGAGTGGTTTAGCCAGTCTCCAGACCTGAACTCATTAGAATATCTTTGGAGGGAACAGAAAATCAATGTTGCCCAGCAACAACCCCGAAACCTGAAAGAGGTGGAGAAGATCTGTATGGAGGAGTGGGACAAAATCCCTGCTGCAGTGTGTGCAAGAACTACAGGAAACATCTGACCTCTGTAATTGCAAACTAAGGTTTCTGTACCATATATTAAGTTTTTGTTTTTCTATTGTATCAAATACTTATTTCATTTTGATAAAATGGTAATTATGTAAAAATCATACAATGTGATTTTCTGGATTTTTTTAAGATTCTGTCACTCATAGTTTAAGTGTACCTACGATAAAAATTACAGACCTCTCCACTCCTTGTAGGTGGGAAAACTTGAAAAATTGGCAGTGTATCAAATGCTTATTTTCTCCATTGTATGTGCTTTTGTAGCTAGTATAAATACTAGAATATTTCATTTTCTTCAGTCAAAATAGTTAGACAAAATCTTCCAAAAAAATCTAACAAGAAATCTACAAAATTAAAAAATCTAAAAAACCCTAAGGGTTTATGGAATTCTACAGTTTTCTGAAATTAGGGAATGATAGAAGATGCTATTCAGCCTTAAGTCTCCTGCAGTATAGTATAGTTGTCGTTAAATGGAATCTATCACCGGGTTTTTGTGTGACCTCATCTGAGAGCAGCGTGATATAAGGGCAGAGATCCTCATTCTGCTTAGTTTACTGGGTGCAGTAGTTGTGATACAATCAGAGATTTTAGATGTAGGATGTGTGTTGACCCACACCACAATTGTGGTTTACCAGAGCAATGGGGTACTCAGAGCCGAGCCCATGGAAGTCTATGGGATTGTCACAGGTAGCGGTGGCTCGGTCTGTGGCCCTGGCGGTCAGGCGTATGTTGGGGGGTATATTTACAGGGGATAGGTGTATAACATTCGTGACGCCACCTGTAGTTCTCTGATCACTAAGGCCAGCGCTGCTGTAGATCTCTGAGGGGATGATGTGGCAGCTAGATGTCGGGTCCCCTACAGGTGGGACTGGTCCCTCAAAGTCTATGGAATTAATGATGTCGGGTGCAGGTAAATAAATCAGTCTCACACCATCCAGCGTCTTTCCATACCTTTTACTTGTCAGATGATAAGGCAGGTCCCAGGGAGGCTGGTCGGGTGGAGGATGTGCTTTGAGATAACAGCTGAACAGGTTATGGGCCTCCTTCACTTTCCATATGATGAGTCCAACTAGCATAAAGCTTAGTTCACTCCAAGAACTCCAGCTTCTTCAAAGCTGTACTGCCCGGTCAGTTTTGTGGTCGGAGTCTTCCTTTAATGTGAGAGAGCTGAGTTCCTACTGTTGTCCTGCATCGACTCAAGGTTCCCACTCTCCCTGACCCCAGTTACGTACCGACACTCCAAGGGCTGCTTTCTGTAACCTAAGGTCCAGTAAGCCTCTGGTTTTTCTATCCCTACGCCTGAAGCTGTAGTGACACTTCGGTCCCCAGTGACCGGTGATCAATGCCGGATAGTTCAATCCTTAAGGCACTTTTAGAATCCTTTCCACTGCGCCCTTCGCCCTGTTCGCGCTTGTAGCATAAGCACTCCACACTTCCAAAGGCCATGCAGGTTAATCCCTTCTTGCTTCTTCCCAGAGCTCGCTAACAGAGGCTCAGTAATCTTCTAGTTCAGGAGCACGTCGACTGAACTCCACTGTCCTTGGGACAGGCGACTGAAGGTTCTGCTGCTGACTCCTCTTTCTTCCTGCACAGACTGCACACTGACTGTTCTGTCCGAAGACAGGAAACAGACTGACTTCTCTCTCTGTCCGAGGACAGGAAACAGACTGCCCTTCTGAGCTGTATATCACTAGCCTATATAACCTATGGGTGTGTCTAAGTGTGTGATGGAGTGAATGTTTATTGAGCATTAAACTGTTACCTCTCCGCACATCCTCCAGGGTACTGTGTGTGCCTTCACACCAGGGCTACACATTCCCCCATGGTAAAATACAGCACTCCCGGGCTGTGAAATACAAGAAGACATTTTGTTTTTCATTAACAATAAACATTAAACTCTTTCCATCCGGGAGGTAAGAATTTCTTAAACGTTGCATTCAAACATTAGACATAGAAAAATACAAAACATACTTTCCATAAGCATATCATATCAACAATATTCTTGTGAAGGACCCGCACCAAACCTTCAACGTGGGTCCTGGGTGGGCTGCAGGACATCTGGCTGCAAACCTCGCTCAGTGCCACACCACACGGGTTTTATATTCAGAGGTAATTGTGGTGGTTTCATGTAAAACCAATATAATGCACCTTAGTGCAACTATTTACAGGATACAGTTTTTGGGCTGGCTCAGTCCTCAGCCACGCAGTCTCTTATAAGACACATTTTCAAATAATTCACCTTATATCAGATTCTATTTACTCAACTAGAGTATTCCCTATAAACTTGGTGCAAATATGCGACCACTTATCACATAAATACCATAAAGTGCAAAAACTCTCTTTATCTGCTTACCCAGCCGGGTATTCTATTTTTGGCAAAATATGTAAACATTATATACTCATATCAACGGTGCAAACTATTTTCACTTTTACCAACTTATATACATATTGAACGTGGCAAACCCTGTCTGGGTCCTACCAGTCTTTATTATTTACTAACTTCAGTGACGTCTTCCACACCGGGTGCCGGAACGACGCGATGATCCCTAGATCTCATGACGAACAAGTCGTGACTTGCTATCAACGTTTGTGTCGCCACAGTCCTTGTGCGAACCACTGGGGGCGCAACGGGTATGTCGTCATTACAAAATACTGATGGCATCTCTGCTGGTGCCGCCACGTCCGGCGGTATAACTTGCGACTTAAACGGGGTCGCGGTTTGCGATTTGGCGCGAGATACTGGCAGAGTAGAGTATGCAGGGGGCGCTTCCAACTGTGATATACTCTCCTGGGGTGATGCCGGGGCACGGCCTGATGCAGCGGTAGATTGAGACTGGGATGCGCTGGCAATGGTGACGTTACCTGCGTCGGGGACGGGGTCACGGACGATTGTGACATTAAGGGCATACCATCCCTTCATACCCCAGTGCCGTGTATAGGTTACTATGTCCCCATTGATTAGGTCCCTCCCGGGATGGCCGATGGGCAGGTGGGATTCTACGTCCCTGCGACTGACAAAGACCCCTGGGTAGAGGCCCGGTTCTCTAATGAAGCCCCAGCCCTTCCGGAGCTGGAACTCTGTCACACACCCCTGCCGCCGCGGTTCCCTTAGAGTACCTTTTTCCCTGCGGACACTTTCCTTATCCGCAATCAGCTGCTCGTACTGCCGCTGCCGGTTCCGCTGCACTTCCCGCTCTTCCTCCTGCCGGCGTCGCTGTTCCTCTTCGCGACGCTGCCACTCACGTTCCCACTGGGCGGCGTAGGCGACGTCATCCAGGCGCGCCATCTTATCCCAGTCGACGTCTGGTAATGATGAACAGGACCCCTCCGGTGTTCCTACCGGGGATCGATCATCTGCTGCGGCCTCCTGGCCGGGCGGGCGTTCCGGAACTGGCGGTACCTCCTCAACCTCCTTCGCTTCCACCGCTCCATCGGTAGGTTCAGGGTCGGTCCTTTTGGGGGTAGCCTCCGGTTGCTCCTTAGCCTTGGGCAGCAGAAGTTTTGGTAACTCAAATCGTGGAGGGTCGTCGAGGGGAGAGAACACCGCGTCCCACATCCGCCGCTGCATCTGGTTACGCCGGCGTCTCTCGATCTCCTCCATGCCAGGTTGTTGCAAAACCATCTTCTTCAATCTTGCATTTTCCCCTCCAATCTCCAGCAAAGCTTGCTGCAGGTGCAGGACCACAGATGGTTCTGGTTCTAGTGGCAGCTTGGCTGGGGAACGGGGCCTGCCTTCCTCCGCTTCCTTGCTCGGTTGCACACATCCTGCCTCCATCATGTTCCAGAACACTCTCTCTTCTTCTTTCAGAGCCGTCCGGTCTCTTCCGTGGAGGCGGGGTTTGCGTCTCCTCCTCTTCGCAGGGTAGGTGAAGAGGAGGCGGACCTCCTTTGCTGTAGGGCAGGATCGCATATTGTAATAGCACTTTGAGAGGGCAGGCATTTTCTTCGCGCCACAGGGGGGCACACGCCCACGAATGCACGCCCACCTTCTTCTCCAGCGCCTGAGGGCGCGAATTTGGCGGCAAAATGGCGGATTTTAGCGCCAAAAATAGCAAACAGTCCTTTTTCACAAAAACACCTCCACAGGCACACAGGGCTCGCAATTTTGCGAGTTTCGGATCCTGTTCGTGACGCCAAGTTGTGTTGACCCACACCACAATTGTGGTTTACCAGAGCAATGGGGTACTCAGAGCCGAGCCCATGGAAGTCTATGGGATTGTCACAGGTAGCGGTGGCTCGGTCTGTGGCCCTGGCGGTCAGGCGTATGTTGGGGGGTATATTTACAGGGGATAGGTGTATAACATTCGTGACGCCACCTGTAGTTCTCTGATCACTAAGACCAGCGCTGCTGTAGATCTCTGAGGGGATGATGTGGCAGCTAGATGTCGGGTCCCCTACAGGTGGGACTGGTCCCTCAAAGTCTATGGAATTAATGATGTCGGGTGCAGGTAAATAAATCAGTCTCACACCATCCAGCGTCTTTCCATACCTTTTACTTGTCAGATGATAAGGCAGGTCCCAGGGAGGCTGGTCGGGTGGAGGATGTGCTTTGAGATAACAGCTGAACAGGTTATGGGCCTCCTTCACTTTCCATATGATGAGTCCAACTAGCATAAAGCTTAGTTCACTCCAAGAACTCCAGCTTCTTCAAAGCTGTACTGCCGGTCAGTTTTGTGGTCGGAGTCTTCCTTTAATGTGAGAGAGCTGAGTTCCTACTGTTGTCCTGCATCGACTCAAGGTTCCCACTCTCCCTGACCCCAGTTACGTACCGACACTCCAAGGGCTGCTTTCTGTAACCTAAGGTCCAGTAAGCCTCTGGTTTTTCTATCCCTACGCCTGAAGCTGTAGTGACACTTCGGTCCCCAGTGACCGGTGATCAATGCCGGATAGTTCAATCCTTAAGGCACTTTTAGAATCCTTTCCACTGCGCCCTTCGCCCTGTTCGCGCTTGTAGCATAAGCACTCCACACTTCCAAAGGCCATGCAGGTTAATCCCTTCTTGCTTCTTCCCAGAGCTCGCTAACAGAGGCTCAGTAATCTTCTAGTTCAGGAGCACGTCGACTGAACTCCACTGTCCTTGGGACAGGCGACTGAAGGTTCTGCTGCTGACTCCTCTTTCTTCCTGCACAGACTGCACACTGACTGTTCTGTCCGAAGACAGGAAACAGACTGACTTCTCTCTCTGTCCGAGGACAGGAAACAGACTGCCCTTCTGAGCTGTATATCACTAGCCTATATAACCTATGGGTGTGTCTAAGTGTGTGATGGAGTGAATGTTTATTGAGCATTAAACTGTTACCTCTCCGCACATCCTCCAGGGTACTGTGTGTGCCTTCACACCAGGGCTACACAGATGTAGCAGAGCTTAGAAAGCTGCCCCCGCCGCCCACAGCTCTCTATGTAAATTGTCTATTGTAAGTGAGCTGTTTATCACAGGAGAGGGCGGAGTCAGACTAACAAGCATTTGAGCTGTAGTCCAGGCAGTGATAATCTCCAGGTGATAAAAACTTAATTGCAAGTAAACAACAGCACACGGCCAAAAAAGTGACTCATCATTGAAATCTGTGTTTCAGTCCCCTATCTCCAGGTTACATAGAAAAAGCCTGCTGACCAAATCCTTTTAAATCCCCTACATTTCAACGATAATGAGGTAACTCTGTGGAGCATGTCTCAGTCTACACGGCAAAGCTGATAAATAAATTGTGCAAAATAGCAAATGGTAGCCTCTGATGTATGTTTCCATGGTTAGTGTAAAAACTGAAATATTTTAGGGCTTTGGGTTTTTTGAAAAAAAAAATTAGAAAAAAAAGGTTTATAATAAAATCCTAATTCAAGCCATATCTAAATTTTGAGTGATAAATTCCCCATCAGTCCATCATTTATCTGAGTTGTTACATCAGAGTTCATCATCATAAGCCTTTACCTTTTTGTTGTTTTGTACATTACTTGTTCATTCTCACCCTTGGATTTTTTTTTTATTTTTTTTTGTTACAAATATATCCTGGCTAACAATGACTCTTCATAGAGACATACCTGGAGCTCCATTGATAATGCAGTCTCTATTCATATTTTACTGTTTGTGTAACTAATATCCTTGACTTTGATGTTCACATGCCAAACTTTTACAGCATGTCTAATTGTTGTCGCCATTGTTCCTAATCCTGCTGTTTTTTCCCAGATTTTTTTTTTTTTACAAAAGAAGAACTCAATAACTATTCTAAATGACACAAAGAAAACTGTCAACAGCTAATATCATTAATTGTGTAAAAAAATGCAGAAAGCAGCCCTAATTTATTTTATTGCTGTTTTTCATCGTCTTGATTTACTGCTTACTAATAAAAGCTGTGACAGAATCATTGCGACTGCCTCCTTCTCGCTAATACAAATGCTCAAAAGATTTAACATTTGATGCTACAAAGAAAACGTAGACACAGTTGAGGCACAGAAAACAAAGAAAGCGTGTTTTAGCAGGCAATGATGGGCTGTAATGGCACATGTTCTTTTTCACACATGGGGATATGCTGTGATACATGTATTCTGCTTTAAAGGGGTTGTCTGGGACTTTATATTGATGGCCTATCCTTAGGCTCGGTGCAGACGAGCGTATTTTCGGTCTGAGTGTGATCTGACAAAACATCAGATCACACTCAGACCAATGTTATTCTATGGGGTCTTGCACATGTCTGATTTTCTCCTTGGAAAGAGAGTGTGCAAGGAAAAATTAACTGCATGCCTGAGTTTGATCCAATATTCAGATCGAACTCGGCCTTGCGAGTCAATAAGAGCGTGGGAAGCATCAGATGTTAGAACTCTCCTGTTAGGTTTTTTCTATCTTGCTGGTCACATGACCTTTTTTGCCTACTTAATCCTGCTCCGCCCTTCTGGCTTTGCTGGACTTCATTGTAACTTCTACTCTTAAGCTAGCCGGGTGCTTTGTTACCTTACTCAAATAGTTTTGCTTGGTCTTCAGACCTCTATGTTCTATGTTGTTTTGTTTTCTTTTTACTGCTACAACTTCTGTTAGGAGGTTTCCACCTTTTCTCCCAGTCCCTAGTGCTTGTAGGGATCCCTTCCTCGCATCTATAGGTCTTCGTTCAGACTAGCTGAGGACTTTAGCGGGTCTGATCGCAGGATCAGGTTCCCCGTTACATCATAGGGATTGAGCTTAGTTTTATTGTAGGGACAGATATCGCTTTCTTTCCTTAGTGTTTGTAGCAGAACATAACAGTAAGTCCAGCCCAAAAATATCTCTAAGGAAAGATTACCAGTTTCCATTATGGTATCGGTTCAGGAATTGGCTCAACGCCTGCAGGGACTCTCTCTGGAGGTGACCGAACTCCAGCAACACGTGAGTAACTGTTCTGGAGCACATTTCGTGGAGCCAAAGGTACGTTTGCCTGATTTATTTTTTGGTGAACAACAAGATTTTTTTTCTTTTAAAAATGCTTGCTTGTTGTATTTTCGTTTGAGACCCAGATCCTCTGATAATGAATCGCAGCGCATAGGGTTCATAATGTCACTTTTGCGCAAAAAACCTCAGGAATGGGCTTTTTCTCTGCAACCTACTGATCCATGCTTTAGATCAGTGGATAGTTTTTTTTCTGCTTTGGGGTAGCTGTATGATGATCCAGATCGTGTCTCATCAGCTCAGACAGAATTGAGACTTTTGAGACAGGGATCTGGTAATGTGGAAAAATATTGTACACACTTCCGACGGTGGTCTACTCAGGTGGAGTGGAACGATTCAGCTTTGAAAAGTTTGTTTCTTGCAGGGCTAGGTGAAAGGGTTAAAGATTTGCTGATTGCTTATCCCATACCTGGTAACTTGCAGGAGGCTATGCAATTAGCTATACGGGTGGATAGGAGACTGCGTGCAAGGGTTAATGAGAGTAAATCTGCCATGTCAGCTCCTAGTCTTGAGAGGGTCTGTACTGACATTGGAGAGCCGATGGAGATTGGAGCGATGGCACTCCGCTCTCAGGAAAAAGACCGCAGGTTTTCGGAGGGTTTGTGCTTTTATTGCGGCAAATCTGACCATTTCATTAAGAACTGTGTGCTGCGTATGAATAAAAAAAAAGAGGTCAGTGTCGCCCGTATAGCCTGTTTAAACACTAAGGGTGTATTTCTTTCTGCCACTACTGCTGCTCAGGAAGAATTAATGGAATTTCGGGTATTTGTCGATTGTGGTTCTACCCTGAATGTGATGGATGGGGAATTCTTGGAAAAACTTAAATTAACCCCTTACTGCCATCGGACGTACTATCCCGTCCATGGTACCTGGGCCCGTATGACCGGGGACGGGATAGTACGTCATAGGCGATCAGCTGCGCTCCTGAGGGGAGCGCAGCTAATCGCCGCCGGGTGTCAGCTGATTATCACAGCTGACACCCATGACTGTGTGTCAGGAGCGGTCACGGACCGCTCCCGGCACATTAACCCCTTGCACACCGCGATCAAACATGATCGCGGTGTACTGGGGGCACAGGGGAGGATCGCGCAGGGTGGGGGCTCCCTGCGCGCCCCCCTGATACCCTCAGAGCAGCGCGATGTGATCGCGCTGTTCTGAGGGCTTCCTCCCTCCAGGACCCGGATCCAAGATGGCGCCGGGGTCCTGGAGGGAGGCGGCTACCTAAGTGCCTGCCGAGAGCAGGCACTGAGAAGCCTGCATCTATGCCTGTGCGATCGCTGGTGTGACAGAGTGCTGTGCACACTGTCACACCAGCGATCTGATAAAATACTGTGATGTCCCACCCTGGGACAAAGTAAAAAAGTAAAAATAAACGTGTAAAAAAAAATCCAAAATAAATAAAAAAAAAAAAAAAATATTCCCCAATAAATTCACTTCTTCCTGTAAATAAAAAAAAAAAAACAATAAAAGTACACATATTTGGTATCGCCGCGTCCGTAACGACCCCCCCTATAGAATTGTCCCACTAGTTAACCCCTTTAGTGAACCCCTTAAAAAAAAAAAAAAAAAACGAAGCAAAAAATCAATGCTTTATCATCATACCGCCGAACAAAAAGTGGAATAACGCGCGATCAAAAAGACCGATATAAAAAAACATGGTACCGCTGAAAACGTCATCTTGTCCCGCAAAAAACGAGCCATCATAAAGCATCATCAGTGAAAAAATAAAAAAGTTATAGCTCGCAGAATAAAGCGATGCAAAAATAATTATTTTTTATATAAAATTGTTTTTATTCTATAAAAGCGCCAAAACATGAAAAAATGATATAAATGAGGTATCGCCATAATCGTACTGACCCGAAGAATAAAACTGCTTTATCAATTTTACCACACGCGGAACGGTATAAACGCCTCCCCAAAAGAAATTCATGAATTGCTGATTTTTGTTCATTCTAACCTCCCAAAAATCGAAATAAAAAGCGATCAAAAAACGTCACGTGCTCAAAAATGGTACCAATAAAAACGTCAACTCGTCCCGCAAAAAATAAGACCTCACATGACTCTGTGGGCCAAAATATGCAAAAATTATAGCTCTCAAAATGTGATGATGCAAAAACTATTTTTGCAATAAAAAGCGTCTTTTAGCGTGACAGCTGCCAATCATAAAAACCCGCTATAAATAGTAAATCAAACCCCCTTTATCACCCCCTTAGTAAGGGAAAAATAATAAAATTAAAAAAAAGTATTTATTTCCATTTTCCCATTGGGGTTAGGGTTGCGGCTAAAGTTAGGGTTAGGGTTGGCGCTAAAGTTAGGATTAGGGTTAGGGTTGGGATTAGGGGTGTGTTAGGGTTAGGTTTGTGGTTAGGGTTGGGACTAGGGTTAGGGGTGTGTTGGGGTTAGGGTTGGAGTTAGAATTGGGGGGTTTCCGCTGTTTAGGCACATCAGGGGCTCTCCAAATGTGACATGGCGTCTGATCTCAATTCCAGCCAATTCTGCGTTGAAAAAGTCAAACGGTGCTCCTTCACTTCTCAGCTCTGCCATGCGTCCAAACAGTAGTTTATCCCCACATATGGGGTATCAGCGTACTCTGGACCCCAAAAGTTATTGTGCAATTTGTCCTATTTCTTCTGCTACCCTTGGGAAAATAAAAAACTGGGGGCGAAAATATCATTTTTGTACAAAAAAAAAATATTTTTTTGTTTTTACGGCTGTACATTATAAACTTCTGTGAAGCACTTGGGGCTTCATAGCGCTCACCACACATCTAGATAAGTTCCTTGTGGGGTCTATTTTCCAAAATGGGGTCACTTGTTGGGGATTTCCACTGTTTAGGCGCATCAGGGGCTCTCCAAATGCGACATGACGCCCCAGACCATTCCATCAAAGTCTGCAATCCAAAACGTCACTACTTCCCTTCCGAGCCCCGACGTGTACCCATACAGTAGTTTTCTCCCACATATTGGATATCAGCGTACTCAGGACAAATTGGACAACAACTTTTGGGGTCCAATTTCTCCTGTTACCCTTGTAAAAATAAAATATTGGGGCAAAAAAATCATTTTTGCAAAAAAAAAAAGGATTTTTTATTTTTACGGCTGTGCGTTATAAACTTCTGTGAAGCAGTTCGGGGTTCAAAGTGCTCACCACACATCTAGACAAGTTCCTTGTGGGGTCTATTTTCCAAAATGGGGTCACTTGTGGGGGGTTTCCACTGTTTAGGCGCATCAGGGGCTCTCCAAATGCGACATGACGCCCCCAGACCATTCCATCAAAGTCTGCAATCCAAAACGTCACTACTTCCCTTCCGAGCCCTGACGTGCGCCCATACAGTAGTTTTCTCCCACATATTGGGTATCAGCGTACTCAGGACAAATTGGACAACAACTTTTGGGTTCCAATTTCTTCTGTTACCCTTGTGAAAATAAAATATTGGGGGCGAAAAAATCATTTTTGTAAAAAAAAAAAGATTTTTTATTTTTACGGCTGTACGTTATAAACTTCTGTGAAGCACTTCGGGGTTCAAAGTGCTCACCACACATCTAGATAAGTTCCTTGTGGGGTCTATTTGCCAAAATGGGGTCACTTGTGGGGGGTTCCACTGTATAGGTGCATCAGGGGCTCTCCAAATGTGACATGACGCCCCCAGACCATTCCATCAAAGTCTGCAATCCAAAACGTCACTACTTCCCTTCCGAGCCCTGACGTGCGCCCATACAGTAGTTTTCTCCCACATATTGGGTATCAGCGTACTCAGGACAAATTGGACAACAACTTTTGGGTTCCAATTTCTTCTGTTACCCTTGTGAAAATAAAATATTGGGGACGAAAAAATCATTTTTGTAAAAAAAAAAAAAAAGATTTTTTATTTTACGGCTGTACGTTATAAACTTTAGTGAAACACCTGGGGGTTAAAAGTTCTCACCACACATCTAGATAAGTTCCTTGAGGGGTCTAGTTTCCAAAATGGCATCATTTATGGGGGTTTCCACTGTTTAGGCAGATCAGGAGCTCTCCAAACACGACATGGCGTCCAGCCAATTCTGCGTTGAAAAAGTCAGACGGCGCTCCTTCCCTTCCAAACTCTTCCATGCACCCAAAAAGTGGTTTACCCCCACATATGGGGTATCAGCGCACTCAGGACAAATTGCACAATAACTTTTGGAGTCTTGTTACCCTTGGAAAAATAAAAATTGGGGTGAAAAGATCATTTTTGTGGAAAAAATATGATTTTTAAATTTTACGGCTCTACGTTATAAACTTGTGTGAAGCACTTGGGGGTTCAAATTGCTCACCAAAGATCTAGAAAAGTTCCTTAGGGGGTCTAGTTTCCAAAATGGGGTCATTTGTGGGGGGTTTCCACTGTTTAGGCACATCAGGGGCTCTCCAAATGCAACATGGCATCCAATCTCAATTCCAGCCAATTTTGGTTGGAAAAAGTCAAATGGTGCTCCTTCCATTCCGAGCTCTGCCGTGCGCCCAAACAGTGGTTCCCACCCACATATGGGGTATCAGCGTACTCAGGACAAATTGGACAACAACTTATGTGGTCCAATTTCTCCTGTTACCCTTGAGAAAATAAAAAATTAGTGACTAAAATATAATTTTTGTGGGAAAAAAATAGGATTTTTTATTTTCATGCCCGGGCATTATAAACTTGTGTGAAGCACTTGGGGGTTCAAAGTGCTCACCAAAGATCTAGATAAGTTCCTTAGGGGGTATAGTTTCCAAAATGGGGTCACTTGTGGGGGGGTTCCACTGTTTAGGCTCATCTGGGGCACTGCAAACGGAACATGACCCCCATCAACGTCTGCATTCCAAAACGTTACTACTTCCTTTCCAAGCCCTGCCGTGCACCCAAACAGTTCCCCCCCCCCACATATGGGGTATCAGCGTACTCAGGACAAATTGGACAACAACTTTTGGGGTCCAATTTCCTTGGGAAAATTCAAAAATTTGGGACTAAAAAATCATTTTTGTGGAAAATTTTTTTTTTTTTTTTCACACCCAGGCATTATAAGCTTTTGTGAAACACTTGGGAGTTCAAAGTGCTCACAACAGATCTAGATAAGTACCTTAGGGGGTCTAGTTTCCAAAATGGTGTCACTTGTGGGGGTTTCCACTGTTTAGGCGCATCAGGGGCTCTCCAAACACGACATGGCGTCCAATCTCAATTCCAGCCAATTTTAGTTTGAAAAAGTCAAACGGCGCTCCTTCCCTTACGAGCTCTGCCGTGTGCCCAAACAGTGGTTTTCCCCCACATATTGGGTATTGGCGTACTCAGGAGAAATTGCATAACAACTTTTCTGCCCATTTTCTCCTTTTACCCTTGTGAAAATAAAAAAAAAGTTTGTAAAAGATCATTTTTGTGGCTAAAAAGTTAAATATTCATTTTTTCCTTCCACGTTGCTTTAGTTCCTGTGAAGCACCTGAAGGGTTAATAATCTTCTTGAATGTGGTTTTGAGTTCCTTGAGGGGTGCAGTTTTTAGAATGGTGTCACTTTTGGGTATTTTCTGCCATATAGACCCCTCAAAGTGACTTCAAATGAGAGGTGGTCCCTAAAAAAAATGGCTTTGTAAATTTTGTTGTAAAAATGAGAAATCGCTGGTCAACTTTTAACCCTTATAACTTCCTAACAAAAAAAAATTTTGGTTCCAAAATTGTGCTGATGTAAAGTAGACATGTGGGAAATGTTATTTATTAACTATTTTGTGCGACATATTTCTCTGTTTTAAGGGAATAAAAATTCAAAGTTTGAAAATTGCAAAATTTTAAAATTTTTTGCCATATTTGCGTTTTTTTCAAAAATAAATGCAAGTTATATCGAAGAAATTTTACTTCTAACGTGAAGTACAATATGTCACGAGAAAACAATCTCAGAATCGCGAAGATCCGTTGAAGCGTTCCAGAGTTATAACCTCATAAAGAGACAGTGGTCAGAATTGTAAAAATTGGCCCGGTCATTAACGTGCAAACCACCCTTGGGGGTGAAGGGGTTAAAACCCAAACCTTTGTCATCCCTATTGCCGTGGTTTCTGTTGATGGCTCTCCCTTGAAGAATGTTACTCACAAGGTCTGTGAATTTCCCCTCACTATTAATGGTGTTCACCAAGAAAATTTGGATTTGGTAGTATTGAATAATTTGCCTTCTCCAGTGATTTTGGGGTTACCCTGGTTAAAATTGCACAATCCTGTTCTGGATTGGTCTACCAATGAAATTAAGTCCTGGAGCTCTCAGTGTTATGACAAGTGTTGTAACAGGCGTATTGCTGCTGTGGATAAAGGGGAACTACCTGTACCTATTCAGGATTTTTGGAAAGTTTTTTCTGAGAAGGAATCGCAGATGTTACCTCCCCATAGAGACTATGATTGTACTATTGAATTTGTCCCTGGAGCGACTCTTCCTAAAAGTCAGTTATTTAATCTTACTATACCTGAGAGAAAGGCTTTGGAGGAATAAATACGGACAAGCTTGGCTGCCGGTCACATTAGGCCTTCCAAGTCTCCTGTGGCTGTTGGATTTTTTTTTGTTAAAAAAAAGGACGGCGGTTTACGTCCTTGTCTGGACTTTCGTGAGATTAATAAAATTACTGTACGCAATCCTTACCCACTGCCATTGATTCCTGATTTGTTTAACCAGTTAGCGGGGGCCAAGTGGTTCTCTAAAATTGATCTTCGGGGGGCATACAATTTGTTGCGCATAAAGGAGGGTGACGAATGGAAGACTGCTTTTAACACTCCTGTGAGTCATTTTGAGAATCTGGTTATGCCTTTGTTGTCTTATGGTCAATTGCTGACCTGTGGATCTGCTGCAGCCGAAATTCCAGTTCACATGCTTTTTGAATATTTCTGAAAGGTGAGTTTTATCTGATTTTACCGCCTGTCATACCTCTCGGATAAGACCCTATTTTGTGCTGATCTCTCCTACATCTCTGTGATTATTCCCTGAATTGCTGTGATGAATGTCCGATAACATCAGTCACCACAGGCTTCCAAAAAAAGTATATGTTTCTTTATTCTGTGGAGTGACCTTGTATTGAATTGGTATAATGATGAATTGTATAGCTTAACAAAATTCAAGAAAAGTTAAGTGTGCACAAAACTGTATGTAAAGAGGTAAAAATAATACCTAATAAATGCAAGTAAGGCGAAGCATTTTAGCTAATATACGCAGGTTAGATACAGCATTTTAAGTTCTATAATTTCTCCACGAGAAGCATGTATCAGACACTGGAAGCACGATCACAACCAAGTACAGCATGTTTGATTCTGAAATGCTGCGCTGTTTCAGGGAAAAACATACTTTAATAGCCGCAGAGGACTAGTCAGACAGGCGGGTCCCCGGTGGCTTCTCCCCACCCGCTGCTCTGAATTGACAGATCTCTCTATACGTGCTCATATAGTCAGAGATGCAGGGCAGCGGGTGGGGAGAAGCAGGGACCCTCCTGCCCAGCTAATTTCCACCGTGGCTTGGTCCCCATCATCTTTCAACGTATGTTTTTCTCAGAAATGCTGCAGTGTTTCAGAGTCAAACATACCTGACTGAGATCGTTTAACCAGCATCTGATACATACTGCTCGTGGATTGGGCAGCATGTATCCGCAATCAGGATTACTTTAAGTACTGCTGTCAATTTCTGACAGCGGCATATCAATAGAATGCACGCCGGTGATCACGAACACCGGCTGCCATTGGCCTCCTGCAACGCTATCACAGGGCACTAGTGGATGATAAAGACAGTGGGGGGCCATATTAGTACTCAAGACTAGGGATGAGAGAACCTGATCTGTAAAGTCTAGGGTTCATAACGGATACCTGGTATCTGATACTGAACGCCGAACATGGACTTTTTACCGGAAGTCCGGTTTACTGTTCAGGTTTGGTGCCTAATAAAGTTTGTTGAAAGACTGCAGCGCGGCCAATCAACAAGACTTTAGACTGTGGGCCCTTCCAGGGCCATCACAGCCATGCCAAGTATTATCATGGCTGTGATTGTCCTGCGCACCACATGACCCAGCCTGTATAAATGCCCGATCACGATTGCTGCCACCATTCTGCTCTGATTAGCATAAAGATAGGACACAACTAGAGTGAGGGACAGTGTTAGGTTATGTGTAGGCACACTCTGGAAAAAAGACTGTGTCCATAGTCCAAAAAAGACTGCACTCGTGTCTGTGGGAGTACTGTGCTAAAAAGTCTCTGTATGTACTCTGCACCTGTGTGTGTGAGTACTGTGCGTAAAATTTTTTTCTACTCAGCACCTGTCTCTGTGCGAGTAGTGTGCGTAACATTTTTTTTCTACTGTGCACCTGTGTCTGTAGGAGTAGTGTGCCTTCAAACCACTATTTCTACTATGCACCCGTGTCTATGGCAATAGTGTGCCTTTAAGCCTCTTTTTTACCCTGCACCTATGGTGTGGAAGGATCGTGCATAAAAACAAATTTTTCCACTCTGCACCCGTGCCTGTGGGAGTAGGGTGCTTATAAGTCACTTTTTTTTACTCTGCACTCATTTCTGTTGGAGTATTGTGTGTAAAAACAAATTTTTCTTCTCTGCAACTGTGTCTGTGGAAGTAAAAACATGTTTTCTACTCTGCAGCAGTGTCTGTTAGAGTAGTGTGCTTTTAAGCTACTTTTTTTCTACACAGGTCTCTATGGGAGTACTGTGAGTAAAATTTTTTTTTTTATTCTGTACCCACATCTGTGGGAGTAGTATGCACTTAAGCCCCCTTTTTTTTACTCTGCACTCGTGTGTGGAAGGATTGTGTTTTAACACTAATTTGTCAAGCCAGGTTTTTTTACTCTGTATCCATGTATGTGGGAAAACTATGTGTAAAAACAAATTTTTCTACTCTGCACTAGTGTCTGTGGGAGTAGTGGGCCTTTAAGCCACTTTTTTTTTACTCTGTACCCATGTCTAAGGGAGTAGTGTGGCTAAAAACAATTTTTTATACTCTGCACATCAGTTTGTGTGTGAGTACTGTGCGTAAAAACAATTTTTTCTACACTTCACCCGTGACTGTGAGTAGCGTGCGTAAAAACTACTCTGCACCCATGTCTGTGGGAGTACTGTATGTATAAACTAATTTTTCTACTCTGCACCCGTATCTGTGGGACTACTGTGCGTAAAAACTACTTTAAAAAAATAGAGCATAAAATAGGGGACGTGGACATTAGCGTGGTGCTGCTGGTGGTGCTGTAGCTGCTGCAGGTGGTGGTGCTGCAGGGATAAGACGTGGTCATTCTGTGCTTGCTACATATCCAAATGAAACACCTTCCTCTGGTGCATGCAGGTGACAGGACGTTCTGCGTCATTTCGTAGGGCCGAGTACTGCTACATGAATGGTGAGGCCAGAACATGTTGAGGCGGTGTTAGATTGGATGGATGAGAGTGCCTCCAGTTCCTTCACATTATCTTCCATTCAGTCCCCTGCAAAAAGATCAGAGTTGATGTAACGGGGTGGTGGAACCACTGCACTGTGTTCCGAGGAGAGCCTGGAGAGGCCTGACTAGGCGAACACCTGACTTTTCACTAGAGCCCCTGATGTGATGGTGGAGTTAGACTTGGCTCCATGTGGATGCCAGTTGCTGCTCTAGGACAGACTTCGGACGCACGGCAGCTGACCCCCAAGGGGAAGACAAATGGAATGACCAAGACTAGAAGGACTTGATAAACACAGGCAGGCTCAACAGGAATACTGTGAAACTCGGCAGATGCAGACTGGTATTGCTGGTATACAGATTGGCATGGCAGATGCAGCAGGTACGGCTGGTACACAGACTGGCACGGCAGGTGCAAGCAGGTATGGCTAATATATAGACTGACATGGCAGGTGCAGGCTGATGTACAGGCAGGCAAGTGCTGGCGGGTAGGCTTATATACAGGCAGGCAGGTGCTGACAGGCACATCTGATATACAGGCAGGCAGGTGCTGGCCAGCTTGGCTGGTTTTCATGCAGGCAGATGCTGGTGGGCATGGCTAATATACAGGCAGGCAATACAGGCAGGCAGATGCTGGCAGGCACAGCTAATATATAGTTAGGCAGTTGCAGGCAGGCACAGCTGATATACAGGCAAGCTGATCCAGGCAGGTATGGCTGATATACAGGCAGGCTGATGCAGGCAAGCATGGCTGATATACAGGCAGGCAGGTGCTGGCGGGCACACCTGAAATACAGCAACACAAGGCAAGTATGGGCCGACAGGTACAGGACAGGTAAAAACTGACTGGCGGGTACTAGGGACCTGACAACTAGCAAACGTGCAGACAACTGATTTTACAAACATAGGGGCAGACGGATGGCCGGACAGTGGAGTGAAATGCACCATCTTAGGCTAATTTCACATTTGCGTCTTTTAGCGCAGCGCATTGTGCGCTACTGAAAACGTGTGAAAAAACGCATACAAGCGCTTGCAAGTGCATGTTTTTTTAACGCATCAATGTACACATAACGACAAAAAAAGTAGCGTTTACATGAGTTTAGCGTTTTTCATGCGTTTGCGTTTTTTAGGCGCATGAATCACACATTGCACAAGAGGAAAATCCTTGAAACAGACTCCACCAATGGGACACCAGTGGGCGAGTGTCATGGGACTTCTTTAACACTAGAAGTCCCAGAAATTTCGAGCTCCCCCCTGAAGTCCCGAAAGAGGGTCAAATGACCGTTAGTTCAAACTGACAACTCTGATGGCTCAAATTAGCATCCTTTCATTTGTAAATGTGGCCATTGCCTGAGGAATCAGCAGAATACAGAACAAAAGACGGTGATTATAGGATGTTAGCTAAAATCCTTCAGGTCATTCGACCTGTCTCTGGGTTCCAAAGGTAGAAATGTTAAATGACCCCTCTCTGGGACTTCTAGTGTTAAATAGACCCTGTTAGGCTGAATTCTTCAGATTTTGCTGCTGTTTCCTGTGTCACCATGGATCTGTGTTGGGAGACATTTGCATAAACTTGGATATGGACATCACGCTGTTTCTGGCTTTTGCTTTTACTCGCCAGCAACAAAGGGAGAGAGAGAGAGAGCGAAGACGGCAGCGGCGGCGTTTTTGGAGACATCCCATTATTGAAGTCCAGGAGAGCCGTGGAGCATACCACACCCTCTTCAGCGAGCTCCAGGCAAACTCGGCTAAATTTTCAGACTATACACGGATGTCACAAGAAAGTTTCAGGGATTTGCTTGCTCGTGTTGAAGGAGCCATCCGGAGACAGGACACACAGCTCTGTCGTGCGATTCCTCTGGAGGAACGGCTCCTCCTCACATTACGGTACGTAATATTAAACAAATGCGTGTATTGTTTTTGTTCTGCCGTTTACTAAAAGCCTGCAGAACTATAGTTCTGACATGTAAAGATTGATTTGTCATGTCAGTGTTTTGCCAAAGCCTGGACAATCACAATTTTTTTCATCTGTTTTGCAGATTCCTGGCTTCTGGCGAGACCCTCTCTTCACTACACTTTCAGTACCAGCTTGAAATCTCCACCTTATCGGGAATAGTTGCGGACACCTGCCCGGCTTTGTGGGACATTATATGTCTGGAATTTATGCCCCTGCCCACCGCGGAAAAGTGGATGGATATTGCAGCAAAATTCTGGACAGTCTGCACTTTCCCCAACTGTTTGGGAGCGGTGGATGGGAAACGAATCCGGATAACAAAACCCCCAAGAAGTGGCTCTGAGTACTTTAATTATAAAAAGTACTTTTCTACGGTACTCATGGCCATTGTGGATGCAGACTGCAGGTTTATTGCGGTGGACATTGGGGCATTTGACTGGGGCAATGACTCCCAGACCTTTAAGAACTCGGACATGGGCCGTAGGTTGTATGGCAACCATTTTAATTTCCCCCTGCCACGGCCTCTTCCCCACATCGAAGGTCCGCCACTGCCATTTGTAATGGTTGGTGATGAGGCCTTTCAAATGTGCACAAACCTGTTGAAACCCCACTCCAGCCGGGACTTGGACCACAGCAAAAAAATCTTTAATTACAGACTGACCAGGGCCCGAAGAACTGTCGAGTGTGCCTTTGAGATTCTTGTGTCCAGATTGCGCATTTTAGGCACAGCCATTAATCTGAAACTTGAAACTGTGGATGAGGTGGTGTAAGCCTGTGTGGTTCTTCACAATTTTGTGATGGCTAAAGACCACCCTACCTTTGAACTCGATGAAACACTTGTCAACCCATTGCCTGAATTCACTCAGCACCCTCTTGGGTCATCTGTTAAAGTTGGCCAAATGAGGACCAATTTGTGGCCTACTTTCTATCTAATGTGGGACGTGTGGAATGGCAAGATCAAATGGTGTAATAAAATTGTTTTCTTGTGTTTATGTTAATAAATAACCTGTTTTGATACCTGTACCGAGTGCACTCTGCTTTTATATACTCCAATACAATAATCACCTGCCCAGGTGTCCCAGTGAAGTCAGAATGCTGTGTTTTCTGCATCGTGACTTTAATAGGACTCCTACCAGGTGAGTCTACAGAGAAAAGTATGACCTTCATCATCTCTCCATTCTATGTAAAACATATTGCAGCACCTGTGGAGATATCTGCAGCGACGGTGGAGATACAGCAAATGTTATACACCTGGCCTGATGTTACAAATAGTGATTTGGGGATGCACTAGCATCCTTCACTCTTTATGACACCTAAGCATATGAGTATATTTGTAGTATCTCCACTGTGGCTTCAGTATGCACGCAGACTGGAGAGATGATAAAGTATATACAACTTGTACAATCCCCTGGCCTGGTGTCATGCTGAAGTGAGGATGCCAAAAATAGCATCCTGACGTCAGAATTTTATGACACGTGGGCAGGTGAATAGACAAATGAGTAACCACCAGCATCTCTCCAGTCTGCGTACAATAGATGATGCAGACTGAAGCGACGCTGCAGATGACAACTCATATGTATAGTCACCTGGCCAGGTGTGATAAATAGTTATGATACCAGGCCAAGGGATTGAAGATATGGCGTGTATTTTCGCCATCATCTCTTCAGTTTATTCACCACACACTGAATAGAGAATGAGGTTAATTACAAGGTATATCTACAATCCCCTGGCCTTGTGTCACAAAGAGTGAAAACACACCATCCTCAATTCACTCTTTATGATACCTAGCAAGGTGAGAATAGATATGCCTTGCACTCAGCAACATCCTCTATTCAGTCTACTAATAATTCTAGACTGAAGAGACTGGTGGTGAAAATACAAGTCTTATATTTGTGTTTTTGACAACACATAGATAGATCCAGGACTGACACAAGAAGCATGTGTCAGTACTGGAGCTATGTGGTGGCAAAATCACAAAGTGTACTGCGCAGTGTGTGTACGGCGCAGTGTGTGTAGGCGGCAAAAGACACAATTAAAACAAACAGTTGGGTGAAAAAAAAGGCACATTTATTTTTACAAGACACAAAAAAAAATTAATGTGGACGACATTTGGGTGAAGAAGGGGGTAACTTGGGAGTGTGGAGCGACGAGGATTGACTTTGGGAGGGCGACGAAGGGGTTCGAGGGGAAGGGGCGACGAAAGTGGTGGGGAAGGCAGCGGGTAAAACAGTGGGAGGTGAGGGGGAGGGAGGACAAACTTCTTTTTCTGGACTCTTCTTTTCTTTTTGGAGGTCCTGGTGCTTGGGGACCTCATGCTGCTTGAGGACCTGGTGCTTGGGGACCTCCTGTGGCTTGGGGACCTGGTGCTTGGAGACCTCGTGTGGCTTGGGGACCTCCTGTGGTTTGGGGACCTGGTGCTTGGAGACGTTATGTGGCTTGGGGACCTGATGCTTGGAGACCTCGTGTGGCTTGGGGACCTGGTGCTTGGAGACCTCGTGTGACTTGGGGACCTCCTGTGGCTTGGGGACCTGGCGCTTGGAGACCTCGTGTGACTTGGGGACCTCCTGTGGCTTGAGAACCTGGTGCTTGGAGACCTCGTGTGGCTTGGGGACCTCGTGTGGCTTGGGGACCTCCTGTGGCTTGGGGACCACCGTGTGCTGGAGGACCTCAGTGGGCTGCTGGACCTCCTGCCAGGGTCTGAAGCCCTGAAGACCGAATGATGGTCCCCCAGCTGCTGCTCGGTGGTGGTGGCGTCCCGGGAAGTGGACCCTGTCCAAATAGGGGTGGAGGTCCAAGCAGGGGTGGAGGAAGTCCAAACAGGAGCAGCGCTTGGCATGGTGGTGGCGGGGGAGTGTCCAGCTGCACTGTGACTGTGTGTGGTGAAGTTTGGTCCAGCATGGCTTGGAATGCTGGTGGCCGTGCAGTGGTATGCTGCAGAAGTCGGTAGTGCGGTGAAGCGAGTTAGTGGTGGCACGGGTGGGAAAGGCATCACTGGCTGCTGCTGCATGTACCGACTCTGATGCATAGCCTGCGTGTAAGCATTGTTGCAGGCATGCATCACAGTCAGCTGGAGATCAGGACTAAGGTGTCCTGATCTCCAGCCATGCCCCGTTCAATTTGTTGGAAAAAATGGTGCGCTGGTCTTTTGAGCTCGGCTTCAAGATAGTCAAGGCGACGCTCGACAGAATGGATGCATTGGTCCACTAGTGTAAAACCGCTATCCACTCTGTCGCCCAACGCCTTGTGGCTATCTTGGAAAACCGTGCTCAAATGTATGAACTCAGGAACTCCTGTCAGAGGCCTTCTGCCGCGGGCAGGAAGTACCCGCAAAACCTGTGGCAGAGACCTGTGATGGGGAAGACCTGATGGACCAGCTTCCTGATCTCCAGCTCTCTGTTGACGGCCTGCAAAGTGCTTCTTGGCTGGTGGATGGCTGGGACAGGTCTGAGGCAGCTCTCTGAAGGACCGCTTCAGGACCAGGTTGCAGGGTGCTGCTCCAGGTGCTGTGAAAAAAAAATAAACAAAAAAAACAATTAGTATCATGCATTTACAAACGCCAACTCCTGTGGAATAGAAAAACACAGAGTAAACACAATACAACAACAAAATACTTACGCTCTGGTGGCAAGGACTGGTCTTAAGAAAGCCAAAGCCCGATGGTAGCGATACTTTCTTGTGGTCTTTGCCGCAGCACCACTGGCAACCCGGTTCTCCAGCCTCAGGTCCCTGTTGAAGCGGTCCTTCATTGAGCACCAACGGGTTCTGACCTTGTTCACTGTGGAAAATAAAAATAAAATTTAGATAATGCACTGTAGGCCGGGATCACACAACTGTGTGGGATGCTAGAAACTCACAGGAGTTACTAGCATCACACACAGTTGTGTGATCCCGGCCAAGGTCACTGCCGCATCACACAGCATTGAAATACGAAATTCCTTGCGGACCCGGAGAGAGGCGTTGTCCCAGCCATCCATCAGCGCTGCGGCCACCTCATTCCAGAGCCGCCGGATCACCACGTTGTCACAGTGCATTGGATGACGTCTGTCCCACAACGGGACTCGCTCATGGACCAACTGGATCAGGGCGTCATTGTCCAGGGCGAGTTCCTCATCCCGTTGTAAAGCCTACAAAAGAAAGCAAAACAATAATCTTGTAAAGATTTTGAGACGAAAAAAATAGAAAACAAGACAGAATAGAACAAAGATTGAGAATAGAAGCAAGATTGAATAGGAAAAACAGGCAATAAAAAAAAGGCAGGGGAAAAAAAACAGTGCAATCTGCAGTCTATACTTACAGGCCACCTCCCCGCCTGCACACGGACTGGCTGCTCCCGTTCTTCCTCCGCTGCCGTGGACGATGTGGACTGAAAAAGAAAAAAAAATTTGCCACATGTGTCCATGCAACAGCAAATACCAATCAGTATGGAAGGAAGGTACTCACTTCACCCTCTGCTTGGGCCTGTTCACCAGGGGCTGGCTGGTTCTCCTCTCCAGAAGACATGCTGCAATAAAAAAAAGAGACATTAGTACATAATAAATTGAGAAAAAAGGAGAGAAAGACATTAGGTTTTATACTCACATTATCCAAGCTTCCAAGTTGTCCAAGAAAAAAGCTGGAATAGCTGCTGTCTTGCTGTGTATCTGCCTGTAGAGTAGTGGACTGAAGTGCCAACACCTTATTTTATATACACTACCCCCATACAATGTTTCTTTATTTAGTGGGTGGTTTAAACCAGTGTCTAGACATGTGTTATCTCTGACAACGCATTCGTTGTAGAACGCTGACCTGCACCTGACCCAGCGCACGTCAGCGATCACATAGACTATAATGTGTTGTTAGGGCGCTTTCCGTGCGCGATGCGAGCACATACGCCTTTTTAACATGTTTGGGCGGACAAAAAAATGCAACATGTTGCATTGTGCGCGCCAAGTCGCTCACGACAAAATAACGCAAGCGCACGAAAACGCTGACGATCACATGCTAACGCTAAACCATGCACCCCCCTGTTAAAGATAGGGGCGCATGCGATCGGATCAGCACGATGCGCTGCGCTAAAAAACGCCAATGTGAAACCAGCCTTAGAGAAGCAATCCACAACTACAAAAATGATGGTACACCTGGCTGAAGATCGGTAATGAAATCCATCGTGATATGCTGCCAGGGAGCAGATGGTACAGGCAAAGGTAGTAACCGGCCGGTCGGAAGCTGTTTCAGAATTTTCCCAAATTACCTATATGAATTGCAGTCATTGTAATTTTCCAGTCAAATAACTATTAGAGTACAATTGAAAGGTTTTTTTTACAAACTGCCTATGATAACAGTATATTTTTTAAAAAAATAAAACACTCAAACTGCACTCAAAATGCATGTTCCAAATTATTATGTACAGCAGAGTTTTCAACCTTAGCCGTGTTTGCATGGGGTGTCCATCAACCAGCCATCCTCCACTCCATCCATCTGGACCATCGAGCGTTGCACGGCACTCATCGGTGAACAAAACAGTTTTGAAGTCAGTCTTCATATATTGTTTGGCCCACTGGAGCCGTTTTGCTTGTGTGCAGTGGATAGAGGAGGTCGACAGTACGGCTTACTCACAGCTGCAAACCTCTGAAGGACCCTGCATCTTGTTGTTTGGGGGACGTTGGAGGCACCAGCAGCTTCAAAAACTTGTCTGCTGCTATGACAAGGCTTTTTTGCCGCTGCTCTTTTAACCTGACGTAATTGCCTGTAGGAACAAATCCTCAATTTTCCCTTATCAGCACGCACACGTGTGTATTGTGAATCAGCTACATACTTCTTGATTGTGCGATGATCACGATGAAGTGTCTTGGCAATGTTGATTGTAGTCATGCCTTGACCCAGGGGTGGACCTACCGCCCATGCAGCCCGTTCATTGAACGGGGGCCCCAGGGGAGGGGGCCCCTCCAGCCTCCAGCACCCAGGGCCGCCATCAGGGCATTACAGCCGTTACAGCTGTATGGGGCCCGGTGATCAGGGGGGCCCGAGCACGCTGGCAGCCCGGTCCGCGCGGCGCTCGGGCCCCCCTACATTTGTTCAATGTTCCTGCTTCGCCAGTGCTCTTCATAACCCAGCCTGCCGGGCCCTCCCCTCACCGCCCCCGGGCCCTCCCCTCACCGCCCCCGGGCCCTCCCCTCCCCCTGATGCACCAGCCAGCGCCGCCCTCACATGATGTCACACGCTGCTCTGCTCCACTTCCTCATTCCGCCGGAGCAGAGCAGCATGCGGTATGTGAATGTGTGTATGTTACGTGGTGGGTAGGGCCGACAGCTCCCCAAGGGGCCCCCACTCCCTGAAGGGCCCCCGCTCTCCAAGGGGCCCCCAGCTAGCGGCACATCACGCAGCCGCTCTGGGGGCCCCTGTGAGGCAGGGGGGCCCGCCTGCCCCCAGCGCCGACTCCCCCCGCCGCTGCTTTGAACTATACCGGCATCCGCCGGTACAGTTCAAAGCAATGATGGAGGAGAGAGCGTCAGCTGACGCTCCCTCTCCCATCATTCCCCGCTCTGCCTCTGACACAGCGCGTGCGCGATGACGTCATCGCGCACTCACTGTGTACCAGGCAGAGCAGGAGACAGAAGCTGGGAGCAGCGCGGGCACAAGGAGAGGTGAGGAGTGTTTTTTTTAAATGTCTGAGTACTGGACTGCGGCTGTGGGGCGATGAGGGCTGTGTTATATGGGCCGTACAATATACTATATGGGACGTGCTGCGTGCAATATACTATGTGGGCCATGCTACGTGCAATATAATATTTTGGAAGTGCTGCGTGCAATATACTATGTGGACCGTGCTGCATGCAATATACTATGTGGGACGTGCTGCGTGCAATATACTATGTGGGCCGTGCTGCGTGCAATATACTATATGGGCCGTGCTGCGTACAATATACTATGTGGGCCGTACAATATACTATGTGGGCCATGCAATATACTATGTGGGCCGCGCTATGTACTATATGGGCCGCGCTATGTACTATATGGGCCGCGCTATGTACTATGTGGGCCACGCAATATACTGTGTGTGCCGCGCTATATACTATATGGGCCGCGCTATATACTTTGTGGGCCGCACTATATACTTTGTGGGCCGCACTATATACTTTGTGGGCCGCGCTATATACTGTGTGTGCCGTGCAATATACTGTGTGTGCCGTGCAATATACTGTGTGTGCCGCGCTATATACTGTATGGGCTGCACTATATACTGTGTGTGCCGTGCTATATGCACCAGCAGAATAGTGAGTGCAGCTCTGGCGTATAATACAGGATGTAACTCAGGATCAGTAATGTATGTACACAGTGACTGCACCAGCAGAATAGTGAGTGCAGCTCTGGAGGATAATACAGGATGTAACTCAGGATCAGTAGTGTAATGTATGTACACAGTGACTGCACCAGTAGAATAGTGAGTGCAGCTCTGGCGTATAATACAGGATGTAACTCAGGATCAGTAATGTAATGTATGTACACAGTGACTGCACCAGCAGAATAGTGAGTGCAGCTCTGGACCATCCCACAGGAAGGGGCGGAGCTTGACGTGTGCTCGGTGTCTGCAGCTGCTTGGAAAGATCTCTGCAAAGGAAGGATTTTTTTTTTCCCTGGTCCACCTGCCTGCCTTCCCACAGAGAGACACTTATCCCTGGGACCGTGCGCCGGCTCCCACCCTCCAGCAAGGCGGCTGGGGGTGGGAGGCCTCACATACCAGCAGGAGGCCATACCATCTAGCCGGTCCCAGGGGAGATGGCGAGGAAAAAGCCCTCGGGGGGCCGCAAGACCCCAGGAACCAAGACCCCCGAGGCTGGGACCGTGGCGGTTACTCCTTCCGGAGGAGGAGGAGGAGAGGCGGCCAGCGGAGGTGCGGTGGTGGAGCCCCCCAACATCTGGGGCTCCAAGGCAGCGGGGGAGCCTGTCACCACCTATGGCTCCCGCATCCACGCGCACCTCTGCGAATACGAGGAGGCCGCCAAACAGCTAAGGAGACTCCGGGAGGAGTTGAAGGGAGCACGCATCATGGCGAAGAACAAGCTCCCTGCCTCAAGGAGAGCAGAGGTCACCGCCACGGTGCAGAGGCTGAAGGGGTCAATTACAGATCTGGAAAAACGGAGGGCAGAGATCCTGGCTGGGAGCGGCCCTTTCGAGGAGAAGCTCAAAAACGACGACCGGTTCAGGGCCCTGACCGGTGGGTCTTCTGGGGGGTCAGGAGGCGCCAGCCAGGTGGAGGAGGAGAAGGAGGAAAATGGCGGCTGTGAGGTATCTGCGCCAGTCCCACCTGAAGACCTGGTGAGTGTAAACGCCCAGGTATCATGCAGCGGGATAGCCCCCGAGCAAGTGGCCCTCCCACCGGACTCCAGTAATTCGGAGGAAAGTGGGAGCGAGGGGGAGGATGGCGGGAGTAGTATCAGCAGTGAGGGGGGCTGCCTCATCCTGCAACAAGTGCGGCAGATCGAGTCCCCAGCACGGTTTGGCGAGCTGTTGTTTGGGGATGAGATTTGCGAGGATGGGGCAACCGGGAAGGGGAAGAAAAGAAAAAAAAAAGCCAGAGTCACCACCATAGACAAATTCGTCTATGCTCCCCTTCCTGGGGCCCCCCTGTCCCGTTGTGTGGAACCCGCTACCCACCCTGGCTCGGGCCCTGTGGTGGGTCCGCAGCAAGGGAGCGGGGAGAGAAGAGTCTGCCCGGGTCTGGGTGCCATGTCTGGTGGTGGCAGCTCAGACTCAGGCAGCGATATGGAGAGTGTCGGTGCCGGTGTTGTTGATGGTGGTGGTGCTCGGGCCCAGTCCTCTGTGGCAGCGGGGGCTGGCCCGGCACCTGGAGTCGGTACAGCCGGGGCCGCATCTCCGGCGGCGAGAGCTGGGGTCTCTGGGCCCCCCACACGCGGATCCGCTCAGACTGGATCATTTTTGGGGGTCCAGAGACCAAGAAAGGGCGCGGAGTCTGCCGTAAGGCAGCAAGTTAAAAAGTGCAAGCTGTTGGTCGCTCCCCTGGCGGTGTCCGCGGCAGGGTCGGGGTCCTCTGCGCGTCGATCCAATAAGGGGTCCGCGCCGGGGGCCCCGCCGCCGCTGGGCGCCGAGGGGGAGTGGCCGACCTTGCCAAAAGCGAGTGGTGGGTACAAGAAGGCGGTGGTGGCCTGTGAGGGGGGCGTGTCCTCCTCAGCCGCTGTCCCACCCGCTATTTTCACGTCTGGCGGGGGGGGCGTAGCCTTGCGGGCTGCTGCCTCACCCGCTATGACTGCGGCTGGCGGTGGGGGCGTGGCCTCGGCGGCCGCAGCTCCGCTCGCTGTGCTCACGGCTGGCGGGGGGAGCGTGGCCTTTCGGGCCTTCGCTCTACCCGCCATTGCCGTGACCAGCGGGGGGGGCGTGGCCTCGGCAGGCCCGCTGCCTTCTGTCCCACCCAAAACAATGCCCGAGAGAGCTGGCAAGGGGTTGCCGGGGTCCCCGGCCCGCTTACCTCCATCTGGTGGTGCGGGGGCTCCGGTGCCCCAAGAGAAGCCAGCACAGGTTTCCAGTGGGGGGCAGGGTGCAGAGGCAGAGCCTGTCCCTGCCCCAAATGTAACAACAGAAAAAAAAATGGAGCCAGAGAGCTCAGGAAGTGCTGCTGCTCCTGAGCCCAGGCAGAGCTTACTAGGTGGGCTCTGTTCTGCGGCTCGTAAAGGGGCGGCAGTACTCCTGGGCAAAAACAATACGGGGCAGAGTACCGATCAGCCAGGGACCCCAGCAGGTAAAAAACGAAACAGCAAGGAAAATAATATTGAAAATTCTGATGAATTGGCTGAGGTGAATGGTATGAGTGAGGTGAGTGACATGAGTGACATGGATGTGGATGTGGGAGTGAATGCGGAGGGAGTGAGTGTTGGTGTAAGTGGGAGCACGGGTGGTGAGGGAGGGGCTGGCCCATCTGGCCCCCCAGCAGTGAGACCCCGTTCTTTTGCGGGGGTTGTGGCTGGGGCTCCGGGGGGTTCTCGGGGGGTCTCCTTGCCTCCGGACTCTGGGGACGGCGTTTTGCACCGCCGTTTTCTGGAGGCCCTTAAAAAAGGAGAGCGGTCGGTCAATGTAGAGGGAAGAGAGGTGGACTTGTCTTTCTGGTTGGAGAGACATGGCCTGGCCGCCTTCCAAGATAGAAGGGAGGGGGAAACCATTTGGTCCCTCCCGACAGCCGGGCAAGGGCCGGCCAGGAGGAATGTGGTCCGTCTTCGCTGGAGGGGCGGTGAAGCTTGCCCACCCAGGAGTAGGGTGGTGGAGCTCCTCCTGAAGATGGGCTTCAGGCGATGGACATCTTTGCCCTGATCCATCCCTCGGCCACCCTATTCTTCGACATCAGTTTCGTTCGACCGGAGGGGCTAGAGCTCTTCTGGTCTAATTACGAGCTGGTGAAGGGGGAGCCCGGATGGCGAGACTTCGCTGTACAGGCGTTGTCTCGCCAAAATGCCGTTAAGAGAGTGACCGTGGTGACTTGTAATGAGTCACTCTCCGGCGTTGACATCATGACGTGGCTTTCCCGTAATGGGGAAGTCACGGACGTCCCCAAAAATCGGGACGAGTTCGGTATCTGGTCGGGGGGCTGGACCTTCATGATGAAGTTGAAGGTCTCAGGGGGTACCGTCACCCACATCCCTTCCTCGGCGTTCCTAGGGAGGGACAGGATCCTGGTCTTCTACCAGGGGCAGCCGAAGGTCTGCCACAAGTGCGGTGATCCCCGCCACTTCAGCGCAAGCTGCAAGGTGCAGAAATGTGCCTTGTGTGGTGGGGTAGGTCATCTCGCCGCATCTTGCAAGGACATTCGGTGCCACCTGTGTGGTGACCTAGGTCACCCGTATAGCCGCTGCCCTCGCTCCTTTACCAATGCCGCTGCAGGCCCGGTGGGGGGAGACCGTGAGGGGGCAACCCCTGGCTGCGCGACCTCTGCTGTGGCAGGTGGTGGTGGCGGGAGAGGGGCTAAGGGGCCAGTGAGGAAGGACAAGGCCAATAGAGGTCCCTCTTACCAGAGGAGACAGGAAAATCGCCACGGGGGTGAGGGGCGGGGAGAGCCTCAGGCAACTGGGGTGATGCCTGCCCTCCCCTCTAGGCCGGTGGCCTGTGTCTCTGAGGCCCCTGGGGAGGAAGAGGTATGCGAGGAGATCAGGAGGTTGGAGAGGGAGGAAAACCTGGCTGACTCCGACAACTCCTCCCAGTATGAAAGTGTGGATGAGGAGGTCACGGATCAGCCTACAGTAGAGAAGGGTGATAAAAAGCGTACCGGAAGGAGGAAGAAGAAGGTGGTTAAGCCTTCCAAACCTCCTCCCCCGACCGTAAGTATGCCAACGGAAGGGCTCACCGGCTCCCCTCTGATCGCCCTCTCCAACCGGTACCAAGCCCTCGACGACCCTGCTGGGACGGAGGTCGGGGGCGAGGGGCCGGGGGCGCCATCTGGGGGGCTTTCAGGGGATGGCGGAGTCTGTCCCCCAGGCGACGCTGTTTCCTCTGGGGGGGACAGACCTGGAGCCCGGAGGCAAGGAGACCATGGGGATGGATACCTCGTCTTCCCTAAAACGGAAGGGATCAGACCCCTCTTCGGAGGGGAAAGATGGGAAAGACGGGGTGGGGAAGAAGAAGGCCATCTAACCCAATCACCCATGATGGCGGAACTCACCCCGTTGACTCTGGCGTCCATTAATGTCGCCAGTATTAAGTCAGATGTGGCCAGATTTGCGGCCTTTGATTTTTTCACCCGATTTGAGGCTGAAATTTTGTTTTTGCAAGAGACCCGACTAACAGACATGGGGGCCATCCATAAAGCCAGGAAGGAGTGGAGGTGTGGGCCCTCATACTGGTCTCTTGCGGCCGAGCCGTATAGCGGGGTGGCGGTCCTTTTTAAGACCGCGGAGGTGGAATGCCGACGGGTTATTGAGATAGAAATGGGGAGGTGCCTGGTCTTAGACGTTTTCATGAGGGGACAGGAGCTTCGGCTCATAAACATCTATGGTCTACAATCCAAGTGGGACCGCAAATGTCTCTTCATGAAGATCAAGCCCTTTCTTTTTACGAGCCGGCAGGTGGTCTTCGGTGGGGATTTTAACACCATTACGAGATCCCGTGATAGGGGGGGCCCCGGAGGCCACCTGGCTTACGATAGTACAGCATTAAATAGTATAGCTAGCGAAGCTCGCCTGGTGGATGTCCACATCCGGCACACCCCAGGTCACGGGGGTTTCACCTTTCATAGAGGTAGCTGTAGGTCTAGGATAGATAGGTTTTTTTGAAGGAGGATGCCATCTTTTCTGCAGTGTCCGCCGTTGAGGTGGAATTCTCCGATCACTGTTTAATTTTCTTTTCTCTGAATGTTACAGAGACGCCCCGGATGGGAAGAGGGCTGTGGAAGCTGAATTCATCCCTGTTGGAAGAAGCGGAAGTGAGACAGTCCTTTGAGGAATTTCTTCAGAGCCAGCTACCGCTTTTGGATCTCTGTAGCAGTAAGTCTGAGTGGTGGGAGATCTTCAAAGAGAGGGTGGCGGGTTCTTCCGTCAGCTCTCGAGCCTCAGGAGTCTGAACAGGCACCGCTTGTATCAGGCTTTGAGGAGGAAACTCGAGCAGCTCGTCTCGACTGGGGGTGACCGTGAGGGGATCTCCAGGGTGAAGTCTTTGCTCAAGAGGTGTCAGTATGATAGGCACACATCTTTGGTTTTTGAGAGGGATTTCGGGAGGTACCGCTCGCCCGACCCTTACAGAAACTGTAAGATGTCAGTGAATTGTAAGATGGTGACAGGACTGATCGACAGTACGGGTTCCCTGAACCGATCCAAATCAGGGATCCTGGAGGTGGTCAGATCCTTCTACTCGCACCTCTTGGAAAAGAGGGATCTGGATCGAGACGGGATGTCGGCTTTCCTGGCTGAGACCATTCCTGAGCCAGGAGATGACCCCTCTCTTGATGTTTTGGTAGAGGCAATCAGGGAAGAGGAAGTGAGACTGGCCATTGATGGGCTTCGGCCCAAAAAATCGCCAGGTCCGGATGGCTTAACATCCGAGTTTTACAAGGCCTTTAGGGACTCCTTGGTCCCCCTCTTGACTGAGGTGTTTAATGAGTGCCTTTCCTCGGGTGCTCTTCCCAGCTCAATGAGGAGGTCAGCCCTGATTATCCTATCAAAGGGTAAGGACTCGTCCCGTTTTGAGAACTGGCGTCCCATAGCGCTTCTCAATGTGGACCGGAAGGTTCTGGCAAAGGTGCTGTTTAATCGACTGGTGAAGTTTGCACCCCAGCTCCTTTCGGGGGCTCAGCACTGCTCTGTTCCAGGCCGCAGTACTTTTAGTGCTGTGCTCGGTGTCCGAGAGGCAGTGGAGCAGGGCAGGGCGGGTCACTGGAAGGGGTACTTGCTGTCCTTAGATCAAGCAAAGGCCTTTGACCGGGTGAATCACGAGTACCTCTGGTCTGTCCTTTTGAGGTACGGTCTGCCTGGGAGGTTTGTAAATTGGTTAGAGACCTTATACCAGGGGGCTGAGACTTTTCCACTCGTGAACGGTTGGGTTGGTCACCCTTTTGAGGTGAGTTCCGGGGTCCGCCAGGGTTGTCCTCTGAGCCCACTTTTATACGTGTTCGCGATCGATCCCTTCTTGAGGAGGGTAGATCGTGGACCGTTGGTGGGAGTCGGGATGGACCGGGCGGAGCCGGGGGCCACTCTGAGGGTGGTAGCGTACGCTGACGACGTCTCCCTCTTTGTGTCCTCGAGAGAGGAGGCGGATTGGGTCATGTCTGAGGTCGAACGCTACTCGGAGGCGTCCGGGTCCATGATCAACCGGGAAAAGTGCGAAAGTCTCTGGCTGGGAGGGGGAGATCCTAGTTTTGATCTCCCGGACACCCTTCCAGGGCCCCAGACCTCCGCCAAAATCCTAGGCATCGAATTTGGCCCCGGGGACTACCCCCAGCAAAATTGGGAGTGCAGACTTAAGATCGCCGCCCAAAAGGTGGACCAGTGGAAGGGTTGGTCTTTAACCCTGAGGAAAAGGGTCAACTTGGCCAAAGGCTTTCTGCTTCCCTTGTTAATATACCTGGGCAGTGTCTGCGTCTTGCCAGAGCCTCTCTGGACACGGGTCTATAGCCTTTTCTTCCAGCTGTTATGGGGGAACAGGCTTAACCTAATTAAGAGAGAGGTCACGTACCGCACGAGGAGACTAGGTGGGTTGGGTATGGTCAACCCGGTGGTGTTTCTGATAAACACCTTTCTTAAGATCAATGTTGCCAACCTCTATTTAGAGAGGGCTCCTCCGTGGGTATTCTCCTGCAGGGGTTGGTTTCGGCCTTTCTTCCAGGAATGGGAGACAGGAGGGCAGGTGAAGGACCTGCGCACACCGCACGGACATCTCCCGGCTTATGC
The DNA here is from genome assembly GCA_033576555.1 of Oophaga sylvatica. Lineage (NCBI taxonomy): Eukaryota > Metazoa > Chordata > Amphibia > Anura > Dendrobatidae > Oophaga > Oophaga sylvatica. Next base: position 50,400,626 of record JARQOD010000001.1, read on the forward strand.
TACCCCGGTTCTGAAGGTGATCCGCCGGTGGGGTCTGGGAATGTGGGAAATCAGGACCATGTCGAGGAAATTCCTTGACAGCAGGGTTCTGTTGACCCATTTCCAGAAGCCCCTGGTGCTCAAGGATTGCCCAGGCCGGGATCTGGAGGTTGGGCTTGGGTTATTAAATTCCAAGCGGATCCCCTTGAAGTTTTGGGACTCGGCCTGGCGCTGCTTCCATGGGAGGCTGTATGTAAGGGACAACCTGAAGTGCAGGAGCTCCGATGATCGGGGTTGTCCCCGTGAGGAGTGTGGCGACATGTTGGAAAGCATGGAGCACTTCCTCCTTCAGTGTCCCTTTAATACAGGGGTCTACAACAGGGTGGGTGCTTCCATAGGCTGGCCTAGGCTGGCGTCCCTTTCTTATCCGGAGTGGGCTTATGGGGCATTCAGATCCCTGGGTGGCCGAGAACGGAGCACTTTATTCCTGGTTAGTGTAGTCATTAGGTTCCACACTTGGAGTGCACGGTGTTTAGTTTCCACGCAGCGGAAAGTCCTCCCCCAGGATGAGGTGGTTAGAAACATCTTGGGTGACCTGGGGAAGGTGCGCTCTTTGGAGTTCGAGAGGCTGGGCGCGAGGAGGGCCTCTTGGCTTTGGAGGGGTTTCTCCTTTAACGTGCCTTAGGGAGAGCTGGTCTGTGTGAGATTGTTGGTAGGGTAAGATAAGGTGGTGTGGGTGTTGAGGGAGAGAAAAGTAGGGTCAGATAGGGACAGGGAGGGTCAGTTTAGGGATAGCTAGATAGTTAGTTTTGATAAGCTAGGTAGAGTAGGGATAGGTAGGGGCAGGTAGGGATAGTTAGGGTCAGTTTCTTTTCTTTTAGGGGCAGATTTAGTTGGTGAGGGACAGGGTGCGTGTGTTTTGGTGGTTAGGGACGGGGCCTCTTAGGACTCCAGTTTCCCGGTGGTGGGCTGGTGTGTGGCACATTTAGCTTTTTGTTTTGTAAATTCAGGAAATAATGGATATTGGGCTTGCAGGCGCTGAACTTGGGCCTTGCAAGTTATGTGGTCAGTGTACAGTGTAAATGTTTATAATGTTGTGGTTTAACCCCTTACTGCCATCGGACGTACTATCCCGTCCATGGTACCTGGGCCCGTATGACCGGGGACGGGATAGTACGTCATAGGCGATCAGCTGCGCTCCTGAGGGGAGCGCAGCTAATCGCCGCCGGGTGTCAGCTGATTATCACAGCTGACACCCATGACTGTGTGTCAGGAGCGGTCACGGACCGCTCCCGGCACATTAACCCCTTGCACACCGCGATCAAACATGATCGCGGTGTACTGGGGGCACAGGGGAGGATCGCGCAGGGTGGGGGCTCCCTGCGCGCCCCCCTGAGACCCTCAGAGCAGCGCGATGTGATCGCGCTGTTCTGAGGGCTTCCTCCCTCCCAGGACCCGGATCCAAGATGGCGCCGGGGTCCTGGAGGGAGGCGGCTACCTCAGTGCCTGCCGAGAGCAGGCACTGAGAAGCCTGCATCTATGCCTGTGCGATCGCTGGTGTGACAGAGTGCTGTGCACACTGTCACACCAGCGATCTGATAAAATACTGTGATGTCCCACCCTGGGACAAAGTAAAAAAGTTAAAAAAGTAAAAATAAACATGTGTAAAAAAAAAATCCAAAATAAATAAAAAAAAAAAAAAAATATTCCCCAATAAATTCATTTCTTCCTGTAAATAAAAAAAACAAAACAATAAAAGTACACATATTTGGTATCGCCGCGTCCGTAACGACCCCCCCTATAAAATTGTCCCACTAGTTAACCCCTTTAGTGAACCCCTTAAAAAAAAAAAAAAAAAACGAAGCAAAAAATCAATGCTTTATCATCATACCGCCGAACAAAAAGTGGAATAACGCGCGATCAAAAAGACCGATATAAAAAAACATGGTACCGCTGAAAACGTCATCTTGTCCCGCAAAAAACGAGCCATCATAAAGCATCATCAGCGAAAAAATAAAAAAGTTATAGCTCGCAGAATAAAGCGATGCAAAAATAATTATTTTTTATATAAAATTGTTTTTATTCTATAAAAGCGCCAAAACATGAAAAAATGATATAAATGAGGTATCGCCATAATCGTACTGACCCGAAGAATAAAACTGCTTTATCAATTTTACCACCGCGGAACGGTATAAACGCCTCCCCCAAAAGAAATTCATGAATTGCTGATTTTTGTTCATTCTAACCTCCCAAAATCGAAATATAAAGGCGATCAAAAAATGTCACGTGCTCAAAAATGGTACCAATAAAAACGTCAACTCGTCCCCCAAAAATAAGACCTCACATGACTCTGTGGCCAAAATATGCAAAATTATAGCTCTCAAAATGTGATGATGCAAAAACTATTTTTGCAAAAAAAGCGTCTTTTAGCGTGACAGCTGCCAATCATAAAAACCCGCTATAAATAGTAAATCAAACCCCCCTTTATCACCCCCCTTAGTAAGGGAAAAAATAATAAAATTTAAAAAAAAGTTTATTTTTCCCTTTCCCCTTGGGTTAGGGTTGGGTTGCGGGTAAAGTTAGG
>JARQOD010000001.1:50403288-50438921 GCA_033576555.1 Oophaga sylvatica
TTCTTCTTTGGACTTGAAATTTTTGAAAAATCAAAGTCAGATGGGGACGATAATCCCTCAAATAGTCCTGTGGAGCCGAGTGAACCTGCTGAGACTGAAGAAGCTGTCTCTAATAAAACCGAAGAGGAAAACACAGAAAAAGAAGTGTCAGCTGTGAATGCTATTTTAACGCTGTTCTCTGACTTTCTGGACAGTGAGGTTTGTAGAGAGATCCTTAACTACTCATCCAACTGGTTAAAGTAATTGAGGGCTATAGAGCTGTCACATTTATATCCCTCCAATCTCTGATAAAATATTGTTGTTACAGAGGAAACCAGCCAGGTTGTATTGTCTAATAGAGCATTGTCATTTATTAGACTGGATAAGTACTTTAGGTAAAGGCACAAAGACTGCTAGTTTGGTTATTGTCCATCTATGGCACATGAATACTATTCCTAGCTTTTCAAAGGATTTTCTAGATTTTATGGGATTCCAGGCTTTAATTCCTTCTTTCCTTTTGTCCATCTGCAGATATGATTAAGGGGGGAGGCTCCTGATGCAGCCATTTGTCATACATCCAAACTCAGGACAGTGAGGAGGAGGTGGGAAATGGCTGAGCTAAAACTGAGACTTTTTTACATAGATCTCAGGTTTAACTGTAATATCAAGGCGTTATCCATGACTTCTTGTAGATTGCTAACTACCTGCCTGTTCTGCCTTTCGACGGTCTCTGCCGGCAATTCTTCTGTTTCCTATGATGCAACATTGACAGAGCAGCTCTTTTTTCTGCCCTATGCTCTGTCAATGGGATGTTGCTGCTGACTACATGGTGATTGATAGCCGGCTCCCTGCGGTTAGGCAGCAGGAAGCCTGTTGTCAGTCAGCTTGACGTTCCTTCTAAGCAGAACGAAAAAGGAGATTGCCAGTCATCACGTCATAAAAAGCTCGGTAATCGCTGGCAAGAACGGTTTCGTGACCACTTTGAGCCAGGATTGATCACAGGGTAGAACAGGCAGGTAGTTAGCAACTACCTGAGAGTAAGTTCTTAGCCCCATAGATAAAAAAAAATTCCTGTATAACTCCGACCATAAAAGTTTTTACCCTCTTAAAGGGAATCTGTCAGCCCATTTTTCGGCTATCAGCTGCGGCCACCGCCATCAGGGGCTTATCTACTGTACAGCATTCTGTAATGCTGTAGATAAGCCCCCGAGGTAACCTGAAAGAGAAGAAAAACAAGTTAGATTATACTCACCCAGGGGCGGTCCGGTCCAATGGGTGTCGCGGTCCGGTCCGGCGCCTCCCATCTTCTAGCGAAGACGTCCTCTTCTTTGCTTCCCGTTCTCTGTTGAGAGCAGAGTAAAGTACTGCAGCGCTCAGGCACCGGATCTCTCTGACCTTTCCCGGCACCTGCGCACTGCAGTACTCTGCTCTGCCCTCAACAGGGCAGGGCAGTGTGCCTGCGCACGAGCCGCGACGGGAAGCAAAGAAGAGAACATCTTTGCTAGAAGATGGGAGGCGCTGAACCGGACTGCGACACCCATCGGACAGGACCGCCCCTGATGGCGGTGGCCGAAGCTGATAGTCGAAAAATGGGGTGACAGAGTCCCTTTAAAATATTGCAGTCATGATATTATACATCATTGTGTACTGCCTATTGCTCATTTTGCCTTTCTACCCAGATAATTCTTCTCTTTTCTCTGCACTATGTAGAGACAGGAAGTTTCTTGTCCCTGCATTTATCATTCTCCTCTTCAACTTTGGACCCAGCTGCTCCTCCTCCCCCTGCCAGGGATTTTTGCAGTGACTCACGAGTCATACAGGGAAAATTAACCTCCTGTTTCTACATAGAGCTTAGAAGGATTCAGCTAGTCAGTTTTTAATGAATAGACCTAAAGGAAAAGCGAAGAATTGAGTAGAAGGGCAAAATGAGCAACTGTAAGTACACAGCTATATAATATAACTGCAATATACACACGTGGTCAAAATTGTTGGTACCCCTCGTTTAATGACAGAAAAACCCACAATGGTGACAGAAATAACTTGAATCTGACAAAAGTAATAATCAAAAATCTATGAAAATGAAAGTCAGACATTGCTTTTCAGCCATGCTTCTACAGAATTTTTAAATAAATAACTTATGAAATAGGCCTGGACAGAAATGATGGTACCCCTGAAAATAATGTGACAAAAGGGACATGTTAAATCGCGGTGTGTCCACTAATTAGCATCACAGGTGTCTACAATCTTGGAATCAGTGAGTGGCCTGTATAGAGGGCTACAGATACTCACTGTGCTGTTTGGTGACATGGTGTGTATCACACTCAACATGGACCAAAGGAAGCGGAGGAGAGAGTTGTCTCAGGAGATAAGAAAGAAAATTATAGACAAACATGTTAAAGGTGAAAATTATAAGACCATCTCTAAGCAGCTTGATGTTCCTGTGACTACAGTTGCACATATTATTCAGAAATCTAAGCTCCATGGGACTGTAGCCAACCTCCCTGGATGTGGCCGCAGTAGGAAACTTGATGACAAATCAAAGAGACGCGTAATACAAATGGTAGCAAAAGAGCCCAGAAAAACTTCTAAACAGATTAAAGGTGAACTACAAGCTCAAGGAATATCCGTGTCAGATCGCATCATCTGTCGTTGTACGAGCCAAAGTGGACTTCGTGGGAAACGACCAAGGAGGACATCATTATTGAAAAAAAAAAATCATGTAATAAAGCCAGTCTGGAATTTGCCAAACTACATGTTGACAAGCCACAAAGCTTCTGGGAGAATGTCCTATGGACAGATGAGACAAAAATGGAACTTTTTGGTAAGGCACATCAACTCTATGTTCACAGATGGAAAAATGAAGCATATCCAGAAAAGAACACTGTCCCTACTGTGAAACATGGAGGAAGCTCTGTTATGTTCTGGGGCTGCTTTGCTGCATCTGGCACAGGGTGTCTAGAATCTGTGCAGTGTACAATGAAATCTCAATACGATCAAGGGATTCTAGAGAGAAATGTGCTGCCCAGTGTCAGAAAGCTTGGTCTCAGTCACAGGTCATGGGTCTTGAAACAGGATAATGACCCAAAACACGCAGCTAAAACACCCAAGAGTGGCTAAAAGGAAAACATTGGACTATACTGAAGGGGCCTTCTATAAGCTCTGACCAAATCCTAATGAGCATCTTTGGAAAGAGCTGAATCATGCCGTCTGGAAAAGGCAACCTTCAAACACGAGACAACTGGAGCAGTTTGCTCTTGAGTGGGCCAAAATACCTGTTGAAAGGTGCAGAAGTCTCATTGACAGTTATAGGAATCTTTTGATTGCAATGATTTACTCAAAAGGTTGTGCAAAAAAATACTAAGTTAAAGGTACCATCATTTCTGTCCAGGCCTATTTCATGAGTTTTATTTTTTTAAAAATTCTGTGGAAGCATGGTTGAAAAGCAATGTCTGACTTTCATTTGTTCATTTTCATACATTTTTTATTTCAGCTGCAGATGAAGGAAGAGAGCCACAGTATTCATTACTGATGGGTAGGCGGAGCCCCAGATCAGGATGTTACCTCAGATCAAAAGAGTGATGACTGGCTGGCCCCTCCAGCTCGGGCTCCTCCTACTCAGCTCCAGTCTAAGATTTGAGGTCCAGAGGATGGTCGCTGCTAATGCAGCTCCTCAGAAGATTTTATTATTTTAATATTCGGACAGGAGACTTGGATCACTAGTTGGTCTAGAGGTCTCAGGGGTATCAGCGCTGCTGTACCCCAACCTCTCCCTTGGCGGATCTGTATTTACTCAAAGTCCCTGCAGAATCCTTGCCGGCCCTGGGGGATGAGGAGAGCTTCTCTGGCGGGAACGCAAACCACACGTGCGGTCACTGCGTTCTTCGCCCTGGGGGGAAGCATGGGCACTGCGCCAGAAACCCCTGAGGGTCCCTGTGGCGCCTTGGCTGGTGAGTACTCCACACAAATTTTAATAATAATTATGTGTGAGTGCTTTAGCGTCTGAATGAGCAGCGCTATTACTAATGTCAGTATGCTTCAGCGCTGCTGTGACAGCGTTACTACATGTATGTCAGTATGCTTCAGCGCTGCTGTGACAGCGCTACTACATGTAATGTCAGTATGCTTCAGCGCTGCTGTGACAGCGCTACTACATGTAATGTCAGTATGCTTCAGCGCTGCTGTGACAGCGCTACTACATGTAATGTCAGTATGCTTCAGCGCTGCTGTGACAGCGCTACTACATGTAATGTCAGTATGCTTCAGCGCTGCTGTGACAGCGCTACTACATGTAATGTCAGTATGCTTCAGCGCTGCTGTGACAGCGCTACTACATGTAATGTCAGTATGCTTCAGCGCTGCTGTGACAGCGCTGTTACAAGAAGATTGGGTGATTTTTTGTCCGCAGGCAGATAGCTGCAGGACAGAGAGGGAGCAGGAGCGGGGAGAGTTCGCGCTCATTATTTGAGCTAGCAGGGGGCGTGGCCTATCTATCCCGGTCTTTTGAGCAGGAAGACGCGCGCTCTGGCTTTTCTCCTGCGACCCCCTCACTGTGGCGGCCATTACTCAGGCTCCTGGGCTCCTCGGACCGCTCCTCTCCTCATATAGACACCACGGCCAGCTGGGTGAGTGCGGATTCCTCACCCCGCAGCGCAGCGATCGCTATCCTGCAGCTGCAGTCTCATCAGAGACATAAAAATTGGCTGGGGCTCACAAATATATATATATTTTGGTGAGTTTGCAATATTAACCCCTTTGAGGGTTATTTCTACCAGCTAAATTTGCTGACTGAATACCGCTGGGGTAACTCTGCTTGGTGGAGCGTTAACCCTTCAGCGTTTGGAAAAAAAAAAAAAAAAACCGCATAGTTTTTTGCTGGTATTACCGCTTTGACCTGCTCATACAGGTGAGACATGTCTGAACAGAGTTCAGATGCCGCGGATCACGTCCCAGTGCCATTGCGGCAATCAGATACGCAGACCTCCACAGCGTCTAGCGCTGCGGTCGACAGCGGTGGAAAATTGGATGATATCGCTCGATCGATTAATAACTTATCTGACCTTTTAGGTCAATATGTGTCTGCTAATTCCTCTCAGAGGAAGCGACGCAGGCCGTTACCGGCCTCTACACGGAGCGAGTCAGATGTATCTGATATTGGGCAGAGTTCCCCTTTAAATTCGGATGGAGAAATATCCGATTCAGATGCGGACGAGCCGCAGGGGCGTTCCTCTATGACGAAGCGTACGGAGGCATTAATTGAAGCCATGAGAGATATACTACAGTTACCGGAGGAGGTAACTAGTCGTCCTGGTAAATCAGCACGCATTTTCCAGGAGTCCCGTGCTTCGCGCACAACATTGCCAGCTCTGGATGAGCTTAATGGTGTAATAGAGGAGGAACGTCTATGTCCAGATAAGCGTTTTCATGGAACGCATTTCTTTGATACACTTTATCCTTGCTCTACGGAGTTAAAGGCTAATTGGACTTCTGCTCCTGAAGTGGATGTGTCTTTGTCTCAGCTTAGTAAATCCTCTCTACTCCCTATTAAGGGAAAAGCGAGCTTACAGGAGCCTTTGGATAGAAAGGCAGAATTGGCGGCAAAAGCAAGCTATGAGGCTGCGGGTCATGGATTTCGAGCAGTGCTAGGATCCATGTGTGCTGCTAGAGCTTCTCTAAGCTGGTTGGCACGTCTGAAGACGGAGTTGCAAAATGAATCTCCGTTATCTGAGATACGGGAAACTTGTGAATGGTTAGAAACGGCAGCCTGTTATATCTTTGATGCCGGTCTGGATACGGCATCTCTGCTGGCCAAAGCGCAAGCTTCAGCGGTCACAGTCAGAAGAGCTTTATGGCTCAGACAGTGGGCCGGGGACGCAGTTTCCAAACAAGGGTTGTTGGCCTTACCTTACAAGGGTGGCCATCTTTTTGGATCCGACCTCACAGAGCTGATTTCCAAGGCTAAGGCGAAGGAATCAGCATTACCACAGCGAAGGGCCATGGCCTCGGTGTCCAGTAAGCCTGGTGTTTATAGTGGTTGGCGGTCCTTTCGGGGCCGAGGACGATCTAGTCACTCCTCGTGGGGATCGGGTCGTCCTTCTTTCTCAGGAAAGAAATCCTCTCAGAAAACTCGTACTCCCTGGAAGCAGAGTTTCCGCCAGAACAAGCGGGAACTTGACAAGAAACCCGCAAAGTCGGATTGACGCCAGGGGTCCACTCGAGGATTCTCGAGTGGGGGGTCGCCTGCTTCTTTTCAAGGAGACTTGGATGGCTCGCGTTCCAGATTCCTGGGTAACGCGGATAGTGTCGGCAGGCTATTTCATAGAGTTTGCTTCTCAACCCCCAAATGTTTTTTGTCAATCTCGCGTTCCGTCGGAACCCGAGCTTGTTGTCGCTCTACAGCGAGAGGTCGAATCGCTACTACAAAAGGGTGTAGTGATACCGGTTCCGTCAGAGGACCGAGGGAAAGGTTTTTATTCCAACCTTTTTATAGTTCCCAAAAAGGAGAACAAATTTCGCCCGATTCTGGATCTCAAGCGATTAAACCGGCATGTCCATGCCCGGAAATTTCGCATGGAGTCGCTTCGTTCCGTTGTGGCAGCTCTGTCACAGAACGATTTTCTGGTGTCAATCGACATTCGCGACGCCTATTTGCATATTCCCATCGGAAAGGCTCATCAGCGCTTTCTTCGATTTGCCATAGGTCAGAATCATTACCAGTTCGTGGCTCTGCCGTTCGGCTTAGCCTCAGCGCCAAGGGTCTTTACAAAAATTCTGGCGCCCCTCATGGCACTCCTTCGAAGACAGGGGATTACGATTCTCCCTTATCTGGACGATCTTTTGATCGTGGCTTCCTCGGAGGAGGAGGCGTTGACGGCTCGGGATTTGTCTCTTCAGTTTCTGAAAGACTTCGGTTGGCTGGTCAATTGGGAGAAGTCGTCCCTGGAACCATCGAGGACAATTCTCTTTTTGGGAATGCATCTCGACACGTTTCGGTCGGTAGTTTCCCTACCACCAGACAAACAGTCATGTCTTCTTCGACATGTACAGATTATGACATCCCTAACGGCAATGTCCCTACGGAAGTGTATGCGTCTTCTGGGACTGATGGTGGCGTCCATGGAGGCAATTCCTTTTGCCCAGTTCCACTCCAGGACTCTTCAAAGGTTCATCTTGAGTCGATGGAATCAGTCGCAATCGCTGGATTGCAGTGTCACCATTTCTCGCGCGGTGCGGGATTCTCTAGAATGGTGGTTACGTCCAGGGGCATTCTCCCTGGGGAAGTCTTTCCTCCCTCTGAAGTGGTCAGTCATAACCACCGATGCCAGCCTGACGGGCTGGGGGGGTGTTTGGAACAATCTCTGGATTCAGGGGGTATGGTCACCGGAAGAGTCTGTGCTTCCGATCAACATCCTGGAATTGAGGGCGATTTTCCTTTGCCTCCAACATTGGACGGTCCCTTTGAGCGGTCTGCCAGTCCGTGTGCAGACAGACAATGCGACGGCTGTCGCGTATATCAATCACCAAGGTGGGACAAGGAGTTCCAGACTCATGGTAGAGGTGTCCCGAATTCTGATTTGGGCAGAGGCCAATGTACCAGCCATTTCGGCGATTCACATTCCAGGGGTTCAGAATATTACAGCGGACTTTCTCAGTCGCAGAAGGATGGATCCCGGGGAATGGAGCCTCCACCCGGAAGTCTTTGCACTACTGTGCTCTCGCTGGGGAACCCCCCAAGTGGATTTGATGGCATCCAGGTCCAATGCCAAGTTACCGACATTCATGTCCAGGTACAAGGACCCGAAGGCGGTGGCGGTGGATGCTCTAGTGGCTCAGTGGGATCAGTTCGAGCTGATCTATGTATTCCCGCCGATATCCTTACTTCCTCTAGTGCTGCGTCGGATCAGACTAGAGAGAATTCCAGCTATTCTGATAGCTCCAGACTGGCCAAGAAGGGTGTGGTTCTCGACAATAATGTCGCTGTTGGCGGCACCTCCGTTTCCACTCCCTCTTCAACCGGACTTGTTGACTCAGGGGCCCGTTTGTCATCCGGACTTGATGTCCCTGCGTTTGGCGGCGTGGCTCTTGAGACCGAAATCTTGACCCGTAGAGGTTTTTCAGCCGAGGTCATTGCTACCCTTCGTGCTGCAAGATGTCCGGCTACTTCTAGGATTTACCACAAAATTTGGGAAACCTTCTTTTCGTGGTGTTTGGGGTCTTCTCGGAACCCGAGAAAATTTTCCATTCCCAACCTGTTGGCTTTTCTGCAGCATGGGCTAGACAAGGGTTTGGCAGTTAGCACTCTGAAAGGTCAGATTTCTGCTCTGTCCTTATTGTTCCGGAGAACCATTGCTTCGAATAGAGACGTGCTCTCCTTTTTCCGAGGTATCTCTCGTAAGTTTCCGCCGCGGAAGGCACCCGTGTCTCCTTGGCGGCTCAACCTTGTTTTGGAGGCTCTTCAGCATAAACCTTTTGAACCTATGGTTTCTGCTAGCCTTTCTTTACTTTCTTGGAAGGTGGCTTTCCTTGTTGCAGTCACTTCCTTGAGGAGAGTTTCTGAATTGGCAGCTCTTTCTTGTTCGCCTCCTTTTCTGGAGTTTTTTCCGGATCGTGTAGTGCTTCGCACTCGGGGTGATTTTTTGCCTAAAGTGGTGTCACAATTTCATGTTAACCAGGATATTGTGTTGCCTTCACTCTGTCCGGATCCGAAGAATACGAAAGAGCGAGATTTACACACATTGGATTTAGTGCGGGCCTTGAAGTTTTATCTATCTATTACTCAAGGTTTTCGTAAGACGGACTCCCTGTTTGTGGTTCCGGCAGGTCGTCGGCGTGGTCAACGAGCTTCCAAGGGTTCTATAGCTCGTTGGATCCGGTCAGCTATTTTGGAAGCTTACCGTCTTCGGGGTGAATCTTGCCCGATTAAGATTCGAGCCCATTCCACGAGAGCTGTGGCTTCATCGTGGGCTTTTCATCAAGGTGCTTCGGCAGTGCAGCTTTGCCGAGCGGCGACTTGGCGCTCTGTCCACACGTTTACAAGGTTTTATAAAGTGGACGTCAGTGCTTCCGCTGATGCAGCCCTCGGACGTAGGGTCCTGCAGGCAGCTGTAGTTTAAAGTTCTGGATGAACTTGTGTTTAGCGCTGGTTGCGCTTTGTTGTTAAGGTTGTTGGGTTTCTGCCTTTTGTTGGTTTTTTCCCACCCTTATTTTTGAACTGCTTTGGGACGTCCCATCAGTAATGAATACTGTGGCTCTCTTCCTTCATCTGCAGCTGAAACACGGATTTTGGTAAAGACTTACCTGTAAAATCCTTTTCAGCGAAGGAAGGAAGAGAGACACAGCACCCTCCCACGGCAGAAGTGTGTTGATGTTTTCAGATGCAGCGCGACCCTTATCTGATAGCGATTATCTGGGCTGAGGTCAGCGCGCTAAGGCTCTGTTCCAGCATCGCCAGCTCATCGCAGTAGTCAGGTTCCGTGAGTAGTACCTGGAACTCTGTGGTTTTTGGCTTTCTTTGCATGCATAACCTGTATCCTTGTTGTTTTTTTCTCTGAAGTTCCTTCAGAAGGGGTTATGTTGCTCCGCTGGTGATCTTGGCTCTTTTCCTAAAAGCTTTGGTACGACTGGAGCTGAGTAGGAGGAGCCCGAGCTGGAGGGGCCAGCCAGTCATCACTCTTTTGATCTGAGGTAACATCCTGATCTGGGGCTCCGCCTACCCATCAGTAATGAATACTGTGTCTCTCTTCCTTCCTTCGCTGAAAAGGATTTTACAGGTAAGTCTTTACCAAAATCCGTGTTTTTGTCAGATTCAAGTTATTTCTGTGACCATTGTGGGTTTTTGTCATTAATCGAGAGGTACCAACAATTTTGACCACGTGTGTATTAAGAGGATATATATTTTGATGGTATTGCTTCTTTAAGTGGCAAGCACTACAGCTAGACTGTGCTGACTCTGAGGTTACTTCCATAGAAAGCAAAAGCCTAATTCATTTTACCCCATTGCATTTAATATTTGGGCTGTAATTACAGTGACTGGAGTTGGGACATACTTGTTAAATGCAATTCACACTAGAGAAATTGTATTTGGTTTTATCTGTATATTCCATTTTTTTTTCCTCTGACATTAGATTCCAGAAATAAGGACGGAGACTGCTGAGGGCCTGGCAAAGCTTATGTTCTCCGGAAGACTGATCAGCTCCAAGCTCTTGTCTCGTTTAGTTTTGCTTTGGTACAATCCAGTGACAGAAGAGGATACAAAGCTGCGCCACTGTCTGGGGGTTTTCTTTCCCATATTTGCTTATTCTTGTCGGTGAGTTTTATTTTTCCCCACTGACTAAATACCTGCAAAAAGTAATGTTTGTCTTAGTTTACAAATAAGGTGATGTTTGGAGGGATTTAGTTGCAGATTTCACCATTTGCAACTTGATGTCATAGTCTGCATCTGCAGTTTGCACAAAAATCCCTACCAGTGCACAACCTTCCCATAACCCCATGCACATAAAGCGCACTACACATTGTTGCAACTGTTCGATGCAGAATCAAATATGTGGCCACTATCTTTCAGGGCTGATGTCCAGCATTTTGTAATGCTGTACTTCTGACCACAACCTGCAAGACAAGAAAAAGACCTTTTACTATACTCACCTGCGGCGTCGCTTGTCTTGGTCTGGCACCTCCCTACTTCTCGTGATGCCATCCTCCTTGCTTTGTGTAGATGACACTACGTCATCCACACAGTGTTCACCGGCATCACTCTCCTGCGCAGGCGTATTTCTCTGCCCTGCATCACTCTCCTACGCAGGCGTATTTCTCTGCCCTGACTAAGGCAGTGAAAAGTACTGAAGAGGATAAGGAAAAAAAAATGTGTTCCAGCTTCAGTCAAGTCACGCCGGAGTCCAGGCGGGTTCTCGTGCTTCTGTGGTGGTTGGTGAGCTGGCTAGGGCTTTCAGCCCAAAGTTTTTTTCATTTAGTGAAAAGTACTGCAGTGCACGTGCGTCTGGGCTTTTTTTTTTTTTTTTTACTTTTCCCAGTGCCTGCGCACTGCAGTACTTTTCCCTTCCCTAGTCAAAGCAGAGACGTACGCCTGCGAAGAAGCAAGGAGGAGGATGGCATCATAAGAAGGGAGGCTCTAGACCAGAACCATTGACATCCCTCGGACCAGACCATCCCGCAGGTGAGTATATCGAAAGCTCTTTTCCAGGGTGTACCTCCTGACAGCACCATGGAGGTCATCCTCCTCCTCCTTACAGGGACAGGAAACACACAAGAGGTTAAAAGGCACCTCCCCACCCACCTCTCTGTGTTTTCTCCTGTCCCTGCATTTAGAGACGCACAAAAGGAAGCAGGAGCTTACCGCATGGGTTCAGGGAGATTGTGCGGCACAGCCAAACCTTCCCCCTGTCAAGAGGCCCGAGACCGACACTCCGTTGGGGAATCCCTCAGCCACACAGACCAGTAGAGCGGAGCTCCTGGGTTTAGCCGCTTCCTCCGATGGGGGGCTCTCGACGCAGGCCAGCAGGGCGCTGTGTCTTCCGGAAGTCACACAGTGTGCAAGTCTGTCGAATTTCCGGTGACGTCAGAAAGGCGCCAGGTCACAAGATCGGCGTTCGTTCCAGGGTGGAACATGGAAGTGATGCGGAGACAGGTAATATAATCATTACCTGGGTCTTGGGAGGCACTCGGCACGCGCGGGGTCACCATGGAGGAAACGGGCAGAGGAGACCAGGACTGCGTGGTAAGTGTGCCTTGCACAGTCCCTTCTTCCCTTGCAGCAGCCTGATTATCCCCTTCTCTCTATACTAAATAGGATAAGGGAACCCCAGCTATGTCCCTCCCTACGCCTAAGAGGTCTGGCAAGGCCTCTGCAAAGTCCTGGCGATGTCCTATATGCAATATAAAATTGCCAGAGACGCATAGCAGAATGCTCTGTGAGGGCTGCATCACTAAAGTTGTGAGGGAAGAACAACCGTCCCTGCTGTCAGAAATGAAATCCCTAATTCGTTAGGTGGTCCAGTCCTCTATATCTAGTCTCACCCTGCCACAACCTCCCAATGTAGGTCCAAGAACTTAGAGACCTCGTTAGGAGATGTAGCTAAGCTCGGACAAGGAGTCCCAGTTTCTGGGTTCAGACCAGGAAGAAGGTGAACTTATGATGAAGAATCCAGAACTGGGCAGAAGATATTAATTTGCAGCTGAGGATGCCAACGACCTAGTCCAGGCAGTCAGAAATACGAGATGTTTGGGGGTCTCAGAGCACAGAAGCAACCGGTGTTTCTGGTGAATGACCATATCCGGGCTATGGTCCTGGAGGCATGGGAGTATGCGGCAAAACACTTGGTGGTACCACAAGACTTTAAAAAGTGTTTACCCTTTGATCCTGAGGACATTAAGATCTGGGAGGAGGTTCCCAAGATAGACAAAACGGTGACTAAAGTAGCTAGGAAAACATCTATACCCTTTTGAAGTCTCATCGAGTCTGAAGGACCCTATAGACAGAAAAGTGGATAATCTCCTGAAGCGTGCTTGAGAAACGTCCGCAGCATTGATCAAGACTAGTATAGCCGCCACTTCAGTTGCCAGGTCTGTGTTTCTATGGATAGGGCAACTAGAGGAGCACTTGAATAACAAGACTCCTAGGGAAGATATCATAGCCTCCTTGCCCCTGATGAAGTCGGCCACAGCCTTCTTGGCGGATACATCCGATGAATCGATGAGGTTTTCGGCTAGGAATAGCTCGTTGTCTAACGCAGTCCGTAGTGCCATCTGGATGAAGACCTGGTCTAGGGAAAATGCTTCTAAAAATAAATTATATAAATTATGCTCCATTCCCTTCTCAGGGTTAAGGGTGTTTGGGCCAACCTTAGACCATATTTTAGAGAAAGCATCAGGTAAAAAGAAAGGGTTCCCCGAAGATGGGTTTAGAAGGACTCGGTCCTTTTGGAAACCTGGGCCGTCTCGGAAACAGTCTGGTTTATAGAGACCAGGCGAAGTCCAGCAGAGGAACCTACCACAAAGGAGGGAAAAGTAAGGGATCCCTATTTGGGTCAGGTTCAAGATCAATGAGGCAATGATGCCATCCTGGTTGGGGGGCGACTTGGGCAGTTCGCGGGAAATTGGCACCAGATTACACAGGACCAGTGGGTGTTGAGAACCGTTGCGGAAGGTTACGCTATAGAATTTTACAGCACCACCCACCCTAAAGGTTTATTGGTCCCCGTACCTTGTCAGCAAATTCGCTTATGGTAACAGACTTAAGAGAGCTTGTCAACACAGCTGTTGTAATTCCGGTCCCCCTGTCAGAAGAGGGCAAAGGACACTATTCAGCATTATTCACCATCATGAAGCTATCAGGTGAATCCCGTGCCAAAATAAATCTAAAGCCCTTAAACTTCTGGGTAAAATACAAAAGATTCAGGATGGAGTCGATACACGGGTATTACTTACCTGGTGATATTTTTTTCATGACCCATGACGGCACCACGAGAGAGGGGATCCTCCCTTCAAGGACAGAAAACCATCAAGATAAAAAGGGCGGCTCCTCTCTGCATCAGTTGTTTTACAGAGCATAGAGGAACTCTGCAGATTAGTGTGCATTCAAATAATACATTCTTCTATTCTATACATTTCTAGCTACCAACACCCAAGGGAGCGCCTGACTATAACGATGCACCGAATCAAAAACGTGATCAATAGGGAGGAAATATAAGGGTGCAGTCATGGGTCATGAAAAAACATATTACCAGGTAAGTAATACCCGTGTTTTTCCATCACCCATGACGGCACCACGAGAGAATTAGAGATTTGTAGTGTCTTGGGGAGGGATCACCGCCTATAACACCCTTCTCCCGAATGTGAGGTCCGAGGAAGCAGACAGGTCTTGCCTATAATGTCTGAAAAAGGTAGACGGAGAGGACCAAGTGGCCGCCTTACAGATATGGTCGATGGAAGCATCTGCTCTCTCCTCCCAGGATGTTGCCATGGCTCTCGTATAATGGGCCTTCAGACCTTCTGGAGCAGCCCTGCCTGCACTACTATACTCTAGCTTAATGGCCTCTCTCACCCATCTAGCTATAGTTTAGAGACCTTTA
Source organism: Oophaga sylvatica (assembly GCA_033576555.1). Classification (NCBI taxonomy): domain Eukaryota; kingdom Metazoa; phylum Chordata; class Amphibia; order Anura; family Dendrobatidae; genus Oophaga; species Oophaga sylvatica. The sequence goes on from JARQOD010000001.1 coordinate 50,417,349, forward strand.
TGCCCCTTCTTGACCCCTGAAACGAGACAAATAAGGCCCTTTGCTTCTTCCAGTGTCTTGTTACCTCTAAGTATTGTAGGGACATCTCCTAACATCTAGGCAATGAAGCCTCTCCTCCTTCTGGTTACTAGGGTTAAGCCCCCGTCTCACATAGCGAGATCGCTGCTGAGTCACAAGTTTTGTGACACAACAGCGGTCTCCCCAGCGATCTCGCTTAGTGTGACACGCAGCGAAGATCAGCCCCCCTGCTGGGTATCGGTGAATGTCCTGGACATTTTTTTGATCGTTGGTCTCCCGCTGGCCAGCACGCATTGCTGCGTGTGGCAGGCGGGAGACCAGCAAGCTGGAGCTGGTAACCAAGGTACACATCGGGTTTCTAGGCACCGTGCGGCGCCTAGAAACCCGATGTGTACCTTGATTACCAGCGCGCTGGTATCTAAGGTACACTGCGGGTAACTAAGTGACGTGCATCGCTTGTTACCTGCATAGTCACTGTCCTGATCGCTGCTGAGAGCTGCCTGTTTGGCAGCTCACCAGCGATCATGTAGCGACACACCAGCGATCCTGACAAGTTCATATCGTTGTCGGGATCGCTGGTCTGTCGCTATGTGTGACGGGACCTTTAGGAAGGAAAGATGGTAAGATTTTCTCCTGAGCCCTATGTAACCTTGACACCACCTTGGGGAAGATAAGGTGGGTCTAACCTTAACAACATTCTATTGTCCATGACCTGAGTGTAGGGAGGGTCTGCTGATAATGCTTGCAAGTCGCCTATTCTATGGGCCAAAGTGAACTCCACTAATAAGGCTGTCTTTAATGTGATTATCCTTTCTGACAGTGTTCAATGGCTTAAAAGGGACTCTATCATTTGCAAGGTCACAGTTGTATAAAGCCCCCGTCTCACACAGCGATCTCCCCAGCGATATTGCTGTGTGTGACATTCAGCGAGGATCAGCCCCCCTGCTAGGTATCGCTGATCGTCGCTAAATGTCCTGGACATTTTTTTGATCGCTTGTCTCCCGCTGGCAGGCACGCATCGCTGCGTGTGACAGGCGGGAGACCAGCGATCCGCTGGTAACCAAGGTACACAGCAGGTTTCCAGGCGCGGGGCTGTGCCTGGAAACCCGCTGTGTACCTTGGATACCAGCGCCCTGATGCAGGGGAGCTGGTAACCAAGGTACACAGCGGGTTTCCAGGCAACGCGCGTTGCCTGGAAACCCGACGTGTACCTTGGTTACCAGCTCCCTGCATCAGGGCGCTGGTATCCAACGAACACTGCGGGTAACTAAGCGATGTTACCCGCAGTGTCGCTGTGCTGATCGCTGCCTGAGCTGCCTGTTTGGCAGCTCAGCAGCGATCATGTAGCGACACACCAGCGATCCTGATCGTTGTCGGGATCGCTGGTGTATCGCTGTGTGAGACCCAGGCTTAAGGCAGCCAGAGCTGAAACTTGCACCTTTAGGGTACTAACTGCCAATCCAAGCTCCATCCCCTTCTGCAGAAAAACTCTAGTATGGTCACTACCAGGACATCCCCCTCCCATACTGGCCCGGAGAAGGATAAAACTTTCTTCCAGACTCTCCCATAAATTCTAGTGGTTATTGGCTTTCTGCTACTAAGCAGTGTAAAAACTCCCCTAGAAGCGACCCTTCAAATTCCAGGCTGTTAAATGCCGTCCGAACATCTGAGGATGGAGGAAAGGGTCCCTGGGACAGGAGATCCTGGACTTCTGGAATCTCCTGGATCTGTTACCGATATTGTCTTCAGCCAGTAGACCCAAGGTCTCTTTAGCCAGAACGGGACTATCAGAATTATCGTGGCTCTGACCACCCTGATTTTTCTCAACCCTGATGGTATGATGAGATATACTGGAGGAAAGGCATAGAGGAGCCCCGATGCCCACTCTATCCTGAAGGCCTCTACTACCCACAGACCGTCTGCTGGTTTAGTGAACGGAATTTCTTTACTCTCCTTTTATGTTTTGAGGCAAAAGGTCTATCCAAGGACGACCCTACATGGTTACAATCTGTCCAAACACTGCATCTTTTATGGACTATTCCCTGTTTTTTTTTTTTTTTTTAAACTGGTTGCGACTTAGTAAGTCTGCTCTTACATTCTCTGTTCCTCGGATATGCAAGGCCGGCAATGAGAGGAAATGCCTTTCCTCTAAATGAAAAATCTCTCCTGCTATCTCCATCAGAGGATGTGAGCAAGTACCGTCCCCCTGGTGGTCTATGTAGACTACTCTTAAATGCCTCCAGACCATCTATCGGCGTCACACTAGGTGCGTCCTTTCTTGCTTTTTTTTTTTTTTTTTTTTTTTTATGATGGCCAAAGGCACTATGAAGCACTATGATACAGCATGATGCAAAAAAGGCACTATGATGTAATATGAAGTACTTTGATGCAATATAATGCACAGAAGCACTATGATGATATATGATGCACAGAGGCACTATGATGCAATATGATGGACAGAAGCACTATGATGACATGATGCATAGAGGCACTATGACGCCATATGATGCAGAGGCACTATGATGCAATATGATGCACAGCAGCACTATGATTCAATATGATGCTGAATTACTATGATGCACAGCAGCATTATCATGTAATATGATGCAGAAGTACTATGATGCAGAGGCACTATAATGCAGAAGTACTATGATGCAATCTGATGCACAGAAGCACTATGAAGACATGATGCAGAGGCAATATGATGCACAGCAGCACTATGATGCAGAAGTACTATGATGCAATCTGATGCACAGAAGTATTATAGTGCCATATGATGCAGAGGTGCTATGATGCAATATGATGCAGAAGTACTATGATGCTATCTGATGCACAGAAGTATAATGATGTCATATGATGCAGAGGCACTATGATGCAATATGATGCACAGAGGCACCATGAGGCACTGACAGACTACAGCCCTGCTTGGAGGTGCCAAACAAGAGACCAGGCCCACAGTTACATCCAAGAGAGCAGTCTATCAGAGTTCCGGATAAACCTCCATTCTGAATAGTACATCTCAATTGCCAGACTAACCCCACCCTAAGGAGCTAATTAATGAGCCACAGCTGGAGGGCAGTGTTCATGGAGACAATGTGCTGGATTAACCCCATGTATCCTCCTATGGATGGAGTAGTTTAGTTACAAAGAAAAGTGAACACCTGTTTACTGAACCAAAAAAATTGGAATTATGCTTCACAAAATCACTCTGAAGCCCAAACATAAGGCACTGTGCGGACAAGACCTGCAACTTTTCTAACCAAAGTCAAATCCAGAGATATAGTCTGGACCTACGGATGTTCCTAGGGGTCTCAGACCTAGCTGCGTATATATGAAAGCACAACTCAGCACCTGAGATTGCACATGTGCCCTGAGGACTGCTACCGGCTTGCTACTGCTGGATCCTAGAGAAACGCGCTCTGTGCTACCCACCGCATACCGATGGGGCTGGTTCAGCCTGAGGAGCCTCGGGGAGCAGGAGGGAGGGTGGGTAGAACTCCTGCACACTGCTTCATGGACACCCTCCGGATGCTGTTGCCACCAGCTGCTCGGCGGAGGGGCCAGCTACGATGCTTACCTTCCTGGGAGCAGGATAAGCCCAGACCTTCGGTTTGTGCATCGCTCCCCTCCATGCTAGCAGGGATTACCATAACACATCGCGGAGGCACAAGATCGGTCACTTCCTGGAGTTCTCTCCCAGGCTGCCTCAGACCATGCGCGCCCCCCGGCATTGCCTCCACGTCTTCCAGCGCCATGACACCTCTCGGAGGCTTCCTTACCTGGACACGGAATCAGGGTAGGAAATCTCTCAGGTACTCACTGCCCAAGGAGCACGGCCAGACGCAGTCCTTTTTCACCAGGGCACTGATTTGCCTCACGGGCTGCATAGCCACCATCTGCAACAGGGAGGGCACAGCTGTACGTGGCCTTCGAAGCTTGTCTTTCGCCCGGGCACCGATGTGCCTCGCGGGCTGCATGGCCACTGCTTTCAACGGTATCTATCTAGGAGCCAGTCGTAATTGGAGGCAGGATCCATAGGGAAAAAAGCCTCTTAAACCACTATTGCAAGATGGATCACTTTTGCGATTTCCCTAGCTTACCATTCAGAAGGAATTATTCCCCCTGAAGGTCTAAGAGCCCACTCGATGAGAGCAGTCTCCACCTCATGGGCTGAGAGGGCAGGGACATCAGTCGAGCAAATTTGTAGGGCCGCAACTTGGGCCAGATTAGATACATTTTGCAAACACTATAAATTAGATGTACTATCTAGTCAACAAACTGCCATTGGGAGAAAGGTTCTCCAGGCAATGGTCCCACCCTGAGGAGGTACTTTGGTATTCTTCATGGTGTTGTCAGGAGGGGTGTTCTGGAAAATAGGTATTGGAGCCCATCCTGACAGCACGGTTAGTTCCCTTCCTGTTGGTGGTGTTTCATCATCGGTTGAAATAAATTTAAGTTGCATCAATCATAATGTTGTACTTGTTAAAACACTGAGGGAGGTGGGTGGGGAGGGGCCTTTTAACCTCTCGTTTGTTTCCTATCCATGTAAGGAGGAGGAGGATGACCTTCATGGTGCTGTCAGGATGGACCCATGGAAACATTGCCTTAGAGGTCGGGTTTGAGGCATTTATGCAGCATTATAGAATGCTGTATATCAGGCCTGAAATGTGGTGGCCATTTCTCATATCAGCCAAACCTGCTTCGCATTAAATATGTGAACGCATGAAAAAAAAATTCAGAACCTTCTTAAAACAAAAAAGTTAGTATTGTAACGTTTATATACTTTTTTCCCAATGTTTACTGTTATGTTACATTCTTTTTAGGTATAAAACATACATATACTTTTTATTTTTATATCTTTTGATGACATATCTATATTGTCCCATAGAACAAATCAGGACTGCTTTGCAGAGACGTTCCTTCCCACCCTACAAACACTGTTCAATGCTCCGGCCTCCTCACCGCTGGCTGACGTGGATGCTTACAATGTTGCTGAGCTTCTAGTGGATCTTACAAGACCCAGTGGCCTGAAGCAACAACCGAAAAATACTCCGGACTACCAGGTTAGTGTGGTCTTGGCCCTTGTGGCAGCGATACGAGTCTGCAATCTTTTGGTATCTTTTTCCTGGTAAGATAATCTGACTTTTCCTCTTCCAGATCTCCACGGTTCATGACAACCTGGCTCTTAAAATTTGCAACGAAATAATGAAAGATCCCACTTCTCCAGATGTTCGCATCTATGCAAAATCATTGTGTTCCCTCGAACTGTCGAAAGAGTTTGCAAAAGACCTGCTTCCTGTACTGGATGTTGCTTTGGAGGTGAGGGTGTGCCTATATTGTCCTTTAAAGGATTTAGGAAAAAATCTCAGTCTGTATTGTCCTTTGGGGGATTTAGGAAAAAATCTCATATTTTAACTATGTGCTGATTTCATAATTTTCTTCATAGTGGATTGAAATCTATTTATTTCTTCCAATAACACCCTGAAGAGTCTCCTTGCGCTCACAACATGCAGATTTCATGTGTTCTTGGCTCCCTCTTGTGCTAGCGGCATGCAATAATCTTGCCATTTTTATTCTACAGGCAATTGAAAAATATATTTCAGCTGCAGATGGAAGGAAGAGAGCCACAGTATTCATTACTGATGGGTAGGCGGAGCCCCAGACCAGGATGACACCTCAGATCAAAAGCGTGTTGACTGGCTGGCCCCTCCAGCTCGGGCTCCTCCTACTCAGCTCCTTCAGTCTAAGATTTGAGGTCTCAGAGGATGGTCGCTGCTGGAAGCAGCTCCTCAGAAGATTTTATTATTTTTATCGGACAAGAGACTTGGACATGAGTCTGAAAGGTCTCAGGGGTCTCAGCGCTGCTGGACCCCACCTCTCCCCTGGCGGATCTGTATTTTACATAAATAGTCCCTGCAGAATCTTGCCGGCCCTGGGGGACGAGGTTAGCTTCCCTGGCGGGGACGCAAACCGCACACTGGGGTCACTGCGTTACCCGCCCTGGGGGGAGCATGGGCACAAGCGCCACAAATCCTGAGGGGTCCCTGTGGCGCTCAGCTGGTGAGTACTCCACAATATATATAAAATGTGTGAGTGCTTTAGCGACTGCTGTGACAGCGCTATTACATGTGTGTTAATGTACTATTAGTTCTGCTTTAGCAGCGCCGTGACATGTGAATGTGGTGTTTCTGTACAACTTTTGTCCGCAGGCAGATGCCTGCAGGACAGGGGGGGAGCAGGAGTGAGGAGTTTTGGCGCTCATATTTTTGAGCCGGGGGGGCGTGGCTTCACGCTTCCCGGTCTTTCATGCAGGAAGCGCGCGATTGCGCTTCTCTTCCGGCTCCCTCAGCACGGCGGCCATTAAAAGGGCTCCCGGGCTCCTCAGACTCCGCTCCTCCCGTCTCAGGCACCAAACCAGCTGGGTGAGTGGCATTTTTTTCCTCACCTCACAGCGCAGATACATAGCGCTATTCTGCAGCTCGGTCTCACATAGAGACCTTGTTGTTTCTTACAGCCTGCGACATTAACCCCTCTTGAGGGTTTACTTGGCAACAGCTGGGGTAGCTCTATATTTAAGACTTGACCCTTCAGCGTGCTGTTTTGCGTTCACTTAAAAAAAAAAAAAAAAAAAAAACTGCGTTTTTTTCAGGTTTTCTGACATTTGACCTGCTATATACAGTGTGAGGCATGTCGGAACAGGGTTCAGAAGGCGCGGACCATATTCCAGTTCCGCTTCGGCAATCTGGTACGCAGTCCTCCACAGCGTCTAGCGCTGCGGTTGGAGGTCACAGTGATGCAAAATTGGATGCTATCGCCAGTTCTATTAATGGCTTGTCTGACCTTTTGAGTCAATATGTGTCAGCTAGATCCTCTCAGGACAGAAAGCGACACAGACCGTTACCATCCTTCACCCGTAGCGAATCAGATGTCTCTGATTTAGATTGTGGAGAGGGTTCTCCTTTAAGTTCAGATGGGGAAATGTCCGATTCGGATAAGGAGGAAAGGCGGGGGCTCTCGTCCCTTGTGAGACGTACAGAGGCATTTATTGAAGCCATGAGAGAGGTTTTACAGTTACCGGAGGTGGTAACTAGTTTACCTGGTAAATCAGCACGAATGTACCAGGAGTATCGTACGTCACGATCAGCCTTGCCAGATCTAGATGATCTTAACGGTGCAGTAGAAAAGGAACGTCTGTGTCCGGATAAACGTTTTCACGGAACACGTTTCTTTGACGCACTTTATCCGTGTTCCACAGAGTCGAGAGATAATTGGATTCCCTCTCCTGAAGTGGATTTTTCCTTATCCCAGCTTAGTAAATCCTCACTGCTTCCTGTTAAAGGGAAGGCGAGTTTGCAGGATCCACTGGACAGAAAAACGGAAATGGCGGCGAAATCAAATTATGAGGCCGCGGGTCATGGATTCAGAGCGGTACTAGGATCCATGTGTGCTTCTAAAGCTTCTATAAGCTGGTTGGACCTTTTACACAAGGCGTGGAAAAATGGATCTCCGTCATCTGAGATGGAGGAGATTTTCGAATGGTTGGACACTGCAGTCCGATATATCTATGATGCAGGTCTGGATACTGCGTCGCTTCTGTCCAGGGCGCAGGCTTCGGCGATCACAGTCAGAAGAGCGCTGTGGCTCAGACAGTGGGCCGGGGATGCGGTCTCCAAACAAGGTTTGCTGGCCTTAGCTTATAAAGGTGGTCATCTTTTTGGGTCTGACCTCACAGAACTGATTACCAAGGCAAAGGCAAAAGAAGCGACGTTACCACAACGCAGAGCTATGGCTTCTGTGTCTGGCAGGACATATAGTGGTCGGCGGTCCTTTCGGGGCCGAGGTCGATTCGCTCAGTCCTCTTGGGGATCGGGTCGTTCCTCTTTCTCGGCAAAAAAGTCCTCCCAGAAATCTCGCATCCCTGGAAGCAGAATTTCCGTCAAGACAAGCGGGAAACTGACAAGAAGCCCGCCAAGACGGACTGACGCCAGGAGTCCACTCGAGGTCTCTCGAGTGGGGGGTCGCCTGCTCCAATTCAAGGAGACTTGGATTTCTCGCGTTCCAGATTCATGGGTAACGCGGGTCGTGTCAGCAGGTTATTTCATAGAATTCTCTTCTCGACCCCCAGACACCTTTTGCCAGTCTCGCATTCCGTCAGAACCCGAGCTTTTGGTCGCTCTGCAGCGAGAGGTCGAATTCCTTCTTCAGAAGGGTGTGGTAATACCGGTTCCGCCAGAAGACCGGGGAAAAGGATTTTATTCCAATCTGTTTGTGGTTCCCAAAAAGGAGGACAAATTTCGTCCGATTCTGGATCTCAAAAGATTGAATCGGCACGTCCACACCCGGAAATTCCGCATGGAGTCACTTCGCTCCGTTGTGGCAGCCCTGTCGCAGAACGATTTTTTGGTATCAATCGACATCCGCGACGCTTATTTACATGTTCCCGTCGGAAGGGCTCATCAACGTTTTCTTCGTTTTGCCATAGGTCGGGATCATTACCAGTTCGTGGCTCTGCCATTCGGCTTAGCCTCGGCGCCCAGAGTATTTACAAAGATTCTGGCGCCTCTCATGGCAATTCTTCGAAGACAAGGAATTACGATTCTTCCTTACCTGGACGATCTTTTGATCGTGGCATCCTCGGAGGAGGAAGCAGTGACAGCTCGCAATCTGTCTCTTCAGTTACTGAAGGACTTCGGTTGGCTGGTCAATTGGGAGAAGTCGTTTCTGGAACCGTCGCAAGCTATCCTCTTTTTGGGAATGCATTTCGACACGGTACAGGCAGTGGTGTCCCTACCTCCAGACAAACAGTCATGTCTTCTTCGACATGTACAGATCATGAAGTCTTCGATAACAATGTCCCTTCGAAAGTGTATGCGTCTTCTGGGTTTAATGGTGGCGTCCATGGAGGCAGTTCCGTTTGCCCAGTTTCATTCCAGAGCTCTCCAAAGGTTCATCCTGAGTCATTGGAATCAGTCGCAATCGCTGGATTGCAGTGTCACCATCTCTCGCAGGGTGCGAGAGTCTCTAGGATGGTGGTTACGTCCAGGAGCTTTATCCCTGGGGAAATCTTTCCTCCCTCCGAAATGGTCGGTCATAACCACAGATGCCAGCCTGACGGGCTGGGGGGGTGTTTGGAACGATTCCTGGATTCAGGGAGTATGGTCATCAGAAGAGACTGTTTTACCGATCAATATCCTGGAATTGAGGGCGATTTTCCTTTGCCTCCAACACTGGACGGTCCCTTTGAGCGGTCTGCCAGTCCGAGTGCAGACAGACAACGCCACGGCGGTTGCGTATATCAATCACCAAGGCGGAACAAGGAGTCCCAGGCTCATGGCGGAAGTGTCTCGGATCCTGATCTGGGCCGAGGCCAGGGTTCCAGCCATTTCTGCAATCCACATCCCAGGGGTTCAGAATGTTACGGCGGATTTTCTCAGTCGCGAGAAGATGGATCCCGGAGAATGGAGTCTTCATCCGGAGATTTTTGCAATGCTGTGCTCCCGTTGGGGAACTCCCCAAGTGGATTTGATGGCATCCAGGTTCAATGCCAAACTACCAATGTTCATGTCCAGGTTCAAGGACCGGAAGGCTGTGGAGGTGGATGCTCTGGTGGCTCCGTGGGATCAATTCGAGCTGATTTATGTGTTTCCACCGATATCCTTGCTTCCTCTGGTACTGCGTCGGATCAGACTGGAGAGAATCCCGGCTATGTTAATAGCACCAGATTGGCCAAGGAGGACGTGGTTTTCAACGCTAATGTCGCTGTTGGCGGCACCTCCATTTCCACTTCCTCTTCGACCGGACCTGTTGACTCAGGGGCCCGTTTGTCATCCGGACTTGAAGTCTCTGCGTTTGACGGCGTGGCTCTTGAGACCGAAATGTTGACTCGTAGAGGTTTTTCAGCCGAGGTCATTGCTACTCTTCGAGCTGCCAGATGTCCGGCTACTACTAGGATTTACCACAAAACTTGGGAAACCTTCTTTTCGTGGTGTTCGGGGTCTTCACGGAACCCGAGGAAATTTTCCATTCCCAATTTGCTAGCTTTTCTGCAGCATGGGTTAGACAAGGGTTTGGCAGTTAGCACCCTGAGAGGTCAGGTTTCTGCTCTGTCTTTATTATTCCGGAGAGCTATTGCCTCGCGTAGGGACGTGCTTTCCTTTTTCCGCGGTATAGCTCGTAAGTTTCCGCCGCGGAAGGCACCTGTGTCTCCTTGGCGGCTCAACCTTGTTTTGGAGGCTCTTCAGCATAAACCTTTTGAGCCTATGGACTCTGCTAGTCTTTCTTTACTTTCTTGGAAGGTGGCCTTCTTAGTTGCGGTCACCTCTTTGAGAAGAGTTTCTGAGTTGGCAGCTCTTTCTTGCTCGCCTCCTTTTCTGGAGTTTTTTCCGGATCGTGTAGTGCTTCGCACTCGGGGTGATTTTTTGCCTAAAGTGGTGTCACAGTTTCATGTCAACCAGGATATTGTGTTGCCTTCATTCTGCCCGGATCCGAAGAATGTGAAAGAGCGAGCTTTACATACATTGGATTTAGTGCGGGCCTTGAAGTTTTATCTATCTATTACTCAAGGTTTTCGTAAGACGGACTCCCTGTTTGTGGTTCCAGCAGGTCGTCGGCGTGGTCAACGAGCTTCCAAGGATTCTATAGCTCGTTGGATCCGGTCAGCTATTTTGGAAGCTTACCGTCTTCGGGGTGAATCTTGCCCGATTAAGATTCGAGCCCATTCTACGAGAGCTGTGGCCTCATCGTGGGCTTTTCATCAAGGTGCCTCGGCAGTGCAGCTCTGCCGAGCGGCAACTTGGCGCTCTGTCCACACGTTTACAAAGTTTTATAAAGTGGACGTCAGTGCTTCCGCTGATGCAGCCCTCGGACGTAGGGTCCTGCAGGCAGCTGTAGTGTAAAGTTCTAGATGAACTGGTGTTTAGCGCTGGTTGCGCTTTTTGTTAAGGTTGTTGGGTTTCTGCCCTTTGTTGGTTTTTTCCCACCCTTATTTTTGAACTGCTTTGGGACGTCCCATCAGTAATGAATACTGTGGCTCTCTTCCTTCCATCTGCAGCTGAAAGACGGATTTTGGTAAGACCTTACCTGTAAAATCCTTTTCAGCGAAGGAAGAGAGACACAGCACCCTCCCAGGGCAGAAGTGTGTTGATGTTTTCAGATGCAGCGCGACCCTTATCTGATAGCGATTATCTGGGCTGAGGTCAGCGCGCTAAGGCTCTGTTCCAGCATTGCCAGCTCATCACAGTAGTCAGGTTCAGTGAGTAGTACCTGGAACTCTGTGGTTTGCCTTACTTTACATGCATAACCTGTATTCTTGTGTTGTTTCTCTGAAGTTCCTTCAGAAGGGGTTATGTTGCTCCGCTGGTGATCTTGGTTCTTCCCTAAAGCTTTGGTACGACTGAAGGAGCTGAGTAGGAGGAGCCCGAGCTGGAGGGGCCAGCCAGTCAACACGCTTTTGATCTGAGGTGTCATCCTGGTCTGGGGCTCCGCCTACCCATCAGTAATGAATACTGTGTCTCTCTTCCTTCCTTCGCTGAAAAGGATTTTACAGGTAAGGTCTTACCAAAATCCGTCTTTTACTAGTAGAATACCCGCGGCTTCGCTTGCGGAAAAAATGTTAAATTGTTGGTTATGGTAGCTAAAGGAAAATTTTCGGTGTCACCCTGAAATTGACATTTCCAGCAAATTTTTTTTTCCAATTTAAATTTTTATTATTTTGCCATTTTACTAATTTGTCGTAACATTGATTTGAACAACAACTGTTTTTTGTTTTTTTTGTTTTTTAATTTCCACATTTTTATTGATTTTACATATTCAATACATATTATGTAGTGTAAACTATTACAACTATTTTTTATCTAAAATGAAAATGTATGCCCCTTACACAAACATATAAAACATTTACACCCAATAAACAACATGGTGCAACCCTTCACCCCTCCGTCCAGTGCTTTTTGGTAAACAAACAATGTTTCTGGTTTTACCTTCAGGTGCATACATGAAAAGATTTTTGGGGTTACCCACTCTAGAGCAATCAACGTACAACTGTTCATGTGAAAAATACGGGCTCTCCAAATTAATGCCGGCTACTTTAAGTGCTTGACCTTGTGCTTTGTTTATAGTCCTAGCAAATGCAAGTCGGATTGGGAACTGCAGCGGCTTAAAATTGAAGGGCATGTCGCTTGGTAGCAAAGGAATATGGGGAATGAAAACATTTGCTCCCTTAGAGTTTCCCATAAGAATAGTGGCTTCAATAACATTGGGCATGAGACTCTTAACCCCCAGAGCTTTTTTCGGTTTTGCGTTTTTGTTTTTCGCTCCCCTTCTTTCCAGAGCCATAACTTTTTTTTTATTTTTCCATCAATATGGCCATGTGAGGGCTTATTTTTTGCGGGACGAGTTGTACTTTTGAACGACACCATTGGTTTTACCATGTAGTGTACTCGAAAACGGGAAAAAAATTCCCAGTGCGGTGAAATTGCAAATAAAGTGCAATCTCACACTTGTTTGGCTTTTTTGCTAGGTTCACTAAATACTAAAACTGACCTGTCATTATGATTCTCCAGGTCATTACGAGTTCATAGACACCAAACATGTCTACGTTCTCTTAAATCTAAGTGGTGAAAAAAATTCCAAAATTGCGCCATTTTCCGATACCCGGAGTGTCTCTACTTTTCGTGATCTGGGGCCGGGTGAGGGCTCATTTTTTGCGTGCCTTGCTGACGTTTTTAAGGATACCATTTATGCGCAGATCCGTTCTTTTGATTGCCCGTTATTGCATTTTAATGCAATGTCGTGGCGACCAAAAAAAACGTAATTCTGGCGTTTTTTATTTTTTTTCTCGCTACGCCGTTTAGCGATCGGGTTAATCCTTTTTTTTTTATTGATAGATCAGGCAATTCTGAACGTGGCGATACCAAATATGTGTATGTGTGATTTTTTTTATTATTGTTTTATTTTAATTGGGGCGAAAGGGGGGTGATTTAAACCTTTTTTTTTTTTTTTTTTAATTTTTAAACACTTTTTTTTTTTTTTTTACTTTTGTCATGCTTCAATAGCCTCCATAGGAAGCTAGAAGCATGCGCTACTCGATCGGCTCTGCTACATATGGGCGATGAGCAGATCGCCCTTATGTAGCAGATTTACTGCATTTCTATGAGCGCCGGGCGGCGCTCACAGCAATGTGCCGGCAACAACCATAGAGGTCTCTGAGACCTCTGGTTGTCAAGGCAACGCGTCGCCGACCCCCGATCACGTGACTGGGGTCGGTGATGCGCTCATTTCCGGCCCGGCGGCCGGAAGCGCTAGTTAAATGCCCGCTGTCAGCTTTGACAGCGGGATTTAACTAGTTGATAGGCGCGGGCGGATGGCGATTCCATTCGCGCATATTGCGGGCACATGTCAGCTGTTTATAACAGCTGACATGTCGCGGCTTTGAGTTGGGCTTACCGCCGGAGACCACCTCAAAGCTGGGGACACTGCCAGCTGACGTACTATTCCATCAGCTGGCAGAAAAGGGTTAATGCACAATCTTGTGGCGTTAAACATTTTTGGTGGGTCAGGGTTCCGAAGCAAAATTATTGTGGCTCCTATTTTTTAGAGTGAGCTTATGCGGTGGCGCTCCAGGAGGCTCCAAAGAATTCAGGAACTCCAATGGATACATTACAGCTTGTTCACTCTCAATGACTGAATCAATGGACATGTACAGGTCCTTCTCAAAAAATTTGCATATAGTGCTAAATTTCATTATTTTCCATAATGTAATGATTACAATTAAACTTTCATATATTTCAGCAGCAGAACGGAAGGAAAGGAGACACACTAGTCATAACTAGTGGGTAGGCGGAGCCCAGATGGGATAGACACCTCAGATTAAAAAAGAGTGTTGACCGGCCCCTCCAGCTCGGGCTCCTCCTACTCAGCTCTCCAGTTTTCAATTTGAGGTCTCAGAGGATAGTTGCTGCTGGAAGCAGCTCCTCAGAAGATTTTATTATTTTTTATCGGACAAGAGACTTGGATCACCTAATGTGGTCTAGAGGTCTCAGGGGTCTCAGCGCTGCTGGACCCCAACCTCTCCCTTGGCGGATCTGTATTACCCTATATGGTGGTCCCTGCAGAACCCTGCCGGCCCGGGGGGATGAGGATGGCTTCCCTGGCGGGGACGCAAACCGCGCTGCAGGGGTCACTGCGATCCCCGCCCTGGGGGGAAGCATGGGCACGCGCCAGAAACCCCTGGGGGTCCCTGTGGCGCATGGCGGGGTGAGTACTCCACATTATTTATAATGTGTACGAGTGATTCAGCGGCTGCTGCGGCAGCCGCTGTTACAGTACATGTGGTGACTGTTGTATTTTGTCCGCAGGTGGATGCCTGCAGGACGGGGATCGCGGGACCGGAGAATGGAGGAGTCCCGCGCTTTTTTTGAAGGGGGGCGTGGCTTCAACGCTTCCCGGGCAGGAAGCGCTCACTGAGCGCGTTTTTCCTCTGCCTTCTCTTCCGGCTGCCTCCTCAGTGCGGCGGCCATTGCAGCGCTCCGGGCTCCTCACTCTCCGTTCCTCCCGCACAAGATTAAGAAGACAGCACCGCGAAGTTAACTGTGAGTCGCTTCTGCCTATCAGGGCAGAAGCTTAAAGACTGCTCTCCCCCGCAGCGCAGGGCTCTGCCACACTGAACGTCGCTAAAGTTAGCGACGCTTTTTAAGTCGCAGGACTTTTATGAGATGCGAAAAGAGACGCAATATTTTAGCGATTTTTTTTTTTTTTTTTTTGGGTTTAGTGTGGCATTTCCTTGAGGACGGTTCTGTCTGCACCTGCTACCTCATAAGAGGCACCTGGGGCTCACACATCTGTCACAGTAATACAGGTTGTGGAGAGCTTGTGACTTTAACCCCTTATCAGGCGGTTAACCCTTAATGGTGGGACAGCTGGGGTAACCCTTTCTTTAAGAGTTAACCCTTCAGCGTTCTTTTTATTTTTTTCCAGAAACCACACTGTTTCTTGTTACTATCAGGTTTAACCTGTCATTGTTCTGGGTAAGACATGTCAGATCAGAACCCAGGTGCGGACCATGTCCCGACTCCGCTACAAGATCGGTCTCGTGTATCTGACACACAGACATCGACCGCGTCAAGCGCAGCGGTCGGAGGACCCAGTGATGTAAAGATGGAGGCTCTCACTCGTTCGATTGATAGCCTATCTAACCTTATAGGTTATTGGGTGTCAGCCAAACCCCCTCATGGCAGGAAGCGACACAGGCCGGTGACTTCTTTCACATATAGCGACTCAGAGAGTTCTGATATGGAGGGTTCCCCTTTAAGTTCAGGGGGAATATCCGATTCGGATAAAGAAGATCAGCAAAGGCACTCTGCCTCTTTTTCGGGCCGTGTAGAAGCTTTAATTGAAGCTATGAGAGAGGCGTTAGTTACAGGAGGAGGTAACTACTCGCCCTGGTAAGTCGGCCCGGATGTTTCAGGAGTCGCATAAGTCATTTTCGACTTTGCCATCCCTGAGTGAGTTTAATCAAGCAGTGGAGAAGGAGCGTCTGTGTCCAGACAAACGTTTTCAGGGGACACGTCTATTTGAGTCATTGTATCCGTGTACTACGGAATCGATTGACAATTGGATCCCTTCTCCTGAAGTGGATGTCCCTTTATCTCAGCTTAGCAAATCTTCTTTACTTCCTATTAAAGGGAAGGCGAGTCTACAAGACCCACTGGACAGAAAAGCGGAGTCGGCGGCAAAATCCATTTACGAGGCCGCGGATCATGGTTTCAGAGCAGTGCTAGGCTCCATGTGTGCTTATAAAGCTTCCCTGGTCTGGTTGGACTGTTTGCGGAGGAAATGTGAACCTCAATTACCTGAGGTGGACGAACTGTTTGAATTGTTAGAAAGTGCATTCCAATATGGTCATGATGCAAACCTGGATACTGTGTCATTGCTATCCAGGACACAATCCTCGGCGGTCTCAGTCAGGAGAGCTCTGTGGCTTAGACAATGGACCGGTGATACGGTTTCCAAGCAAGGTTTGCTATCTTTAGCTTACAAGGGCGGTCAGCTATTTGGATCTGACCTCACGGAGCTGATTGCCAAAGCAAAGGCAAAAGAAGCAGCTTTACCACAGCGAAGAACTGTGACTTCTACGCCTGGCAGACCTGGTACCAGTAATGGTCGACGGTCCTTTCGGTCCAGGGGACGATTCGGTCAGCCCTCTTGGGGGTCGGGTCGTCCCTCTTTTTCGGGAAAAAAGACCACTCAGAAATCCCGCACTCCCTGGAAACAAAGTTTCCGTCATGACAAGAGGGAATCTGACAAAAAGCCCGCTAAGGCGGATTGACGCCAGGGTCCCGCTCGAGGGCTCTCGAGTGGGGGGTCGCCTGCTCCAATTCAAATTGACCTGGGTTTCCCGTGTCCCAGACTCCTGGGTGACGCGGGTTGTGTCGGCAGGCTATTTCATAGAGTTTTCTTCCCGACCCCCGAACAGTTATTGCCAATCTCGCATCCCGTCAGAGCCCGAGCTATGTGCCGCTTTACTTCAAGAAGTCGAATTTCTTCTGCAGAAGGGTGTGGTGGTACCGGTTCCACCAGAGGACAGGGGAAGAGGATTTTATTCCAATCTTTTTGTGGTCCCCAAAAAGGAGGACAAGTTTCGCCCCATCCTGGATCTCAAAAGATTGAATCGGCATGTCCACACCCGAAAGTTTCGCATGGAATCGCTTCGTTCCGTGGTGGCAGCCTTGTCGCAGAACGACTTTTTGGTGTCAATCGACATTCGCGACGCCTTTTTACACGTTCCAATCGGAAGGGCTCACCAACGTTACCTTCGTTTTGCCATAGGGGAAGATCATTACCAATTTGTGGCCCTGCCTTTCGGTTTGGCCTCAGCGCCCAGGGTTTTTACAAAAATTCTGGCGCCTCTCATGGCGATTCTACGAAGACAGGGAGTCACGATCCTTCCTTATCTGGACGACCTTTTGATTGTAGCGCCCTCAAAGGAGGAGGCGGTGACGGCTCGCGACCTATCACTTCAGCTCCTGGAGGACTTCGGGTGGCTGGTCAATTGGGAGAAGTCGTCTCTGGAACCGTCACAATCAATCCTGTTTTTGGGGATGCATTTCGACACGATACGAGCAGTGGTGTCCCTGCCTCCAGACAAGCAAGCATGTCTCCTTCGGCATGTACGAAGTATGAAGTCTTCAAAGACAATGTCCCTTCGGAAATGTATGCGCCTTCTGGGGTTGATGGTGGCTTCAATGGAAGCACTTCCGTTTGCCCAATTTCATTCCAGGGCTCTCCAAAAGTTCATTCTGAACCACCGGGATCGGTCGCAGACCTCACTGGATTGCAGTGTTATCATCTCTCACAAAGTACGAGAGTCTCTAGGATGGTGGATCCGTCCGAAAGAGTTATCCCTGGGGAAGTCTTTCCTTCCTCCAAAGTGGTCTGTCATAACCACCGATGCCAGCCTGACAGGCTGGGGGTGTGTTTGGAACGATCTCTGGACTCAGGGAGAATGGTCGTCGGAAGAGTCTGTTTTGCCGATCAACATCCTCGAATTGAGGGCGATTTTCCTTTGCCTCCAACACTGGATGGTCCCTTTAAGCGGTCTGCCTGTCCGAGTGCAGACAGACAATGCGCAGAATGGGCAGAGACCAGAGTGCCAGCTATCTCTGCGATCCACATTCCAGGAGTTCAGAATATCACGGCGGACTTTCTAAGTCGCGAGAAGATGGATCCCGGAGAATGGAGTCTTCATCCGGAGATTTTTGCACTACTGTGCTCCCGTTGGGGAACTCCCCAAGTGGATCTGATGGCATCCAGGTTCAATGCCAAGTTGCCGACATTCATGTCCAGGTACAAGGATCCGAAGGCTGTGGCGGTGGATGCTCTGGTGGCTCCGTTGGACCAATTCGAGCTGATCTATGGGTTTCCGCCGATATCCTTACTGCCTCTGGTTCTCCGTCGGATCAGACTGGAGAGAATCTCGGCTATAGTGATAGCCCCAGATTGGCCAAGGAGAACGTGGTTCTCGACTCTGGTGTCACTCCTGGCGGCACCGCCAGTTCCACTTCCTCTTCGCCCGGACCTGTTAACCCAAGGGCCCGTTCGTCATCCGGACCTGAAGTCTCTGCGTTTGACGGCGTGGCTCTTGAGACCGAAATATTGACCTGTCGAGGTTTTTCAGCCGAAGTCATTGCCACTTTACGAGCGGCCAGAGGTCCGGCTACTACTAGAATTTACCACAAGACTTGGGAAGCCTTCTTTTCGTGGTGTTCGGGTTCCTCAAGGAATCCGAGGATTTTTTCCATTCCCAATTTGTTGGCTTTCCTGCAATTTGGACTGGACAAAGGTTTGGCTGTTAGCACCCTGAGGGGGTCAGGTTTCTGCTCTGTCCTTGCTGTTCCGAAAGGCTATCGCCTCGCGTAGGGACGTGCGTTCCTTTTTTCGCGGAGTAACCCGCCAGTTTCCACCGCGTAGGGCGCCTGTGTCTCCTTGGCGTCTCAATCTTGTTTTGGAGGCTCTTCAACACGGGCCTTTTGAGCCTATGGACTCTTAGTCTTTCTTTGCTCTCTTGGAAGGTTGCCTTCCTAGTAGCGGTCACTTCTTTGAGAAGGGTTTCTGAGTTGGCGGCTCTTTCTTGCTCGCCTCCCTTCCTGGAGTTTCACCCGGATCGTGTAGTGCTACGCAAACGGAGCGACTTCCTACCTAAGGTGGTGTCGCAATTCCATGTTAACCAGGATATTGTGTTGCCTTCTCTTTGTCCGAGTCCAAGGAATGCGAAGGAACGGGCCTTGCACGCATTGGATTTGGTGCGGGCTTTGAAGTTTTATTTGACTGTTACTCAAGGTTTTCGGAAGTCGGACTCTGTTTGTGATTCCAGCAGGTCGTCGACGTGGTCAACGAGCTTCCAAGGACTCTATAGCTCGTTGGATTCGGTCGGCCATTTTGGAAGCGTACCGACTTAAGGGCGAACCTTGCCCGATTAAGGTTCGAGCTCACTCCACGAGGGCTGTGGGCTCGTCATGGGCTTTCCATCAAGGGGCCTCGGCAGCTCAGCTCTGCAGGCCAGCTACCTGGCGCTCTGTCCACACTTTTACGAAATTTTATAAGGTGGACGTTAGTGCTTCCGCTGATGCAGCCTTGGGACGAAGAGTCCTACAGGCGGCGGTAGTTTAAAGTTTTCTTTTAACTTGTGTTTTAGCGCTAGTTGCGCAGTTTTCTTAGGTTGTTGGGTTCTGCCATTTCTGTTTTTTTTTCCACCCTATATTTTTGGACTGCTTTGGGACGTCCCACTAGTTATGACTAGTGTGTCTCCTTTCCTTCCGTTCTGCTGCTGAAAGACGGATTTTGGTAAGAACTTACCTGTAAAATCCTTTTCAGCGAAGGAAGGAAAGGAGACACAGCTCCCTCCCTTGGCAGAAGTGTGTTGTTGTATTACAGATGCGGCGTGACCCTTCTCTGATAGCAGTTCTCTGGGTCGAGGTCGACGCGCTACGGCTCTGTTCCAGCATCGCCAGCTCATTGCAGTGGTCAGGTCCAGTGAGTAGTACCTGGAACTGTGTGGTTTTTTACCTAAATGCATGCATAACCTGTACTCTTGTGTTTTTTGTCTCTGAAGTCCTTCAGAAGGGGTTATGTTGCTTCCGCTGGTGATATTGCTCTTCCTTAAGCTTGTGTACAACTGGAGAGCTGAGTAGGAGGAGCCCGAGCTGGAGGGGCCGGTCAACACTCTTTTTTAATCTGAGGTGTCTATCCCATCTGGGCTCCGCCTACCCACTAGTTATGTCTAGTGTGTCTCCTTTCCTTCCTTCGCTGAAAAGGATTTTACAGGTAAGTTCTTACCAAAATCCGTCTTTTAGATTCATTACACACCAACTGAAATTTGTCAGGTCTTTTATTGTTTTAATACTGATGATTTTGGCATACAACTCCTGATAACCCAAAAAACCTGTCTCAAAAAATTAACATATTTCAACCGTCCAATAAAATAAAAGTGTTTTTTAAAAACAAACAAAAAAACATCAAATAATATAGTTCAGTTATGCACTCAATACTTGGTCGGATCTGGAATCCTTTTGCAGAAATGACTGCTTCAATGCGGCGTGGCATGGAGGCAATCAGCCTGTGACACTGCTGAGGTGTTATGGAGGCCCAGGATGCTTCGATAGCGGCCTTAAGCTCATCCAGAGTGTTGGGTCTTGCGTCTCTCAACTTTCTCTTCACAATATCCCACAGATTCTTTATGGGGTTCAGGTCAGGAGAGTTGGCAGGCCAATTGAGCACAGTAATACTATGGTCAGTAAACCATTTACCAGTGGTTTTGGCACTGTGAGCAGGTGCCAGGTCGTGCTGAAAAATGAAATCTTCATCTCCATAAAGCATTTCAGCCGATGGAAGCATGAAGTGCTCCAAAATCTCCTGATAGCTAGCTGCATTGACCCTGCCCTTGATGAAACACAGCGGACCAACACCAGCAGCTGACATAGCACCCACACCATCACTGACTGTGGGTACTTGACACTGGACTTCAGGCATTTTGGCATTTCCCTCTCCCCAGTCTTCCTCCAGACTCTGGCACCTTGATTTCCGAATGACATGCAAAATTTGCTTTCATCAGAAAAAAGTACTTGGGACCACTTAGCAACAGTCCAGTGCTGCTTCTCTGTAGCCCAGGTCAGGCGCTTCTGCCGCTGTTTATGGTTCAAAAGTGGCTTTACCTGGGGAATGCGGCACCTGTAGCCCATTTCCTGCACACGCCTGTGCACGGTGGCTCTGGATGTTTCTACACCAGACTCAGTCCACTGCTTCCTCAGGTCCCCCAAGGTCTGGAATCGGTCCTTCTCCACAATCTTCCTCAGGGTCCGGTCACCTCTTCTCGTTGTACAGCGTTTTCTGCCACATTGTTTCCTTCCAACAGACTTCCCATTGAGGTGCCTTGATACAGCACTCTGGGAACAGCCTATTTGTTGAGAAATTTCTTTCTGGGTCTTACCCTCTTGCTTGAGGGTGTCAATGATGGCCTTCTTGACATCAGTCAGGTCGCTAGTCTTACCCATGATGGGGGTTTTGAGTAATGAACCAGGCAGGGAGTTTTTAAAAGCCTCAGGAATCTTTTGCATGTGTTTAGAGTTAATTAGTTGATTCAGAAGATTAGGGTAATAGGTCGTTTAGAGAACCTTTTCTTGATATGCTAACTTTTTGAGACAGGTTTTTTGGGTTATCAGGAGTTGTATGCCAAAATCATCAGTATTAAAACAATAAAAGACCTGACAAATTTCAGTTGGTGTGTAATGAATCTAAAATATATGAAAGTTTAATTGTAATCATTACATTATGGAAAATAATGAAATTTAGCACTATATGCTAATTTTTTGAGAAGGACCTGTATGTGGTCGCTAGACCAGTCCCGTTGTTCACTTGTCTCAGATCTTTGACACAATTTTGCTTTCTTAGCTTTTGGATGAACTTGCCCAATAGATGGTCGTTTTTTGGGTGGCATTTTAAAAAACAGTCCTTAGTATTATGAACCTTTAGTATTCACCTGACACTGGTAAGAGATGTAATAGG
>JARQOD010000001.1:50439021-50515467 GCA_033576555.1 Oophaga sylvatica
CCTTTAGTTTGGTGGTTGGCAGGGACGCAATCCTAGTTCCAACCTCTCTGGTTTTCCTTTTTGCCTGCTCTCCTCACTCCCAAAATCATAACATACCCCACCGCCCAAAAACTGAATTGTAGGTATCACAGAAAAAAAAATGTGTTAAAAAAAAAAAAAAGAAATTGTCAAGTTTCAGAATTTTTTTTTTTTTTTTTTTCCTCCCCTTTTTCTCTAATGCTGAGGAGGATTTTTTTTCCCAAGGAGTTTCACATTGTCTGCCGTGTGGATCAGCTTGCCACAAAAGTTCGGAGTATTGCACCTACTTGCTGGGTTCCTGTTTAACCTAGATCCCCAGCCAATTTATTTTTGGGGGATTGACTAAATTTCTAAATTTCAAAAATAACTTAAGTTTTTTTTTTCCTTTAAAAACCCTAAGCCTCAGGGAATGGCACACAGCAGGTTAAAATTGTCATTTCTCCTGCGGGGGCAACCCCAAATTGGGCTTTTTCCCTACCCCGGGGGACCCTGTTTTGAGTAATTTGATGCATTTTTTCAGGCCGGGGGAGACGATACCTAATTCACTGATCAAACTGAAAAAACTTGTTGGGATTAAAAAAGGGGGTTGAGGACCTGAGTTAACTGCAAATTCCAAGGGGCAGTCCCCGACCAAATGGGTGACATCTTTGGCGCCCTTTTTTTTTGGAAGGGGCGTCAAAAAAATTAAAGGATGTTAAGGTGTTTTTTCCGTCCCCTCTGGGCCAATGATTCTATTCAATTTGCGATTCAAATGACAACGTTTGCGTAGCGAAGGGATCGGAATAGTTTTGCCTTTTGGGAAACCCGCTTTTTAACCCCTGCAGTGTGAAGAGTGGCTTCTGGGGCCGCGCTATGATTTTTGAAAAAGCAGTGGGTTTTTGTTTCAAATGTGGGATGCCCCTCATGCATTTCATCTGCCCCAAGCGGGGGAAAACGTATTGCACCTCAATCTTGGTAGTGTTTAAAAAATTTTTTTGGAAATGTTACCCTATTTTCTCCCTCCACTTTTCTGCTCAGGGTTTCGTTGATTCGGGACAGCTATAACCTGAGGATTTTGATTTTTTTAAACGTTTTTGGGTTTTTTCCCTTATACCCTACTGAAGTCTATTCCCCTACTGGCGACGATTTTACCCCTTTGCTGAGAAAAAACCCAGTTTTTCCCACCAGGGATAATGAGAGTTTTAACCAAACAAAAAAGCATACAGCTAGATCACTTTAGGTCATATGCCCTCTACTCCTCTTTGTCAGACCTCATCTGGAATACTGTGTCCAGTTTTGGGCACCACATTTAAAAAAGACATCAACAAACTGGAGCAAGTTCAGAGAAGAGCCACCAGAATGGTGTCCGGTCTGCAAACCATGTCCTATGAGGAACGGTTGCAGGATTTGGGAATGTTTAGCTTGCAAAAAAGAAGACTGAGAGGAGACTTAATAGCTGTCTACAAATATCTCAAGGGCTGTCACATTGTAGAAGGATCATCTTTATTCTCATTTGCACAAGGAAAGACTAGAAGCAATGGGATGAAACTGAATGGGAGGAGACACAGATTAGATATTAGAAAAAACTTTTTGACAGTTAGGGTGATCAAGGAGTGGAACAGGCTGCCACGAGAGGTGGTAAATTCTCCTTCAAACAGAGGCTGGACAGACATCTGTCTGGGATGATTTAGAGAATCCTGCGTTGAGCAGGGGTTGGACCAGATGGCCCAGGAGGTCCCTTCCAACTCTACTATTCTATGATTCTATGATTCTATGATCATCAGGAGAGTTGCAAATTTTTGGTGCTGTATAATCTGCATGACATTATCGTACTGGTTTCCCTTGGTTACAGTCTCATAATCATGTTTTGGATTGAAAATCTGTGTCTGTAACCAGTTGGGGCTGCCAATGTGTTAATACCAACACTCCTGTTTTTTCTGCCTCCCCCCAGGCTCAGGATGTTCCTGACTTTTTGACTGATTTTTCTGATGTGTTTAGCGAAAGTAAATCTGCATCCTTGCCCCCCCATAGGAGCTATGACTGCGCTATTGAATTAGTGCCTGGTAGTAAATTCCCTAAAGGTCGCCTTTTTAACTTGTCTGTACCTGAACATGACGCTATGCGTCTTATATCAAGGAGTCATTGGAGAAGGGTCATATCAGACCATCCTCTTCACCCTTGGGTCCCGGGTTTTTTCTTTGTGGCCAAAAAGGATGGTTCATTAAGGCCGTGTATTGATTATCGTCTCTTGAACAATAACACTGTGAAATATCAATATCCGTTACCCTTGATTTCTGACCTGTTTTCCAGCGTGAAAAGTGCTACTTGGTTTACCAAGCTTGACCTCAGGGGGCATATAACCTTATTCGCATTAAGCAAGGGGATGAATGGAAGACGGCATTTAATACCCCAGAGGGGCATTTTGAGTACCTAGTGATGCCCTTTGGGCTCACTAATGCTCCTTCTGTCTTCCAGTCCTTCATGAATGACATTTTCAGGGATTTTGTGGATAAATTTCTGATTGTTTATTTGGATGATATCTTGATTTTTTTCCAATGACTGGGACTCTCATGTGAAACATGTTCGGAACTGTGTTCCAGATTTTGAGAGAGAATGCTCTGTATGTGAAGGGATCAAAGTGTCTTTTTGGCGTACAGAGGATCTCATTTCTGGGATTCATTTTTTCCCCATCTGTTATTGAAATGGACCCGGTCAAGGTTCAGGCCATCTGTGATTGGGTCCAACCTACTTCATTAAAGGCTCTTCAAAGATTCTTGGGTTTTGCCAATTTTTATCGTAAATTTATTGGTAATTTCTCTGTTATTGTTAAACCATTGACTGATTTGACCAAAAAGGGTTCTGATGTGGTGAATTGGCCTCCTGAGGCAGTCTCTGCGTTTCAGGAACTTAAGCAGAGATTCACTTCTGCTCCTGTTCTACGGCAGCCTGATGTTTCTCTGCCATTTCAGGTGGAGGTTGATGCCTCTGAAATTGGGGCAGTGCCGTTTTGTCCCAAAGAGATCCAGAGACCTCTAAAAGTAACCCTTGTGCCTTTTTCTCTCGAAAATTTTCCCCAACTGAACGTAATTATGACGTGGGTAATCGGAGTTATTGGCCATGAAGTGGGCTTTTGAAGAGTGGAGACATTGGCTGGAGGGAGCCAAACATCAGGTGGTGGTCCTCACGGACCATAAGAATCTGGTTATCTGGAATCAGCCAAGCGACTTAATCCTAGACAGGCCAGGTGGGCCTTGTTTTTCATACGTTTTAATTTCATGGTTTCCTTTCTTCCTGGCACTAAGAATGTTAAGGCGGATGCCCTCTCGAGGAGTTTCCTTGCGGACTCTCCTGAGTTATCTGATCCTGCTGTTATTTTGAAAGAGGGTGTAGTTCTTTCCGCCATCTCGCCCAATTTGAGACTGGCTCTGGAAGGGTGTCAGGAGAATAAACCCGAGCGCTGCCCTATTGGGAAATTGTTTGTCCCAGACCGGTGGAAAAGAGTGTGATGTCTGAGATTCATTGTTCCGCGTTGGCCGGTCATCCCGGAATTTTTGGTACCAGAGACTTGGTTAGTCGGTCCTTTTGGTGGCCTACTTTGTCTCGTGACGTCAGGGAATTTGTGCAGTCCTGCGGGACTTGCTCTCGCTCCAAGCCTTGCTCTCGCTCTAGTGGGTTTGTTGATGCCATTGCCTGTGCCCAAGAGACCATCGACCCATATCTCTATGGATTTCATTTCCGACCTCCCTGTTTCTCAGAGAATGACCGTTATCTGGGTGATTTGTGATAGGTTTTCCAAAATGATACATCTTGTGCCATTACCTAAGTTGCCTTCCTCCTCTGAATTGGTGCCTTTGTTCCTTCAGCACGTGGTTCGGTTACACGGCATTCCTGAGAAAATTGTGTCTGACAGAGGAGTCCAGTTTGTTTCCAGATTTTGGAGGACTTTTTGTTCTAAACTT
Organism: Oophaga sylvatica; assembly: GCA_033576555.1. Taxonomy (NCBI): domain Eukaryota; kingdom Metazoa; phylum Chordata; class Amphibia; order Anura; family Dendrobatidae; genus Oophaga; species Oophaga sylvatica. The sequence goes on from JARQOD010000001.1 coordinate 50,442,978, forward strand.
GGTGTTCAATTGTCTTTCTCCTCGGCTTTTCATCCTCAGACCAATTGACAAACTGAGAGAACAAACCAGACATTGGAGACTTATCTGAGATGCTTTGTGTCTGCTGATCAGGATGACTGGGTCTCTTTTTTGCCTTTGGCTGAGTTTGCTCTTAATAATAGGGCTAGCTCTGTCACTTTGATGTCTCCATTTTTCTGCAATTTTTCTGTTTCACCCTCGATTTTCTTCGGGACAGACGGAGGCTTCTGTCTGTCCAGGTGTTGACTCTGTTGTGGAGCGTATGCAGCAGATTTGGGAACAGGTAGTGGAGAGGTTGTCCCTCTCTCAGGAGAGGACCCAGCGGTTTGCCAACCGGCATAGGACTGATGGTCCTCGGTTTGAAGTGGGGGACTTGGTCTGGTTGTCCTCAAGAAATATCCCTATGAGAGTTACATCTCCTAAGTTTAAGCCTAGGTTCATTGGACCTTATAAGATCATGGAGATTCTTAATCCTGTTTCCTTTCGTTTACTTCTTCCAGGGACATTTAAGATCCATAACGTGTTCCACAAGTCCTTATTGAAGAGGTTTGTCGAGCCAGTGGTTCTTATGGCTGTGCCTCCTGACCCTGTTTTGGTTGAGGGCAATCTGGAGTATGTGGTTGAGAAAATATTGAATTCTTGTTTTTCTAGACGGAAACTCCAGTATTTGGTTAAGTGGAGAGGTTATGGTCAGGAGGACAATTCTTGGGTGTTTGCTTCGGACATCCATGCTAGGAGACTCATCCGTGCGTATCACAGAGCTCATCCTGACCGACCTGGTTGCTCAAATGAGGTTCGGTGACCCCTCCTCAAGGGGGGGTACTGTTGTGAATGTGCTGGAAATGAATTCTGAGCAGAAGCTCCCTCTGGTGGTTACAAACAGTACTGAACTATCCAATGAAGATTGTGAGGATTGGCGATCAGGTGTTACTGACTGGTCTTATATAAGGGAGGTTCCCTCCCATCAGGGTTGCCGGTGATCAATTGTTCTGGTCTCATCTTTGATTCCTGTTCACTTTGTAGCTTGCTGTTTCGTGCCTGCATCTTCTGCTAACAGATAAGACATTTTCTTCTTTTAGTTTTTTGTGCTTGCTTTTTGCATTTTGTCCTGCACTTCTGTGGGGGTCTGCCGGGTCCCCTCCGGGGGCTTGTGCTCCTCTCAGTTTAGTTCAGCCACTGTTGTTTGTTCATTTGCCTTTTCCAGTTTTTTCAGTGGCTGCTGTTTAGTTTTGTTACACCAGAGAACTAATTTAGGTGGTAGAGGTCGTGTGATCTCAGGTGTTTTTGTAATTAGTAGAGTTGGTACTTTTCAGGTTTTTTTGGGATTGCAGTAAATGTCCTTCCTATCCTTTTCTATTTAGGAAGTTTGGGCCCCAACGTTTGCTCATACTATTTTCTGTCTGTGTCTGTATTTTCCTCTTGTCTAACCGCCATTACATGTTTGGGGGCTTTCTATGTTCTTTGGGGATCTGCTCCGGGGCAGATAGTTTTCCTCTTTCTGTCTTTAGGTGTAGTTAGCTTCTCAGGCTGTGACGAGGCGTCTAGGACCAACGTAGGTACGCTCCACGGCTGCCTTTAGTTGTGGTTCTTAGTCAGGGTACTGCAATCCCATAGATTCCAACCTCTCTGGTGTATTTCCTTTTTTGCCTGCTCTCCTCAGCTGCCAAATCATAACACTTCCCTATGCCACCGGAATGCTGCGATCATCTTTGATCGCAGTGTGCCAGAGTTAAAGTGCTGGGAGCGATCTGTGACCACTCCTGGCACTTAGTGCCTGGTGTCAGCTGTGAAAATCAGCTGACACCCAGCCACAATAGGCCGCGCTCCCCCCGTGAGCGCGGGCGATCGACTATGACGTACTATACCGTCACTGGGACTTAAGGCCCAGGTCACATGGACGGGATAGTACATCATATGGTAGAAAGGGGTTAATAAAAAATAATGGTTAAAAAAAATAGCGTAGGGTCCCCCTATATTTGTTAAACAGCCATAGTAAAGCATACTACTGGGACTGGTATTTCAGGCTCGTAAGGATCCAACATCCATGAACCTTACCAGCCTGATAATACCATGTCGCAGCAGTCTACTTACCTTGGATGGTTAGCAAAAATAGTGAGATCCCCTCCAAAAAATAACATTGGGTCCCCCTATTTCTGTTAACCAGCCAAGGAAAAAGTAGACAGCTGCGGTCTGGTATTCTCAGGCTGATGAGGCCCATGGATTTTGGCCCACACCAGCCTAAAAATAGCAGCCCTCAGCCGCCCCACAATTGGCTCATCCAAAGATGTGCCAATTGTGGCACTTTACCCTGCTCTTCCCGCTTGCCCTGTAGCGATGGCAAGTGAGGTTCACATTTGTGAGGTTGATGTCACCTTTGTATTGTCAGGTGACATCAAGCCCACGACTTAGTAATGGAGAGGCGTCTGTAAGACACCTCTCCATTACTAATCCTATAGTTACATTGTAAATAAAAACACAGACAACCAGAATAAAGTATTTTAATTGAAATAATGACACAGACTCCTTTAATAGATCTTAATTAAACCATACTTACTACATCGCCTATTCCATGACGCCCTTGTATCCGGGAAGAGAATTAAAATAAAAAAGCAACAATATTGCTTACCTGTCCGCCGAGAAGATATACATACTATCCCACGATAAATCCAGCTCTGCTACATGTGGAATTTCTTTTGCTGAATGGTGGCATTATGCCACCATTCAGCCTGACTTCCAGAACACAGCTGAGCTTGAAGCTGATGACCAAAGATAACTCGGTCACCGGCAGTCACGTGCACTGCAGGTCTCGCGATCAGCTGATCGTGAGAACTTGGCTAGTGATCGGAGATAACCCCATCCCCTGTGGTCACGTGCACTGCAGTTTATCGTGATCAGCTGATCGTGCATGCAAGCTGCGTTCGTGCACTTAATAAGCATGTGACTAGGAAGATCATGCGGTTTTACTGCATCTAGTGAAAGTGTATGGGTAATTTACACAGCCTGAGCGTCTCTGCTACATAAATTGACGTGCTGCGGTCTGGAAAGACGTGCCGCATGCCTGTCTCTGCAGGTAAGCCGGAGGCATCCGTGCATGCATAGTGGAGATGGGATTTCTTGAAATCCCATCCACTATGCTGTAACATCTGGCCACTGGGGACTGGATGTACACAGCGTCCAACCCGCAGCATTTACTGACCGTGGAAATAGACCATTAAAGGGCCCAAGACCAAAAAATGGGCAAAGTGACTGCGGGCCACACCAGATGATATGACGTTCCCCACCTCTGCACTAACCAAACATCACGTAGACCAATGAGATCTCCAAACAAGTCAGGGACAAAGTTGTTGAAAAGTGCAAGTCAGGGTTGGGGTATTAAAAGAAATTCCAATCTCTGATGATCCCTTGGGGCACTATCAAATCCATTATTATCAAATGGAAAGAACATGGTACCACAATAAACCTGCCAAGAGTGGGCCCACAAAACTCTCAGTCCGGGCAAGAAGGCCATTAATTAGAGAGGCATAATATAATAATAATAATAATAATAATAACAGGGACAAAAGGAAACCCTGAAGGATCTACAGAGTTCCCAAGCAGAGACTGGAGGATCTGTCCATACGACAACAATAAGCCGTAAACTCCATAGAATTGGCATTTATGCAAGAGTGGGCAGGAAAAACTATTTACTTACAAATAAAAATTGTAAGGCTCATTTTGAGTTTGCTAAAAGACATGTGGGAGACTACCCAAATGTAATGAGAAACGTGTGGTCAGATGAGACCAAAATTGAATTTTTTAGCCACCAAGATAAATGCTATGTCTGGCTCCAAACAACACAACTCATCACCCCAAGAACACCATTCCCACAGGGAAGCATGGCGGTGGCAGAATCATGCTGTGGGTGTCACTGGGATACCGTGACAACGAGAGGCCAGAAGAACCACAGTGTCTAGTTTCACAAACACCTGCACTGGTTAGAAGGACTTCACCATTTTATTAAACAGTGCATATTTTTCCCTTGTTAGTGGTGCAAGTTTTAAACTGTTCAGCTGTAGCTTCTGGAGCATTCATACCTAGACTGTAGTTGGAGGTGCAGTTCGTGGTTGGAGTTGACATTTGGAGAGCTGTTCAAGAAATTGTTGCTTTGAGTTTGTTTGTGTGCACATATTCATCCTCTACTATTCAGTTTCTCCTTCCTTTAACTCCCCTGTGTCCCACTCTGTTGTTTGGTGAGTGTATTTTGTATGGTTAGTATTTTCATTTATCCATGTTCATCTACCTTTTTTGTCTGGTTAGTGCATTCCTATACTCTGCTGCTTCCCACTATCCTGGTTGTGGGAGGGATAGATAAGGGTTGATATAATTTCTCTCCTCCAGGGTAACCCTCAAGCCTTGGCCTTTTCTCTTTGGACAGTTGAGGAATTTTTTCTGCCTCTGTGTCTTATATATGATGACCCCAACAGTGTCTCTCTAGCTGAATCTACACTACGTCAGCTTCAGCAGGGAGACTCGCCAATAGAGGAGTAATGCTCTGAGTTCTGTAGGTGGACTACAAACACTAAGTGGAATGACCCCGAGCTCCGTAGTCAGTTCTGTCAGGAGTTTTCTGTGAGGGTAAATTATGGCGTTCATTTGAAACCCTGGTTTCCCTGGAGGTGGCCATGACTCTGCCTATCCATGTGACCGCTGCCTTCATCAGAGACATAAAGAGACACTCCAATTCTCAGGGGGCCTTTGCTCAAGGGAACCTAGGGCTGAGTCAACTGAGGAACTCATGCAGTTGGGGGGGACAACTCATTTTACTGGTCCTCCTGTAGTTTGGTGTAAAGGGGAGGATGTTTTTTCTGTGGTGGGAATGGTCATTTAGTGGGTACTTGATCTTCCGTACCTAATTGCAAACTGTCTCCAGAAAACTAAGGATACTGGGTTGTGGAGAGATTAGCAACCATGGTGTATATATTTCCTCAGTGGGTAGGTCACAATCATTTTTACTAGCTGGTGTCTACTGAAAAAATCCATTTCTTCCTCTGAACCATTGCTACCGCCACCTTCCCCGGTCATGGTTGATGGGAATTTGGAATTTCAGATAGCTAAAATTATCACTTCTCAATGATCATCTCGCTTGGTTTGTCAGTGTCTTCAGTATCTGGGACACTGGAAGGGTTATAGTCCTGAAGAGATAATGTGGGTACCAGCATCTGACGTCCGTATGGTCAGGTTGGTCCGGTCTTTTCACGTGGCACACCCGGATAAACCCAGCCCTGAGGTTCCGGATGTCCCTCTTAGGAGAGGGGGTACTGTCACAGGGATATCGCGACAGAGATGGGCCAGAAGACTGCAGTGTCAGCTTTCACAAATTCCTGTATTGTTTAGAAGTACTTCACCATCGTATTAAACAGTGCAGATTTTTCCCTTGCTAGCGGTTTTGAATAAATCCCCAGCAGTGTCACCAGCAAAGCACCCCCACACCATCACACCACCTCCTCCATGCTTCACGATGGGAACCAGGCATGTAGAGTCCATCTGTTCACCTTTTCTGCGTGCAAAGCAGTAATCAAAGCAAAAGGTGGCTACTTTGAAGAACCTAGAATATAAGACATATTTTCAGTTGTTTACACTTTTTTGTAAAGTGTAATGTATAATTCCACATGTGTTACTTCATAGTTTTGATGTCTTCAGTGTGATTCTACAATTTTCACAGTCATGAAAATACAGAAAAAATCATTGAATGAGAAGGTGTGTCCAAACTTTTGGTCTGTACTGTAGGTACAGAGACTCTAATTCCAATGATGTATCATTTAGTATACTGGGTGCAGCAGTTGTGACAGAATCACAATTTTCTCTGCTGCAGATCTAGCAGAGCTCAGAATGCCGAGCTATATAATCCCGCCCACATCAATGATTGGCAGTTATTTGTGTAATGACAGAAAGCGGCTAATTCGTGATGATGGTGCGTTTGGACCAGGAGGCACGAAACACCTAGTCCTGTGATTATCTCCTACTGATTAAACACTTATTGTATGGAAACGGCAAAACATAGCCTAGTACGTGACCCATCCCTGTAATTAGGGTATTTGCCCCTACATCAGGGACAGACATATCACTGGTGCAGCCACACAGGGGCCTAAGAGTAGAGGCGGTCCATTTCCACAAGTAGATTTGTGCATTATGATGAGCTATTGGACTGCAAAGGGCCCATATGTTGTCAGTGTACAGGGTCCCTTTCCTTCCTGTGTCCGCAAATGCCCTACATTGTGCTGTTTTCAGATTACATAGCAAAAACCTGCTGACAGATTCCTTTAATGAAAGATGCGCTGTAATAGGATGTGTCAGATTTCATGGGCCTTCATTTGATGGATGGTGGATGGCGGAGCTGGTTGGCATCGGAATAAAAACTTGAAGTTGAATAAACATTTTACAACATTTCAAGGAGTCTTGCGCTAGAAAACTTAAAAACACTCCTAAATAAACCAGGGGCAAATTAAATTAAAAAAACTACACAACATTTTGACCAAAAAAAAATGATTAGACTGAGTTTTTCTATCAATTTTTCTTTCAAATTTTCTTTCAATTTCAATTTTTTTTCAATTTTTATTACTGCACATATCAGTATGGTGTCCTTACCACGCATACTGTACTCTAGCTGGAATCTCCTCTAAGAAGTAAGTACATCCCTGGTGTGCTACTAGTACACCCTGGGGGCGGAGCTTGTGTGCAGAGACGGGAACAAAAGTGAAACAGACCATCTCTGCATGTGGTTAGTGCTCTGTGTCTGAACCTGCGGAATGCTGGGAGACAGTTGTAGCTCTAGCTGGTATCTGAAGTTGTCTTTTAACTTTTATTACTGCACAGATTGTGTAATTGTGTATTACTGCATTACTCTGTGATTAGGTTTCATTTGATGAAATGTGAGTAACCTTTTTTTGCTGAGAAGATCAAGCGGATGTTCTGCCGGTAAGACCAGTAAGTACAAAAGGCCAAATCTGCAAGTATAAATTGTCTCTAATGGCCATTAAAGAAAGCAACTAAACTCAACTTCAGGACACCGGATTCAGATTTCCCTAAACTCAGGTGACAAATAAGAGAATTAAGTTTAAATCTATTAATTATAGTACAAAGGTCACTTTGTCGGTGTTGCGCACAGATAGTCCTCCTGCAATATCAGGCTGCATTTACTTATGACAGCAAAGACATTATTTGCCTTTATTGTTGCCGGACCCTTGTGAAGGAAGGAATACTGTACACAGGCTGACGGAGGGTTAAAAAAAATCATCTAAATTAAACAGTGTGAGACACAATATTTATCTCTCAGTGTTTCCTAGGATTCTATATTACAAGCTACCTCCAGCCAAAATAAAGGGGACTTCAGGAATCCATTAATATAACCAAATGTTACACTTGCTTCTCTATTGTCCACTGGTCTGATTGATCCCTGCACAATGAATGCCGAAAACTGAACAACATAAATAAGATAGATAGATAGATAGATAGATAGATAGATAGATAGATAGATAGATAGATAGATAGATAGATAGATAGATAGATAGATAGATAGAGAAGATAAGGCAGAGAGCAGCACATATCCGATAATGGTAGTTGGGTGCAAGTCTTCACAGGTACATACCAGTCGTTATATAAGAAAAAATAAGAAGCAGCACACATCAGTGCAAAAAAAGCTATTTTACTAGCCCATTTGTGCGCGACGTTTCGGCTCTGTGTGTGAGCCTTTATTGTACAATGTTATAATTAATACCTCTTTGCACTTTTTGTACAAATATGAAATAATAGAGATGAAATTGTATTACTAAAACATTGATTGATGTAAATTGCATTCACTTGTCACATACTTTAAATACTCTGGATGTGCATTCATATGTTGCTTGAGAAAGGCTGACACATAGAGCCGAAACGTCGCGCAAAAACGGGCTATTAAAATGGCTTTTTTTGCACTAAGCTGATGGTGTGCTAGTTCTTATTTTTTCATAGATAGATGATGAAATAACACCTGTACTTCTCTTGAGGAAATTTATTATACAGTAGCTTTCAAAAGTATTCACCCCCTAGACATTTTTCATGTTTTGCTACCTAACAACCTGAAATGTCACTGTTTTTGTGAGGGTTTGCATCAGTTCATGTAAAGAACATGCCTACAACTGAGAACATTTGTTTTGTTTTTTATTATGCAGTAAACAATAAATAGTACAAAATAACTGAAAATTTCAGTGGGTGTAACTATTCACCTCCTAAAGCCAGCACTTTGTAGCGCCTCCTTTTGCACCAATTACAGCTGCAAGTCGCTTTGGATAAGTCTCTATGAGCTTTCCAATTCGATTAAGGTCTGGGCTTCGACTAGGCCACTCCAAAATATTTACATGATTTCCTTTAAACCAATCGAGTGTTGCTTTAGCAGTATGCTTTGAGTCATTGTCTTCTTGGAATGTGAACCTTCGTCCCAGTATCAAATCACTGAAAGATTGAATATGCAAATTGCCTCTTCAAACAAAGAGGACTTGTACTCTATAGCGCCACCTATTGGAAGTAGCGATCCTACAAGTCACAATCAACCCTTTAACGAGTCTTGTAATATGACTTAGGATAAAAGCCAAATCAGATTCTCCATAGATTGAAATAAGTTTTACTCAAGAATATCCCAATATTTTGCACCATACAACTTCCTCTCAACTTTGACCATTTTCCCTGTCTTTTATCCTGAAAAACATCCCCACAGCATGATTCTGACTCCACCATGCTTCACTCTGGGAATAGTGTTCCTGGGGTGATGAGCTGTTTTGGTTTGGTGCAAGACATACTATTTATTTTGCCTAAAAAGTTCAATTTTGGTCTTATCTGACCACATAACCTTTTTCCATATATTTGGGGGTCTCCCACATGTCTTTTGGCAAACTCAAAACGAGCCTTACAATTTTTTTAAGTAAAGGCTTTTTTTCTGCCCACTCTTCCTTAACTGCCACTTCTATGGAGTGTATGGCTTATTGTGTTCATATGGACAGATGCTCCAGTCTCTGCTTGGGTACTCTGCAGCTCCTTCAGCCTCTGTGTTTCCCTTCTGTTTAAAGTCCTCCTTACCTAGGCTGAGAAATTAGGTGGGTGGCCCTCTCTTGGCAGGTTAGTTGTGGTACTATGTTCTTTCCACTTGATAATTGTTTTATGGTACTCTGGAGGATCATCAGAGATTGCAATATTTTTTATAACGCAAATCTGACTTGTACTTCTCAAAAACATTGTTCTTGACTTGTTTGGAGATCTCCTTGGTCTTAATGGTGTTTGGTTAGTGGTGCCTCTTGCTTAAAGAGAATCTGTCACCCCATTTTTCGACTATAAGCTGCGGCCAACACCATCAGGGGCTTATCTACAGCATTCTGGAATGCTGTAGATAATCCCCCGATGTGACCTGAAAGAGAAGAAAAACTAGTTAGATTATACTCACCCAGGGGCGGTCAGGGTCCAGTATGGGTCCGTAGGGAGTCGCGGTCCGGTCTGGCGCCTCCCATCTTGTAGCGAAGACGTCCTCTTCTTTGCTCCCCATCGCGGCTCCTGCGCAGGTGCACTGCTCTGCCCTGTTGAGGGCAGAGCAGAGTGCTGCAGTGCGCAGGCGCCGGACCTCTCTGACCTTTCCCGGCGCCTGCGCACTGCAGCACTCTGCTCTGTCCTCAACAGGGCAGAGCAGTACACCTGCGCCGGAGCCATGACAGGAAGCAAAGAAGAGGATGTCTTTGCTAGAAGATGGGAGGCGCCGGACCTGCGACTCCTTCCGGACACAAGGTCGCCCCTGGGTGAGTATAATCTAACTCGTTTTTCTTCTCTTTCAGGTTACATCGGGGGCTTATCTACAGCATTACAGAATGCTGTAGATAAGCCTCTGATGTTGGTGGCCGCAGCTTATAGTCGAAAAATGGGGTTACAGATTCCCTTTAATGATGTTGCAGCATCTGTGGCTTTTCATAAAAGCTGTGCACACACATACACTGACAGACCAAGTAACACTTACACTTTCCTTTCACAAAGCGTGTGACTTGAAGGTGATTGCTCGCACCAGAAATTTTTAGGGGTTTCATAGCAAAAGGGGTTAATACTTATGCAGATGCCAATTTTTAGTTATTTGATCCCATAAATTTAATTTATGCCTAATATTATTCTCAAATCACTTCACCAACTTAAATTATTTAGTGCTGATGCATCACACACAAATCACATTACAAAAATATTTATACACAGGTTGTAATGTAACAAAATAGGTAAAAGCTAAGGAGGGTGAGCCACTGTACAACCAACCCCATAGTGATTACCACAGGCAATAAAACGCCTTGTGAATTACTTTTGTATTACTGCATTGTGAATCAGGACTAATGGTAAAATATCATCACAAATTCTGACAGATGGTTCCTTTTAAAATAAATTATTTGTGCCATTACAAAAAAATGGTTGCATTTATGGATAAAGGTCATTGTAGTTAGCTACAGAGAAGATGAGGTCTTAGACTACATGACATTATCAAATTATGTTATATGTTAGGATAAAAGAACACAAAAACAAGGCAAAAATCAATAAGAATTCTAGTGCCGAAAACAATATCTGCATTCCAAATAAAAAATTAATGTATCACTTCAGCTATGCCTATTTTCTAACAGGCTGGCACATAGAACTCTGATGTTTAATGTTTCCCTACCAGATCACTTGTGCATTAATTGCCTCATCTGCATAATCCTTAGGTGAATATCATTTTATAATAAATATAATATTAAAAAATGTCCTCTGTATTCTCCCGATGTGTTATTATGGTAATGTCATGTTTTCTGATCTATTGTGGAAAATGATGGGATGTTCAGTTCCAGCAATAGACAGGAGCACATTATATCGTACATGTAGTCCTGGTAATACTATAGAAACTAATTACCTTGTACACTCTCATGTGATATCTATTAATATTAGGTATGTATGCATTTAAAAGTTGAGGCAATAAGGTGATGAGTCAAAGGAATATTCTAAGCTTGTGTATTCTCATTTAAATCCACTTAGGGTAGAATTGTGAATATCTATTGAATGGATTTCATCATCACTCATTATATTAGCTCAGCATTCGGAAGGCACCTGTGTACACAGAAACTCCATCCCCCTCCTCACAATCTCCATCCCCCTTCGTTCTATTTGATTCCTTCCTCACCCTCAACAATTCAAACCCCCTGCATTTCAACACATCTCTTATTCATCTTCAGCTTGTTGCATCCTATCCCATTCCTTCCTCATCGAACGACCATTGTATTGTATCTCATCTCGTCCTCATCTTCATCCCATTGCATTCTATCAGATAACCGTTCCATCCCTTCCTAATCCTCAACCATCTCAACCCTCTGCATAACTCATCTTCAGCCCTAGCATCCTATCTCAACCCTTCCTTATCTTCAACCCATTGCATCCTATCTCATGCCTTCTTTGTTTTCAGTTCATTGCATCCTATTCTATCCCTGCATCCTATCACATGACTTCCTCATCTTCAGCCCATGGTATCCAATCCCATCCCTTACTCATCTTCAGCCCATTGCATCGTATCCCATTCCTTCCTGATGCTCAACCATTATCAACAGACTGAATCCTATCCCACCCCTTCCTCATTCTCAGCCACTCTCAATCCACTGCATCCTATCCCATGCCTTCCAAAAGAGGAAGTACGTTTCTACTGTGGAAAAACGGGCAATTTAGTGGGCACGTGTTCATCTTGACCAGATAGTAAAACTGCTGCTGGAAAACTAGGTGGCCCTGGTTGCAGGGAGGTTAGCAACCTGGGTGTACTCATTACCTCCGTGGGTAGGGCACAATTTTTTCTTCCAGCTAAAATCCACCTGGGTAAGACTAAGGTGGACGCGTTTGCTTTTCTGGACAGTGGGGCGGGGTTTAATTTTATTGACGCTAAGTTCATCCAGGTCCAAGGTCTCATTCCACGTACTCTGTCCAGATCCATACCCATAATCGGCATCAACTCCATTCCCTTGAGACAGGGGTATTTTACTCAAGTCATCCACGGCTTACAGTATATCTTCAGGTGGGGGCCATGCATTCTGAAGAAATAGAATGTTATGTGCTAGAGAGTCTGCCCTCACCTGTGGTTCTTGGACTTCCTTGGCTCACTCTGCCCAATCCTGTAGTTGATTGGCAGACTCAGAAAGTGGTAAAGTGGAGTGTGTATTGTCAAGGACACTGCTTGGGTACACGGCTTGTTGAGGTGGATACTCAGTCTGTGCAGAAATACCTGTCGGATTTTGGGGATGTGTTCTCGGAGCAGAGGTGCCAAGAACTTCCTCCCCATCGTCCTTATGACTCTGCCATTAATCTTGCCCCTGGTGCCAAGCTGCCTAAGAGCAGACTATATAATATCACTGGTCCAGTAAGGCAGGCTATGAAGGACTACATTGCAAAAAGCCTGGCTAAAGGTCATATTAGACCATCCATGTCCCTCATTGTGGCGGGGTTCTTTTTTACAAAGAAAAAAGATGGGGGTTTCTGCAAGCTCAATACAATTACTGTCCATGATCCTTATCCGCTCCCACTCATCCCGGAACTCTTTAACCAGATTGTAGGAGCAAAATGGTTCTCAAAAATGGACCTCAGGGGGCGTATAATCTTATTTGCATTAAAAAGGGGGATGAGTTGAAACCAGTGTTCAATATGCCTGTGGGACACTGTTGTGAATAGGCTGGAAATGAGTTCTGAGCAGAAGCTCCCTCTGGTGGTTACAAACGGTACTGGACTGTCCAGTGAAGATTGTGAGGATTGGGAATCAGGTGTTACTGACTGGTCTTATATAAGGGAGTCGCCTTCCCATCAGGGTTGCCGGTGATCAATTGTTCTGGTCTCAATCCTTGATTCCTGTTTCCTTGGTAGCCTGCTGTGTCGTGGCTGAATCTCCTGCTAACAGATAAGACATTTTCTTCTTTTTGTTTTTGTGCTTGATTTTTGCATTTTGTCCTGCACTTCTGTGGGGGCCTTCAGGGTCCCCTCTGGGGGCTTTTGCCCTCTCAGTTCAGTTCAGCCACTGATGTTTGTACATTTGCTTTTTCCAGTTTTTTCAGTGGCTGCTGTTTTGTTTTTGGTTACACCAGAGAACTAATTTAGGTGGTAGAGGTCGTGTGATCTCAGGTGTTTTTGAAATTAGTAGAGTTGGTGCTTTTCAGGGTTTTTTGGGATTGCAGTAAGTGCCCTTCCTATCCTTTTCTATTTAGTAAGTTTGGGCCCCAACGTTTGCTCATACTATTTTCTGTCTGTGTCAGTATTTCTTCTTGTCTAACCGCCATTACATGTTTGGGGGCTTTCTATGTTCTTTGGGGATCTGCTCCGGGGCAGATAGCTTTCCTCTTTCTATCTTTAAGTGTAGTTAGTTTCTCAGGCTGTGACGAGGCGTCTAGGACCAACGTAGGAACGCTCCACGACTGCCTCTAGTTGTGGTGGTTAGTCAGGGTACTGCAATCTCATAGTTTCCAACTGCTCTGGTGTATTTCCTTTTTGCCTGCTCTCCTCAGCTACCAAATCATAACAGTATCACCGGCCTAAACTGAAAATTATATGGTACTCACAGAAGGGAAAAATATTGTGGAAAGAAAAAAAAAAGTTGTCAGAGTTATTTTTTTTTCTGTTTGTTTAATTTTTTTTTTTCCCTCTGTATCTCTGGGTGCTGAGGAGGATTTTTTTCTCTCTCAATGGAGTTTACACAGTTGTCTGGCCGTGTGGATCAGCTTGCCACTGAAGTTCGGACTATTGCTACCTATCTTGCTAGGTTGCCTGTTGTGAAACCTAGGATTCCCATGCCAGATTTGTTTTTAGGGGATCGAGCTAAATTTCAGAATTTCAAAAATAACTGTAAATTGTTTTTTGCCTTAAAATCTAAGTCCTCAGGGAACGCTGCGCAGAATGGTTCAAATTGTCATCTCTCTCCTGCGCGGCGACCCTCAGGATTGGGCTTTTTCCCTGACACCTGGGGATCCTGTTTTGAGTGATGTTGATGCGTTTTTTCAGGCTTTGGGGTTATTGTACGATGAGTCTAATGTCACTGATCAAGCTGAAAAAACTTTGTTGGCATTAAGTCAGGGGCTTGAGGACGCTGAGTTGTACTGTCAGAGATTCCGTAGGTGGGCAGTCCTGACCAAATGGAATGACGACGCTTTGGCAGCTCTTTTTCGGAAGGGACTGTCAGATAATGTAAAGGATGTTATGGTGGGATTCCCTGTTCCCTCTGGTCTCAATGATTCTATGTCATTAGCGATTCAAATTGACAGACGTTTCCGTGAGCGGAAAGGTATGCGTGGAATAATGTTGCCTTGTGAACCAGCTTCTGAATCCATGCAGTGTGATAGAGTGGTTTCTGGGGCACAGCGTCATGAATTTCGAAAGCGCAATGGGTTATGTTTCTACTGTGGTGATGCCTCTCATGCTATTTCAGTCTGCCCTAAGCGGGGAAGACGTTTTGCACGCTCAGTTGTCTTGGGTAGTGTTCAGACTAAGTTTTTATTAACTGTTACCCTGATATGCTCTCTGTCCTCATTTTCTGCTCAGGCTTTTGTTGATTCTGGAGCAGCTATTAACCTGATGGATTTTGATTTTGCTAAACGTTGTGGGTTTCCCTTGATACCCCTACGGAAGTCTATTCCCCTACTGGGGATCGATTCTACCCCTTTGGCTGAGAATAAACCTCAGTTCTCTACTCAGGTGATAATGAGGGTAGAACCTGATTATCAGGAGTGTTGCAAATTTTTGGTTCTGTATAATCTGCATGACATTATCGTACTGGGTTTCCCTTGGTTACAGTCTCATAATCCTGTTTTGGATTGGAAATCTGTGTCTGTTACCAGTTGGGGCTGCCAATGTGTTAATACCAACACTCCTGTTTTTTCTGCCTCCCCCCAGGCTCAGGATTTTCCTAACTTTTTGATTGATTTTTCTGATGTGTTTAGCGAAAGTAAATCTGCATCCTTACCTCCCCATAGGAGCTATGACTGCGCTATTGAATTAGTGCCTGGTAGTAAATTCCCTAAAGGTCGCCTTTTTAACCTGTCTGTACCTGAACATGACGCTATGCGGTCTTATATCAAGGAGTCATTGGAGAAGGGTCATATCAGACCATCCTCTTCACCCTTAGGTGCCGGTTTTTTCTTTGTGGCCAAAAAGGATGGTTCATTAAGGCCGTGTATTGATTATCGTCTCTTGAACAATATTACTGTGAAATATCAATATCCTTTACCCTTGATCTCTGATCTGTTTTCCAGGGTGAAAAACGCTACTTGGTTTACCAAGCTTGACCTCAGGGGGGCATATAACCTTATTCACATTAAGCACGGGGATGAATGGAAGACGGCATTTAATACCCCTGAAGGGCATTTTGAGTACCTTGTGATGCCCTTTGGGCTCACTAATGCTCCTTCTGTCTTCCAGTCCTTCATGAATGACATTTTCAGGGATTTTGTGGATAAATTTCTGATTGTTTATTTGGATGATATCTTGATTTTTTCCAATGACTGGGACTCTCATGTAAAACATGTTCGGACTGTGTTCCAGATTTTGAGAGAGAATGCTCTGTATGTGAAGGGATCAAAGTGTCTTTTTGGCGTTCAGAGGATCTCATTTCTGGGATTCATTTTGTCCCCATCTGTTATTGAAATGGACCCGGTCAAAGTTCAGGCCATCTGTGATTGGGTCCAACCTACTTCATTAAAGGCTCTTCAAAGATTCTTGGGTTTTGCCAATTTTTATCGTAAATTTATTGGTAATTTCTCTGTTATTGTTAAACCATTAACTGATTTGACCAAGAAGGGTTCTGATGTGGTGAATTGGCCTCCTGAGGCAGTCTCTGCATTTCAGGAACTTAAGCAGAGATTCACTTCTGCTCCTGTTCTACGGCAGCCTGATGTTTCTCTACCATTTCAGGTGGAGGTTGATGCCTCCGAAATTGGGGCAGGTGCCATTTTGTCCCAAAGAGATCCAGAGACCTCTAAAAGTAACCCTTGTGCCTTTTTCTCTCGAAAATTTTCTCCCACTGAACGTAATTATGACGTGGGTAATCGGGAGTTATTAGCCATGAAGTGGGCTTTTGAAGAGTGGAGACATTGGCTGGAGGGAGCCAAACATCAGGTGGTGGTCCTTACAGACCATAAGAATCTAGTTTATCTGGAATCTGCCAAGCGACTTAATCCTAGACAGGCCAGGTGGGCCTTGTTTTTCACACGTTTTAATTTTGTGGTTTCATTTCTTCCTGGCACTAAAAATGTTAAGGCGGATGCCCTCTCGAGGAGTTTCCTGGCGGACTCTCCTGAGTTATCTGATCCTTCTGTTATTTTGAAAGAGGGTGTAGTTCTTTCCGCCATCTCGCCCAATTTGAGACTGGCTCTGGAGGGGTGTCAGGAGGACAAGCCCGAGCGCTGCCCTGTTGGGAAATTGTTTGTCCCGGACCAGTGGAAAAAGACTGTAATGTCTGAGATTCATTGTTCCACATTGGCAGGTCATCCTGGAATTTTTGGTACCAGAGACTTGGTTAGTCGGTCCTTTTGGTGGTCTACCTTGTCTCGTGATGTCAGGGAGTTTGTGCAGTCCTGCGGGACTTGCTCTTGCTCCAAGCCTTGCTCTCGTTCTAGTGGTTTGTTGATGCCATTACCTGTGCCCAAGAGACCATGGACCCATATCTCTATGGATTTCATTTCCGACCTCCCTGTTTCTCAGAGAATGACCGTCATCTGGGTGATTTGCGATAGGTTTTCCAAGATGATACATCTTGTGCCATTACCTAAGTTGCCTTCCTCCTCTGAATTGGTGCCTTTGTTTCTTCAGCACGTGGTTCGTTTACACGGCATTCCTGAGAACATTGTGTCTGACAGAGGAGTCCAGTTTGTTTCCAGATTTTGGAGGACCTTTTGTTCTAAAATTGGTGTTCAATTGTCTTTCTCCTCGGCGTTTCATCCTCAGACCAATGGTCAAACTGAGAGAACAAACCAGACATTGGAGACTTATCTAAGATGCTTTGTGTCTGCTGATCAGGATGACTGGGTCTCTTTTTTGCCTTTGGCTGAGTTTGCTCTTAATAATAGGGCTAGCTCTGCCACTTTGATGTCTCCATTTTTCTGTAATTCTGGGTTTCACCCTCGATTTTCTTCAGGACAGACGGAGGCTTCTGTCTGTCCAGGTGTTGACTCTGTTGTGGAGCGTATGCAGCAGATTTGGGACCAGGTAGTGGAGAGGTTGTCCCTCTCTCAGGAGAGGGCCCAGCGGTTTGCTAACCGGCATAGGACTGATGGTCCTCGGTTTAAAGTGGGGGACTTGGTCTGGTTGTCCTCAAGAAATATTCCTATGAGAGTGGCATCTCCTAAATTTAAGCCTAGGTTCATTGGACCTTATAAGATCATGGAGATTCTTAATCCTGTTTCTTTTCGTTTGCTTCTTCCAGGGACATTTAAGATCCATAACGTGTTCCACAAGTCCTTGTTGAAGAGGTTTGTTGAGCCAGTGGTTCCTACTACTGTGCCTCCTGACCCTGTTTTGGTTGAGGGCAATCTGGAGTATGTGGTTGAGAAAATATTGAATTCTCGTTTTTCTAGACGGAAACTCCAGTATTTGGTTAAATGGAGAGGTTATGGTCAGGAAGACAATTCTTGGGTGTTTGCTTCGGACATCCATGCTAGGAGACTCATCCGTGCGTATCATAGAACTCATCCTGACCGACCTGGTTGCTCAAATGAGGGTTCGGTGACCCCTCCTCAAGGGGGGGTCCTGTTGTGAATAGGCTGGAAATGAGTTCTGAGCAGAAGCTCCCTCTGGTGGTTACAAACGGTACTGGACTGTCCAGTGAAGATTGTGAGGATTGGGAATCAGGTGTTACTGACTGGTCTTATATAAGGGAGTCGCCTTCCCATCAGGGTTGCCGGTGATCAATTGTTCTGGTCTCAATCCTTGATTCCTGTTTCCTTGGTAGCCTGCTGTGTCGTGTCTGAATCTCCTGCTAACAGATAAGACATTTTCTTCTTTTTGTTTTTGTGCTTGATTTTTGCATTTTGTCCTGCACTTCTGTGGGGGCCTTCAGGGTCCCCTCTGGGGGCTTTTGCCCTCTCAGTTCAGTTCAGCCACTGATGTTTGTACATTTGCTTTTTCCAGTTTTTTCAGTGGCTGCTGTTTTGTTTTTGGTTACACCAGAGAACTAATTTAGGTGGTAGAGGTCGTGTGATCTCAGGTGTTTTTGAAATTAGTAGAGTTGGTGCTTTTCAGGGTTTTTTGGGATTGCAGTAAGTGCCCTTCCTATCCTTTTCTATTTAGTAAGTTTGGGCCCCAACGTTTGCTCATATTATTTTCTGTCTGTGTCAGTATTTCTTCTTGTCTAACCGCCATCACATGTTTGGGGGCTGTAAGGAAAGGGACGTCGCCATTTTGTATAGGGCCTATACCAGCCTCCATTTTGTCAGTTCACAGAGCCACAAACTTTTAACTACACAGGGCCTATTAGCATATCCAGTACGACCGGTTTTGATGTCCACTAGGAATCAAAGGGGCTTTAGCATGCTAATTAGTTTAGGCCAGTGTCTGAATAAGATGGTCAGTCGTATGGTAAATAGCTCAAGCTCAAGCCCTTGTTTCCTGCTCCATATGAATTGCAGGCCAGTTAATATGCGTGCTTCAAAGCAAAAGGGAAGGGCCTAGCAGGTTTAAGAATTGTAGCCATGTACAGGGTGGTCATTCCATTTCACACACAGAAGTAAAGATGATGGTCTAGGAAAGGACCACAAGAAAACGGATTTGTCTTGCCAAGGGTGCAGCAACATATGCTTTGGGGACTATCCAGTAACTGAAGACTGTTACCTGGGAATGGCAAAGCCCCTGCCTTCCCATGACCATACTACAACCTGGTAATATTGATCTATAGCTAATACCTTTAAGCCTTGTACATTATTGTTGTATTTTTTTACTCTGACTGCAAATCCATTATAATTATGTTGTATAGCTTTACTGTATATTTCTGTAATTATCTAGTGCGCCCTTAAGGCAAATTAAACCATAAAATTAATCTTGGGCTGATGCTTTTACTCTGATCACGAATCTTAGAATACCCAGTGGGTAACAGGACACCTTCCCCGGCGGCCATTTGCTCTAGGTGCAGTTCCCTTACTGACCTGAGAGACAAAGGGGGCGCCGGAGAGCTGTACCTGTGGAGTTACGTCCCATTGGTGACGTGGGAGGAAAGGGGTCGTCCGTCACATGTGGTAGCGGCGGTGGAATCAGAAGCTGTGATTCCCGGGCTACCGTGTGGCGGTCGGCTTAGTTCCTCACAAATTGGTGGCAGCGGTGGGATCAGAGTAATAGTGTGCATGGGACCCCTACTCCCAGACACTAGAGACTACCAGCGGTACTTTCACTGCTGGGGTCTTAAGGTCAGCCCAGCACTAGACGGTCAGAGTGTAAATATAATAAGTTGTGTGCAAGGTCAGGGTTGCAGCTGTGTCAGTAACCAAAGGTTCCCAAGATGGCGGAAGGCACCAGGAGTAAGGCAAAGGGGGAGGCCAATGCTATGGTCTATGAGGGGTTCGATACCGATGAGGGGGAGCTCAGTCATGGCTCCCCAAAGAGCCCGACCCCCGTGCTCAGTCTCACAGTGGACTGTCCACCCCCTGCCCGTCCCAGCCTGTCCAGATCAGAGGCCATTTTCCAAGCGGCTATGGCACAGCTCGAGGCTGGTAATGACGCCGCCTATGACAGACTCCTGGTGGCGGCAGAGAAATCAGCAGAGCGTGAGCAAGCAGAACGCCGTGAAGCTGAGGAGCGTGAGCAAGCAGCGGCAGAGAGAGCAGCGGAGCGGGAGCATGCAGCGGCAGAGAGAGCAGCGGAGCGCCGGCACCGACTGGAGATGGCTCAGCACGGGCCCCCGCTGGACGCACCAGGCCCACCTGAGACAAGGGCTTCCAAGGTCCGGGCGGAGGACTTTCCCTTACTTGAAAAGGATGGAGACCTGGATTCCTTTCTGCTTGCTTTTGAGAGGACATGCCTCCAACATCATCTGGCCCTGGATCAGTGGGCAAGGTACCTGACCCCCCGTTTGAGGGGTAAGTCCCTGGAAGTTTTGGGGGACTTACCTGCCGGGGAGGAGCAGGACTACAACAGCATCAAGCGGGCCCTGATCCAGCACTACAACCTCACCCCGGAGTCGTACCGCAGGAAGTTCAGGAGCCTGCAGCGGGGTTCAAAGGACACCTGGACCGACCACATGCGGGCCCTGCTGAGAGCTGCGGAGCACTGGACCTCGGGTCTAGAGCTCACTACCCGCCAGGAGGTCCAGGAACTGTTTGTCATGGAGCAATTCTTGTGGAACTGCCCAGAGGACCTCCAGCAGTTCCTCCGTGACCGGAAACCAAAGGGGGCTTCTGCTACAGCCGCCCTGGCAGACGAGTATGCCAACAACAGGGCGCCGGAGCCAAAGAAGCCTGCCAGCAGCACCTGGAGAGGGGGTAAGCCCAATCCTGCCCCAGCCCCATACCCAGCCCCCAGAGTGCAAGGGGTGTACCCCCCTGCTGCCCTCTCCAGGCCAGGAACAGAACCCAGACGTTGTCATAATTGCAATCAGCCAGGACACTTTAAGGCTGCATGTCCCCAGCGCCAGAAGGCCCCATCCCTGTCCCAGAAACGTCCACTGTTTTGTGTGTGGGAGGGGATGGTGGGAGGTCCCTAGACAATTACCAACCCGTCACCATCGGCCGCTCAGCGGTCATGGGACTGCGGGACACAGGCGCTGAACGAACCCTGGTACGCCCTGAGGTGGTGTCCCCTCAAGACTTGGTACCTGGGAAAACCCTTTCCGTCTCCGGAATTGGAGGCGTTGAACCGGCGCTGCCCGTTGCCAAGGTGTATTTGGACTGGGGCGCCGGGAGGGGGATGCGGGAGGTGGGAGTAACGCCGAATATTCCTGCAAATGTGTTGCTTGGGACCGATTTGGGGCGGCTAGTGTCCCAGTATGTGGCCACTGAACCCCCAAGTTCGGCTCCCCAAGAATGTCATGACTCTACTGTGAATGCTAATGTTAATGTATTGAATGTGCCTCCAACAGTGGAGGAGGGAGTGAAACCTGATGGTAAGCCATGCACTGACACTACACACACAGGGCTCACAGTGAGGACAGGTGAGAAGGCTGTAGGCGAGAGCTCAGAGGTGGAGGGAGGGGCTGCTATGAGCAGTGTAGGGCCCCTAAGTGAACCCAGCCTGCTGAGTCTAGGGCCCCTGCAGGAAGAGGAACAGGCCATGGGGGGAGGGGGTGTCCCGGGAGAGGAGCCACCAGGTAGGACCCCAGGTCAGGAGTTCCCCACATCCGGGATGTCAGGAAGTCAGGGAAGTCTGCCTGACCCAGCGACTTGGTCAGAGGATGAGGGAAAGCAGGCGCTACCCGTGGTCTCAGCGGTCGTGGCTAGTGTTGAGCATTCCGATACCGCAAGTATCGGGTATCGGCCGATATTCGCGTTATCGGAATTCCGATACTTAATTCCGATACTTTTTCCATATCGTATACCGGAATCGGAAGTTCCCATAATTCTTTGAGAGGCAATGTGATTTTAGTCAGCCAATGAGGAATCCTACGAAGTGTGGGCACATCCTGTAATGCTGCGGTCATCTTAACTAATGGCATGGCTGTGATTGGCTGCTGAAATGATGTCAGAATGCACTATAAAAGGCGCCGCCGCCATTTTAGCGTCACTGTGCTGTGAACTCAGTAAGGGACAGAACGCTACTCTGCTCACTCTGAGGGACAGTTAGATATTGCGATTTTGTGTACTACTGTGCTTGAGGCAGGCTAGTTTACCAACCGCTGTGTAAAGCTTCATTTTGCCAGTGTTGTTTTAACAGCTCTGTGCAAGGTGTGTGTGTGACAGTGCAGGTGACGCTGCAGTTTGCTCTGCATCCACCGCTGTTTGTAGGCATCTGCACGTGTCACTGACTCTTTTTTTTTTATTTTATTTAGTGGAATTGGTGCAGCTCCATTATATTAGAAAAAAATCAAATCTATTAGTGTGACGTGCTTCCATCCGTATACAATACATTGGTTGCAAACACTATAGAAGTACACAAAGGAGCTTTTCACAGATAGTGAATAGTTGTGTTTCAGTGTTCACTGCAGTCTGTGAGGTTTTGATTTTTTGAGTGCAGATCACGCTCCAGTTAGTTCTTCAACCACTGCTGGTTGTAGTCTGCTGAGCGTGTGTCACTGCCTCATCCTTCACATTTTTCTCTAATTGGTGCTGCTCCATTTTAGTGGAAAAAAATCTAATCTATTAGTGTGACGCGCTTCCATCCGTATACAATACATTGGTTGCAAACACTATAGAAGTACACAAAGGAGCTTTTCACAGATAGTGAATAGTTGTGTTTCAGTGTTCACTGTAGTCTGTGAGCTTTTCATTTTGTGAGTGCAGATTACGCTCCAGTTTGTACTTCAACCACTGCCGGTTGTAGTCTGCTGAGCGTGTGTCACTGCCTCATCCTTCACATTTTTCTCTAATTGGTGCTGCTCCATTTTAGTGGAAAAAAATCTAATCTATTAGTGTGACGCGCTTCCATCCGTATACAATACATTGGTTGCAAACACTATAGAAGTACACAAAGGAGCTTTTCACAGATAGTGAATAGTTGTGTTTCAGTGTTCACTGTAGTCTGTGAGCTTTTCATTTTGTGAGTGCAGATTACGCTCCAGTTTGTACTTCAACCACTGCCGGTTGTAGTCTGCTGAGCGTGTGTCACTGCCTCATCCTTCACATTTTTCTCTAATTGGTGCTGCTCCATTTTAGTGGAAAAAAATCTAATCTATTAGTGTGACGCGCTTCCATCCGTATACAATACATTGGTTGCAAACACTATAGAAGTACACAAAGGAGCTTTTCACAGATAGTGAATAGTTGTGTTTCAGTGTTCACTGTAGTCTGTGAGCTTTTCATTTTGTGAGTGCAGATTACGCTCCAGTTTGTACTTCAACCACTGCCGGTTGTAGTCTGCTGAGCGTGTGTCACTGCCTCATCCTTCACATTTTTCTCTAATTGGTGCTGCTCCATTTTAGTGGAAAAAAATCTAATCTATTAGTGTGACGCGCTTCCATCCGTATACAATACATTGGTTGCAAACACTATAGAAGTACACAAAGGAGCTTTTCACAGATAGTGAATAGTTGTGTTTCAGTGTTCACTGTAGTCTGTGAGCTTTTCATTTTGTGAGTGCAGATTACGCTCCAGTTTGTACTTCAACCACTGCCGGTTGTAGTCTGCTGAGCGTGTGTCACTGCCTCATCCTTCACATTTTTCTCTAATTGGTGCTGCTCCATTTTAGTGGAAAAAAATCTAATCTATTAGTGTGACGCGCTTCCATCCGTATACAATACATTGGTTGCAAACACTATAGAAGTACACAAAGGAGCTTTTCACAGATAGTGAATAGTTGTTTTCAGTGTTCACTGTAGTCTGTGAGCTTTTATTTTGTGAGTGCAGATTACGCTCCAGTTTGTACTTCAACCACTGCGGTTGTAGTCTGCTGAGCGTGTGTCACTGCTCATCCTTCACATTTTTCTCTAATTGGTGCTGCTCCATTTTAGTGGAAAAAAATCTAATCTATTAGTGTGACGCGCTTCCATCCGTATACAATACATTGGTTGCAAACACTATAGAAGTACACAAAGGAGCTTTTCACAGATAGTGAATAGTTGTGTTTCAGTGTTCACTGTAGTCTGTGAGCTTTTCATTTTGTGAGTGCAGATTACGCTCCAGTTTGTACTTCAACCACTGCCGGTTGTAGTCTGCTGAGCGTGTGTCACTGCCTCATCCTTCACATTTTTCTCTAATTGGTGCTGCTCCATTTTAGTGGAAAAAAATCTAATCTATTAGTGTGACGCGCTTCCATCCGTATACAATACATTGGTTGCAAACACTATAGAAGTACACAAAGGGGCCTTTCACAGATACTGAACAGTTGTCTGCAGGGTTCACTGTAGTCTGTGAGGAATAACCACACTTAGGCCTTAACTTTTCTGACTTTCTTTATCAATCTACCAAGATGAAGAAGTCAGTGAGTAAGGCACGTGGTCGTGGTCGAGGCCGTGGATTTGCAGCAGGGAGAGGACGTGGGGATTCTGTGGCTGCTGCCGCACCCAGTGACACAGCATCCACCAGTTTTCCCCGTGAGCGTTCCTTTATGCGCACTTTTGTAGGAGCTCAGCGTACCCCCTGCTGCGTGAAGAACAAATTGAAGCCGTTGTTGGTTGGATGGCAGCCAATGCATCGACTTCAATACCTTCCACCTCCTCTCAGGACCACAGCACTGTTGAACAACCATCAGTCTCTTCACCGCCTGCCAAATTGCCCAGGCAGTCAGAGAGCTCTGTACAGGAGCCAGCTGAGTCTCTGCTTCTGTTCTCAGAATCTGTTGGCTTGGAAACAGGGGCCCAGCCAAGCAGCATTCTGGAATGTGAAGAAGAGGCAGTATGCAGTGATGCGCAACAGCTGTGTCTCTCTGAATCTGAAGAGGCGGGTGAGCCAGTGCCGATGGTCAGCACACCGCAGAACGCATCTGATGATGATGAGACTCAGTTGCCAGTTTCTGTTGAGCATGGTGCTGGCCAGACCACCCAACAACAGCAGGTGATGGAAGAGGGTAGTGGTGGAGATGATGAGGTCCAAGACCCAACATGGCGTGAGGAACAGGAAGGTGGTGGGAGCAGCTCTGAGGAAGAGATTGCACCAACGGTCCAAACAGTAGGGAGAGGTAGGCTGCAGACTCGCTTGCCTGTAGCCTCCAGTTTGGCACCCGTTCGGAGCAGTTCTCTTACAACAGCCAAACCGGGCGCTCCCAGGACTTGCTCTGCGTGGTCCTTTTTTGATACAGTTGCAGATGATATTTGCTATGTAAAATGCAAGCTGTGTAATCAAAAAATTAAAAGAGGTAAAAGTGTCAGTAACCTTAATACAACAAATATGTGGAAACATGTGCGGTCAAAGCACTTTGTTGAGTTACAAAGACACACTGGAGATGTAGGCCAACCTACAGCAGCACCTACATCTTCAGCTCCTGTTGGAGCCTCTTCCTCCAGTTCACACACAGCTGGTAAGGCTTCCTCAAAGGATCGCCATGGAAGAACCTCTGTCACTGTTGTCCAGAGACACAGTGTTATTCCACCCACAGCTGCAAGTTCCCTGTCATCCTCACACACCCAGGCCACAAAACAGCCATCGGTAGCACAGGCATGGGATAAAAGACGGCCATACTCGGCAAACCATCCACGAGCACAGGCTCTGAATGCTGGCATTGCAAAACTCCTGTCCCTTGAAATGCTGTCATTCAGGCTGGTGGAGACTGACAGTTTCCGTGAATTAATGGCATTGGCAGTCCCACAATACAATGTGCCCAGCCGATTTTATTTCAGCAGGCAAGCCGTCCCTGGTCTGCAAAAGCATGTTGAGGCAAAAATTAAACATGCGCTACTAAACGCCGTCAGTAGCAAGGTCCACCTGACCACCGATGCGTGGACCAGTACCCATGGCCAGGGACGATACCTTTCACTCACTGCCCATTGGGTGAATGTTGTGGAGCCGGGTACAGATCTTGCGAGTGGCGCTGTACGTGTTCTGCCAACTCCAAGGATTGCCGGAATCAAGTCTGTCCACATTGACTCCTCCTCCTACTCCAGTTCCTCAGAATCATCGCTGCAGGAGCCGTCACGGTCTACCTCCACATGGACCCGTGGACGCTTACCTGATGCGACCGATATGAGCACAGCCGTGGCCAAACGGCAACAGGCCGTTCTGAAATTAATTCCCATGGGGAATCGAAGCCACACAGCGCAGGAGGTCTGGAATGCCATCAAGCAGGAGAGCGACGTGTGGTTTTTGCCAGCGAATCTCCAGCCAGGCTTGGTAGTGTGTGACAATGGCCGAAATCTGGTGGCAGCTCTGGGCCTTGGCAACCTCACTCACATACCATGTCTGGCACATGTGCTCAACTTGGTCGTGCAGAGTTTTTTGAGGGACTATCCGGATCTTGATGCACTGCTGCACAAGGTCCGCCTAGAGTGCGCTCACTTGCGACGTTCCAGCATGGCCAGATCGCGCATTGCAGCTCTGCAACGCAGATTGCGCCTTCCTGAACATCGCATCATATGTGACGTATCCACCAGGTGGAATTCAACGTTACATATGTTGGAGCGGTTGTGTGAGCAGCAGCCAGCAGTTATGGAGTATCAGCTGCATCAGGCGCAATCAACACGCAATTTGCGCCGTCCACACTTCACCATTAATGAGTGGGCCACTATGAAGGACATGTGCCACGTTTTGCGTGCGTTTGATGAGTCAACGCGGATGGCGAGTGCAGATGATGCACTAGTCAGCCTGACTGTCCCCTTATCTGCCTGCTTCAAAAAACACTGCAAGCAATAAGGGATGAGGTTTTGGAAGAGGTGGAGGATGAGGAGTCACAAATTCCATCACCTTCTGGAAAGTCAGCGCAACGTGGTTCCTCACAAAGGGCTGGGCAGGGCTCACTTTGTGAGGAGGATGAGGAGGAGGAGTCAATGGAGGAGGAAGACATCGCTCCAGAGGGAGGTACACAACGCTCTAGTCAGTATGTAGAGCGAGGGTGGGGTGATGCAGAGCAGGCAGAGATAACGCCTCTTGCAGAGGACAGCGTTTCTTTGCCAGTTGGGAGTCTGCAGCACATGGTTGATTTCATGCTGCAGTGCCTAAGAAACGACCGCCGCATCGCCCACATTCTCACGACGTCTGATTATTGGGTGTACACCCTCCTAGACCCTCGCTACCGGGACAACGTCAAAAGCCTCATCACACCGTTGAACCGGGAGCGTAAAATGCGGGAGTACCAAGACACACTGGTGCAATCCCTAATGTTCTACCTTACTGCCGAGAGCACTGCTGCTGCTACTGCTTTACAAAGCAGCTCTGTGCGTCGAGGCAGTGTAGAGAGCTCTGCAACAAGAGGGAGCACACGCAGTGCCTCTGCACAGGGAAAGACCAGTATGTTCAAAATGTGGCAAAGTTTTGTGGCAGCGCCACAAATGTCTACACCATCCGAGAGGGCTCCAGTCAGCGGGAGGCAACGTATCCGTCAGATGGTGACAGACTACTTGGCTTTGCCTCTCAGTGTACTCCCAGATGGCTCTTCCCCATTCAAGTTTTGGGTCTCTAAGCTGGATACATGGCCAGAGCTTAGCCAGTATGCATTGGAGGTGCTGGCTTGCCCTGCTGCCAGTGTATTATCGGAGCGCGTCTTTAGTGCTGCAGGTGGTGTACTAACAGACCGTCGCATGCGACTATCCTCCGATAATGTAGACCGGCTTACTTTTCTGAAAATGAACAAGGCATGGATCTCGCCAGAATTTCTCTGTCCGTTTTCAGATTAAATAACTGGTTCGCAACGTTATCCATGTCTCCTGTTATGTTCATCTTTCTACCACCTGAACTCTACTCCCTGGGCTCCAACACTGCCAGTTGCTGCTCAGAAGTGTCGTGTCCACAGAACAAAACACAAGCTCTACTGTTAGTGGGGTTCAGTAACGCCAGCTGTTCCCCTGCTGTGTCAACGGCAAGAAGTGTCCTGTTCCCGACACATGGACAGAAAAACACATGACCAACATGCTCCAAATAGGGAAGAGCCGTCACCCTGCTTGTTATGCTGAAAACATGAAATTGTGAAGTTTTGCAGGCCTAGAATGATAAATTTTTATGACAAATATGGACAAATAATAATTTGTCATCACAGCGCATATCTGCACATGTCTATTAGAAATGGTAACAAAAAATAAAACATAGTCTACTCTTCACATTTTTAAATTAATGCATAAAAGTACATTTCAGACTTATGAATTAATGCTTTTTAAGGAACTTTATCTGTACCTGTAAGATAATGCACTCAATGGATGTACGAATCATTAAATCCTCATCATCATCATCACGAGTTTTATTTATGACAGACATTATAAAATACACATACTGATGCCAACTGTAACTTCAAACACCATATATGAAATGGCCAGCATGTAAACATGGTAATAATGTCCAATAATAAATTATTACATCTAGAAAGTGCATCATGCATACTGACAATAGGTACTTATACCTGCAAGTGCTGTTGAAACAACCACAAGAGATATAAATTAATACTGGTATATAGGTATCACAGTGCATAGTTACTCATGGACAATGTTGATGTAATACTGTATCTCAATTAAGTCAGCGTCAACCATTAGGCTTGTTAGTCTTGTACATTGTTAAAGAGGGAACGTAATTTTTTGGTTTGTCATAGGTGTAGTATTACACATTAAATTATTACTGCTGTATTTTTTTTTGCGTCCCTAGTGCGCAATAACGCAGCCTAACCTCACATTTGATAGTCAGCTAATTGCCACACGCTACCCTACCCTACGCGTGACAGTAGGAAGGTAGTGTTGACGGATAAAGCTTTGCGCAACCAGACATTCTTTTACCCTCTTCAACACTCTACAAGCAAAAAATGCATGATTTCAGCCGCAGACTTTATTGACGTACAGTATAACATCGGCATTACCCATCAGAGGCTGTCCACTGTCTGATACAGACATAGAATATACCTTTGCTATCCGTAGCCTTTGTTTCACCTACACTTGCAGGCACACACTTAAATTGTGACAAACAATGCCTAATGTTTTTTTAAATGGTTATTTTTTATTGTACATTATTGTGTCATCAATCACATTGATGAGTCCATGCTGGACATGTCATACATGCTATAGAAAGTTACGATTTTATGAACTTAAATAATTGAATTGTCTGTGACTGTCACATAAAATTTGCGATGATGATGATGAGTGACTATTACAAAATCCATTGTCTTCACTATGTTATGGTTTAACATAGCGTTCCTTAAGCATTATTCATAAAAAAAAACATTTACTTTTATTCTTAAATTTACAACACTATATTTTGTTACCAATTTTTTGGGTGTTGTGTTGTTCCATTTATTTTTGGCATGTGCATATATGCGTTTATATTTGTATTTTCTTTATTTTTCCTTCTTGAAATTAGAAAACATGTGTATCTTTGTACCGTGTTAGCCAGTAGATAGAAAAATATTTAGACTTCAGAGTCAGCAGTGGTTGATACCTTTTTATGGATAACTGAAAAGATGGAAACAAATTGCAAGCTTTCAAGGCTACTCACGTCTCTTCATCAGGGAAAGACTAACTAAAAAAATTAAGCATCACATATTTCTATACACAACAGGACACAGGAATAGTGCAATAGGTAAGACAAGTAAGTGACGTGTATCAGAACTGTCATTATCTCACAGGGATGAACATAAATATTGGAACAGTTCCTAGATAAGGATAGAAAGTTTGATTGCCCTCTCATTGGCGTATTTTTTGGGGTTTTCATGACCCTGGAAGGTCATAGACGCAGATTCCTTAATTGATATAGAATGACATAAATCCATGTGATCTATTCATTCCATCACTAACAGTGTCAAAGGTCATGATGAGCTTATATTCTGAAACCTTTGTACGTTTCTCATATTTGAAGTTATATTTTAATACCAGTAATTCCATATCCATGATGCTATGACCGGGCATACAAAAGTCTTTTGCCACAGGTAAATTCATTAATTTATCTGTGATTGTGTGGCGCTGATAATTCATCCTTGTTCTCCTTTTTGTTGCCGGTCTCCCCTCACTTGTCCCTCCCTCACTTGTCTTAGCTATTCCTGTGTCCTGTTGTGTGTAGAAATATGTGATTCTTCATTTTTGGCTTTACTCTTAGCCTGATGAAGACACCTGAGTAGTCTCGAAAGCTTTGAATTTGTTACCATATTTTCAGTTAGCCATTAAACGTTATCAACCACAGAGGACTGTCAAGTATAAATATTTTTCTATTCTTGTAATTGAAATTCATCATTTTATTGTCGTAGTAAAACTTCATTTATTCTTGTTTGAAGTACATACATTTGCAATGGCCACGTAACAAGGCAATAACTCAATATTTTGTGCCTACACCCTCCTTGACCCTGGGCTTCAACAGCGCCAGTTGCTGCTCAGAAGTGTTAGATGCCAGATGAAAACAATCGCTGATGTGTTTGTGGGGTTCAGTAACGCCTGCTGTTCCCCTGCTGTGTGTCTGGCAAAAATTACTGCTGCTAACTACAACTTCAACTTCAAACGTCTCATACTAGGCCTCTGCCTACACCCTCCTTGACCCTGGGCTTCAACAGCGCCAGTTGCTGCTCAGAAGTGTTAGATGCACAGATGAAAACAATCGCTGATGTGTTTGTGGGGTTCAGTAACGCTGCTGTTCCCTGCTGTGTGTCTGGCAAAATTACTGCTGCTAACTACAACTTCAATTCAAACGTCTCATACTAGGCCTCTGCCTACACCCTCTTGACCTGGCTTCAACAGCCATTGCTGTCAGAATGTTGATGCACAGATAAAATCGCTGATGTGTTTGTGGGGTTCAGTAACGCCTGCTGTTCCCCTGCTGTGTGTCGGCAAAAATTACTGCAGCTACTAATCATGTGAAATATCAACATACATCTCAAACGTGCTTAGATGCTCAACATGATTGAGGCTACACAATGTTATGCTAAGTGTAAACATTTGAAACGTCACTTGTCAAACCATAAAATTTGTCTGCACAAATCGGTAAAAAAATAATAATGTATGACATATTATTACAGATATGCACATGTCGAAAACAAATGCAAACCAAAAAGCTACTTAGTGCTATAGATATGATGTCAACCTTGTCACTCATTAGCTTAGACAATCCAACTCACATCATGATGACTCAAATACTGCAATGTTGGAAGTGCATAATGTGGGTTGAACTTTGACAACTGCTGCAGTGCGAAGGTTATACTTCAGTGTTCTTGCCTTTGAAATAAAAGCATACAAGTAAATATAATATCCAATGTTGATTAAGGGACGTGATGTACACCTGTAATATTGTGCAAACAATGCATGTAGGAATAGTCCTCTTCAACATTACTTATATTTGTGTCATTTTAAAAAATACATATTTGATTAGAAAGTTAACAGCCCATATCATAAAGGTCCTTCATGTAAACATGATAATCGCTAACAAAAATCATGCATTACCTTGGTAAAGTCAATAGTGCATAGTCACAATAGCAAAATATATACCTGTAAGTGGTGCTGAAAGAACGACAACTGATAGAATAGGTGAATGATATCTATTTATCAGACTGAATAGCGACACCTGTACAATGTCGATATAATACTGTACCTTAACAAAACAGCTGTGTCACACCTCACACGCATTTTTCTTGTAGCTTGTTATGTAATAGGGCACATGCGTGTATGTTTCATCATAGGTGCATGTTTACTGAGTAAAGCAGTCATGACAACGCCTTTGTGTTGTCGGTACGCTTGCGATGATGAACGATGCGCACCGTGAATGTTAGTCTGCGTCATAAGACGCACAGACGCTCCAATACCCAACGCGTCACAGCAGGAAGCCAGTCTGTGCGTCCAAACAAAGGCGCAAGCATACATGCACGTACCCTTTTAGAAAGCTATATAAAAAAAAGGATGTAGTAGTAACGCACACTTTATTGAGGTACAGTATTACATCGCCATTCACCATCTGTGGCTATGCAGACTCATCTATATATACCTTATCTATCCGTTGTCATGCTTGCAAGTCCACAGTCAGGCATAAATAGCTGTTTTCACTATGCACTTTTTAAAGGTTTTTTTTGTTAATATAAATGATTGGCACATATTATCAGTATTACATGATGGAAAATTTTAGATATTTTTAAAAACTTTTTAGTGATATTATTCAGCAAATGAAAATGGTGTACATACTGTTACTTATCCATCATTAATGGATTCTGATATGTACTTGTATGCTTTTATTTAAAACCGTATAGCAGATTATTTAACCGATTTTTATTGTGGTTTGCATTGCTTTTCAACATGTTAATGTATGCGTTTATGTTTGTCAATTATTAATTTACATATATTTTTTAAAGTAAAATCATCATCTTATGGTACTAAAGGTTATATTTCTCTTGTTTGGAGTATAGACATTTTTAATTGACACGTAACAAGGAAAATACTTGATCTAGTATTTAAACATCCTCCTTGACCCTGGGCTCCAACACCGCCAGTTGTTGCTCGGAAGTGCTGTTAGCACAGTTAACACTTGCTCCCGTGTTACTGGGGTTCAGTAATGTCAGCTGTTCCCCTGCTGTGTGAACGGCAAAAAGTCCTGCTGCCTCCACCCTGTTCTCTTCTCATCCCTGGGTTACAACACCGCCAGTTGTTTCTCGGAAGTGCTGTTAGCACAGTCTACACTTGCTCCTGTGTTACTGGGGTTCAGTAATGTCAGCTGTTCCCCTGCTGTGTGAACGGCAAAAAGTCCTGCTGCCTCCACCTGTTCTCTTCTCATCCCTGGGTTACAACACCGCCAGTTGTTTCTCGGAAGTGCTGTTAGCACAGTCTACACTTGCTCCTGTGTTACTGGGGTTCAGTAATGTCAGCTGTTCCCCTGCTGTGTGAACGGCAAACAGTCCTGCTGCCTCCACCTGTTCTCTTCTCATCCCTGGGTTACAACACCGCCAGTTGTTTCTCGGAAGTGCTGTTAGCACAGTCTACACTTGCTCCTGTGTTACTGGGGTTCAGTAATGTCAGCTGTTCCCCTGCTGTGTGAACGGCAAAAAGTCCTGCTGCCTCCACCATGTTCTCTTCTCATCCCTGGGTTACAACACCGCCAGTTGTTTTCTCGGAAGTGCTGTTAGCACAGTCTACACTTGCTCCTGTGTTACTGGGGTTCAGTAATGTCAGCTGTTCCCCTGCTGTGTGAACGGCAAAAAGTCCTGCTGCCTCCACCATGTTCTCTTCTCATCCCTGGGTTACAACACCGCCAGTTGTTTCTCGGAAGTGCTGTTAGCACAGTCTACACTTGCTCCTGTGTTACTGGGGTTCAGTAATGTCAGCTGTTCCCCTGCTGTGTGAACGGCAAACAGTCCTGCTGCCTCCACCATGTTCTCTTCTCATCCCTGGGTTACAACACCGCCAGTTGTTTCTCGGAAGTGCTGTTAGCACAGTCTACACTTGCTCCTGTGTTACTGGGGTTCAGTAATGTCAGCTGTTCCCCTGCTGTGTGAACGGCAAACAGTCCTGCTGCCTCCACCATGTTCTCTTCTCATCCCTGGGTTACAACACCGCCAGTTGTTTCTCGGAAGTGCTGTTAGCACAGTCTACACTTGCTCCTGTGTTACTGGGGTTCAGTAATGTCAGCTGTTCCCCTGCTGTGTGAACGGCAAACAGTCCTGCTGCCTCCACCATGTTCTCTTCTCATCCCTGGGTTACAACACCGCCAGTTGTTTCTCGGAAGTGCTGTTAGCACAGTCTACACTTGCTCCTGTGTTACTGGGTTCAGTAATGTCAGCTGTTCCCCTGCTGTGTGAACGGCAAACAGTCCTGCTGCCTCCACCATGTTCTCTTCTCATCCCTGGGTTACAACACCGCCAGTTGTTTCTCGGAAGTGCTGTTAGCACAGTCTACACTTGCTCCTGTGTTACTGGGGTTCAGTAATGTCAGCTGTTCCCCTGCTGTGTGAACGGCAAACAGTCCTGCTGCCTCCACCATGTTCTCTTCTCATCCCTGGGTTACAACACCGCCAGTTGTTTCTCGGAAGTGCTGTTAGCACAGTCTACACTTGCTCCTGTGTTACTGGGGTTCAGTAATGTCAGCTGTTCCCTGCTGTGTGAACGGCAAAAGTCCTGCTGCCTCCACCATGTTCTCTTCTCATCCCTGGGTTACAACACCGCCAGTTGTTTCTCGGAAGTGCTGTTAGCACAGTCTACACTTGCTCCTGTGTTACTGGGGTTCAGTAATGTCAGCTGTTCCCCTGCTGTGTGAACGGCAAACAGTCCTGCTGCCTCCACCATGTTCTCTTCTCATCCCTGGGTTACAACACCGCCAGTTGTTTCTCGGAAGTGCTGTTAGCACAGTCTACACTTGCTCCTGTGTTACTGGGGTTCAGTAATGTCAGCTGTTCCCCTGCTGTGTGAACGGCAAACAGTCCTGCTGCCTCCACCATGTTCTCTTCTCATCCCTGGGTACAACACCGCCAGTTGTTTCTCGGAAGTGCTGTTAGCACAGTCTACACTTGCTCCTGTGTTACTGGGGTTCAGTAATGTCAGCTGTTCCCCTGCTGTGTGAACGGCAAACAGTCCTGCTGCCTCCACCATGTTCTCTTCTCATCCCTGGGTTACAACACCGCCAGTTGTTTCTCGGAAGTGCTGTTAGCACAGTCTACACTTGCTCCCGTGTTACTGGGGTTCAGTAATGTCAGCTGTTCCCCTGCTGTGTGAACGGCAAACAGTCCTGCTGCCTCCACCATGTTCTCTTCTCATCCTGGGTTACAACACCGCCAGTTGTTTCTCGGAAGTGCTGTTAGCACAGTCTACACTTGCTCCTGTGTTACTGGGGTTCAGTAATGTCAGCTGTTCCCCTGCTGTGTGAACGGCAAACAGTCCTGCTGCCTCCACCATGTTCTCTTCTCATCCCTGGGTTACAACACCGCCAGTTGTTTCTCGGAAGTGCTGTTAGCACAGTCTACACTTGCTCCTGTGTTACTGGGGTTCAGTAATGTCAGCTGTTCCCCTGCTGTGTGAACGGCAAAACAGTCCTGCTGCCTCCACCATGTTCTCTTCTCATCCCTGGGTTACACACCGCCAGTTGTTTCTCGGAAGTGCTGTTAGCACAGTCTACACTTGCTCCTGTGTTACTGGGGTTCAGTAATGTCAGCTGTTCCCCTGCTGTGTGAACGGCAAACAGTCCTGCTGCCTCCACCATGTTCTCTTCTCATCCCTGGGTTACAACACCGCCAGTTGTTTCTCGGAAGTGCTGTTAGCACAGTCTACACTTGCTCCTGTGTTACTGGGGTTCAGTAATGTCAGCTGTTCCCCTGCTGTGTGAACGGCAAACAGTCCTGCTGCCTCCACCATGTTCTCTTCTCATCCCTGGGTTACAACACCGCCAGTTGTTTCTCGGAAGTGCTGTTAGCACAGTCTACACTTGCTCCTGTGTTACTGGGGTTCAGTAATGTCAGCTGTTCCCCTGCTGTGTGAACGGCAAACAGTCCTGCTGCCTCCACCTGTTCTCTTCTCATCCCTGGGTTACAACACCGCCAGTTGTTTCTCGGAAGTGCTGTTAGCACAGTCTACACTTGCTCCGTGTTACTGGGGTTCAGTAATGTCAGCTGTTCCCCTGCTGTGTGAACGGCAAACAGTCCTGCTGCCTCCACATGTTCTCTTCTATCCCTGGGTTACAACACGCCAGTTGTTTCTCGGAAGTGCTGTTAGCACAGTCTACACTTGCTCCTGTGTTACTGGGGTTCAGTAATGTCAGCTGTTCCCCTGCTGTGTGAACGGCAAACAGTCCTGCTGCCTCCACCATGTTCTCTTCTCTCCCATGGGTTACAAACCGCAGTTGTTCTCGGAAGTGCTGTTAGCACAGTCTACACTGCTCCTGTGTTATGGGGTTCAGTAATGTCAGCTGTTCCCTGCTGCTGTGTGAACGGCATACAGTCCTGCTTGCTCACCCATGTTCTTCTCATCCTGGTTACAACACGCCTGTTGTTCCTCGGAAGTGCTGTTAGCACAGTCTACACTTGCCCGTGTTCTGGGGTTCAGTAATGTCAGCTGTTCCCCTGCTGTGTGAACGGCAACAGTCCTGCTGCCTCCACCATGTTCTCTTCTCATCCCTGGGTTCATACCGCAGTTGTTTCTCGGAAGTGCTGTTAGCACAGTTAACTTGCTCCTGTGTTACTGGGGTTCAGTAATGTCATGCTGTTCCCCTGCTGTGTGAACGGCAACAGTACTGCTGCCTCCACCATGTTCTCTTCTCATCCCTGGGTTACAACACCGCCATGTTGTTTCTCGGAAGTGCTGTTAGCACAGTCTACACTTGCTCCGTGTTACTGGGGTTCAGTAATGTCAGCTGTTCCCCTGCTGTGTGAACGGCAAACAGTCCTGCTGCCTCCACCTGTTCTCTTCTCATCCCTGGGTTCAACACCGCCAGTTGTTTCTCGGAAGTGCTGTTAGCACAGTCTACACTTGCTCCTGTGTTACTGGGGTTCAGTAATGTCAGCTGTTCCCCTGCTGTGTGAACGGCAAACAGTCCTGCTGCCTCAACTTTAATTTCCATGGGTACCTTCTGCTACCCATCCGGGTTCCAGTACCGTCAGCTGGTTCTCCGCAGTGCCTTTGGCCTAGGTGCCTCCATGTCGGTATCCGAGTTCCAGCAACGTCTGCTGGTCCTTGGTAGTGCTTTGGAGCACAGGTACCTCCTGCTTAGTAACCCTGTCCCAGTAACGTCAGCTGGTCCTCGGTTGTGCCATTGGCTCTTTTCCTTCTGCTGACCCTCCGGGTTCCAGCACAGTCAGCTGGTCCTCATTACTTTCATTGGCTCTTGTACCTTCTGCTACCCATCCGGGTTCCAGTACCGTCAGCTGGTTCTCCGCAGTGCCTTTGGCCTAGGTGCCTCCATGTCGGTATCCGAGTTCCAGCAACGTCTGCTGGTCCTTGGTAGTGCTTTGGAGCACAGGTACCTCCTGCTTAGTAACCCTGTCCCAGTAACGTCAGCTGGTCCTCGGTTGTGCCATTGGCTCTTTTCCTTCTGCTGACCCTCCGGGTTCCAGCACAGTCAGCTGGTCCTCGTTACTTCCATTGGCTTTTGTACCATCACCAACAGGACAAAGAAGGTTAAGACAAACTACAAGATACAGAACAAGAGACAGAAGAACAATAAGCAGAAGATCAAAAAGCAGAAGAACATTAAGTATAAGACCAAAATGAAGAGCAAAATATATGCTCTAAATTCTAAGCAGAAGAAGACTAAGCAGTGTATGGGGGTGAGTCCGTTCCTCCTCGTGGTGCCCCTGGAAAATGCCTGATGCTGCTGCAGGCTAAACTGAACGCGGACAAATACTGTTGTAATTAAAATCTTTCGTGACAGCAAGAACGGAAGGATGAAAATTCAGAGTTTTACAGATTACAAGTACAGGAATGTCTGTCACAAATAAGAATATGATGAAAAGGATGAATAGGAAGAACATGAAGAAGTAGAATATGAAGAATAATAACTGTTTAATAAGAACAATATAAGTAATGTTAACAAAAAGATGAATAGCAAGAAGTTTTAGAAGATTAATAAGGTGAAGATGAAGAATAATTTGATGAGAAAGATGATGCTGCTGAAAATTATGAAGGAGAAAGTGTGTGAAAAGTTAAAAAGGTGAAGACCATGGAAGTTGTGAAACAGACATATTTGCCAAAATAGAAAAAAGGTTAACAACATTGTCAATTTGTTCGTCAATCCGAACGTATTTCCTAAAAAAAAAAAATTAATGCTATTCCATTGGATTGGGTCAAACATCTATGCCTTTAATGTCTCCTCAACCTCCCCCAATACATTCTACATTAGTCTTTGTTGTTTTCCTTCATGTACAATTAACCAACAAGGCAAGAATGGGTTTTTTTTAATTTCGATATTTTGTTCCCATAGACTTACATGGGACTTCCGGTATCGGTATCGGGTATCGCCGATATTTTAGTGATATCGGCGATACCATTACGATTCCGATACTTTAGGATATCGGAAAGTATCGCTCAACTCTAGTCGTGGCCGCTGTTACCAGGAGTGGGAGCGCTGAAGCCCAAGGAGCCTCGCGGAGGTCCGACGGTTTCCCCCTCTCTGACCAAGTGGCTGCCGAGTCAGACAGTAGCCAGGAGACAGATCCCGGGGAACTGACAGAGGACATGGCAGTTTCATCAATTCTTGCCATATTAAGTCAGGGATTTCAGGCAGCGTTGGAAGCTGACCGTAGCCTGAAGACTCTCAAGGAACAGGCGGCACAGCCTCCCCTGGAGTCCGACCGCGAGCGAGTGGTTTGGGACCAGGGACGGCTGTACCGGGTAACGGTCCAGCATGGTTCACCGGAGGCGTGGCCCAGGGACCGACAGTTAGTGGTACCCCATCCGTTCAGGGCGGAATTGTTGCGGATCGCACATGAGATTCCAATGGCCGGACACCTAGGGATCACTAAAACCAGGGCCAGGCTAGCTCAGCATTTCTACTGGCCCGGAATGAGGACCGAGGTGATAGCCTACTGCCGTTCGTGTGACACCTGTCAGAGGGTGGGGAAGGCGGGGCCGCGCCCCAAAGCCCCACTGGTAACTCTGCCCATCATCGAAGAGCCTTTCTCGAGGGTGGCTGTGGATCTCATTGGACCTCTGTCCACTCCCAGCCGCTCCGGGAAATGCTTCATACTAACGGTAGTGGACTATGCCACCCGGTACCCGGAGGCGGTAGCTTTGTCGTCCATTCGGGCCGACAAAGTGGCCACTGCCTTACTGGAGATTTTCTCCAGAGTGGGGTTTCCCGAGGAAATGCTCACCGACCGAGGGACCCAGTTCATGTCGCAGCTGATGGAGTCTCTCTGCAAGCAGGTACAGGTGCAACATCTGGTGGCCAGCCCGTATCACCCACAGACCAATGGCTTGTGTGAGCGGTTCAATGGCACCCTAAAGCAGATGCTGAAGATGTTGGTCGACTCCCACGGGAGAGACTGGGAGCGGTATCTCCCACTGTTTGCCTACCGGGAGGTCCCACAGGCCTCAACGGGGTTCTCCCCCTTTGAGCTCCTGTACGGGTGACGTGTACGGGGGCCCCTTGCTCTGGTGAAGGAAGCATGGGAAGGGGATTTAGCCACCCCTGGAGTGTCGGTCATTGAGTATGTCGTGCGCTTCCGGGACCGAATGATGGCCTTGACGCGGCTGGTGCATGACAATATGGCCCAAGCTCAGGCTGACCAGAAGCGATGGTACGACCAGAATGCTTGTGAGTGGACCTACCAGGTGGGTCAAAAGGTGTGGGTACTGGTCCCCGTACCCCAAAACAAGCTTCAGGCGGCCTGGGAGGGTCCATACCTCGTGCACGAGCAGCTCAACGCCGTCACCTACCTGGTCACCCTGGACCACGCCCGTGGAAGGAGGAAGGCCTTCCATGTGAACATGATGAAGGCCCATCATGAGCGGGAGGCTTATGCCCAACCAGTGTGCAACCTTTCAGAGGACAGAGAGTCAGAAATCCTTCTGGATCTGCCACCCTAGCCAAAGAGAGGGTGCGGTAGGGCGCATGGGGGAACACAGGAAAGTGATACCCCCTAGCGCCCTCAAAAGCAGGGAGGTGTAAGGAAAGGGACGTCGCCATTTTGTATAGGGCCTATACCAGCCTCCATTTTGTCAGTTCACAGAGCCACAAACTTTTAACTACACAGGGCCTATTAGCATATCCAGTACGACCGGTTTTGATGTCCACTAGGAATCAAAGGGGCTTTAGCATGCTAATTACTTTAGGCCAGTGTCTGAATAAGATGGTCAGTCGTATGGTAAATAGCTCAAGCTCAAGCCCTTGTTTCCTGCTCCATATGAATTGCAGGCCAGTTAATATGCGTGCTTCAAAGCAAAAGGGAAGGGCCTAGCAGGTTTAAGAATTGTAGCCATGTACAGGGTGGTCATTCCATTTCACACACAGAAGCCAAGAAGATGGTCTAGGAAAGGACCACAAGAAAACGGATTTGTCTTGCCAAGGGTGCAGCAACATATGCTTTGGGGACTATCCAGTAGCTGAAGACTGTTACCTGGGAATGGCAAAGCCCCTGCCTTCCCATGACCATACTACAACCTGGTAATATTGATCTATAGCTAATACCTTTAAGCCTTGTACATTATTGTTGTATTTTTTTACTCTGACTGCAAATCCATTGTAATTATGTTGTATAGCTTTACTGTATATTTCTGTAATTATCTAGTGCGCCCTTAAGGCAAATTAAACCATAAAATTAATCTTGGGCTGATGCTTTTACTCTGATCACGAATCTTAGAATACCCAGTGGGTAACAGGACACCTTCCCCGGCGGCCATTTGCTCTAGGTGCAGTTCCCTTACTGACCTGAGAGACAAAGGGGGCGCCGGAGAGCTGTACCTGTGGAGTTACGTCCCATTGGTGACGTGGGAGGAAAGGGGTCGTCCGTCACATGTGGTAGCGGCGGTGGAATCAGAAGCTGTGATTCCCGGGCTACCGTGTGGCGGTCGGCTTAGTTCCTCACAGGGGCTTTCTATGTTCTTTGGGGATCTGCTCCAGGGCAGATAGCTTTCCTCTTTCTATCTTTAGGTGTAGTTAGTTTCTCAGGCTGTGACGAGGCGTCTAGGACCAACGTAGGAACGCTCCACGGCTGCCTCTAGTTGTGGTGGTTAGTCAGGGTACTGCAATCTCATAGTTTCCAACTGCTCTGGTGTATTTCCTTTTTGCCTGCTCTCCTCAGCTACCAAATCATAACAGGACACTGAGAACCTGGTGATGCTTTTTTGAGTGATGAACACGCCCGCCGTCTTTCAACACTTTATAAATTACATCTTTAGTCACCTGGTAGGCAGAGTTGTGGTAATCTACCTGGGTGACATATTCATTTATTCACCTGACCTTGAGTCACATGAGGTACATGGTAGGCAGGTCTTTTGTATACTCAGAGACAATAAATTATATATGTCAAACCCAAGAAGTGTATCTTCTCGGTTGAGGTGATCACTTTCCTTTGATATGTGTTGTCTTCCATCAGTTTTCGCATGGATTCGGCAAAAGTCCGGGCGGTATTGGATTCAGATCGTCCTGAGGATTTGAAGGTATTGCAAAGGTTTTTAGGTTTCGAAAACCACTACCGTAAGTTCATAAAAAACTTTTCGGTTGTAGCCAAACCTCTTATGGATATGACTAGAAAGGGGACTAGGAAGGGGAAGGACTTCTCCAAGTGGTCTAATCCTGCCAGGGAGGCATTTGATACTTTGAAGGTGTTTTTCATCTGCGCTGATCCTTATACAGCATTGACATGTCTCATAATTTCATCGTTGAGGTCCATGCATCTGAGGTGGGAGTGGGGGCTCTATTGTCACAGGGTGCTTCTCCTGGTAAATGACAATCATGTGCTTATTTTTCTAAGAAACTGTCTCCTGTTGAAAAAAATTATGACATTGGTAACAGGGAATTCTTAGCAATCAAATGGGCTTTTGAAGAGTGGCGTCATTTTTTGGAGGGAGCGGTTCATCCTGTTATGGTAATCACTGATCATAAAAATCTGGTATGTTTGGAATCGGTGAAACGTTTTACACCTCGACAGGCAAGATGGGCATTGTCCTTTACCAGGTTTAACTTTTTTGTCACATACAGTGAGGAAAATAAGTATTTGATTCCTTTCTAATTTTGTAAGTTTGCCCACTGACAAAGACATGAACAGTCTATAATTTTAAGGGTAGGTTAATTTTAACATTGAGAGATAGAATATCAAAAATAAAATCCAGAAAATCACATTGTATAAATTATATACCGTATATACTCATGTATAAGCCGACCCGTGTATAAGCCGACCCTCCTAATTTTGCCACAAAAAACTTGGAAAACTTATTGACTCGCGTATAAGCCGGGTGTATAAGTTGCCATCCTGCTCTGTGCTCCCTCATCCAGCTCTGTGCGCCCCCATTCTCCTCTGTGCTCCCCTCTTCCTGCTCCATTATCCTGTCCTGCTCCGTGCTTTCCATCCTCCCCCGTCCTGCTCCGTGCTGCCCCATCCAGCTCTGCACTCCCCCATTCTCCTCTGTGCCCACCCCTGTCCTGCTCCGTGCTCTCCGTCCTCCCCCGTTCTGTTCCGTGCTCTCTGTCCTCCCCCCCGTCCTGCTCCGTGCTCTCCGTCCTCCCCGTTCTGTTCCGTGCTCTCCGTCCTCCCCCGTCCTGCTCCGTGCTCTCCGTCCTCCCCCCGTCCTGCTCCGTGCTCTCCGTCCTCCCCCGTTCTGCTCCAGTGCTCTCCATCCTCCCCTCGTTCTGCTCGTGCTCTCCGTCCTCCCCCCCATCCTGCTCCATGCTCCTTGTCCTCCTCCATGCTCCCCCCATCATACTCACCCTCCCCGTGCCATCGCTGAACGTCCCGGCCGGCAATCCAGCGTTCTCCCCGGCTTCCTGCAGCTCTCCCCGGCTTCCTGCAGCTCTCCAGCGCTGAGCGGTGACGTAATGCCGCTCATTAAGGCCATGAATATGGAGGCCACGCCCATGGGAGTGGCATCGCGTCCATATTACATGACCTTAATGAGCGGGTATTACGTCACCGCTCAGTGCTGGAGAGCTGCAGGAAGCCAGGGAGAACGCAGGATTGCAGCGTTCAGCGATGGCACGGGGAGGGTGAGTATGATGCCCCAGCCACCGGCTCCTGCCGCCGCATCCCCTCCCCCTCTGGTTTCTGCCCTATGACTCATGTATAAGCCGAGGGGGCATTTTCAGCACAAAAAAAGGTGCTGAAAATCTCGGCTTATACATGAGTATATACAGTAAATGTATTTGCATTTTGCAGTGAGAAATAAGTATTTGATTCCTCTGGCAAACAAGACTTAATACTTGGTGACAAACCCTTGTTGGCAAGCACAGCAGTCAGATGTTTTATGTAGTTTATGATGAGGTTTGCGCACATGTCAGGAGGAATTTTGTTCCACTTCTCTTTGCAGATCATCTCTAAATCATTAAGATTTTGAGGCTGTCGCTTGGCAACTCGGAGCTTCAACTCCCTCCATAAATTTTCTATGGGATTAAGGTCTGGAGACTGGCTAGGCCACTCCATGACCTTAATGTGCTTCTTTTTGAGCCACTCCTTTGTTGCCTTGGCTGTATGTTTTGGGTCATTGTCTTGCTGGAAGACCCAGTCACGACCCATTTTTCATGTCTTAGCAGAGGGAAGGAGGTTGTCACTCAGGATTTATAGTACATGGCTCCATCCATTCTCCCATTCATGCGGTGAAGTAGTCCTTGTCATGGTCTGCTGAGTTTCTGGGATTAGGTGGTTTTAGGGTTAACCGGGATGGCCTCACTCTGGGATTCTGGGAGGCTTTTTATAGCCTCATTGTGGGGCCATTCTCTGTTGCTTATACTCTCACCCTTGGCCAAGTGTGTTTGACTCTGTTGTGCTTGTGCCAGTGCTTTGTGCCTGTGGCACGTTTCATCTGTCTGATTCTCATTTGGCTGTGTCCCTGTTTCGAGTTTT
Source organism: Oophaga sylvatica (assembly GCA_033576555.1). Taxonomy (NCBI): domain Eukaryota; kingdom Metazoa; phylum Chordata; class Amphibia; order Anura; family Dendrobatidae; genus Oophaga; species Oophaga sylvatica. The sequence continues at coordinate 50,486,153 of JARQOD010000001.1, forward strand.
GCCTGCCCTTTTGTACTCTGCTGCTCTCTCCGTGTATGACCCTTTGGCTATGTCCTGACTACTCTCTGCCTGCTTCTCTTGTACTTCGTCACTCTCTCTGTGTACGACCCCTTGGCTACGTTTTGACTATGCTCTGGCTGCTCCTCTTGTACTTTGTCGCCATCTCCGTGTATGACCCCTTGGTTATGTCCTGACTATCCGTTCTGTCTATGCCCCTTTATAACTTTGTCCCGTAGTTATCCTTCTAGGAGTTTTCCTTCACCTCCTAGCTCTCTGGAGCTTAGGCCACGCCCCCCAGCAGTCACGTGCTTCAGGTCCTCTGGCCTGAAGCATTCTCTATCTGTTACTGCTTCCTCTGAGAGACCTGTGGCCTGCTCCGCCCCTTGGCAGTCACATGCTTCAGGTCCTGGTTGTCTGAAGCACACATCTTCCCTGCTGCTCCTCCGCTCCACAGGTATCTTTGGGCACAGTTTGTTTACTCAGGACACACGCACTGGCTCAGTGAGCAAGTATAGTGCAGTGTTCCTGACAGTCCTGTGCTCTTAGCAGAGAAACACCCCCAAAAAAAGTTTCCACCTCCATGCTTGTTCTTTGGGTCATAGGAAGCATTTCTCTTCCTCCAAACACAGCGAGTTGAATTAATGCCAAAGAGCTCAATTTTTTTCTCATCTGACCACAGCACCTTCTCCCAATCACTCACAGGATCAGCCAGGTATTCATTGGAAAACTTCAGATGGGCCTGCACATGTGTCTTCTTGAGCAGGGGGACCTTGCGGGCACTGCAGGATTTTAAACCTTTACGGTGTAACGTGTTACCAATGGTTTTCTTGGTAACTGTGGTCCCATCTGCCTTGAGATCATTAACAAGTTCCTATTGTGTAGTTTTAGGCTGATCTCTCACCTTCCTCATGATCAAGGATATCCCACGAGGTGAGATTTTCCATGGTGCCCAAGATCAATGTCAATTGACAGTCATTTTGTATTTAATTCATTTTCTTACTATTGCACCAACAGTTGTCTCCTTCTCACCCAGCGTCTTATGTATGGCTTTATAGCCCATTCCAGCTTTGTGCAGGTCTATTATCTTGTTCCTGACATCTTTATAAAGCTCTTTGGTCTTGCCCATGTTGTAGAGGTTAGAATCTGACTGATTAATTGAATCTGTGAACAGGAGTCTTTTATAAAGGTGACTATGTAAGATAGCTGTCTTTAATGCAGGTAACTAGTTGATTAGGAGCGTCTAACTGGTCTGTAAGGAGCCAGAAATCTTAACCCCTTTTTGTCATCGGACGTACTATTCTGTCCATGGTACCTGGGCCCGTATGACCATGGACGGGATAGTACGTCACATGCGATCGGACGCGCTCCCAGGGGAGCGCGTCCGATCACAGCCGGGTGTCAGCTGATTATCACAGCTGACACCCGGAACTATGTGCCAGGAGTGGTCACGGACCGCTACTGGCACATTAACCCCATGTTTGATCGCAGTGTATCGGGGGCACAGGGAGGCATCGCGCAGAGAGGGGGCTCCCTGCGTGCTTCCCTGAGACCCTCAGAGCAGCGCGATGTTATCGCGTTGTTCCGAGGGCCTTCTCCCTGCAGGATCCCGGATCCAAGATGGCCGAGGGGTCCTTCCGGATCCTGCAGGGAGGTGGCTTCCTCAGTGCCTGCTGAGAGCAGGCTCTGAGAAAGCCTGCTGTACTGCCTGTGAGATCGCCGATCTGACGCTATACAGTGATGTCCCACCCTGGGACAAAGTAAAAAAGTTAAAAAAAATAAAAATCACATGTGTAAAAAAAAAATCCTAAATAAAGAAAAAAAAATATTCCCCAATAAATTCATTTCTTCATGTAAATAAAAAAAAAACAATAAAAGTACACATATTTAATATCGCCGCGTCCGTAACGACCCGCCCTATAAAATAGTCCCATTAGTTAACCCCTTTAGTAAACCCCTTAAAAAAAACAAGGCAAAAAACAATGCTTTATCATCATACCGCTGAACAAAAAGTGGAATAACGCGCGATCAAAAAGGCGGATATAAACATGGTACCACTGAAAACGTCATCTTATCCCGCAAAAAACAAGCTGCCATGCAGCACCATCAGCGAAAAAATAAAAAAGTTATAGCTCGCAAAATAAAGCGATGCAAAAATAATTATTTTTTATATAAAATTGTTTTATTGTATAAAAGCGCCAAAACATAAAAAAATGATATAAATGAGGTATCGCTGTAATCGTACTGACCCGAAGACTAAAACTACTACTATAAATGCCCCCCCAAAAGAAATTCATGAATTCCTGATTTTTGTTCATTCTAACCTCCCAAAAATCGTAATAAAAAGCGATCAAAAAATGTCAAGTGTCCAAAATTGGTACCAATAAAAACATCAACTCGTCCCGCAAAAAATAAGACCTCACATGACTCTGTGGGCCAAAATATGCAAAAAATTATAGCTCTCAAAATGTGGTGATGCAAAAACTATTTTTTGCAATAAAAAGTGTCTTTTAGCGCGTGACAGCTGCCAAACATAAAAACCCGCTATAAATAGTAAATCAAACCTCCCTTTATCACCCCCTTAGTTAGGGAAAAATAATAAAATTAAAAAAATGTATTTATTTCCATTTTCCCATTAGGGTTAGGGTTGGGGCTAAAATTAGGGTTAGGGTTGGGGCTAGAGTTAGAATTAGGGTTAGGGTTGGGATTAGGGTTAGGGGTGTGTTAGGGTTAGGTTTGTGGTTAGGGTTATGGTTAGGGTTGGGACTAGGGTTAGGGGTGTGTTGGGGTTAGGGTTGGAGTTAGAATTGGGGGGTTTCCACTGTTTAGGCACATCAGGGGCTCTCCAAATGTGACATGGCGTCTGATCTCAATTCCAGCGAATTCTGCGTTGAAAAAGTCAAACGGTGCTCCTTCCCTTCTGAACTCTGTCATGCGCCGAAACAGTAGTTTACCCCCACATATGGGGTATCAGCGTACTCAGGACAAATTGCAAAATAACTCTTGTGGTCCAATTTCTTCTGTTACCCTTGGGAAAATAAAAAATTGGGGGCGAAAATAACATTTTTGTGGAAAAAAATTATGATTTTTTTATTTTTATGGCTCTACGTTATAAACTTCTGTGAAGCACTTGGGGGTTCAAAGTTCTCCCCACACATCTAGATAAGTTCCTTGCGTGGTCTAGTTTCCAAAATGGGGTCACTTATGGGGGTTTCCAATGTTTAGGCACATCAGGGGCTCTCCAAACGCGACATGACACCCGCAGACCATTCCATCAAAGTCTGCAATCCAAAATGTCAAAACTTCCCTTCCGAGCCCCGACGTGTGCCCATACAGTAGTTTTCTCCCACATATAGGGTGTCAGCGTACTCAGGACAAATTGGACAACAACTTTTGGGGTCCAATTTCTCCTGTTACCCTTGTGAAAATAAAATATTGGGGGCGAAAAAATCATTTTTAAAAAAAAAATGATTTTTTTTGTTTTACGGCTGTATATTATAAACTTCTTTCAAGCACTTGGGGGTTCATAGTGCTCACCACACATCTAGATAAGTTCCTTGGGGGGTCTATTTTCCAAAATTGGGTCACTTGTGGGGTGTTTCCACTGTTTAGGCACATCAGGGGCTCTCCAAACGCGACATGACGCCCGCAGACCATTCCATCAAAGTCAGCAATCCAAAATGTCACTACTTCCCTTCTGAGCCCCGACATGTGCCCATACAGTAGTTTTCTCCCACATATGGGGTATCAGCGTACTCAGGACAAATTGGACAACTTTTGGGGTCCAATTTCTCCTGTTACTCTTGGGAAAATAAAAAATGGGGGACTAAAAGATCATGTTTGTGGGAAAAAATATGATTTTTTTATTTTCATGCTCGGGCGTTATAAACTTTAGTGAAACACCTGGGGGTTCAAAGTTCTCACCACACATCTAGATAAGTTCCTTGAGGGGTCTAGTTTCCAAAATTGGGTCATTTGTGGGGGGTTTCCACTGTTTAGGCACATCAGGGGCTCTCCAAACTCGACATGGCGTCCAGCCAATTCTGCGTTGAAAAAGTCAAACGGCGCTCCTTCCCTTCCGAGCTCTGCCATGCACCAAAACAGTGGTTTACCTTCACATATGGGGCATCAGCGTACTCAGAACAAATTGCACAATAACTTTTAGGGTCTTGTTACTCTTGGGAAAATAAAAATTGGGGTGAAAAGATCATTTTTGTGGAAAAAATATGATTTTTTAAATTTTACAGCTCTACGTTATAAACTTGTGTGAAGCACTTGGAGGTTCAAATTTCTCACCACAGATCTAGATAAGTTCCTTAGGGGGTCTAGTTTCCAAAATGGTGTCATTTGTGGGGGGTTTCCACTGTTCAGGCACATCAGGGGCTCTCCAAATGCGACATGGCGTCCAATCTCAATTCCAGCCAATTTTGGTTGGAAAAAGTCAAATGGCGCTCCTTCCATTCCGAGCTCTGCTGTGCGCCCAAATACTGGTTCACCCCCACTTTTCGGTTATCAGCGTACTCAGGACAAATTGGACAACAACTTTTGTGGTCCAATTTCTCCTGTTACTCTTGGGAAAATAAAAAATTGGTGACTAAAAGATCATTTTTGTGGGAAAAAAATAGGATATTTTATTTTCATGCCCGGGCATTATAAACTTGTGTGAAGCACTTGGGGGTTCAAAGTACTCACCACAGATCTAGATAGGTTCTTTAGGGGGTCTAGTGTCCAAAATGGGGTCACTTTTGGGGGGTTTCCACTGTTTAGGCACATCTGGGCTCTGCAAACGGAACATGTCACCCATCAACGTCTGCATACCAAAACGTTATTACTTCCTTTCCAACAGTTTTTTCCCCCCACATATGGGGTATCAGTGTACTCAGGTCAAATTGGACAACAATTTTTGGGGTCCAATTTCCTTGGGAAAAATCAAAAATTGTTGACTAAAAAATCATTTTTGTGGAAATTTTTTTTTCACACTCAGGCATTATAAACTTTTGTGAAACACTTGGGGGTTCAAAGTGCTGACAACAGATCCAGATAAGTTCCTTAGGGGGTCTCCTTCCCTTCCGAGCCCTGCCATGTTTTTCCCACATATATGGGGTATGGGTTGGCGTACTCAGGAGAAATTGCACAACAACTTTATCTGTCCATTTTCTCCTTTTACCCTTGTGAAAATAAAAAAATGTTTGTAAAATATCAATTTTGGTGCTCCTGTGAAGCACCTGAAGGGTTAATAAACTTCTTGAATGTGGTTTTGAGTACCTTGAGGGGTGCAGTTTTAAAAATGGTGTCACTTTTGGTTTTTTTCTGCCATATAGACCCCTCAAAGTGACTTCAAATGTGAGGTGGTCCCTAAAAAAAATGGCTTTGTAAATTTTGTTGTAAAAATGAGAAATCGCTGGTTAACTTTTAACCCTTATAATTTCCTAACAAAAAAAATTTTGGTTCCAAAATTGTGCTGATGTAAAGTAGACATGTGGGAAATGTTATTTATTAACTATTTTGTGTGACATATTTCTCTGTTTTAAGGGAATAAAAATTCAAAGTTTGAAAATTGCAAAATTTTCAAAATTTTTGCCATATTTACGTTTTTTTTCAAAAATAAACGCAAGTTACATCAAAGGAATGTTACCACTAACATGAAGTACAATATGTCATGAGAAAAGTCTCACAATCGCGAAGATCCGTTGAAGCGTTCCAGAGTTATAACCTCATAAAGAGACAGTGGTCAGAATTGTAAAAATTAGCCGGTCATTAACGTGCAAACCATCCTTGGGGGTAAAGGGGTGGTAGATAGATTCAGTGAAATGTCTCATTTTATCGTTTCACCAGCTTTACCGAACGCCAAATCCTTGATGCAAATTTTCGACAAGGAAATAGTTTGATTACATGGGATCCTAACTGATATTGTTTCTGACCGGGGATACAGTTTGTTTCCAAGTTTTGCATTTTGCACCTGTCTGGTGATACATCTGTCATTTTCCTCTGCGTTTCACCTACAGTCTAATGGGCAGACTGAACGGGTTAACCAGAATCTGGAGACTTACCTCAAGTGAATTGTATATGAAAATCAGGAGGATTGGGTTACTTACTTACCATTAGCCGAATTTGCTGTAAATAATCGTGGTCAGGGATCGACCGGTAAGTCCTAGTTTTTCGGGCATATGGGTTCCATCCTCAGTTTAATTCATTTAATAAAGACCGTCCTTCTGGATTAAGTGAAGAGGAACTGTTTTCATCATCTATTATGTCCGTATGGCAGGAAGTTATTAATAATTTGAGGAAGATGGGATCCAGATATGAGTGTGGCTGATCTGAGCCGTTTGGTGGGTCCAGACCTGTGTGTTGGTGACTTGGTGTGGTTGTCCTCTAGGAACATTAAGCTGAAGGTTCCATCTTAGAAACTGGGTCCCAGGTTTATCGATCTTTATAAGATAGTAGCTATCGTTAATCCTGTAGCATTCTGCCTTAATCTGCCACCTAACTTTAGGATCAATAATGTATTTCATCGATCTCTCCTCAAAAAATATGTTGCATCTTCAGTATTGGCACCGCTACCACTATCTTCTGTCATTGTCGATGGAAACGTGGGAGTTTCAGATAGCAAAAATCTTGGATTCTCATTTTGTCCGTCGGTCGCTTCAGTATCTGGTACATTGGAGGGGGTACGGTCCTGAGGAGAGGATGTGGGTAGCAGCATATGATGTTCATGCAGACAGACTGGTCTTGTCTTTTCATGTGGCACATCCCGATAAACCTGGTCCTGAGGTTCCGGAGGTCCCTGGTAGAAGGAAATACTGTATCAGGGTTACAGCGACAGTGTGGAGCTAGAACACAGCAGCATCTGATTGCTCCTACTCCGGCGCTGAGATGAAGCACTTCTTAATTTTAAATGGTCTTTATTCGTTTTGGCAGAACAGGCATTAATCGGCCATGTTGAAAAACTCTGTGCTTGCAGCTGAGCTCAGTTAGCCACTCCCTTCCCCTTTATAATCTGGGCTCTGATGCATAATGCCTGTTAGAGCTAGCATTTGCTGCATGGCTTCAGGAGGAAGAGGTGTGTGAGTGCCGCTCTCACCGCCTCCAACTCGGGTCCGCCGCTGCTCCCGCTCTGCCGTGCGCCGCTCATCTCCCTGCTCCCTGGCATGCAGACGCATGGCGAGTTCCTCCACTACCGTCGGCTGCGTGCACAGAGCCTTCACGCATGCGCCTTTGGGCCAGGCCGCGCGCACCTGCATTGCCCTTATCTCCCTGCGTGACCTAACCCGGCTGCACTCCCGGTCCAATGGGAGTCAGCCATCAGGTATTTCAGGCCGCCCTCCCTTAGTGGAGGCGCCTGACTATTGAGATGCACACTTTATTCTTAGGCTCCACTATCCACCGCTTGCCGCCGCTAGCCGCCACTAGTCTCTACTAGCCACCGCTAGCCGCTACTAGCCTCCACTTGCCGCCGCTAGCCACCCCTAGCCACCGCTAGCCACCAGTAGCCTCTGCTTGCTGCCGCTAGCCACCACTAGCCTCTGCTTGCCGCCGCCAGCCACCCTAGTGTGTTGACCCGCACCACAATTGTGGATTACCAGAGCAATGGGGTACTCAGAGCCGAGCCCATGGAAGTCTATGGGGTTGTCACAGGTAGCGGTGGCTCGGTCTGTGGCCCTGGCGGTCAGGCGTATGTTTGGGGGAATTATTTACAGGGGACTTGTATATAACAGTTCGTGACGCCACCTGTAGTTTTCTGATCACTAAGACCAGCGCTGCTGTAGATCTCTGAGGGGATGGTGTGGCAGCTAGATGTCGGGTCCCCTACAGGTGGGACTCTTCCCTCAGGGTCTATAGTGATGATGATGTAGTGAAGGTGTGCAGTTAAATGACACAGTCTCACACATTAAAGCTTCTTTCCATACCTTTTACTTTCCAAGATGGTAAAGCAGGTCCCGGGAAGCTGTTGGGGTGGATGGAGGATGCGTTTCAAGGTAACGGCTGAGCAGGTTAGAGGCCTCCTTAACTTTCAACGTAACGAGTCCAACTTGCATGAAGCTAAGTTCACTCAAAAACTCCAGCTAATTCTGTAGCTGTACTGCCCGGTCAGCATGGTGGTCGGAGCCTTCCTTTGAAAGAGCTGGTTGCTTACTGTTGTCCTGCAGAACTCAGAGTTCCCACTCTCCCTGACCCCTGTTACGTACCGACGCTAAGGGCTTGTTCCTGAGACTTGAAGTCCAGCGAACCTCTGGTTGTTCTATCACTACGCTTGAAGCTGTAGCGACACTTCGGTCCTCAGTGACCGGTGAATAGTGCTGACAATCCAATGTCCAAGGCACTTCTATAATTCCTTCCACTGCGCCCTTCGCCCTGCTCGCGCTCTTAACATAAGCACTCTCATCCAAATAGTCACAGTCCTTTCTTCTGACCTTTCTTAGAGCTTGCTCACAGATTCCCAGTTTTCTCCCAGTTCAGGAACACATCATCTGAACTTCACTGTCCTTGGGACAGGCGACTGAAGTACTGCTGCAAAACTCTTCCTCCTCAATATTGTCTCTCGCTTCAGGGTCAGGAACAGCTCTGACTAGGCTAGGATACTATCTCATCCGTACTAGCCTCCACTTTCTGAACTGCTTCACTGCTGACAGGATCTGACACCTGGGCTGAACTGGACTTCTTCCTCCCTCCAAGTCCAGACTAGACTCCTCTGTCCGAAGACAGGAAACAGACTCCTCTGTCCGAAGACAGGAAACTGACTGACTGACTGACTGACTGACTGACTCTGTGGTATGTCACTGCCTTATATACCCTATGGGTGTGTCTAAGTGTGATGAGTGAGTGAATGCATATCAAGCATTAAACCATTACCTGTCCACGCATCCTCCTGGAACAATGTGTACCCTAAATACCAGGGCTACACACTAGCTGTCCTAGCCTTTGCCTGCTACCACTTGTTATCATTTTCTATTGTTGTTCCTAATCCAGTTTTTCCTCCTCTGTGTCTTCCAGTGCCTGTTCCAGTCCTTCCCTCTCCGGGTTTTCCTGCTCCGTCCTCTCCCGTCATCTCCAGTCCCCATTCCCTCCTTGTGTCTCTTCTCAGTCTCCGTACATCTCCCTGAGCCGACCCCCTGGTCCTGGCAGCCGTGGTACTCGAGGTACTCCTAACAATCCCTGTATATGGGGTTGGTCCCACCTGGCGTGCTCGCTCGGGGAGGTTCGGTACCACGGTCCAGTGGGTCCACTCTTGTACCCGCCAGCTTCGGCGTAACAGAATAATCAGACCATGGACCCTGCTGGGGCCTCCGCTCAGAAGGAGCTAGTATTTTTGCGGGAGAATGAGACCCGCATTATGTCTTTCATGAAGACTATGAATTCCCGCTTGTCGGCCTTACAAGCCGCTGATCCCGGTAATGCCACCCAGTTAGCCAGCCTTCAGCAGGAGCTGGTGCAGCAGCGTGATACTCAGGCCCACATTTTGTCCTATATGGCCTCTGTGGATGACCGGTTGCTTTCCTTATAGTCAGCCTCCTCGCAGGCCTCTTCCCGTAACTCTGACTTTGCGTCCCCCCGACTTGGTAAACCGCCTCCATACAGCGGTGACCCCAAGCTCTGCAGGGGTTTTTTAAACCAATGTCGGCTACACTTTGAGCTACTTCCCCAACAGTACCCACCGATCGGGCCAAGATAGCATTTATTGTTTCCCACCTAGAGGGAGAGGCTCTCTCCTGGGTGAAACCCCTTTGGGAGCGGGATGATCCCATTGTTTCCAGTGTCCAGACCTTCATGGACACCTTCTGTAGGGTTTTTGATGAACCTGGGCGACTGGCCTCAACCACAGAGTCCCTCTTTAACCTCACCCAGGGAACGCTCATGGTCGGACAGTATGCAATTCGTTTCCGCACGTTGTCCTCTGAGTTAGGATTGAACAATGAGGCCTTGGTTGAGGCCTTTTGGCGTGTGCTTTCTGACAAAATTTAAAGATGAGCTTGCCGGGCGAGATACTCCGACCACTTTGGAGGATCTCATTTCCTTAGCCAATCGCATAGATTTACGTTTTCATAAGCGCACTCGAGAGGCCGCCAGGGAGAGGAGACCGTTCAGACCATTTTCTTCTCTTCTCAGGCCACCCAGTCCACGTCATCCTGGGCCCTCCGGTGGTTCGGCGCCAGAACCGATGCAGGTGGATCGGGTTAAGATGACAGAGCAACGATGGAGCGAAAGGATTGCGCAAGGCTTGTGCCTATATTGTGGTGGGGCATCCCATTTTCTGCGCTCGTGTCCTGATAAGCCAGGAAACTCTTCCACCTAGGCCAGGTAAGAGAGGCCTCCGTAGCTGTGTCTGATTCCTCTCCTCCCCTTACTCTTTCTGCTTTGATAATTCTGGGACAGAGACATGGCTCAGTAATGGCCTATGTGGATTCGGGCGCGGCAGGGATCTTTATTACGCTTAGGGAGGTAAAGAAGTATCGGATCCCCTTTATCTCCCTGAAGACTCCCCGTTTGATCGCTTCTGTGGATGGTAAACTCCTACAAGAGTCCGTTTCCATGGTGACCGAGGAGGTGGTTCTGCAAGACTGGGCTCTGCACCAAGAGAAGATTGCCTTTTATGTTTTACCCAACCTGTCACATGTATTGCTTCTCGGCCTCCCCTGGCTAAGGACACATGAGCCCGTCAGGGATTGGCGCTCTGGGGAGGTTCTTCGCTGGGGGCATCCGTGTCAAGAAAGGTGCCTTGGGTCTGTCCGGCCTGCTAGTTCAACTCTACCTTCCCTAGGTCCCATAGGATTACCCACCGCGTACTGGTCGTTTGCTGATGTGTTTGACAAAAAGGAGGCTGAGAGTCTTCTGCCGCATCGGCCGTACGACTGCCTCATTGAGCTGCAACCCGGGACCACCCCGCTCAGGGGCCGAATCTACCCACTGTCTCCGGCCGAGACTTCAGCCATGTCTGAATACGTTCTGGAGAACCTTGCTAGAGGTTTTATACGAAAATCCTCCTCTCCCACGGGAGCCGTTTTTTTCTTCAAGAAAAAGAAGGATGGCTCTCTTTGGCCGTGCATCGACTTCCGAGGATTGAACGACATTACGATCAAGAATAAATATCCCCTACCGCTTATCCCTGAACTCTTTGATCGCTTGCGAGGGGCTAGGGTCTTCTCTAAACTAGACCTACGTGGAGCCTACAACCTCATCCGCATTCGCCCTGGCAACGAGTGGAAGACTGCTTTTAATACCCGGGACGGGCTCTACAAATATCTCGTCATGCCCTTCGGCCTCTGCAATGCCCATGCAGTGTTTCAAGAATTTGTCAACGACATTTTCCAGGACCTGCTATACTCCTGCGTTTGTGGTGTACCTTGACGACATCCTCATCTTTTCTCCGGATCTATCTTCCCATAGGAGGAGTGTCTGTTTGGTGCTGCAACGTCTGCAGGAGAACCGCTTCTATGCCAAGATTGAAAAATGCATCTTTGAGCAGTCTTCCTTGCCCTTCTTGGGTTACATTGTTTCGGATTCTGGATTAAAAATGGATCCTGAGAAACTGTCCGCGATTCTGCAATGGCCACGTCCGGTAGGGGTTAAGGCTATTTAACGCTTCCTCGGTTTCGCCAACTATTACCGACAGTTTATTCCGCATTTTTCGTCAGTAATCAAGCCTATCTCGCATCTTACTCGGAAGGGAGTCAACTCCACTGTCTGGTCTCCGGAGGCGGAAGACGCCTTTTTAAGCTTGAAACAAGCATTTGCAGCTGCACCCGTTTTACACCGTCGCGAGGCAAACAAGCCATTTATTCCGGAGGTAGATGCATCTTCCACTGGAGCCGGCACTGTACTCTCTCAGAGGTCATCTTCTGGCCGGCTAGTTGCCTGTGGATTTTTCTCTAAGGCCTTTTCTCCTGCGGAATGTAACTATTCTATTGGGGATCGTGAACTGCTGGCCATAAAGTTGGCTTTGGAGGAGTGGCGCTATCTATTAGAGGGGGCTATCCATCCTTTTACCATTTTCACTGACCATAAGAATCTGGTGTATCTCCAGTCGGCTCAGAGTCTCAACCCCCGGCAAGCCAGATGGTCTCTCTTCTTTGGCCGCTTTGACTTTGAGCTACATTTTTGTCCTGCGCATAAGAATGTCAAGGCAGATGCGCTCTCGGTCCCTTCAGTCCCCAGACTTAGTGGAGGAGCCATCACATATCATTGAACCTGCCAAGATCATCAGAGATGCTCCTGTGAAACTGTCTACTCCACCCCCGGGCAAGACCTTCGTTGTCGAGGCTGATAGAAAGGAGGTTCTATGATGGGGACACTCCTCTAAAATCTCTGGACATGTCGGGGCCAAAAAGACTTTAGGCCTCATTTCTCGATTCTACTGGTGGCCCTCTCTTCGTCAAGATGTGACTGACTTTACTGCCTCTTGTCCCTCCTGTGCCAAGTTCAAGGTTCCCAGATGATTACCTTCGGGGCTTCTGCTTCCCCTACCGATTCCATCGACTCCGTGGCAACACATAGCCCTAGATTTTATCATGGATCTACCTTACTCGTCTGGTTGCACAACTATTCTAGTGGTGGTGGACCAGTTCTCCAAAATGGCCCACTCTGTTCCACTGCCAGGGCTTCCCTCTGCTCCAGAATTGGCAAAAGTCTTCATTCTGCACATCTACCGACTTCATGGGTTTCCACAACAAATTGTCTCGGATCGTGGAGTCCAGTTTACGTCTCGGTTTTGGAAGGCTCTATGTAAACTTTTGGATGAGAAGTTGGATTTCTCCTCAGCGTATCACCCGCAAACCAATGGCCAAATGGAATGGGTTAACCAAGTGTTGGCGTCTTATCTACGTCTTTTCTCCGACGCCCATCAGGATAATTGGGTCTACCTTCTTCCTTGGGCTGAGTTTGCCTATAATAACCATCCTAACGAATCCTCAGCCAAGTCTCCGTTTTTTGTGGTATTTGGGATGCATTCTGGTGTTCCCCTTCCAGTGTCCGCTACTTCCGGAGTGCCTGCAGCCGATTCTGTGACCTTGGAATTCTCCAGAATTTGGCAAGAGACTAAGAAGGCTCTCGAGAGGGCCGGGGATCGCATGAAGAGACATGCCGACAAGAGGCGTTTGGACTCTCCGACTTACCTTCAGGGAGAGAAGGTTTGGCTCTCTGCTAAGTACATTAGGTTGAAGATACCCTCCTGCAAGCTGGGACCTCACTACATCGGTCCTTTTGAAGTAATCAAGCGCATCAACAATGTGGCCTACAAGTTAAGGTTACCTGCCTCGCTTCGCATCCCCAATGCCTTCCACGTCTCTCTCCTTAAGCCTGTTGTTCTGAATCGGTTTCATCCTACCCCAGGCTCCTTCCCGCAACCAGTTAGTACTGACAATGTTTTTGAGGTGAAGGATATTTTGGCCACTAAAAGAGTCAGGGGTAAAACTTTCTTTTTAATCGATTGGAAGGCATTTGGGCCCGAGGAGAGATCCTGGGAACCTCGGGAGAACATCAATGCACCCCATATTCTTAAAGGGTTTTTGTCTAAACTTAGAAAAGGGGGACGTTAGAGAGGGGGTACTGTGAGTGCTGCTCTCACCGCCTCCAACCCGGGGTCCGCTGCTGCTCCCGCTCTGCCGTGCGCCGCTCATCTCCCTGCTCCCTGGCATGCAGACGCCCGGCGTGTTCCCCGACTACCGTCAGCTGCATGCACAGAGCCTTCACGCATGTGCCTTAGGGCCAGGCACCTGCATTGCCCTTGTCTCCCTACGTGACCTAACCCGGCTGCACTCCCGGTACAATGGGAGTCAGCCATCAGGTATTTCAAGCCGACCTCCCTTAGTGGAGGTGCCTGACTATTGAGTTGCATACTTTATTCTAAGGCTCCACTATCCACCGCTTGCCACCGCTAGCCTCTAGTAGCCACCGCTAGCCGCTACTAGCCTCCACTTGCCACCACTAGCCACCCCTAGCCACCGCTAGCCACCACTAGCCTCTGCTTGCCGCCGCTAGCCACCACTAGCCTCTGCTTGCCGCCGCCAGCCACCCTAGCTGCCCTAGCCTTTGCCTGCTACCGCTTGTTATCATTTTCTATTGTTGTTCCTAATCCAGTTTTTCCTCCTCTGTGTCTTCCAGTGCCTGTTCCAGTCCTTCCCTCTCCTGGTTTTCCTGTTCCGTCCTCTCCCGTCATCTCCCCCCCTGGTCTCCATTCCCCAGTCCCTCCTTGTGTCTCTTCTCAGTCTCCGTACATCTGCCTGAGCCGACCCCTGGTCCTGGCAGCCATGGTACTTGAGGTCCCTGAGTCTTCCCCCTAACAATCCCTGTATAGGGGTTGGTCCCACCTGGCATGCTCGCTCGGGGAGGTTTAGTACCACGGTCCAGTGGGTCCACTCTTGTACCCGCCAGCTTCAGTGTAACAAGGTGTTCATATGAGAAGGAGTAGGGTTGGAGGAGTTATCTATGACTGCTGTGTGGTTTGTAAGTGTGGTAATTCCCTTCCCTTCTCTAATTTTGTTTATTCCCCATATTCCACTCCTCGGTGCATTCCTGTTGTATGTGAGTGAATATTTTTCATGCCTGGAGTTTTCTGTTAACCCTTGTTTGTGTAGCCTTGTTTGTCAGGTTGGTGTACTGTGGTGCACAATAGCGCCCCTCTTCCCTGGGTGGGGAAGAGAACAGATGGAGAGCTAATTCTGGAGATAAGGCAAGGGTGGAGGCCCCTGGCATCTTCACCTTCAGAAATATCCCGGGAAATAGGGTAAGCCAGGGCGCCCCCTAGTGGTAGGGTCAGGGAAGGATCCCCTTGTCCCGGGTCACCCGACAGCTGTGTCGTGACACTATCCTATTCCTTCCCCATCTTCAATCATTCTCAAACCACTGCATTCTATCCCATGGCTTACTCATGTTCAGTCCATGGCTTACTCATCTTCAGCCTATGGCATCCTATGCCATCCTTTCCTAATCTTTATTCAATTGCATTCCATCCCATCCCTTCCTTGATCCTCAACCATTCTCAACCCTCTGCATCCTATCCCATCCCTTCCTCATGAGTCATCTTCACCCCATTGCATCGTATCCTTTTCTCATTCTCAACCATTCTCAACCCAATGGATCCTATCCCATTCCTTCCTCATCCTCAGCTATTCTCAACACCCTTCATTATATCCCATCCCTTCATCATCTTCAGCCCATTACATCCTATCCAATCCCTTTCTCATCCTCAACCGTTCCCAACTCCTGCATCCTATCCCATCCACTGCCCATTTTCAGCATCCCGAACCATTCATGTAAGTTGTCAGGTCCCGTAAGTAATGCTGTGTCAAATACTGATACATATGCTTAAATGAAAAATCTATTTGTAACAGTTGGGCAATAACTCATTTAGCTGCATTCATTTTCACTCTTAGGTCGGGGTTTCATTACCGTATGGCATCCGATGATTCTCTCATGCCAGAGCATTGGATGCGATATGCTAATGAGAATCTGTTCTTGCTCTCCTGCGAGTGGGATCCGAGTGTCAGTGCTCTGTGCTCCGATCCTGTCAAATGAGAGAATCGGAGCACAGCTGCGGAGGAGATGGAGAAAGTAATTTCTCCATTTCCTCCATTGCCGGCATCTGCAGGAATCACACTGCAATCATGTGATATCTGAGTGCAGTGCGATGCTTCACATGCACCTATAGACATATAGGTTCGTGCGATCCAATTCTAGGGTGCAATCGCAGCATGCTGAATCGGCATGAGAAAAAAATCGCAGATTTGAGCTGCACCATAGAGAAACATTGGGGCAAGTGCACTAGATTGTTTATCGAATTGCACTTGTCCTATTGCATCGCAAGTGGGAATGAGCCCTTACTCGACTTTCCACAAAAATGTAGGATTTACATAGGGAAAAGAACTCATACTCATGAGTATACTATTCTCCTTTCAGTCTTTCATGGAGCTTTAATACAGCATCCATAGACTTCTGTGGGACATTACAGAAATAGCATATGTCTCCAATTTCACATGTACAAACAAATGTTGCATGTTCCAATGCCTGCTGTGTACCTGTACATGCAGCAAATTTGTTGCAGATTTTCTGCAGTGTATCTGTAGTAACTTCCATGGCAAAATCTGCATGTGTTTGGCTATGTTCACACAGAGGTTTTTTTACATGCATTGTTCTGGCTGAAAAATACACGTCTAAAAATGTTTCTAAAATAGACACAAGGTTTTTGACACGATTTTGTAAGAATACTTGTTTTTTGGTGCCATTTTGATGCACTTTTTGACTCTTATTTTCATGCGTTTTTGCATCCACAGCCAATTTTCAATTTTACACTTTAGGCCGGGATCACAGATGTTACGAAAACGTCCGACGCTCGCATGTGAAATCCCAGCTCTGGCGCCGGCACTCGGGAGTGGAGCGAGCGGCTGCATATAAATACATGCAGCCGCTCGCTCCACTCCCGAGTCCCGGCGCCAGAGCTGGGATTTCACATGCGAGCGTCGGACGTTTTCGTCACATGTGTGATCCCGGCCTTAGTCTTTTCCTCACCATCTTCCAAGAAAATAAGTATAGCTAGACTGGCAACATGAATTATTCATTTTGAATATAAACACTGTTTCTGGAATTAGATTTTTTATAGATTTTTTTGCCTTTTCCAAGAGCTATAACTTTTTTTATTTTGCCATTGACAAAGCCATATTAGGGCTTGTTTTTTTTTGCGGGATTAGTTTTACCATAAAATGTACTGAAGAAAAGGAAACAAGCTTCTAAGTGGAATGAAATTGTGAAAAAAGTGAAAAAAAAAATTCTACTGGTTAACCCCTTCCTTACCAATGACGGGATAGTACGTCATCGGTAAGGATCCCCTGCTTTGAGGTGGGCTCCGGCGGTGAGCCCACCTCAAAGCTGCGACATGTCAGCTGTTATAAACAGCTGACATGTGCCCGCAATAGGCGCGAGCGGAATCACGATTCGCTCGCGCCCAGGGCCGGCTCCAGGTTTTTATGGGCCCCGGGCGAAAGAGCCTCAGTGGGCCCCTTTAACACAGACCACGATTCATGATGCACAGATACTGCAGAGAAATATAGGTACAGTACAATGCCAAATACTTCACTTCTTCCATTACATGAGTGATATCTATTGTAAATTGTACAATAGCTCAAAAACCGCCAAATCCTCACAGCGCACAGTACAGACTGGACAGTACAGTCCTCCATACAATATTATGGGCACCACAGTCTCCCCCTTATCACCCATATAATACCCCATGCAGGATGTCACCCCCCATATAATGCTCCATACAGAATACTGGACCCAATATAATGCTCTATACAGGATACTGGTCCCCATATAATGCTCCATACAGGATACTGGTCTCTATATAGTGCTCCATACAGAATACTGGACCCAATATAATGCTCCATACAGGATACTGGTCCCCATATAATGCTCCATACAGGATACTGGTCCCCATATAATGCTTCATACAAAATATGGAGCTCTCCTCTGCGCTGTACTGCGTTCTGCACTGTTACGGCTCAGGAAAGGGCGCTGTGGAAAGACTCCCCATTATCATCATGATTTCCTCCCCATCATCATCATTGCCTCCTTATCATCATCATTGCCTCCCCATTATCATCAATGCCTGCCCATCATCATCATCTCCTCCCCATCATCATCAATGCCTGCCCATCATCATCATCTCCTCCCCATCATCAATGCCTGCCCATTATCATCATGGCCTCCCCATCATCATCATCTCCTCCCCATCATCAATGCCTGCCCATTATCATATCCTCCCCATCATCATCATCATGGCCTCCCCATTATCATCAATGCCTGCCCATCATCATCATCGCCTCCCCATCATAATTATCACCTCCCCATCATCATCAATGCCTCCCCATTATCATCAATGTCTCCCCATCATCATCATCCCTCCCCATCATCATTATCGCCTCCCCATCATCATCAATGCCTGCCCATCATCATCTTCTCCCCATCATCAATGCCTGCCCATTATCATCAATGCCTGCCCATTATCATCAATGCCTGCCCATTATCATCAATGCCTGCCCATTATCATCATCTTCTCCCCATCATCAATGCCTCCCCATTATCATCAATGCCTGCCCATTATCATCAATGCCTGTCCATTATCATCAATGCCTGCCCATTATCATCATCTTCTCCCCATCATCAATGCCTCCCCATTATCATCAATGCCTGCCCATTATCATCAATGCCTCCCCATTATCATCAATGCCTGCCCATTATCATCAATGCCTGCTCATCATCACACACAGACAGCACAAGCACTCTCTCACATACATACACACACACATACACACACACACACACACACACACACAAAGCACCGCACTACATACACACAGAGACACACACAGAGACGTCTTACCTGTTCAGCGTCCGCGCTCTCTGCCACAGCCGGCCGCTGAATGATGACGTCATTCAGCGGCGCTGCTGTGAGAGGAAGCGCCGGCACCCCCTGGAGCCCGGAGCTGCGGCAGCGGAGGCACGGGAGAGGTAAGTATTGTGACAGCTGATGCCGGGGCCCTGAGCAAGCGGGGGGGGCCCAGTGGCGGCGCTGACACCGCTCTCCTCCGCTAACGGGCGCGGGGGTGCCAGACGGCGAGTGGGCCCCCCGCCTGCTCAGGGCCCAGGCACTTGCCCGGGTGTGCCGGGTGCTGACGCGGGCCCTGCTCGCGCATATTAACTTTTTAAAACCCGCTGTCAAAGCTGACAGCGGGCATTTAACTAGAGCTTCCGGCTGCCGGGCTGAAAGTGAGTGCATCGCCAACCCCGTCACGTGATGGGGGGGTCGGCGACATTTTGCTTTGACAACCAGAGGTCTCACAGAGACCTCTATGGTTTTTGCCAGCATATTGCTGTGAGCGCCGCCTGGTGGTCGGCGCTCAAAGCAATGCAGTAAACCTGCTACATATGGACGATCTGCTCATCGCCCATATGTAGCAGAGCCGATCGAGTTGTGCATGCTTCTAGCCTCCTATGGAGGTTATTGAAGCATGCCAAAAGTAAAAAAAAAAGTGTTTAAAAATTAAAAAATATTAAAAAAAAATAAAAGTTCAAATCACCCTCTTTCGCCCAAATCAAAATAAAACAATAAAAGAAAAATCACACATACACATACTAGGTATCACCGTGTTCAGATTCCGTGTTGAGATCTATCAATAAAAAAAAGGTTTAACCTGATAGCTACACGGCGTAGCGAGAAAAAAATTAAAAATGCCAGAATTACGGGGTTTTTTTGGTCGCCGCGACATTGCATTAAAACGCAATAACGGGCGATCAAAAGAACGAATTTGCACAAACATGGTATCATTTAAAATGTCAGCTTGGTACGCAAAAAGCAAGTCCTCACCCGACCCCAGATCACGAAAAATGGAGACTCTATGGGTCTCGGAAAATGGCGGTATTTTTTTTTTTTTTTAGCAAACTTTGGAATTTTTTTTCACTATTTAGATAATAAAGAACCTAGACATGTTTGGTGTCTATGAACTCGTAATGATCTGAAGAATCATACTGGCAGGTCAGTTTTTGCATTTAGTGAACCTAGCAAAAAAGTCAAGCAAAAAACAAGTGTGGGATTTCACTTTTTTTGCAATTTCACAGCACTTGGAATTTTTTTTCCCGTTTTCCAGTACATGACATGGTAAAACCAATGGTGTTGTTCAAAAGTACAACTCGTCCCACAAAAAGTAAGCCCTCACATGGCCATATTGATGGAAAAATAAAAAAGTTATGGCTCTGGAAAGAAGGGGAGCGAAAAACGAAAACGAAAAATCGAAAAAAGCTCTGGGAGTGAAGGGGTTTTCTGCAGCAAAAACGCTTAAAAAATGCATGCATGAAGCATCCTATTATTTAGAATGATTTCCGCAACTTTTGCACACATGGTGCGTTTTTTTCTGCAAAAAAAACGCATCGCGGAAAAAAACACAGCATGTTCATTAATTTCGCGGAAAATTTGCGGATTTCCCGCTATATTATTGACCCTGGGATGTTCAGGAAAAAAAAAGCAAAAAATTTGCAAAAAAAACGCAAATAAAACGCGATAAAAACGCATCCGGATTTCCTGGGAAAAAGTCCGGTTTTTCTCAGGAAATTTCAGCAAACATTGTGTGCACATAGCCTAAAAGAGAACTTTTCACATCACTTTGCCCTACTAAACTGCCCACTATGCAGTACAGGTCATGTAATGTACAGTACATCGCTGTAATATGTGTCTATAAAGCTCAATGTCCCCAGTATATAAGTAAATAAAAACATTTAATCTTTACTTACCTTCTATGTAAATCCTTCCAGACATATGGATGGCACTTTCAGCCCACCATTCAAACTGCGTTGGGCGTAAGTACAGCAAGAGGAACGTGACTGGACTGATATCCAGAGCCACATACATGACTGGAAGCCAGGAATTTATATAGAAGATTAAAAGTGTTTTTTTTAACTATATACTGAGGCCATTTAGCTTTACAGATGTTAGAGATGCACATCACATGACCTATACTGCTTTAGCAAAATGAAGTGACCGTCTTCAATTAAGTTACGAAAAAAAACAGAATAGTTTTTTTTTTATTTCTTTTTTATTGCATTTTTTGAGAGAGGGATGGTAATTTGATTATTTTTTCTTTACGGACTCTAACATATGAGTTAATTAATTTTATGTTTTGATATCAAATATGTTTATTTTTTTACTTCCTAATGTTTAATGGTGGAAAGGGATTTTTTTTGTGTATTTTTTTTTTAAATTTAATTATTTACTTTTTATAATCACATAATGGACCTGCGATTGTCTGATCACAAATACTACATGCTACAATACTATAGTATTGCATTAAATAGTGAAAAGGGAGGTTTCCTATCAACCTGTGGCTGCGTTTCACAGGAGGACTTAGGTGGTAACCCATCAGTGCCCCATGAGTGTTTTACATGAAGCCGATTTAAAAGGCACTATGAGTGATTAACAGCGGCATTTATATAGTTAAAAGCAGTGATCGGAGCTCAGCTCCAGTCACTGCTGTTACACACTGATTCCCGCTATGTAATATATACTGCATGCAGAGGCATAGCTAGGGGTTTAGCTCAGGGAGGGCGAAACATCTGAGTGGGCCCCTAACTAGGTAACCCTGATTACAACTATGGTGGTGTAGCGCCCCTGAGGGTTCAGTCGCCACAGAGGTATTGCACCTCATCCAGAGATGTGATACTCCACTCTCAGGTAAGGAGGGAGCACCACCCAGGACTCTAACACCTGCACCCAACACAGACTATAGCAGCTGGGCACGTACCCTACTGGAGGATGGTCTCATCCCAGGCTGGGTAGTAAAGAGTGCATGGGTGGGTGGAGTTAGTAAGAAGGATGGGAAATGAAGCTTTAGAAAGCAAGACACAGAATCTAGTCAGACAGTCTGGGAGGGGACTTGGAGCTGGTTGGAGCTCAGCCACAGACAGAGAACGTGAGAGAGAGGGAAGCATAGAAGGAAGCTTCTGGAAGGAGAGAAGGGGTCCTAGGGGCACGGATGATGAGTGATTCAATTGTGGAGGGACCAGGTCGCAGAAGGGACTCGGCCCCTAGCCTAGTGGAGAACTTTAAGACTCAGCTAGCAAGCCGACTGCTGTGGCAACTTTAGGGGTCACAGACACTAACCACATTCATCTTCTCTGGACAGGCAGCTATATAGAATCAAGGAAACACAGAGAAGACATTATCCGACGGGATTGGCAGCAGCCGATCTGGGACACTGTTTGTGGGGTGCGGGAAAGGAAGCGGGAGTGGGAATCAGCACAGTGAGACGGCCAGTGAAAGGAACATATTGAAAGGAGTCCTGGAAAGGTGTATCCCAATCTACCTGGGAGTTTGCTGAGCCCCTCACCTGGAGGACACTGTACCAAGCGGGAATCTGTGCTGCAAACAGAACTGTGAGTAAAGCTTTGGAAACTGCATCTGACTGTGTCCTCTCAAGTTCTTCCTGCAAAACACACTCCACTCTGCTACATCTCCCAGCACCATTACTCTCTACAACATCTCTCTGCCTTGGAACAATAAGCTTCACCTGTGGGAAACTATTCCAACTCTGCTGCATCACACCATCTGTCCCAGAGGATCTGCACTGCAGCACTGGTCACCTCTGACCAGAAACCACAGGTGGCGTCACGAACACTCTCTTACAAACTCTTATCATCCCCTGTAAATATTCCCCTTTTATTGGACGCCCAGGGCCATGGACCAGGTCACTGCTGCTGTGACACATCCCTTTAGGACACCGGCCCGGTACCGAGTATCCCACTGCCCTGGCAGGCGATCCAGTGACGCACCCTAATACTGAAAATAAATCTCTATAAAAAAAACCACTGTTATTACAGACATATGGTTCTACAGTAGATACCACTACTGCAGAACATATATATCAGATTACAGCACAGTTATAGATGGTTAATTACAGCTGACATTATTTCTGATGGAAACGTTCACTTTTCCCGTCTTTTCCATCTGGCCCAGACTGACACAACAATTTCTCCAGCCGGGACTCGGCTGCAAAGATTACAAAAAAAACACATATGATTTCTCACATTTGCAGCCCCGTTACCATCTATTCCCTGCCTGCACAACCTCCTCATCCTACTGATACCCCAATACTGAACTATGTCTGCCGTATGTGTCCCTATTAATGCACCTGCTGTACAAAAACATGGCTCCTCTTACTGCCCCACATAGTAATGCCACCTCTGTGCCACTGTGAAAACAATGTCCACATTTAGTCTGTTGAAAGAAATAATGCCACTTTTAATGGTAACAAAACTCTGAGTCCCCCTATAAAATAATGCTTATTAAGTGCCCACTTAACATTTAATAATGTCCCCTGAGTCCCCAAAATGTACAGCTCCTCTATACACAGTATGAGGGGCCCACAGCTTCTGTATATACAGTATGATGGGTCCACAGCTTCCCTATACACAGTATGTTGGGACCACAGCTCCTCTATGCACAGTATGAAGGGCCTACAGCTGCCCTATACATAGCAGGGTGGGTCCACAGCTGCCCTATACACAGTATCATGGGTCCACTGCTCCCTCAAACACAATATAATGACCCACACAGTAGCACCCACACTATGTAATGGCCTTCGTACTGTCTAATGGCTCCCACAGTAGCCCCAATACTATATATTGGCCCTCACACTTTATATTAGCCTCTATAGTAGTCTCCACACTGTATGATGGTCCTTAAGCTGTAGAATGGCCCTCATATTAGCTCTCACACTGAATAATGGCCCCACAGTAGTCCCCACACTTTATATTGGCTCCCACACTGTATGAGGGCCTCTCACAGTAGTCCCCATACTAGCCCCCATGCTGTGTAATGGCCCTTTCATTAGCTCCCAAACTGTATAATGGCCCCCACATTAGTCCTCACACTGCATAATGGGCCCACAGTAGTCCCCACACTTTATATTGGCTCCCACACTGTATGAGGGCCTCTCACAGTAGTTCCCATATTAGCCCCCAAGAATTATAATGGCCCTCTCCTTAGCTTCCAAACTGTATAATGGCTCCCACAGTAGTCTTCACACTGTATAATGGCCCACACATTAGCTCCCACACTGTATAATGGCCCACACATTAGCTCCCATGTTGTATAATGGCCCCACACTATATGAGGGCCCCCTGAAATTTTATTGACATTGAACTAATTTGATTGTGAACATAATGTAATTCTTGTTGCATACCTCTCTTGAGTGCTGAGCCACCTGTCAGGAGAGCTTTAATAACGTTATTATAATAATAATAAGTTGCTCACTATGACATTATTACACATAACACAGCTCATGCCGTGGCTACTGTAGGGGGGCTGGTTCTCACAATCTGGGCTTATAATAAGACCCTGGCTGTAAGAATAATAAGCCCCCCACCTCCCCATCAGCCCCACAAACAGCATCTATTACATGTGATGGAGTTCATAACACTAAACACTGTAATACTAAGTATAAGAATAAGACCCCGCCCTGTCCTCCCTCCATCACCCCTTCAGTCCCCACCCTGCCCCCATCCTCTCACATTCATCCTACTGTGACCATTACATAACTGCATTTAATTAGCCTAATACATTCTGGCCGCCCTCAGATGAAGTTTGCAGGCATGTACAGTAGTTTAAAGGGACTCTGTCACCCTTTTTTTTCCTATATCAGCTGCAGCCACCGCCATCAGGGGCTTATCTACAGCATTCTGGAATGCTGTAGATAAGCCCCTGATGTAACCTGAAAGAGAAGAAAAACGAGTTATATTATACTCACCGGGGGGGCGGTCCGATGCGGTACGATTACGATGGGCGTCGCAGGTCCGGATCCGGCGCCTCCCATCTTCTAGCGATGACGTCCTCCTCCTCGCTTCTGGCGCGCTCCTGCGCAGGCGTACTTTATCTGCCCTGGTGATGGCAGAGCAAAGTACTGCAGTGCGCAGGCGCCGGGAAAGGTCAGAGAGGCCCAGCGCCTGTGCACTGCAGTACTCTGCTCTGCTCAGATCAGTACACCTGTGCAGGAGTGCGACACGAAGCAAGTAGGAGGGCGGCATCACATGAAGATGTGAGGTGACAGACCTGGACCTGCGACGCCCATCGGACTGGACCGCATTGGACCGCCCCCCCGGCCCCCAGATGAGTATAATATAACGCGTTTTTCTTATCTTTCAGGTTACATCGGGGGCTTATCTACAGCATTTCAGAATGCTGTAGATAAGCCCCTGATGGCGGTGGCTTCAGCTTATATACAAAAAATGGGGTGACAGATTCCCTTTAAAGAGGGCCCTCCCTAGTAATGTCTGATCCAAGGTACTGAGCATCAAACGCCACCTGCCAATTAAATACAAGTCCCTGACAGCATCTTCTCCTACCTTTCATTTAATTAAAAAGTGTCCTATGCACCTTACCCCCTCCACTCCCCAATAAATTTTAAGTCCCTGATAGCATCAGAATGAATTGAGAGATGGAGGAGGATGCTATCAGGGGCTTAGCAGCCTCCACCACTCAATTCATTTTACATCCATATCTAACGTCCTCCTCCCCCTGTTCACAAGTCTATTATAAGTCGCTCTTCCTCCCATCCCAATCCCCCACATCCCATCACTGTTCTCTCTCCCACCTTCATAATTTTTCTGTCCCCCACCTCCATCATTGCCTTGTCCCCCACCTCCAACATTGCCCTCTCCACCACCTCCAACATTGCCCTCTCCACCACGTCCAATATTGCCCTCACCTCCATCATTGCTGTCTCCACGACCTCCATGATTGCCATTTCCACCACCTCCATCATTGCCCTCTCCCCCATCACTGCTCTCTCAACCTCCCCCCAATGTATTGTTAAAAAAAATAAAATAAAAACACACCACCTCACCTCTCTGTACGTTCCCCCACAGCATCATTGTTGCCGGCAGCTTTGTCACTGACACAGCCGCGCGCTGAATGCTGACGTCATACAGCCACGCGGCTTTGTCAAACAGGGAGCCGGATCCCTGCAGCTCCGCTCCGCTCCGCTGACATTCTCTCGTGTAAGCAGCGAAGCTGCAGGGATCGCTCCCTGTCCACCGCACATGAGGGCAATCTGGCAATGGGCCCCTGGAGCCTCGAGGCCAGAGAAACAGGTAGCATTGCCCCCATTATTAGCCGCCCTTTTTTAATTAATTTGCAAACATTTCTACATTTCTGTTTTTTTCAGTCAAGATGGGGTGCAAAGTGTACATTAATGAGAAAAAAATTAAGTTTTTTTGAATTTACCAAATGGCTGCAATGAAACAAAGAGTGAAAAATTTAAAAGGGTCTGAATACTTTCCGTACCTACTGTATACTACCAGTGTGGACATCTCCAACCTTCCCCCTCTCCCTACCTCCTTTTCTTTTTTTTCCAGTACAGGAAATTTCAGGACGTGTGAAGGAGGCCTAAGGTACGCTGGGTGTTGTGGTGTATCCCTTTAAATTGTATGAATACACCAATCCACGCTGTACAGTGTGGCTTCCATACTCAGGGATGGCAAAAGAAATGCAGACCAATGCAGGAAATTGCACAATATACAGGTAAGATTTTTAAAGGGAGTTTGTCAGCACAAAATGATTCCTCAAACACAGACCAGCACCTTCTTGGAGACATAGGGTTTATAAAAATCGTAACTCTAGAGCCCGATTCATTAAGACTGTGCACGCTAATTAATGAATTAGGAGTACACCTTCATGGACCTAGTCAGAAATGTTACTCCTGGGACTTAAGTCTATTTATGGGTAAGTTAGGATATTAAAGTGGCGTGACATTTGAAGAGTTTGCTGGGCGGGCACTGCCATTCCATGTTCCACCCATGCCCCACCCACTTTAGCAGATCTTGACGCAATTCTGGGGTATTGCAAAACAATTTTGCACAAACTTCAAATTAAGCAAAAGTTTTTCAACTTTTCAAAGTGATTCACACCAACAACAGTTTAAATGGATTTTACTTACTATGAGGCAATGAGCTTAATGCTCACAAAGTATTTTTAAGCGGTAACAGGCTTGAACAGAGGTAGGCGGCTGCTATGCAGAGACAAGCTAATAAAAACACAAACATTTTTCATTCTACAGTATTTCATACCAGAGTTATGAGTGTTCTTTTGATATTATTTTTTTCCATTCATTTGTGAGCAAATTTATCACACATCAGAAAAGTTTTAAAAAGTCTCCTGAACTAATAAAGATTCAAACTCACCCTCTTCGAATTTTGTCCGGGAAGATTAACCCCTTTACCCCCGAGGGTGGTTTGCACATTAATGACCGGGCCAATTTTTACAATTCTGACCACTGTCTCTTTATGAGGTTATAACTCTGGAACGCTTCAACGGATCTTTGCGATTCTGAGAATGTTTTCTCATGACATATTGTACTTCATGATAGTGGTAAAATTTCTTCTATATAACTTGCGTTTATTTATGAAAAAAAAACGGAAATATGGCAAAAATTTTGTAAATTTTGCAATTTTCAAATTTTTAATTTTTATTCCCTTAAAACTGAGAAATATGTCACACAAAATAGTTAATAAATAACATTTCCCACATGTCTACTTTACATCAGCACAATTTTGGAACAAAATTTTTTTTTGTTAGGAAGTTATAAGGGTTAAAAGTTGACCAGTGATTTCTCATTTTTACAACACCATTTTTTTTAGGGACCACATCACATTTGAAGTCACTTTGAGGGGTCTATATGGCAGAAAATACCCAAAAGTGACACCATTCTAAAAACTGCACCCTCAAGGTACTCAAAACCACATTCAAGAAGTTTATTAACCCTTCAGGTGCTTCACAGGAGCTGAAACAACGTGGAAGGAAAAAATTAACATTTAACTTTTTAGTCACAAAAATGATTTTTACAAACATTTTTTTATTTTCACAAGGGTAAAAGGAGAAAATGGACAGGTAAAGTTGTTGTGCAATTTCTCCTTAGTACGCCGATACCTGATATGTGGGGGAAAACCACTGTCTGGGCGCATGGCAGGGCTTGGAAGGGAAGAAGCGCCGTTTGACTTTTCAAACCAAAATTGGCTGGAAATGAGATTGGACGCCATGTCGCGTTTGGAGAGCCACTGATGTGCCTAAACAGTGGAAACCCCCCACAAGTGACACCATTTTGGAAACTAGACCCCCTAAGAAACTTATCTAGATCTGTTGTGAGCACTTTGAACCCCCAAGTGTTTCACTAAAGTTTATAATGCCTGGGTGTGAAAAAAAACTAAAATGTCCACAAAAATGTTTTTTTAGTCCCCAATTTTTGATTTTTTTCCAAGGAAATTGGACCCAAAAGTTGTTGTCCAATTTGACCTGAGTACACTGATACCCCATATGTAGGGGGGGGAAATGTTTGGGCGCACGGCAGGACTCGGAAAGGAAGTAATGATGTTTTGGAAAGCAGACTTTGATGGGTGTCATGTTCAGTTTGCAGAGCTCCTGATGTGTCTAAACAGTGGAAGCCTCAACAAGTGACCCCATTTTGGAAATTAGACCACCTAAGGAGCTTATCTAGATCTGTAGTGAGCACTTTGAACCCCCAAGTGCTTCACAGAAGTTTATAATGCCCGGGCATGAAAATAAAAAATCCTATTTTTTTCCCACAAAAAAAATCTTTTAGTAATCAATTTTTTATTTTCCCAAGGTAACAGGAGAAATTGGACCACAAAAGTCATTGTCCAATTTGTCCTAAGTATGCTGATACCCCATATGTGGGGGGAAATCACTGTTTGGGCGCACGGCAGAGCTCAGAAGGGAAGGAGCGCCATTTGACTTTTTCAAGCCAAAATTGGCTGGAATCGAGATTAGACGCCCTGTCGCATTTGGAGAGCTCCTGAGGTGCCTAAACAGTGGAAACCCTCCACAAGTGACCCCATTGTAGAAACTAGACCCCTAAGAAACTCATCTAGATCTGTGGTGAGCACTTTGAACCCCCAAGTGCTTCACACAAGTTTATAACGTAGAGCAGTAACATTAAAAAATCATATTTTTTCCACAAAAATAATCTTTTCACCCCAATTTTTATTTTCCCAAAGGTAACAAGACCACAAAAGTTATTGTGCAATTTGTCCTGAGTAGGCAGATACCCCTTTGTGGGGGTAAACTACTGTTTAGGTGCATGGCAGAGCTCGGAAGGGAAGGAGCGCCATTTGACATTTTCAACGCAGAATTGGCTGGACGCCACGTCGCATTTGGAGAGCCCCTGATGTGCCTAAACAGTGGAAACCCCCCACAAATGACCCCATTTTGGAAACTAGACCCCTCAAGGAACTTATCTAGATGTGTGGTGAGCACTTTGAACCCCAAGTGTTTCACTAAAGTTTATAACACCCATATTTTTCCACAAACATGATCTTTTAGTCCCCAATTTTTTATTTTCCCATGGGTGACAGGAGAAAATGGACCCCAAAAGTTGTTGTCCAATTTGTCCTGAGTACGCTGATACCCCGTAAGTGGGAGAAAATTACTATGTGCGCACATGTCGCGGCTCGGAAGAGAAGTAGTGACGTTTTGTAATGCAGACTTTGATGGAATGGTCTGCGGGTGTCATGTCACATTTGGAGAACCCCTGATGTGCCTAAACAGTGGAAACCTCCCACAAATGACCCCATTTTGGAAACTAGACCCCTCAAGGAACTTATCTAGATGTGTGGTGAGAACTTTGAACCCCCAAGTGTTTCACTAAAGTTTATAACACCCATATTTTTTCCACAAACATGATCTTTTAGTCCCCAATTTTTTATTTTCCCAAGGGTGACAGGAGAAATTGGACCCCAAAAGTTGTTGTCCAATTTGTCCTGAGTACGCTGAT
>JARQOD010000001.1:50515567-50568098 GCA_033576555.1 Oophaga sylvatica
GGTTGTAAGCCCCTCTAAGATCCAGCTTCGTAAAGATTTTCGCAGAACGGAGTCTCTCAAATAGTTCAGGAATCAAGGGTAGCGGGTAGCGATTCTTGACAGTGATATTATTCATCTCTCTGTAGTCAATACATGGCCGCAGAGTGGAGTCTTTCTTTTCAACAAAGAACAGGGGTGCCCCAGCTGGAGATGTGGAAGGTCGAATAAAGCCTTTCTCTAAATTTTCATCCAGGAACTTTCTTAATACCTTCAATTCAGGTTCGGAAAGATTGTAAATCCGTCCAAATTGAATGGTTGCTCCTGGCAGCAATTCAATGGGACAGTCATAAGGACGGTGAGGAGGTAATTGATCTGCTTTCTTCTTACTGCAGACATCAGAGAACTGCTGATATTGAGGTGGTAGTTTCTCTTCCTTCTCATGCGAAATCTCAGAGATTTGGACTTGTTGGAGAACAGGGGGTTCCTTATGACAATTATTCTTACAGTAGTCAGATGGAAAGGTGATGGTCCTTGATGCCCAGTTGATAGAAGGGTTATGGACTGAAAACCAGGGGATCCCTAGAATAACCGGAAATTTCGGAGATGAAATAAGGTGGAAACTGACAGCTTCATGATGATCCGGGTCGATACAAATCTCCAGTTCGATTGTCTCATGCGTGACAGGTCCAGAAGACAAAGGTGATCCATCCACAGTTTCCATTTCAATTGGTGTGGATTTGGTCCTACTGGAAATATCATTATCACGTGTAAATTTTAAGTCCATAAAATTTCCTCCTGCTCCCGAATCCAACAGGGCAGAGCATTGTATTTTTTAGGTGCCCATTACAACCTGAATGGGGATTACAAAATGAGATGATGTGGTATGTATTTTGTCTATTTCTGGCGTTACTGATGAGATAGTCTGCAAGATGGAATCCGACTGCTGAGAAAGGTCCGTATTGCTGGCAGACCTGTTGTTGGTAAAGGCTATAGTCCTTTTGTTAGGACAGTTGATGGCATAGTGTCCAGGGTCCCCACAATAGAGGCAGAGATGTTCTGCACGTCGCCTCTCCTTCTCCTGTGCAGAGAGTGGTCTTCGGATGACGTCGATCTGCATCGGTTCAGACACAACTTGCGTCTTTTCTTGGTGGTCTGATGCTGAAAATGAGAAGCCAGGGCTATTCCCAAGTGCTCGCAGTCTCTCCTTTCTCCTTTCAGTAAGTCTCTGGTCAATCCGGATACATAGTTGAATAAAGTCCTCCAACTGGTCAGGGGTCTCAACCCTGGCAAGCTCGTCTTTCACTGGTTCTGATAACCCTCGTCGAAATTGACTTCTCTGGGCCGCTGGATTCCAGGTGGTGTCGGCCACCCAGCGACGGAACTCCGATGTATATTCCGCAACAGAGCGACGTCCTTGGCGCAAATTATGTAATTTGGTTTCTGCTGTGGCACAGCGGTTTGGGTCATCAAAAACTTGATTCATAGCTGCGATGAAAGCTTCCAGGTCATTAAGGAGGGCATAGTCCTTTTCTACATAAGGTGAAGCCCAAGCAAGAGCTTCATCCGTCAGGAGATTTATCATGAAAAAAAACTTTCTTCCTCTCACTGGTAAAGGGAGCAGGTTGCATCTGGAAGTATATGCGGCATTGATTGAGGAATCCTCGGTACTGCTTGCGATCCCCACTGAACTTTGCAGGCAGCGGCAGCCGCGCATTTGATTCGGACCCTGAATTGCGCACGTCCAGTAGTTGTTTTTGTAGCTCAATTACTTCCTGTTGTATCGCCGTGAAATCAGTTTGTAACTTGGCATATTTTCCTTGAGAGTCCGTACAAAAACTTTGAAGCTCCGTAACTTGCCGTCTCAGGGTGTTCACAGCGGACTCCATTTTGGCGCGAGATTATTCTGTCAAGATCCCGTCTGGGTTGGAGCCGATGTTACTGCAAACACTAGGGGAAGCAGAGGCAGGTAGCGTAGTCAGATGGCAGCCGGAGGTCGGTACACAGGAGAGCAGTGTTTGTAGCAATGGATCAGGCGGAGAGCGTAGTCAGAAGGCAGGCCGAGGTCGGTTCACAGGAGAGCAGTGTTTGTAGCAATGGATCAGGCGGAGAGCGTAGTCAGAAGGCAGGCCGAGGTCGGTTCACAGGAGAGCAGTGTTTGTAGCAATGGATCAGGCGGAGAGCGTAGTCAGAAGGCAGGCCGAGGTCGGTTCACAGGAGAGCAGTGTTTGTAGCAATGGATCAGGCGGAGAGCGTAGTCAGAAGGCAGGCCGAGGTCGGTTCACAGGAGAGCAGTGTTTGTAGCAATGGATCAGCAGGAAACGCTTGACTAAAGGCTTGGAGCTCAATAATCTCGCAATGACACACCCACAGGGCCAGGTTTATATAGGGTGTGTAATTGGCAATCAGAGGCCCAATCAAGAGAGCACTAGGTGTAGCCAATCAGGAAGAACAGTCAATGGTATCTGGGTTCAGCAAGGAACTTTGCAGCCAGCAGAATAGCTCAGATGGTAGAGCTGCTGGCCAGTGGACAAGAGGTACTGGGTTCGACTCCTGACAGTTACTTCATAGTTTTGATGCCTTCAGTGTGAATGTACAATTTTCATAGTCATGAAAATGCAGAAAAATCTTTGAATGAGAAGATGTGTCCAAACTTTTGGTCTGTACTGTATATACAGTGTCTTGCGAAAGTATTCTGCCCCTGGAACTTTTCAACCTTTTCCCCATATCATGCTTCAAACATAAAGATACCAAATGTAAATTTTTGGTGAAGAATCAACAACAAGTGGGACACAATTGTGAAGTTGAACGAAATGTATTGGTCACACTCCCTGACGAAGAAATATTTCCGAAATGCGTGTCGGGCGCGTTCTACACCACATATTGTAGCGCCGGCGTCCTCTGCCAGGCAGGGACGCTGTTCCCCTGCGCCAGCGTCCTCTGCCAGGCAGGGACGTCGCTCCCCTTACCCTCACACAGCGTCCTCCTTCCGCCCTGCTGGGGCTGCGCGCTCCTTCCCTTCCACTGGGCTTAGGGCGCGCGCGCGTGCACGCCCCCGCTCTTAAAGGGGCCGCGCGCATCTTTCAAAAAAGGTCCCCGGCCAATGCCGGAGGACTCCACCCTATATAAAGTACTTCCTCCTTAATGGAGGTGCCCGAGCAATGTTGTTGTTGCACTGTTTACTCTGCTTCAGCCCTCAGGGTCTGTTACCAGTTACCTGCCTGTTTCCTGCCAGTTTGCTGTCTGCTACCTGCCCGCAAGCCTGCCTAGAGGTTCGGCCATCACATGCGGTGACCATCGGCAATTCCAGAGACTCTCGCCTGCTCACTTGGGGGCGCTCATCTGCCATCTGCCTGCAAGCCTACCTGGAGGTTCGGCCATCACCTGCGGTGTTCATCGGCTGTTCCAGAGACTCTCGCCTGCTCACTTGGGGGCGCTCATCTGCCATCTGCCTGCAAGCCTACCTGGAGGTTCGGCCATCACCCGCGGTGTCCATCGGCTATTCCAGAGACTCTCGCCTGCTCACTTGGGGGCGCTCATCTGTCATCTGCCTGCTAGCCTACCGGGAGGCTCCACCGTCTCAGGTCGTATATACCTGTCCATTCAGAGACTGCCCCGGCCCCTTGCCTGCCTGTTTATCCAGAGACTGCCCCGGTCACTTGCCGTGACTTCCTGCCTGTCTACCCAGAGACTGCCCCGGTCACTGCCGTGACTACCTGCCTGTCTACCCAGAGACTGCCCCGGTCACTTGCCGTGACTACCCGCCTGTTTATCCAGAGACTGCCCCGGTCACTTGCCGTGACTACCTGCCTGTCTACCCAGAGACTGCCCCGGTCACTTGCCGTGACTACCCGCCTGTCTATCCAGAGACTGCCCCGGTCACTTGCCGTGACCTCCCACCTGTCTGTCCAGAGACTGCCCCCATCACTTGCAGTGACTTCCTGTCCTCTCCCCGGGCGCCACCCGCTCCTTTACAAGGAAAGCCTCCTTGTATAATAAAGCTCAGAGGTTCCGCCTCCCAGACCCGTTACAGTTTGCTCGGCCATGGAACCCGGTGGCACCCAAACTCCCTCGCTCTCTGACCTGTGTCATGAACTGTCTCGTCAGAGGTCTCAACAGGAGTCCATCCTGGGTCACCTGCGGAATGTTAATTCCCGCCTGGACACCCTGACTACTTCACCAGCAACCACCGCGGGCGCCATGACTCGCAATCCGGCAGTTCCGCTGCTTACCAATTCCGTGGTTTCCGTTCCTGGACCTCGACTTTCAGCTCCTCCTCGGTTTGGAGGCGACCCTGCTCTGGCTCGGGGTTTCATTAACCAGTGCACCCTGCATTTTGAACTCCTGGCACACCAGTTTAACTCCGACCGGGCCAAAATTGCCTTCATTATGTCCCATCTCACCGGAGAGGCCCTGGCCTGGCTAAATCCTCTTTGGGAGAGAGAAGATCCTCTGGTGTCTGACCTGTCTGCTTTTCTCTCAGCCTTCCGGAAGGTATTCGACGAACCCGGACGGAAGACCTCCTCTGCATCATCTCTGCTGCGTCTCCGTCAGGGAAGTCTCACCGTGGGTCAATATGCCATACGGTTCCGTACCCTTGCCTCGGAGCTGGCTTGGGATAATGACGCTCTGATATCTGTCTTCTGGGAGGGTCTGTCCGGCCGTATTAAAGATGAACTTGCCGGTCGGGACATTCCAATCTCTCTCGATGACTTAATAACTCTTGCCAATCGAATTGATCTACGGTTCCAGGAGCGCGCTAAAGAGGTCACCCGTGAGAGAAGGTTTCCTCGTCTAGCTCCTTCTTTTCAGAGACCTGTAACTCCTTCCGTTTCTCCTCAGGTACACTCTTCTGAGCCTATGCAAGTCGACCAGACCAAGATGGTCAAAGCCCGTCAGGACTTACGTCGTGCCGAGGGGAGTTGCTTCTACTGTGGCAGTAAGGAGCACCGGATCCGTACCTGCCCAGAGAGGTCGGGAAACGCCTGTGTCTAGGTTCGCTCGGAGAGGTCCACCTAGACAAAAATAAATCCTCTTCCTCTCTGCTGCTGTCAGTCTCAATTCTCCTCGGTGAGAACCGTTATTTCGAACTAGCCCAACTTGATTCTGGAGCAGCCGGGAATCTTGTTTCACAGGCTCTAGTAGAAAAATATCGCATTCCTACCAAACCTCTGGTTGAACCAGTATCTGTTGCTGCTGTGGATGGGGGTCTCCTACCACGTCCCATCCAACTTATCACTGAAGCCATAACCCTGCAGGTGGGAATGTTGCATTCTGAGAGCATCTCGTTTCATGTTCTGCCTGGACTCTCTCACGCTTTCTTACTAGGTCTGCCTTGGCTCCAAAAGCATGCACCCGTGCTCGACTGGCAGACTGGAGAGATCCCTGGACAGACTGTCATAAAACGTGTTTGGTTCCTGTTCATCCCGTCCATCCTTCTCCTACACCAACTAATCTACCAGGGCTCCCGATTCCATATTGGTCATTCGCTGATGTCTTTAATAAAAAGGAAGCAGAGACATTACCCCCTCACAGACCGTATGATTGCCCGATCGACCTGCTACCCGGTACTACGCCTCCCCGTGGGCGTATTTACCCATTGTCCGCTGCTGAGACCAGGTCGATGTCCGAATATATCGAGGAGAATTTGGCCAAGGGATTCATCCGGAAATCCACCTCCCCAGCGGGAGCAGGTTTCTTCTTCGTAAAAAAGAAAGACGGCTCTCTCCGTCCCTGTATTGACTAGAGAGGCCTAAATTTGATCACGGTGAAGAATAAGTACCCTCTTCCGCTCATTCCAGAATTGTTTGATCGTCTGAGGGGGCTAGAATCTTCACCAAACTGGATCTTCGTGGGCATATAACCTAGTCCGTATCCGTCGGGGAGATGAATGGAAGACGGCATTCAACACCCGGGACGGCCACTACGAGTATTTGGTGATGCCCTTTGGTCTCTGTAATGCTCCAGCAGTCTTTCAGGAGTTGGTCAATGACATCTTCCGGGACCTTCTCTACTCCTGCGTTGTGGTGTACCTAGACGACATCTTGGTCTTCTCTCCGGATCTCCAGTCTCACCGGAGGGATGTTCGTCAGGTTCTGCTCAGGCTCAGGCAGAATCACCTCTTCGCCAAATATGAGAAGTGCCTCTTTGAGCAGACCTCGCTTCCGTTTTTGGGCTACATCATTTCTCAGACAGGCCTACGAATGGATCCGGAGAAACTGTCTGCCATCGAGAAATGGCCCCGACCGGAGGGTTTGAAGGCCATTCAGCGGTTCCTGGGATTCGCCAATTATTACCGCCTTTTCATACCGCACTTCTCTTCCCGGACGGCTCCAATCTCCGCGCTCACCCGCAAGGATGCTAATCCCAAACAGTGGACGCCCGAAGCAGAGGAGGCCTTTCTTTCTTTAAAACAGGCCTTCTCTTCCGCTCCAGTGCTGCATCGCCCGGACGGCAACAAGCAGTTCTTCCTGGAGGTGGACGCTTCCTCTTCTGGAGCCGGAGCGGTACTTACTCAAAAATCTTCATCCGGGAGGATGGTATCTTGCGGCTTCTTCTCCAAACTCTTCTCCTCTTCAGAGCGCAATTACTCCATAGGAGACCGAGAGTTATTGGCCATCAAGCTGGCATTGGAGGAGTGGCGTTACCTACTCGAGGGGCTCTTCATCCGGTAATCATTTACACTGACCACAAAAATCTGGCTTACCTCCAGCATGCCCAGAGACTTAACCCTCGCCAGGCCCGGTGGTCCTTGTTTTTTGCCCGCTTTGATTTTCTCTTACATTTTCGCCCGGCCGACAAGAACATCAAGGCGGACGCCTTGTCCCGGTCCTTCCTGGTGTCGGATCTCGAGGAGGAACCTAAACATATCATCGATCCCGCCAGAGTGATGCAGGTGGCTCCCGTGAGTTTAAATCGTCTCCCTCCTGGTAAGACGTTCGTATCGGTAACCGATCGGGAGAGAATCCTACACTGGGGTCATTCGTCTAAACTAGCTGGCCACGCTGGTCAGAAAAAGACCCTCCAGCTCATTACTCGGCATTACTGGTGGCCTACCCTGCACAAGGACGTAATAGACTTTGTTTCTGCCTGTGTCTCCTGTGCCCGCAACAAAGTTCCAAGACACCTGCCTGCCGGCCGTCTTCTTCCGCTTCCTGTACCCGCTGCCCCCTGGCAGCATATAGCCATGGACTTCATAACAGATCTGCCCGTCTCTGCCGGTTGTACGGTCATTTGGGTGGTCGTTGACCGATTTTCCAAGATGGCTCACTTCATTCCCCTGCCAGGGCTTCCGTCTGCACCCGAGTTGGCTAAAGACTTTATCCGCCACATCTTCCGTCTTCATGGTCTGCCTCGTCACATTGTGTCGGATCGTGGGGTACAGTTCACCTCACGTTTCTGGAGAGCCACTTGTAAGTTGCTAGACGTCACCTTGGATTTCTCCTCCGCTTACCACCCACAGTCCAATGGACAAGTCGAGCGAATCAATCAGAATCTGACCAGTTATCTCCGACACTTCGTTAATGCCCACCATTCTGACTGGGTGGATCTCCTGCCTTGGGCCGAATTCTCTTATAACAATCACGAGAGCGAATCTTCCTCCAAATCTCCGTTTTTTGTAGTCTTCGGTCAACACCCTCGGATCCCTGTTCCTGTCTCCATCTCTGTGGACAATCCAGCTGCGGAATCTCTGGTTAACGAATTTTCCTCCATATGGGAGAGTACCGGTCCGCACTCATTCTGTCATCCGAGCGCATGAAGAAACATGCTGACAAAAAACGTCTGGATCCTCCTCAATTCCGTCCGGGGGATAAGGTCTGGCTTTCGTCCAAGTATGTCCGGCTCAAGATTCCTTCCTACAAGTTAGGCCCTCGGTTCATCGGTCCTTTTGAGATCATCAGTCAGATCAACCCGGTGTCCTATAAATTGAAACTCCCGGCCAATTTGCGGATTCCTAACTCCTTCCATGTATCTCTCCTCAAACCGGTGGTACTTAACTCTTTTGTCAAGTCTACAGGTACACCTCCTGCTCCAGTGTCTGCTGAAGACGAATTTGAGGTAGAGAACATTCTGGCCACCAAAAGGGTAGGAAGAAAGACCTATTTTCTGGTGGATTGCAAGGGGTTTGGTCCTGAGGAGAGAACGTGGGAGCCTCGGGAGAACATCCATGCCCCTCTCATCTTAGCTAAATTTCTTTCTGGCCTAAAAAAGGGGGGCCTAAAGGGGGGGGTACTGTAGCGCCGGCGTCCTCTGCCAGGCAGGGACGCTGTTCCCCTGCGCCAGCGTCCTCTGCCAGGCAGGGACGTCGCTCCCCTTACCCTCACACAGCGTCCTCCTTCCGCCCTGCTGGGGCTGCGCGCTCCTTCCCTGCCACTGGGCTAGGGCGCGCGGCGTGCACGCCCCCGCTCTTAAAGGGGCCGCGCGCATCTTTCAAAAAATGGATCGGACCCATATATAAAGTACTTCCTCCTTAATGGAGGTGCCCGGGCAATGTTGTTGTTGCACTGTTTACTCTGCTTCAGCCCTCAGGGTCCGTTACCAGTTACCTGCCTGTTTCCTGCCAGTTTACTGTCTGCTACCTGCCCGCAAGCCTGCCTAGAGGTTCGGCCGTCACATGCGGTGACCATCGGCAATTCCAGAGACTCTCGCCTGCTCACTTGGGGCGCTCATCTGCCATCTGCCTGCAAGCCTACCTGGAGGTTCGGCCATCACCTGCGGTGTTCATCGGCTGTTCCAGAGACTCTCGCCTGCTCACTTGGGGGCGCTCATCTGCCATCTGCCTGCAAGCCTACCTGGAGGTTCGGCCATCACCCGCGGTGTCCATCGGCTATTCCAGAGACTCTCGCCTGCTCACTTGGGGCGCTCATCTGTCATCTGCCTGCTAGCCTACCGGGAGGCTCCACCGTCTCAGGTCGTATATACCTGTCCATTCAGAGACTGCCCCGGCCCCTTGCCTGCCTGTTTATCCAGAGACTGCCCCGGTCACTTGCCGTGACTTCCTGCCTGTCTACCCAGAGACTGCCCCGGTCACTTGCCGTGACTACCTGCCTGTCTACCCAGAGACTGCCCCGGTCTCACTACGCCGTTAGACTCCCCCCGCCTGTTTATCCAGAGACTGCCCCGGTCACTTGCCGTGACTCCTGCCTGTCTACCCAGAGACTGCCCCGGTCACTTGCCGTGACTACCTGCCTGTCTATCCAGAGACTGCCCCGGTCACTTGCCTGACCTCCCACCTGTCTGTCCAGAGACTGCCCCCGTCACTTGCAGTGACTTCCTGTCCGTCTCCCCGGGCGCCACCCGCTCCTTTACAAGGAAAGCCTCCTTGTATAATAAAGCTCAGAGGTTCCGCCTCCCAAACCCGTTACACATATTCCTCTGACCCGGTTTATAAGGTAATACTATTTGTTTTTTCCCCTCTATTGGCTGCATCAAACACCTGTGGTTCAATCTTGATCAGCTTATTTTGGCCAACATAATATCTATAGTTGTATCTAACAGGCTGGGGTGATATTCTTTTTATATAGCATACCCTCCATTAATAATACATATGTATATTATAGATTGAGAGATTTTTTCTATCTAGCTTGGAGCAATTTTGCACAATTTTGCACTTTTTTGCTAATACTGTACATTTTGCACTTTATATAATTGTGTTTTACACTATTTATAATAAGATTTATTGAGCAGGTCATGTGACACATTCACATTTACTGCCACTTTATATTTTTCACTTTACATATATTTATGATTAATTATACTCACCTTGATTTTTATTTTTTAGCTCCTTGCAAAATTATGTGATGCCAATAATGTAATTTTTAATAATCAATAATTTATTATTAATTTTGAGTAGGAAATATATATGCTATATATTTTATATGAAAATCACGGGTTATGTATGAATATTGATATTTTATATTATATTGGTGTTTTTATGTACTGTGTTATGCAAACCATCAATTATAAATAAAGGTTTTTCATCATTACTTTGTCCTTTGTCCCCTTATATTTATTTCTTTTTTAATTTTATTTCTGGATAGTTTAATGGTCTGCCATTAAAATTTGTGCAGTTAAATATGTCTATGATGAAGTCTTTCTAAAAAATTTTTATCTAATTTTATTTTATTTATTTATTACTATATATATATATTTTCTGCTGTGTTCTATTTTAATTTTTTGTGAAATACAAAAACTGAAAAGTGGGGCGTGCAATATTATTCGGCCCCTTTAACTTAATACTTTGTTGTTCTACCTTTTGCTGCGATTACAGCTGCAAGTCGCTTGGGGTATGTCTCTATCAGTTTTGTACATAGAGAGACTGAAATTCTTGCCCATTCTTCCTTGGCAAACAGCTTGAGCTCAGTGAGTGTCACGATCCACATTTGGATCTGTGGCAGATCTCTCTCTGCTAGAGTTGAGCGATACTTTCCGATATCCAAAAGTATCGGAATCGGAATGGTATCGCCGATACCCAAAAAATATCGGCGATACCCGATACCGATACCGGAAATCCAATGTAAGTCTATGGGAACAAAATATCGGAATTAAAAAAAAACATTCTTGCCTTGTTGGTTAATTGTACATGAAGGAAAACAACAAAGAGTAATGTAGAATGTATTGGGGGAGGTTGAGGAGACATTAAAGGCATAGATGTTTAACCCAATCAAATGGAATAGCATTAATATTTTTTTTTTTAAAGATGTTCGGATTGACAAAGAAATTGACAATGTTGTTAACGTTTTTTCTATTTTGGCAAATATGTATATTTCACAACTTCCATGCTCTTCACCTTTTTAACTTTTGACACACTTTCTCCTTCATAATCTTCAGCAGCATCATCTTTTTCATCAAATTATTCTTCATCTTCACCTTCTTTATCTTCTTCTTAAACTTCTTGGTATTCATCTTTTTGTTAACATTACTCATATTGTTCTTATTAAACTATTATTCTTCTTCATATTCTACTTCATCTTCATCTTCTTCATCATATTCTTATTTGTGACAGAGATTCCTGTACTTGTAATCTGTAAAAGTATGAATTTTTCATCCTTCCGTTCTTGCTGTCACAAAAGATTTAAATTACAACAGTATTTGTCCGTGTTCAGTTTAGCCTGCAGCAGCAGGCATTTTCCAGGGGCACCACGAGGAGGAACGGACTCACCCCCATACACTGCTTAGTCTTCTTCTGCTTATAATTTAGAGCATATATTTTGCTCTTCATTTTGGCCTTATACTTCATGTTCTTCTGCTTTTTGATCTTCTGCTTATTGTTCTTCTGTCTCTTTTTCTGTATCTTGTAGTTTGTCTTAACTTTCTTTGTCCTGTTGGTGATGTTCTTCTGGGTAATCTTTTATTTCTTCTTTGTGATGGTGTTCAGGCTGGTTGGCTTGATGCTCGTCGTCCTTGTGGTCGTCATCTTCTTCGGGTGGTCATCAGGGTCGTCGTCTTCATTGTTGGAGATCCAGAGTGATTACCCAAAAAAACATTTAAAAAAATCTCAATTTGTAAAATGTTGCTGAAGGTACAATGAGGCTGACTAACTTCCAGAGAACCAGTGACGTTACTGGAACCCGGACGGGTATGAGATGGTACAAGAGCAATGGAAGTAACGAGGACCAGCTGACTGTGCTGGAACCCGGAGGGGCAGCAGAAGGAAAAGAGCCAATGGCACAACCGAGGACCAGCTGACGTTACTGGGACACGGTTACTAAGCAGGAGGTACCTGTGCTCCAAAGCACTACCAAGGACCAGCAGACGTTGCTGGAACTCGGATACCGAGATGGAGGCACCTAGGCCAAAGGCACTGCAGAGAACCAGTTGACGTACTGGAACCCGGACGGGTATCAGAAGGTACAAGAGCCAATGCAAGTAACGAGGACCAGCTGACTGTGCTGGAACCCGGAGGGGCAGCAGAAGGAAAAGAGCCAATGGCACAACCGAGGACCAGCTGACGTTACTGGGACACGGTTACTAAGCAGGAGGTACCTGTGCTCCAAAGCACTACCAAGGACCAGCAGACGTTGCTGGAACTCGGATACCGAGATGGAGGCACCTAGGCCAAAGGCACTGCGGAGAACCAGTTGACGGTACTGGAACCCGGACGGGTATCAGAAGGTACAAGAGCCAATGCAAGTAACGAGGACCAGCTGACTGTGCTGGAACCCGGAGGGGCAGCAGAAGGAAAAGAGCCAATGGCACAACCGAGGACCAGCTGACGTTACTGGGACACGGTTACTAAGCAGGAGGTACCTGTGCTCCAAAGCACTACCAAGGACCAGCAGACGTTTCTGGAACTCGGATACCGAGATGGAGGCACCTAGGCCAAAGGCACTGCGGAGAACCAGTTGACGGTACTGGAACCCGGACGGGTATCAGAAGGTACAAGAGCCAATGCAAGTAACGAGGACCAGCTGACTGTGCTGGAACCCGGAGGGGCAGCAGAAGGAAAAGAGCCAATGGCACAACCGAGGACCAGCTGACGTTACTGGGACACGGTTACTAAGCAGGAGGTACCTGTGCTCCAAAGCACTACCAAGGACCAGCAGACGTTGCTGGAACTCGGATACCGAGATGAAGGCACCTAGGCCAAAGGCACTGCGGAGAACCAGTTGACGGTACTGGAACCCGGACGGGTATCAGAAGGTACAAGAGCCAATGCAAGTAACGAGGACCAGCTGACTGTGCTGGAACCCGGAGGGGCAGCAGAAGGAAAGAGCCAATGGCACAACCGAGGACCAGCTGACGTTACTGGGACACGGTTACTAAGCAGGAGGTACCTGTGCTCCAAAGCACTACCAAGGACCAGCAGACATTGCTGGAACTTGGATACCGAGATGGAGGCACCTAGGCCAAAGGCACTGCGGAGAACCAGTTGACGGTACTGGAACCCGGATGGGTACCATAAGGCACCCATGAAAATGTAAGTTGACAGGCCGCAAGCCGTCCGCAGTTACCGAATCACACAGTCCTACAGTGGGTG
Source organism: Oophaga sylvatica (assembly GCA_033576555.1). Lineage (NCBI taxonomy): Eukaryota > Metazoa > Chordata > Amphibia > Anura > Dendrobatidae > Oophaga > Oophaga sylvatica. The sequence continues at coordinate 50,528,523 of JARQOD010000001.1, forward strand.
CTTGTCCTATTGTCACAACGGAAACAGCTTTTATTTACATATCCCACAGCACACATAGGAATGACCAAAACTGCAGGTACCATATAGTCGGCTAACCAGAATGCAACACGACAGGACAACTTATTGGAGGCTAATTGACGTTGACACTGCCAGGAAACAGCTGTCGTGCTGTAACCAGGCTGGGCAGGAGTCAGTACCCATGCCAAGTACTTCCGAGCAACAACTGGCGGTGTTGGAGCCCAGGGATGAGAAGAGAACAGGGTGGAGGCAGCAGGACTTTTTGCCGTACACACAGCAGGGGAACAGCTGACATTACTGAACCCCAGTAACACAGGAGCAAGTGTTGACTGTGCTAACAGCACTTCCAGGCAACAACTGGCGGTGTTGGAGCCCAGGGATGAGAGGAGGACAGGGTAGGCAGTAGGACTTTTTGACGTACACACAGCAGGGAACAGCTGGTGTTACTGAACCCCAGTAACACAGGAGCAAGTGTTGACTGTGCTAACAGCACTTCTAGGCAACAACTGGCGGTGTTGGAGCCCAGGGTCAAGGAGGATGTTTAAATAGTTAGATCAAGTATTTTCCTTATTACATGTCAATTTTAAATGTCTATACTCCAAACAAGAGAAAGATAAGCTTTACTACCATAAGATGATGATTTCAGTTAAAAAAATATTGAGATAAATAAAGAATTGACAAACATAAACGCATACATTAACATGTTTAACAGCAATGCAAACCACAAAATAAATTAGTTAAGGAATCTGCTATACGTTGTACATAAAAGCATACAAGTACATATCTGAATCCATTAATGATGGATAAGTAACAGTATGTACACCATTTTTATTGTATAGACCAGGGGTGGGGAAACCTCAGGCCCCAGGGCCATTTGCGGCCCTCGATGACCTTCTATCAGGCCCCCGGCAGATTCTCAAGGACCGCTGTGCTTTGGCAGGGAGCTGTATTTTGATCGCCACCAGTTCATTAATTTCTTCTTGCTCTGTAAGCACACACACGTAGTGTTCACTACAGAACACTGAAGGGCATGCAATGAAAGATTACGTCCTGACACCATGCCAGAGTTAGGATGTACTTTGTGGGCGGAGTTTGTACGGCCCCCGAAGGATGATATAAATATCCAAATGGCCCTTGGCAGAAAATGATTCCCCACCCCTGGTATAGACAATGAATGTCTGACTTCAAAACATCATCAGCATTACAAGTTATCTGTGACATTAATAAAATGTTACATTTGCTGAATAATGTCACTAAACAGTTTATAAAAATTATACAATTTCCATCATGTAATACTCATAATATGTGCCAATAATCATTTTTATTAACAAACATAACCTTTAAAAAGTGCATAGTGCAAATTGCTATTTATGCCTGACTGTGGACTTGCAAGCATGACAACGGATAGATAAGGTATTTATAGATGAGACTGCATAGCCACAGATGGTGAATGGCCATGTAATACTGTACCTCAATAAAGTGTGCGTCACTACTACATCATTTTTTTTATATAGCTTTATAAACAGGGTACGTGCATGTATGCTTGCGCCTTTGTTTGGACGCACAGACTGCCTTCCTGCTGTGACGCGTTGGGTAGTGAACAGTTGTGTGCAGTGTTCACTGCAGTCTCTGCGGAATAACCACACTTAGGCCTTATAACTTTTCAGACTTTCTTTATCAATCTACCAAGATGAAGAAGGCAGGGAGTAAGGCACGTGGTCGTGGCCGTGGAGTTTCAGCAGGGAGAGGACGTGGGGATTCTGTGGCTGCTGCCGCCCCCAGTGACACAGCATCCACCAGTTTTCCCCGTGAGCGTTCCTTTATGCGCACTTTTGTAGGAGGTTGGCGTACCCCCCTGCTGCGGGAAGAACAAATTGAAGCCGTTGTTGGTTGGATGTCAGCCAATGCATCGACTTCAATTGCTTCCACCTCCTCTCATGACCACAGCACTGTTGAGCAACCATCTGTCTCTTCACCGCCTGCCAAATTGCCCAGGCAGTCACAGAGTTCTGTACAGGAGCCAGCTGAGTGTCTGCTTCTGTTCTCAGAATCTGTTGGCTTGCAAACAGGGGCCCAGCCAAGCAGCATTCTGGAATGTGAAGAAGAGGGAGTATGCAGTGATGCGCAACAGCTGTGTCTCTCTGAATCTGAAGAGGCGGGTGAGACAGTGCCGATGGTCAGCACACCGCAGAACGCATCTGATGATGATGAGACTCAGGTGCCAGTTTCTGTTGAGCATGGTGCTGGCCAGACCACCCAACAGCAGCAGCTGTTGGAAGAGGGTAGTGGAGATGATGAGGTCCAAGACCCAACATGGCGTGAGGAACAGGAAGGTGGTGGGAGCAGCTCAGAGGAATACTAATAATAATAATAATATTAATTTATATAGCGCCATCATATTCCGCAGCGCTTTACAGTTTAGCAGTTTCAGAACACAAGTCATAAGTAACAACGTTAACAATACAATAATTTAAGCAAAAAAGTCGCCCCTGCTCGTGACAGCTTACAATCTACAATGAGGTGGGGGAGATACAAAGTATAGGTGTTTATATACAATGGTGCATTTACCATGATGGTCCAGCCATCTTAAGGGAGTGAGGGATGGAGATAGTGAATGGGCTAGACACACACACACACTTACACAGAATACATAGAATGACTTTGATTAGTGAATGTGATAGGTCGCTCTGAACAAATGTGTTTTGAGGGAGCGCCTGAAACCATGCTAATTGCGGATAGTCCTAATTTCTTGGGGTAGAGCATTCCAGAGGATTGGCGCAGCGCGGGAGAAGTCTTGTAGTCGGGAGTGGGAGGTATGGATTAGTGCAGAGGTTAGTCGAAGGTCGTTTGCAGAGCGCAGCAGTCGGTTAGGCCGATAGATAGAAATGAGGGAGGAGATGTAGGGGGGTGCTGCACTGTGGAGAGCTTTGTGGGTGACAACCAGTACTTTGAATTGGATACTATAATGAATGGGCAGCCAGTGTAAGGACTGGCGAAGGACTCTATGAAGGACATCTGCCACGTTTTGCGTGCGTTTGATGAGTCAACGCGGATGGCGAGTGCAGATGATGCACTAGTCAGCCTGACTGTCCCCCTTATCTGCCTACTTCAAAAAACAATGCAAGCACTAAGGGATGAGGTTTTGGAAGAGGTGGAGGATGAGGAGTCACAAATTCCGTCAGCAGTGGTTGAAGAACTAACTGGAGCGTGATCTGCACTCAAAAAAAAAAAAACTCACAGACTAGAGTGAACACTGCACACAACTGTTCACTATCTCTGAAAGGCTCCTTTGTGTACTTGTATAGTGTTTGCAACCAATGTATTGGATACGGATGGAAGCACGTCACACTAATAGATTTCATTTTTTTTAAATAGAATGGAGCAGCACCAATTAGAGAAAAATGTCAAGGATGAGGCAGTGACACACGCTCAGCAGAGTACAAGCAGCAGTGGTTGAAGAACTAACTGGAGCGTGATCTGCACTCAAAAAAAAAAAACCTCACAGACTAGAGTGAACACTGCACACAACTGTTCACTATCTCTGAAAGGCTCCTTTGTGTACTTCTATAGTGTTTGCAACCAATGTATTGGATACGGATGGAAGCACGTCACACTAATAATTTGATTTTTTTTAAATAGAATGGAGCAGCACCAATTAGAGAAAAATGTCAAGGATGAGGCAGTGAGACACGCTCAGCAGAGTACAAGCAGCAGTGGTTCAAGAACTAACTGGAGCGTGATCTGCACTCAAAAAAAAAAAACCTCACAGACTAGAGTGAACACTGCACACAACTGTTCACTATCTCTGAAAGGCTCCTTTGTGTACTTCTATAGTGTTTGCAACCAATGTATTGGATACGGATGGAAGCACGTCACACTAATAGATTTGATTTTTTTTAAATAGAATGGAGCAGCACCAATTAGAGAAAAATGTCAAGGATGAGGCAGTGACACACGCTCAGCAGAGTACAAGCAGCAGTGGTTCAAGAACTAACTAGAGCGTGATCTGCACTCAAAAAAAAAAAAACCTCACAGACTAGAGTGAACACTGCACACAACTGTTCACTATCTCTGAAAGGCTCCTTTGTGTACTTCTATAGTGTTTGCAACCAATGTATTGGATACGGATGGAAGCACGTCACACTAATAGATTTGATTTTTTTAAATAGAATGGAGCAGCACCAATTAGAGAAAAATGTCAAGGATGAGGCAGTGAGACACGCTCAGCAGAGTACAAGCAGCAGTGGTTCAAGAACTAACTGGAACGTGATCTGCACTCAAAAAAAAAAAACCTCACAGACTAAGTGAACACTGCACACAACTGTTCACTATCTCTGAAAGGCTCCTTCTGTACTTCTATACTGTTTGCAACCAATGTATTGTATACGGATGGAAGCGCGTCACACTATAATTTCTATTGAATGGAGCAGCAAGAATTACACTAAAGAAAAAAAAAAGAGTCTGTGAGTGACACGTGCAGATGCCTACAAACAGCGTTGGATGCAGAGAAAACTGCAGCGTCACCTGCACTCTCACACACACACCTTGCACAGAGCTGTTAAAACAACACTGCAAGGCAAAAGGAAGCTTTACACAGCGGTTGGTAAACTAGCCTGCCTAAAGCACAGTACACAAAATCGCAATCTCTAACTGTCCCTCAGAGTCAGCAGAGCAGCGTTCTGTCCCTAACTGAATTCACAGCACAGTGACTCTAAAATGGCGGCGGCGCCTTTTATAGTGCATTCTGACATCATTTCAGCATCCAATAACAGCCATGCCATTAGTTAACATGACCACAGCATTACAGGATGTGCCCACACTTCTTAGGATTCCTCATTGGCTGTCTAAAATCACATTGCCTCTCAAAGAATTATGGGAACTTCCGATTCCGGTATACGATATATGGAAAATATCGGAACTAAGTATCGGAATTCCGATACAGCGAATATCGGCCGATACCCGATACTTGCAGTATCGGAATGCTCAACTCTACTCTCTGCATGTTGAAACCTTTTTCCTGTCTGGCCAGTGGGGGTTATTCTCAGTCTTTACCCCCAGTGGCCGCTGGTGTAATTGCATTGCTTGACTTGTCAGGAGAAGGTGGAGTCCTCTCCCATGATCCTTTAAAAGGCCACATTAGGCCTCAGCTGGTGTTGGTAATATTCCTATGGACAGACTGTCCCACCTCAGCTGTAGATCTCTGCAGTTCATCCAGAGTGATCATGGGCCTCTTGGTTGCATCTCTGATCAGTCTACTCCTTGTTTGAGATGAAAGTTTAGAGGGACGGCCGGGTCTTGGTAGATTTGCAGTGGTATGATACGCCTTCCTTTTCAATATGATTACTTACACAGTGCTCCTTGGGATGTTTAAAGATTTGGAAATCATTTTGTATCCAAATCCAGCTTTAAACTTCTCCACAACAGTATCATGGGCCTGCCTGTTGTGTTCCTTGGTATTCATAATACTCTCTGTGCTTCAAACAGAACCCTGAGACTATCACAGAGCAGGTGCATTTATACGGAGACTTGATTACACACAGGTGGATTATATTTATCATTATTAGTCATTTAGGACAACAGTGGATCATTCAGAGATCCACAATGAACTTCTGGAGTGAGTTTGCTGCACTGAAAGTAAAGGGGCCGAATAATATTGCACGCTCCACTTTTCAGTTTTGTATTTCCAAAAAAATTTAAAATAACCAATAAATTCACAATTGTGTCCCACTTGTTGATTCTTCACTAAAAATTTACATTTGGTATCTTTATGTTTGAAGCATGATATGTGGGAAAAGGTTGAAAAGTTCCAGGGAGCCGAATACTTTTGCAAGTCACTGTATACTGTAGGTCCATAAAAAAGTGATTTGTACATTTCTTCACAAAAAATAGAAAAATTGCTGCAAAATTTTTAACTAGAGAGGAGTGAGTAAATTTGTAGGATCGAGCTGCCTCCTGCCTGCCAGAATCCTTGTCTCCTCTTTTGATTAGCACAATGTTGTGACACAATCAGCTCTCACAGTATAGGGCGGTGCTGTGAGCAGTGACTATACACACTCCTTACTCGTCCCCATGATTAAAAGCCGGCAGCTCCTGGGAAGAAATAAGTAAATTTTATTCTGGAAGCTGCACTTTCAGTAAGAGCTCTTCACATGTCAGTTTTTCACATAAGGCCGGGGTCACACTGGCGACAGAATCGGACGACTGCAATACGATGAAATATCGCATTGCAGTCTGCCCTATGTTAATCTATGGAGCAGCTCCCAGTATCAGATTTTTTGTGGTCCGTTTTAAACGTCCGAGTGCAGTCGCAGCATGCTGCGATTGTCACCGATTGTGGGTCGACTATCGCCAATGCAAGTCTATGGGAGCGATGAAAAATCGGATTACAAACGGACCGCACGTGTGACTTGCGATTAAATCGCATCGGTGTCCTTTAGAAAAGCCGGCAATTCATCCCCGGCTATACTGTAAAATCACACTGACAGCTTTAATAAAGAATAGAAAGAATAGATATACACACATAGAATACATATATGTGTGGCCCAGCTGCGCTTGGTACACATGTTCCCTGGAGAGTGCACAAAAAGGTAATTACAAAACCTGATATTCATTCACATCTCACACTTCCCAGGAGCCACCAGAGGGAGCCCTTCAGATTCAGGTATTTAGGGGTGTGGAGAAATGCAGCAGTAGGCATTCTAGCCAGTCAGTCATGCTAGTTGTTGGTCGTACCTCAGACAGATCAGATCTCCTCAGGACATCAGAGTGAGAGGATTCCTGTCAGAGCTCAGACATTCTAGTTCAGTCTGTCTTTGCTAATCTGGCTTGATTCGTTCAGTGCTAGTCAGAGCTTTGTCTGAGCCAGTGCGAGTTCAGATGTGTGGTGATTCCTGTCAGATGAGACAGAGGACGAAAGATTGCAAGCTGTTACCTCAGAACAGACTGACTGTTAGTACCCTATGAATGTGGAAAGTGACTCTCGAAGCGGGCTTGTATTCAGTCTGACGGAAGGTCCTGAAAGCTGCTTTGGACAGAGTTTATGAAGGAACAGAAGGAAGGGGACTACAGTTATTACAACAACGAGTCAACTGAGAAACGGTCAGTGAGCTGTGGAAGGAAGAAAGCTGACGACTACACCTACTGCTACCCGTGCTTATGTTAAGGGTGAGAGTAGGGTGACGGGCGAGTGGTGACAAAAGGGAAAGAGTGACCGAGGCGTTATAGCAACATTTGCTGTCTCCACTCTGCTTAACCGGACGCCGGGTCCGAAGCCTTGCTAGAACCTTCACGGCTAGTAGGAGAAAACCGGAATCCCTGCTGGACTTCAAGTCGCAGAGGGGCCCTATAGTGCTGATACGTAACCGGGGTCAGGGAGAACAGGAGTCTAGCGGGACGCTGCATATAAAGACTTAGTTCTTGCCAAAAGAAGGCTCCACCACAATGTCGGCCGGGCATAGCTGTTCTATACAGAGTTGAACTTAGCTTCATGCAGGTTGGAAACTCACACATTAAAGAGAAAGGAGGCCTTAAACCTACTCAGTGATTACCTGGATGTGCATCCTCCACCCTGAGCAGCTTCCTGGGACATACCTGCAAATACCACCAGTAAAGGTATGGAAAGAGACTGATTTGTGTGTGACTGCCTTATTACTTGCACCCCTGCATCGCCATTTATACTTTGAGGGATCCAGTCTCGCCTGTGTGAGACTTAACACCTTGCTGCCAGAACAACCCCTCAGAAGATTAACCCTGCAGCGCTGGTCACCTTGATCAGAAACCACAGGTGGCGTCACGAACAATTATTACAATCCCCTGTAAATATCCCCCTTTGTATGAGCGCCCAGGGCAACGGACCGAGCTGTGCTACTTGTGACATTCCCCATAGACTTCAACTGGCTCAGTGCCGAGTACCCCATAAGCCCTCGTACTGTACGTGCGACTCATATATATATATATATATATGTTATGATTTGGTAGCTGAGGAGAGCAGGCAAAAAAGGAAATACACCAGAGCAGTTGGAAACTATGAGATTGCAGTACCCTGACTAACCACCACAACTAGAGGCAGCCGTGGAGCGTTCCTACGTTGGTCCTAGACGCCTCGTCACAGCCTGAGAAACTAACTACACCTAAAGATAGAAAGAGGAAAGCTATCTGCCCCGGAGCAGATCCCCAAAGAACATAGAAAGCCCCCAAACATGTAATGTTAGACAAGAAGAAATACTAACACAGACAGAAAATAGTATGAGCAAACGTTGGGGCCCAAACTTACTAAATAGAAAAGGATAGGAAGGGCACTTACTGCAATCCCAAAAAACCCTGAAAAGCACCAACTCTACTAATTTCAAAAACACCTGAGATCACACGACCTCTACCACCTAAATTAGTTCTCTGGTGTAACCAAAAACAAAACAGCAGCCACTGAAAAAACTGGAAAAAGCAAATGTACAAAACATCAGTGGCTGAATTGAACTGAGAGGCAAAAGCCCCCAGAGGGGACCCAGAAGGCCCCCACAGAAGTGCAGGACAAAATGCAAAAATCAAGCACAAAAACAAAAAGAAGAAAATGTCTTATCTGTTAGCAGGAGATTTAGACACGACACAGCAGGCTACCAAGGAAACAGGAATCAAGGATTGAGACCAGAACAATTGATCACCGGCAACCCTGATGGGAAGGCGACTCCCTTATATAAGACCAGTCAGTAACACCTGATTCCCAATCCTCACAATCTTCACTGGACAGTCCAGTACCGTTTGTAACCACCAGAGGGAGCTTCTGCTCAGAACTCATTTCCAGCCTATTCACAACAGTACCCCCACCTTGAGGAGGGGTCACCGAACCCTCATTTGAGCAACCAGGTCGGTCAGGATGAGTTCTATGATACGCACGGATGAGTCTCCTAGCATGGATGTCCGAAGCAAACACCCAAGAATTGTCTTCCTGACCATAACCTCTCCATTTAACCAAATACTGGAGTTTCCGTCTAGAAAAACGAGAATTCAATATTTTCTCAACCACATACTCCAGATTGCCCTCAACCAAAACAGGGTCAGGAGGCACAGTAGTAGGAACCACTGGCTCAACAAACCTCTTCAACAAGGACTTGTGGAACACGTTATGGATCTTAAATGTCCCTGGAAGAAGCAAACGAAAAGAAACAGGATTAAGAATCTCCATGATCTTATAAGGTCCAATGAACCTAGGCTTAAATTTAGGAGATGCCACTCTCATAGGAATATTTCTTGAGGACAACCAGACCAAGTCCCCTACTTTAAACCGAGGACCATCAGTCCTATGCCGGTTAGCAAACCGCTGGGCCCTCTCCTGAGAGAGGGACAACCTCTCCACTACCTGGTCCCAAATCTGTTGCATACGCTCCACAACAGAGTCAACACCTGGACAGACAGAAGCCTCCGTCTGTCCTGAAGAAAATCGAGGGTGAAACCCAGAATTACAGAAAAATGGAGACATCAAAGTGGCAGAGCTAGCCATATTATTAAGAGCAAACTCAGCCAAAGGCAAAAAAGAGACCCAGTCATCCTGATCAGCAGACACAAAGCATCTTAGATAAGTCTCCAATGTCTGGTTTGTTCTCTCAGTTTGACCATTGGTCTGAGGATGAAACGCCGAGGAGAAAGACAATTGAACACCAATTTTAGAACAAAAGGTCCTCCAAAATCTGGAAACAAACTGGACTCCTCTGTCAGACACAATGTTCTCAGGAATGCCGTGTAAACGAACCACGTGCTGAAGGAACAAAGGCACCAATTCAGAGGAGGAAGGCAACTTAGGTAATGGCACAAGATGTATCATCTTGGAAAACCTATCGCAAATCACCCAGATGATGGTCATTCTCTGAGAAACAGGGAGGTCGGAAATGAAATCCATAGAGATATAGGTCCATGGTCTCTTGGGCACAGGTAATGGCATCAACAAACCACTAGAACGAGAGCAAGGCTTGGAGCGAGAGCAAGTCCCGCAGGACTGCACAAACTCCCTGACATCACGAGACAAGGTAGGCCACCAAAAGGACCGACTAACCAAGTCTCTGGTACCAAAAATTCCGGGATGACCGGCCAACGCGGAACAATGAATCTCAGACATTACACTCTTTTTCCACTGGTCCGGGACAAACAATTTCCCAACAGGGCAGCGCTCGGGCTTATCCTCCTGACACCCCTCCAAAGCCAGTCTCAAATTGGGCGAGATGGCGGAAAGAACTACACCCTCTTTCAAAATAACAGAAGGATCAGATAACTCAGGAGAGTCCGCCAGGAAACTCCTCGAGAGGGCATCCGCCTTAACATTTTTAGTGCCAGGAAGAAATGAAACCACAAAATTAAAACGTGTGAAAAACAAGGCCCACCTGGCCTGTCTAGGATTAAGTCGCTTGGCAGACTCCAGATAAACCAGATTCTTATGGTCCGTAAGGACCACCACCTGATGTTTGGCTCCCTCCAGCCAATGTCTCCACTCTTCAAAAGCCCACTTCATGGCTAATAACTCCCGATTACCCACGTCATAATTACGTTCAGTGGGAGAAAATTTTCGAGAGAAAAAGGCACAAGGGTTACTTTTAGAGGTCTCTGGATCTCTTTGGGACAAAACGGCACCTGCCCCAATTTCAGAGGCATCAACCTCCACCTGAAATGGTAGAGAAACATCAGGCTGCCGTAGAACAGGAGCAGAAGTGAATCTCTGCTTAAGTTCCTGAAATGCAGAGACTGCCTCAGGAGGCCAACTCACCACATCAGAACCCTTCTTGGTCAAATCAGTTAATGGTTTAACAATAACAGAGAAATTACCAATAAATTTACGATAAAAATTGGCAAAACCCAAGAATCTTTGAAGAGCCTTTAATGAAGTAGGTTGGACCCAATCACAGATAGCCTGAACTTTGACCGGGTCCATTTCAATAACAGATGGGGACAAAATGAATCCCAGAAATGAGATCCTCTGAACGCCAAAAAGACACTTTGATCCCTTCACATACAGAGCATTCTCTCTCAAAATCTGGAACACAGTCCGAACATGTTTTACATGAGAGTCCCAATCATTGGAAAAAATCAAGATATCATCCAAATAAACAATCAGAAATTTATCCACAAAATCCCTGAAAATGTCATTCATGAAGGACTGGAAGACAGAAGGAGCATTAGTGAGCCCAAAGGGCATCACAAGGTACTCAAAATGCCCTTCAGGGGTATTAAATGCCGTCTTCCATTCATCCCCGTGCTTAATGCGAATAAGGTTATATGCCCCCTGAGGTCAAGCTTGGTAAACCAAGTAGCGTTTTTCACCCTGGAAAACAGGTCAGAGATCAAGGGTAACGGATATTGATATTTTACAGTAATATTGTTCAAGAGACGATAATCAATACACGGCCTTAATGAACCATCCTTTTTGGCCACAAAGAAAAAACCGGCACCTAAGGGTGAAGAGGATGGTCTGATATGACCCTTCTCCAATGACTCCTTGATATAAGACCGCATAGCGTCATGTTCAGGTACAGACAAGTTAAAAAGGCGACCTTTAGGGAATTTACTGCCAGGCACTAATTCAATAGCGCAGTCATAGCTCCTATGGGGAGGTAAGGATGCAGATTTACTTTCGCTAAACACATCAGAAAACTCAATCAAAAAGTCAGGAACATCCTGAGCCTGGGGGGAGGCAGAAAAAACAGGAGTGTTGGTATTAACACATTGGCAGCCCCAACTGGTAACAGACACAGATTTCCTATCCAAAACAGGATTATGAGACTGTAACCAAGGGAAACCCAGTACGATAATGTCATGCAGATTATACAGAACCAAAAATTTGCAACTCTCCTGATGATCAGGTTCTACCCTCATTATCACCTGAGTAGAGAACTGAGGTTTATTCTCAGCCAAAGGGGTAGAATCGATCCCCAGTAGGGGAATAGACTTCCGTAGGGGTATCAAGGGAAACCCACAACATTTAGCAAAATCAAAATCCATCAGGTTAATAGCTGCTCCAGAATCAACAAAAGCCTGAGCAGAAAATGAGGACAGAGAGCATATCAGTGTAACAGTTAATAAAAACTTAGTCTGAACACTACCCAAGACAACTGAGCGAGCAAAACGTCTTCCCCGCTTAGGGCAGACAGAAATAGCATGAGAGGCATCACCACAGTAGAAACATAACCCATTGCGCTTTCGAAATTCATGACGCTGTGCCCCAGAAACCACTCTATCACACTGCATGGATTCAGAAGCAGGTTCACAAGGCAACATTATTCCACGCATACCTTTCCGCTCACGCAAACGTCTGTCAATTTGAATCGCTAATGACATAGAATCATTGAGACCAGAGGGAACAGGGAACCCCACCATAACATCCTTTACATTATCTGACAGTCCCTTCCGAAAAAGAGCTGCCAAAGCGTCGTCATTCCATTTGGTCAGGACTGCCCACCTACGGAATCTCTGACAGTATAACTCAGCGTCCTCAAGCCCCTGACTTAATGCCAACAAAGTTTTTTCAGCTTGATCAGTGACATTAGGCTCATCGTACAATAACCCCAAAGCCTGAAAAAATGCATCAACATCACTCAAAACAGGATCCCCAGGTGTCAGGGAAAAAGCCCAATCCTGAGGGTCGCCGCGCAGGAGAGAGATGACAATTTGAAACTGCTGCGCTGCGTTCCCTGAGGACTTAGATTTTAAGGCAAAAAACAATTTACAGTTATTTTTGAAATTCAGAAACTTAGCTCGATCCCTCAAAAACAAATCTGGCATGGGAATCCTAGGTTCCACAACAGGCAACCCAGCAAGATAGGTAGCAATACTCCGAACTTCAGTGGCAAGCTGATCCACACGGCCAGACAACTGCGCAAACTCCATTGAGAGAGAAAAAAAAAAAAATCCTCCTCAGCACCCAGAGATACAGAGGGAAAAAAAAAATATGCAACAAACAGAAAAAAAAAAATCTCTGACAACTCTGACAACTTTTTTCTTTCCACAATATTTTTCCCTTCTGTGAGTACCATATAATTTTCAGTTTAGGCCGGTGATACTGTTATGATTTGGTAGCTGAGGAGAGCAGGCAAAAAAGGAAATACACCAGAGCAGTTGTAAACTATGAGATTGCAGTACCCTGACTAACCACCACAACTAGAGGCAGCCGTGGAGCGTTCCTACGTTGGTCCTAGACGCCTCGTCACAGCCTGAGAAACTAACTACACCTAAAGATAGAAAGAGGAAAGCTATCTGCCCCGGAGCAGATCCCCAAAGAACATAGAAAGCCCCCAAACATGTAATGGCGGTTAGACAAGAAGAAATACTGACACAGACAGAAAATAGTATGAGCAAACGTTGGGGCCCAAACTTACTAAATAGAAAAGGATAGGAAGGGCACTTACTGCAATCCCAAAAAACCCTGAAAAGCACCAACTCTACTAATTTCAAAAACACCTGAGATCACACGACCTCTACCACCTAAATTAGTTCTCTGGTGTAACCAAAAACAAAACAGCAGCCACTGAAAAAACTGGAAAAAGCAAATGTACAAAACATCAGTGGCTGAACTGAACTGAGAGGCAAAAGCCCCCAGAGGGGACCCAGAAGGCCCCCACAGAAGTGCAGGACAAAATGCAAAAATCAAGCACAAAAACAAAAAGAAGAAAATGTCTTATCTGTTAGCAGGAGATTCAGACACGACACAGCAGGCTACCAAGGAAGCAGGAATCAAGGATTGAGACCAGAACAATTGATCACCGGCAACCCTGATGGGAAGGCGACTCCCTTATATAAGACCAGTCAGTAACACCTGATTCCCAATCCTCACAATCTTCACTGGACAGTCCAGTACCGTTTGTAACCACCAGAGGGAGCTTCTGCTCAGAACTCATTTCCAGCCTATTCACAACATATATATATATATATTGTAACATTTCCAGGGGATATAGCTCTAGGATCGCTGTCTGGGTAGACAGAATGGCACGAAAACAGTTCATTCAGACAGCGGTTCTGGTGTAAAACTGGCCGCAACCAACTTTATTAAAGTCCACAGCAAACAGATAAAAATAAAGCATAAACAGAAAACCTAGGCTTGTCTAGCCACTAATTACACATAGATCGATTTCCCTGTCTCTCCGGGTCCAGACTCTACCAGTCTGTGCCCAAAACAACACATATGATATATGTTACCAGTATGGAGTTTCACAGATACTCCTCCTTGTGTCTGAAGGCACCTTCAATGTCCAGACTTGAGAGAGATCCACTCCTATTCAGCCGCTATTCGCACGGATTCTCACTGAGACTACTCCTGTGTCCGGGGTACTTCCTGCACCCAGACTGAGATAGCTCAAACTCCTGGAGACTGCTTCTTGTGCCGGGACACCTTCCTGTGTCCAGACTGAGCCAGCTCCCACTCCTGGAGACTGCTTCTTGTGCCGGGACACCTTCCTGTGTCCAGACTGAGCCAGCTCCCACTCCTGGAGACTGCTTCTTGTGCCGGGACACCTTCCTGTGTCCAGACTAAGCCAGCTCTAACACTCCTGGCTGTGTTCCAACACACCTACTTCTGGTCTCCTAATTAACACCTGAGTGATTTCAGGCCTGAGCTGCAAGTGTGTAATGAATGTAAGGTGTAGTGACCTTTCTCTACCACTAGGTCTACAAAGCCACACACCTCCCTTATACCAGTCAGTAAAGTAGCTAGGTGAAATATACACCCCACTCAATACACATACTCTCACTGTCTCACATATCCCCCCCCTCTTCTCCAGACCGGAGGGCTGGTCAACCAGACCGGAGGGCTGGTTAACAATCCCAAAGAGACAGTGAACTCCGCACACTGCATCAGCACTATACTTCTATATAGGTCAGGTACCAGGAGCTGTCTCACGACCTCTCCCTGGACTTCAGTGTCCCTATACAATAGGTTATTGTTCATGGCAGCATGAGGAAACCTCTCCTCAGAGCCAGGCTCTTGGGGAACCTCATTTAGAACAATTATATTTTCCTGTGCCGTTTTAAGAGTGGGGTCTCGCAACTGCTCACTCCCAAAATTGTCACAGGACACAGGTAGGTCAGGGACACTTGGTTCCCGAGATCCACCATCCTCGTCTCCCAACATCACCTGCAAAGGAATTTCATCTTTATCACGGTCATCACCATTATCAGTATCATCACTATTATGATTAGCATCATCATCATTATCATCATCATTATGATCATGATCATCACATAAGTTTAAGCTTGTGGGGTTGAACACATAATATATCCAATCACCTCAACCCACAGTTCACACCGAGACCATGTACTTGTCCCTTGCTCTGTTCAGCCCCGGAATATTAGTCAATGACATTCGCTCGTTCCCTAGGGACCTACCGTCTGTCATTGTCACAGACTTCGTCCAGTCACATTTTCGGGTCGTAACCTTGTCAGGTCTCCCCCGCTCCCAGCGGTCCGTCGTAACCTTGTCAGGTCTTGCCTGGGTATTTAAGGTCCGGTTAGACTTCGTACTGTCACATACTCTATCGGTCGTCTGTATGGGCTTCTCAAACCTGAGTTACTGGAGGTCTCATTATCTCTAAACCCACGCCCACTACCCTCAGGACATCTTGTAAGGTCCCTAACTTCAGCCGTAGCTGTTCTGTTATTTAGGGGGCCCTTTCTCTGTCGGGTCTCACTATTTCTTAGACAGCTGCCATCTTCTGCTGCTCAGATGATGCTGTCTATCTACTCGCTGTCTAGCGAGATTTAATTGTTCTACCTCTCGCAGGTAGGTCACACGGTACGCCACCAGCATGCGCACATATTCCAGACTTTCTTCCGTTCCTATAGCGTAGAATGACACCATGCCGTCTTCATCTGGTATCCAGTCCCGACGATCACGTGGACTGCTTACTTTCACCACACCAGACTTCTTCACCATTATCTGCATGGCTCGGCCATTTCTCCCAATCAGCTTTCTCACCAGAACATGAGGCACCCGGATGACCTCTTCCTGTAGACTGTGAGCTTTTCTCATAAGCTTTAGTTGTCTAACGGTTTGTTCTGTCTTCAACCGGAGAAACCGCTTTGTGCGAATACATCGCCAGTGCATGTCACTTAGGATTGCCACCCTCTTCACTGTAACTTCGGTCGTGGACAAGACCACCAGCTGTTTAGCTCCTGAAGTCGAGTACACCTTACAGGCTCCACGGCCTTCCTAAACGCTTCATGCACAGACTCACGGGTGCATTCTTCTCTCAAGTCCTCGGGTACATCTACGAGGCACTTGTACCGACACGTTTCTGTCTCACCAGTGGTTTCCAGACGATCAATCAGCTCAGGGTTCAGGGACAACTGACTTTCAGCTTCTTCCCCTTTACACTTCTTCTGAGCTGACTCACAGCTACAATTTCGTGAATTTCCGTCCGAACCACTTCCATTTCACATTTATCTTCCGTTACCACCCTCTTAGCTCTCCTCAGGTCTATTTTCTCCTGGCAAAAGGAGCGAGTGCAACGTGTTTGCCCTTTTCTTTCTCCAAGGAGGCCTTGTTCACCGAGTGACACTGTATCAGGCGACTTTTAAGCCCGAGAACTTCTTCCTCTAGTTCCGCCATTCGCCTCTCAGCTGCCCGTCTCTGAAGCTTCTCTTGCGTCCAATGGGCTTGTAACCACTCCTTGAGCTCCTTGATCTCGGCTCCGACATCCACCGAATCATCCGAACTCACAGCACTCGAGGAAGTATCTGCTTTACACCTCTCATCTCCAGTGGCTAACTCCTGGCCCTGGTCTGTAGCTTCTCTGATGGACTCCTCCATCTTTTCCCGCTCAGCTTCCATTTGGCTGAGCTTTTCCTTAAGGCGCATCTCCACCTTCTGGAGAGTATCACAGGACATCTGTAGCTCCTTCACCTGAGCTTCCAGACCTAGGGTCTTTCTGCGCAGATCACCATTTTCATCACGGGTGTCCTGCAGAGTGGTCTCAACCACCTGGCGCATTTGCTCTGCATCCATCTTCTCCTCTTCTAGTTTTTCTTTGACCCTGAGGAGATCCACATAATCTCTCTTCATCTGTTGCAGTTCCCTACTGTGTTCACCACACTCCTTCTTGGAGTCACACAGCTCCTGGTTAAGCTGTTTGCGCAATCGTTCTAGGATTTGTTCACTTCCAGAAACTCCATCCTGCAGCGCCTCCTTCTCACGCTTCAACTGCAAAACCTCTTCCTTGATTTTGCGGCGGTCCTCTTTAATGGCATGGAACATCTCTTTCCACAGGGTAACTTCCTCGTTGCTTCCTTTTAGATCTCGCTGGTCTGAGGACACGTCCTCCAGGTTTTCACATAATTGCAGCATGTCACTCTGATACTGCAGCCGAATAGGTTCCAGCTCTTGGCCATGACTGGCCCCCTCCTTTTCTACCTCTAAAGGAGAATCCACACTTGAATCATAGGCAGACAGTACTACATTCTCTTCATTTTCATTTTCAGCGAGTACTACCGGAACAACCTTTTTGTGGCCCTTGCGCCGTCTACGACGAGAGGAGGACTCTCTTCCCTCGTCTAGCCTCTCCTGACTGAACTCACTTTTTACTTTCATAGTGTCCCAGTCAGCTACGGGGTCTGTGTCACTCCCCATGGTGTTGTGGACTAACAGGTCACCTCCCACTTTGACGTCACCCCCTTCTACTGGAGCTACCCGTTATCAACGGTCACATTGTCATTTTTAGGAGGTACCAACCCACCACCAGTAACAATTTTCAGTTTTCCACACTCTACACTCTTGTGAAAATCCGCCCCTTTTTTAACAACCACACCGACAGGGTAATTTTTACACAAAAAATCAGCAGTAGTCTTAGGACTCAGTTCACAACATCTCTTACCACCTCCCCGGGCATTCTGTGACAACACTGGCACCCCCAGAGAGTCCATAGAATGGTCCACTGCCGCCATTCCATACGGTGCCCACAGCTCCCGCACCATGTCCAGTTGCATGTCCAGTAGACATTTCTCAAATATGCGGTCCGACTTGTCAGACCCATTCGCTGCTCCGTTCACAGCCATCGCGGAGCACTGTTCACACCAGAACTTCACCGCTTTCCCTTGAAAAAATCTTCGTGGCCCGCCGAGCCACAGCAAAACTGGATTTGAGTGCGACGACAATCTTCACAACCCCGCCGAGTTGCAGCTGAAAACCGGATTTGAGTGCGACGACAATCTTCGTAACCCCCACCGAGTCACAGCAAGATGCCTTCGTGACCCCACTGAGTCACAGCAAGATGCTTGTATCCACACTCGTCGTCCATGCTGTCAGACTTCTCTGTCTCAACAACGGCAGTCTTCACTCAAGACATACACACTCCACAGCCTTCTCCACAGAAAATTCAGCCTTGCTGTGCAGACACTTTTTTTTTTTTTTTTTCCTTTGCAAAGTCTATTAGGGCTACTGTCTCTTTAAGACTGCTCCAAACAGACGTTTCTGCTGACACACACTTTTTTTTTCTCTGCTGCTATTTCAACAGACTTCACCTTTATTGCTGTCTCTAAGCCACTGTGCTGCATGCACACTCCAGCACTAACTGTATCAGCCACTGCGCTGCCCCAGCATTCTCCACCAATTGTAACATTTCCAGGGGATATAGCTCTAGGATCGCTGTCTGGGTAGACAGAATGGCACGAAAACAGTTCATTCAGACAGCGGTTCTGGTGTAAAACTGGCCGCAACCAGCTTTATTAAAGTCCACAGCAAACAGATAAAAATAAAGCATAAACAGAAAACCTAGGCTTGTCTAGCCACTAATTACACATAGATCGATTTCCCTGTCTCTCCGGGTCCAGACTCTACCAGTCTGTGCCCAAAACAACACATGTGATATATGTTACCAGTATGGAGTTTCACAGATACTCCTCCTTGTGTCTGAAGGCACCTTCAATGTCCAGACTTGAGAGAGATCCACTCCTATTCAGCCGCTATTCGCACGGATTCTCACTGAGACTACTTCTGTGTCCGGGGTACTTCCTGCACCCAGACTGAGATAGCTCAAACTCCTGGAGACTGCTTCTTGTGCCGGGACACCTTCCTGTGTCCAGACTGAGCCAGCTTCCACTCCTGGAGACTGCTTCTTGTGCCGGGACACCTTCCTGTGTCCAGACTGAGCCAGCTCCCACTCCTGGAGACTGCTTCTTGTGCCGGGACACCTTCCTGTGTCCAGACTAAGCCAGCTCTAACACTCCTGGCTGTGTTCCAACACACCTACTTCTGGTCTCCTAATTAACACCTGAGTGATTTCAGGCCTGAGCTGCAAGTGTGTAATGAATGTAAGGTGTAGTGACCTTTCTCTACCACTAGGTCTACAAAGCCACACACCTCCCTTATACCAGTCAGTAAAGTAGCTAGGTGAAATATACACCCCATTCAATACACATACTCTCACTGTCTCACAATATATATATATATATATAAGTCATTGTGACATATTTATATACATATATTTATAGTTCATACACTTCTACATACTGTAATAGCCGCTAATTCAATTGCCGGCTTTTGTGAAATCACAGAAGCCGACATGAAATGATACATTGTTTAGACACAGTTAACCATGTCATTTCCTGTATTTTGATATATGGTTTGAACTTACAATTACATAAGTGTATGTGTACAAAATTTCAGACATGTAGGGGTTAATTAAAGGTGTAAATTCGTTGAAAAAAAATGCGTGGGCTCCCGCTGTATTTTCTCCACCAGACAGACAAAGCAAGCGAGTGGGGGCAGATAATAATAGCCTAGGGATGGTACATTTTTTTGGTGCCCCCCCCGGCTACTAACATCTGCCCCCAGACACCCCAGAAAGGGCAAATCTCTAATTAGATTTGCCCTTTCTGGCACTTTGCCCGTCTATTCCCATTGCCCTGTAGCGGTGGCGAATGGGTTAATAAGGGGTTAAAGCCACCTTGTAATTGAAAGGTGACTGTAAGCCAGGTTAATAATTGAGAGCTGTCAATTAGACAACTATCAATTATTAATCCTATTGAAGTAAATAAAAAAACACACACACTTTAAGAATAAATAATTTTAATGAAATAAAAACACATTTTTTTGACCATCTTTTATTTTACTCTTAATCCGTGCGAAGCCCTTGATCTCCTAAAATAAATATAAAATAATAAAACAACATTATTCTTACCTATCTGGCGATCTGTCACGTCCCACGATGTAATCCTTCACAAAGGGTTAACTAGCAATCAGCTAAGCAGCGCAAGTAATCCTGCGTGCTCAGCTGATAGCTCCTGAATGAATGAGCTTATCTCCTGCCGACAGGAGAGGATGTGATTAATGAACGAAGCTTAATTGATTGTGTCCCACTTTCACCTTAGGTCAGGTCACTGAAGTGAAAGTGGCAATAAATCAATTAAGCTTCATTCATTCATCTCTTCCTCTCCTTTCGCTGGGAGAGTAAGTTATTCATTCAGGGGGTTACAGCTAGGAGACAGCATTAGCTCTCTGCGAGCTGTAACCTGTTAACCCTTTCTGATGGATTACACCGTGGGACCTGACTGTACATCGGATTGGTAAGAATAATTTTGCTTTTTTATTTTATTTTTATTACAGGAAATGGTTTTAGCAGGAAAATTAAATATGGTCAAAAACTGTGTGATTATTTCATTAAACTTCTTTTTTATTAAACTGTGTGTGTTTGATTTTTCTTTCATACAATAGGATTAATAATTGATAGTTGTCTAATTGACAGCTCTCAATTATTAACCTGGCTTACAGTCACCTTTCAATTGCAAGGTGGCTTTAACCCCTTATTAACCCATTCGCCACCGCTACAGGGCAATGGGAATAGACGGGCAAAGTGCCAGAAAGGGCAAATCTAATTAGAGATTTGCCCTTTCTGGGGTGTCTGGGGGCAGATGTTAGTAGCCAGGGGGGGCACCAAAAAAATGTACCCTCCCTAGGCTATTATTATCTGCCCCCACTCTCTTGCTTTGTCTGTCTGGTGGAGAAAATACAGCGGGAGCCCACGCATTTTTTTTCAACGAATTTACACCTTTAATTAACCCCTACATGTCTGAAATTTTGCACACATACACTTATGTAATTGTAAGTTCAAACCATATATCAAAATACAGGAAATGACATGGTTAACTGTGTCTAAACAATGTATCATTTCATGTCGGATTCTGTGATTTCACAAAAGCCGGCAATTGAATTATCGGCTATTACAGTATGTAGAAGTCTAGGAACTATAAATATATATATATATATATATATATATATATATATACATGTCACAATTACATGTATATATTGTAAGCTTTTCAGGGGATATAGCTCTGGGATCGCCGTCCGGGTAGACGGAGTGGCACGGAAACAGTTCATTCACAGACAGCAGTTCTGGTAAAAACTGGCCGCAACCAGTTTTATTAAAGTCCACAGCAAACAGAACATAATCAAAACCAAATCATAAACATAAGCCCTGGGCTTGTCCAGCCACTTACTACACTTAGATAGATTTCCCTAGCTATCCGGGTCCAGACTCTAACAGCCTGTCCCCAAAACAACACATATGTTCAGTAGTTACCAGCATGGAGTTTCACAGAGTCTCCTCCTTGTGTCTGAAGGCATATCCAACGTCCAGACTTGAGAGAGCTCCCCTCCTATTCAGCAGCTATCCGCATGGATTCTCACAGAGACTACTCCTGTGTCCGGGGTACATCGAGCACCCAGACTGAGACAGCTCATACTCCTGGAGACTCCTTCTTGTGCCTGGACTCCTTGTCCAGACTAAGCGAGCTCTCTGACTGTGTTCGCAGACACCTACTTCTGGTCTCCTAATTAACAGCTGAATGGTTTCAGGCCTGAGCTGCAAGTGTGTACTGAATGTAAGGTGTAGTGACCTTTCTCTACCACTAGGTTTACAAAGCCATACATTTCCCTTATACCAGTCAGCAAAGTATCTAGGTGAAATGTACACCCCATTCAACACACATACTCTCACTGTCTCACATATCCCCCCCCTTCTCCAGACCGGAGGGCTGGTCATCCAGACCGGAGGGCTGGTCAACAATCCAAAAGAGACAGTGAACTCTGGACCAGTCATGGCCTTCATCAGCTTCATCTTCACTACTGTCATCTGTATCTTCACCTGAGCCATAGCCAACATCAGCTTTCTCTTCATCTGAAGCATCCGCACTACCCTGTACTCTCCCAGGCCTATGCTCTCTGCGGGCCTCGGGTATCCTGCATGGTTTCATCTTGACCTTAGGGCCGGGCTCAGTTTCGATATAGTGCCTGGCCAGAGAAGTACGACCCGGCACATCAGAACACTTCTGCTGACTCTTCCTCAGAAACTCACGTACCTCCTGTCCTTGGTGCACTGACCATGTGTCACCAACTATCACAGAAGGTATAGGGGGTTTTTTACTTTTCTCTAGTTCCCCTTGAACCCTCTTTAGCACATCTATTTTCTTGAATATCGGTGGACTCATAAAGTCTATTTCACAGACCTTAAGCTCCTCTGCCATGGTCTCTGACCATTTTAAGCTACACTGTTCAAATGATTGGGACTAGTGTTGAGCGATATTGCTCGATATCTAAAAATATCGTATCGAAATTGTATCGCCGATAGCACTAAATATCGTCGATATCCGATTTCGATACCGGAAGTCCCATGTAAGTCTATGGGAACAAAATATCGCAACAAAAAAAAACCCTTTCTTTCATTGCAAACACAAAATATACACAATAGAATACATATATATATATATATATTACATGTCATTGTGACATATATATATACATATATTTATAGTTTATACACTTCTACATAGTAAAATCGACTCTAATTCAATTGCCGGGTAAAGACGTGACATACCCCATAGAAGTCGACGGGCTCGGTGCCGAGTACCCCGAAAACCTCTGGCTCTGTGCGACTCAACTTGGGCGTCACGAACAGGATTCTGTAGCTCGCTATAAGCGAGTCCTGTGTGCCTGAATTGCACTGGTTTTGTGCTTGAGAATTGCTAAAATCATCAGAGAATGTATTTGCCATTTTTCCGCCATATCTGCGTCACGACGAGGCACTGGTGAAGAAGAAGGGCGTGCTCTTCGTGGGTGTCACTCACTCATTGGCGTGAAAACGATGGCCGCCCACTGTAAATGGTACTGCAATGTAACATCGTGCCCCACAGCTCTGGAGTTCCGCCTCCTCATCCTCCTCAGTGTGCGGAAACTAACACGAAGGTCCCGCCTCACTACAAAAGAGGGGCCCTCTCCAGATGCTAATGACACGTGACTTGGCAGAGATGGCTAATGGACACGACGAGCAGAAGTGGGAAGGGATGGAGCAGTCAGAGCTCTCCCCCCACGGAAGCGACCCGATCGCCACAGAATCACCGTTGGGCACCCAGCCTGTAAACCCTCCTACGCTGCAAGAAGCGGCGGATACCCTAAGAGGCCTGGCCCGGCACCGGGAGGAGGTCGCCAGGATGGAAGCCAGCTGACGTGCCCTAAAAATAAACTTGGAGCGGCGCCAATCCCTCTTACCTGAAGTGTCTGTACCGGAAGGCGAGGCACCCGTTCTAGTAGAGGAGTCCTTGCAATGTGATCCGGTTGACGTTGTCGCAGTGGAGGCACCCGTTCCTGCAAAAACCGCAGCACCGTCAGCAGCACCCCAGATCCCGCTGTCTGCCCCCGTCGCTGAGACAGAAGAAGCGACACCCGTCCTCATGGAGGAGGCCGCGCAGGCACCAGAGCACTACCTGCCTGTACCGGAGCCCCGACTGTCATCTGATTTAGAGCCGTCTGCTTCCTCCGCAGGGGAGCGCCGCCAGGACTGGGGGGCGACAGGAGAGCTGCCGCAAACCGGACACTGTAAGCTGCAGTGGAGTGGTGGAGACATGGAGCAGCTGGTGGAGGAGAATTTCAACCGGCGTCAGGAGGAAGAGTGGAGACGTTGGGAGCGGGAAGCAGAGCGACAAAGGGAGCAGCGAGAAACCCTAAAACTTCGCCAACGTCACCTGGAGAAGGACCGGGCAGATAAGGACCGGATGAGAAAGGATAAAGGAACCCTGAGTGAGCCGCGGCGTAAGGGTGCAGTACGGAGCTTTAAATTGAAAGGTGGTTGGGGCTTCATCAAGGAGCCTGGACTTTATTTAGAAGTCTTTGTGACCCGGCGGGACGTGGAGGCTCACCTCCCAGAAGGACACCCGGGGAGGGACCTGTTGCCAGGAGACTTGGTGACTTACACCCGACACTGGGGTTACAATGGGTGGTACACCCTAAATGTTACCAGGTGCGACCCCTACTCCCCAGTGTGTGAGGAACCTGTGAGACCCTCGAAGCCTTCAGCCTCCCACATCCAGGCCTCTGCAAAAGTGCCCACCCCACGCCGTAAATCTCCCCAGCCTCCCTCAGTGGTCTCCTCAGCAGCCCCAGCTATGGACATGATAAGTATAGCTGGCCCGTACCCGGCGCCTGTTAGGCATCCTGGGGTTCGTACAGTCCGGGACATAGGGTTCCAGACCCGGAGGGAGATGAAAGAGGTGGCCACACAGACCCAGATAGCGGGTCACGACGTCACTGTACAGGCCACACGACGTCATCAGGTCCTGGTGGTCCATGGTGCCTCGGATGTTTGGCAATCTCAAGAAGAGTACCAGGTGGTACCTGGAAGAGGCCAGCCAAAGAAGTCTAAATAACCCGGACAGGGTCCCTGTATGTAAATAGTTAAATTGTTTATGTACCCGGACGGGTGAATGTTCCTAAAAAAGTTTTTTAATTTAATAAAAAAAAAAAAAACACAGTTTTCATTTCTTTTATTACTGTCTCATCCTGTGACGCCATCGATCTCCTGTAAAAAAAATGAAAAAAAAAAAAAAAAAGTATACCACCTGACCGACGCAGTCCATAGTAACGAGTGTCCCACGACGATCCAGCTCTGCTACATCAGAATGACAGGCAGAGCCTGTCATCCCGGCGCAGCACAGCTGATTACCTGCTTCCCCGGCGGTGACATCATCGGACTGACTGCTTTACGGCCGGGATTACCCTGCAGTCACTGCAGTTATCGCGAAAAACTGCATGTGACCGCCAGGGAGAAGATAATGGCGGCCATCAAGCAGTCCAGGACGTGACCGCCGGAGATCTTCTGCCAGGTAAGTGCCGCTGACTCCTGACAGACCCGACCGACGGACACTCACAGTGACAGTGACAAATCCGATTCCGGTATTCGATAAGACGAAAATATCGAAACGAATTATCGAAAGGCCGATAGAGCTAATATCGGCCGATAGCCGATATTTGCATTATCGTATCGCTCAACACTAATTGGGACTGTAGAAGGAGCTGATCGTTTTTCTTTTGCAGTACACATAATTCATCCGCTAAGTCTCCAGCTGAATTGTAATGTTCTACCGTAACAACAGCATTCTTATATAGAGCCTTAGACTTATTGAGCAGCATTTGCTCTTGCAACGAAGAGATTCCCTGTATCCTTCCTTTTACTTCATTGACCTTCTCACGAAGATGCTCATGGCTTTCATCACATCCTTCATCACAGTTTGGAGTTTTTTCTGAGAAGTCATCAATTCATCTGGTACCTGTTGGACGTCTTTTATGTCTTCGGCCCCTTCTTCAGGCTCTTCTGGTAGAACATGCTCAGAAGCCCTACCGTCAGTCTTACATTCTACCTCTTCAGTCACATCATTATGGTCTCCAATATTTCCATTTATTCCGGCTTTCAAGTTCTCCTTGATAGCTGCATCTGTATACTCAGAACCCGCCGGATTCTTCTCTTCCACCACGTTCTGCATCCCATCTGAGCTCCCGTGTGTCTGCAGCGGCAACGGAGTGACACATCGCTTTTCCCATTTGTTGGGACGTGGCTCCGATGTAGACTCCATGAAAGTGCGCTTGAGCTCACCAACGCCAGCCTGATGTCTCAAAATCTCATCTTGTGACTTATCCAGATCCTTGGTGTCACTCGGGAGCACCGCTGGGGCTCCGGGCGCCGAACTTCCAGCCTGAGCTTCACGAGTTGCAGCTACTGATCCGAACCGTAACCCGTCCACGCCGCTGTCTTCGGCAGAAACAGATTCCTGGACAGAGTCAGTCCCCATATCTTCAGTCTTGTTCCTCACAGCTTCACTTGAGACCTCAGCTTCTGATGAGGCATCTGGCTTGGTGACTACCACTTCTATGGCTTTTTCCACCTCTGCAGCATCTCCCTCAGAGTCCTTGGCACGATACAGATCCACACCATACCTTGGTAACTTCACATTTCCAACAGCATCTACTTGGGCTGTGTTCAGTTTCAGAGTCCTGCCTTTAAAGCTCAGCTCTCCTCCTTTCACCTTAGTCTTCGCCAGGGAACCGGCCAACTGTAAAACATCTTCAGATGCCATCTTCTGTCCGACTGCAAGGTCAGCATCAGCCTTCCTCTCAGGACTCTCAACCTCCTCTGCTACCATGCCTTCCTCATTTGCACTGGTTGCTTGATTGTCATCAGATGATTCACTATCACTACCACTATCCCTGTCTGACCCCTTTTTCTCAGCCACATCTGGCTCACTTTCAGGGTTATACACTTCATTTTCATTCACATCCTGCTCACTGTCAGGGTTATACAATTCATTCTCATTCACATCCTGCTCACTTTCAGGGTTATACACTTCATTTTCATTCACATCCTGCTCACTGTCAGGGTTATACAATTCATTCTCATTCACATCTTGATCTGGAACCTTAGTTAACATGTCATCCACAACATTAACTTCACCATCTGGTCCCTGGTTTCCCTCAGGTGGTCCCTCAAGTATGTGACTATGTGACAACCCCAGCACTATACTTCCATATAGCTCAGGTACTAGGAGCTGGCTCACGACCTCTCCCTGGACTTCAGTGTCCCTATACAACAGGTGAGTGTTTATGGCAACATGAGGAAACCTCTCCTCAGAGCCAGGCTCTTGGGAAACCTCATTTAGAACATTTATATTTTCCTGGACTGTTTTAAGAGAGGGGTCTCGCCACTGCTCACTCTCAAAATTGTCACAGGACACAGGTAAGTCAGGGACACTCGGTTCCCGAGAACCACTATCCTCGTCTCCCAACATCACCTGCAAAGGAATTTCATCACTATCACAGTCATCATTATTATCAATATCATTATCATGATTATGATCAGTATCATCATCACTATCATGATCATCATCATTATCATTATCAGCATCAGCATCATTATCATGGTCATCATCATTATCATGATCATCATCATCATTATCATCATCATCATCATCATCACATAAGTTTAACGGCCCACTAGCATTGTGTTCCGCCCTCGGGACTGCGCACCCTCAATAGGAGCTTCATCACACTGTCCATCAGAAACATTTTTCCCCCAGAGATCCTTAGACCGGGGAAAGTCATTACCCAATATGACGGGGGGCACCAGGTTCTTCACTACCCCCACTTCACATGAAACCTCCCCGCGTTTGGGGATCAAGTCCACGACAGTCTCTGGGTAGACTTTGGTGTCTCCATGGACGCACACCACACTCAGGTGTTTATCAGGGATAAAGTCCCTATCAATCAGGCTGTCCCATACGGAAGTCACTGGACTCTCTGAGTCCAAGAGGGCCTGTGCTAGGCAGTCATTTACAACCACCGGGGACCCCTGTGGTCCAGTCTCTTTGGCTGAGGTGGACACACACACAGGCTCTGCGCAGGGAGAGAGGGATCTGCCAACATCACAACACATAGGCTCCCCCTCTATTGGACAGTTGGCTGCAATTTCACGACATCTCCAACACTGTCCATCACACTCTCCCACCCACACGACCCCAACAGCTGGAACGCTCTTACCGGGAGAGTTCGGCGTCCAGGAACTCTGAAGTGACGACCTCTCAGACGGCGGTCATGGAGGCAGTCTTTGGTGGCGAAGGCCCTCTCCATCAGGCTGACCAGACGATTGGCGTCCTGGTGGTCTCCTTGTCCGACCTCTGGCTGTACCTCAGGAGGACGTGCTTGGGTGTAGCGATCCACTATCACCTTTTCAACTCCATAATCAGGTTTGCTGACTGCAGACTCCCAACTGCATCTCCAGTCATGAACTCCCCTGGCACGGGCTGTCACCGTAACACCCAGCCGGGTAAGAATCTCCGCTTTCAGCTTGGCATAGTCTTGGCTGTCCTGCTCGCTCAGGTCAGCATAGGCCCTTTGGGGTTCTCCAATCAGATAGGGTGCGACCATCATGGCCCATTCAGATAGGGGCAGATTCTCCTTCTCTGCCAGTCCCTCAAACCTAGTGAGATATACCTCCACATTGTCACGAGGTGTCATCTTTTTCAGGGACCGTCTTACCGCCTTCTTTACAGCGGACAATGCAGGTGACTTTGCAACATTACTTTGGGACGATGCGCTGCAAGTCTTTTGTAGTGCTGCAACCTGCTCAAAAAACAACCGGTTATTCTCCTGCTGCTGCTTCAGGAATTGCTGCTGGGCCTGCTGCATGCGCTGCTGGTGCTGCAGGCGCTGCCGCTCCATGCTCTGCTGCATGCTCCGCTGGGCCTGGACCAGGTACTCAACGAGCTCCTCCATACTGCCGGACTTATCTGTCTCAACCACGGCAGTCTTATGTTGCACATTAACTTGCGCCATTTGTTCAAACAGCACCTCCATGCTGTCATCCATGCTGTCAGACTTCTCTGTCTCAACAACGGCAGTCTT
Organism: Oophaga sylvatica; assembly: GCA_033576555.1. Classification (NCBI taxonomy): domain Eukaryota; kingdom Metazoa; phylum Chordata; class Amphibia; order Anura; family Dendrobatidae; genus Oophaga; species Oophaga sylvatica. The sequence goes on from JARQOD010000001.1 coordinate 50,557,225, forward strand.
CACTCAAGACATACACACTCCACAGTCTTTTCCACAGAAAATTCAGCTTTGCTGTGCAGACACTTTTTTTTTTCTCTGCAAACTCTATTAGGGCCACTGTCTCTTTAAGACTGCTCCAACAGACTTTTCCTTTGCTGCTGCACACTCCACAGTCTTTTCCACAACAAGTTCAGCTTTGCTGTGCAGACACACTTTTTTTTTTTTCTTTTGCAAACTCTATTAGGGCTACTGTCTCTTTAAGACTGCTCCAACAGACGTTTCTTTTGCTGACACACTTTTTTTTTCTCTGCTGCTGCTTCAACAGACTTCACCTTTTATTGCTGTCTCTCGCCACTGTGCTGCACGCACATTCTAGCACCAATTGTAAGCTTTTCAGGGGATATAGCTCTGGGATCGCCGTCCGGGTAGACGGAGTGGCACGGAAACAGTTCATTCACAGACAGCAGTTCTGGTAAAAACTGGCCGCAACCAGTTTTATTAAAGTCCACAGCAAACAGAACATAATCAAAACCAAATCATAAACATAAGCCCTGGGCTTGTCCAGCCACTTACTACACTTAGATAGATTTCCCTATCTATCCGGGTCCAGACTCTAACAGCCTGTCCCCAAAACAACACATATGTTCAGTAGTTACCAGCATGGAGTTTCACAGAGTCTCCTCCTTGTGTCTGAAGGCATATCCAACGTCCAGACTTGAGAGAGCTCCCCTCCTATTCAGCAGCTATCCGCATGGATTCTCACAGAGACTACTCCTGTGTCCGGGGTACATCGAGCACCCAGACTGAGACAGCTCATACTCCTGGAGACTCCTTCTTGTGCCTGGACTCCTTGTCCAGACTAAGCGAGCTCTCTGACTGTGTTCGCAGACACCTACTTCTGGTCTCCTAGCTGAATGGTTTCAGGCCTGAGCTGCAAGTGTGTACTGAATGTAAGGTGTAGTGACCTTTCTCTACCACTAGGTTTACAAAGCCATACATTTCCCTTATACCAGTCAGCAAAGTATCTAGGTGAAATGTACACCCCATTCAACACACATACTCTCACTGTCTCACAATATATATATATATATATATATATATATATATATGTGTTCTATGTGTATATATCTATTCTTTCTTATGTGATTTAAATACTATTCTTTTGGATCCATTATATGTCAGTTTTGCAAGCCTGCGAGAAATTCTCGCAAGTCGGATGAAAATCGGATGTTACAAGATACACACACATGCGACTAAATCGCATCTTTGAAGGAAAATCGGATGCCAGGCGGATGTGTGATGTCTACATTTTGGTACGATAATCGACCGACTAAAACGGTCCGATTTTTTGTAGTTGTGTCTGACTCCGGCCTAAGAATGTTTTCTGTGTTTTTTATGGATAGCACTTAGAACTATGATAATCTACGGGACTGTTCACATGGCCATAATTTTTTGAAGGTTAAGTGGTCCTTGCAAAATCCTGGAGACATGACTGAAGTTGATCCAAATGAAGGTTTATGGGTCTATTGGACAGATAGATAGGAGAAGGTGCAGAAACTTTTTTTCTCAAAGAAAAACTGCTGAAACTCTAACCAAACTCTGCTGAAACTCCAATGACACGTTGTTAAAAAAAAACTGAGATACACTAACAAACTCAGACCATTTATCTTGTACAAGAAAAATCATTGATGTCAGAATAAGGGTATGTTTCCACGATAAGGAAACACTCCGGATTTGCTGCGTGTTTGGCGCTGTGCATTGGCGCAGCGCCAAACACGCAGCGTCCAGATGTTACAGCATAGTGGAGGGGATTTCAAGAAATCCGTCTCCACTATGCGTAAAAATACGCAGGCGGAAGACCTGCGTTTCCGGACATGCGGCGCGTCTTTTCAGACCGCAGCATGTCCCAGCGTCTTGCGGCGACGCTGCGTCGCCGCAAGGTAAATAACACAGGGCTATGCAGCCCTGCGTTCTTTCCGGATGTGTTCCGGAGGTGTCCGGAACACATCCGGAAAGAGCACGCGTCAGAAACGGGGCGGGGCTTTGGGCGGTGCGGAATTTCCGCTCCATCCAAAGCGCTGTGGTTCCGGACCGTGGAACCACAGCCTCAGTCCTGAGGCAGCCGGTCAGCTTTGTAACTGTATTTACCTGCAGTCTAACCCTATATCTGAGATAGTTTTTTCTAAGGTGACAGGTTCCCTCTACCATCCTAGCAAAATAAAAGGATGTTTAAAAAATGATTCTGACGTAAAGTAGACATGGTGCATGTTCTTTATTAACTTTTTTTTACTGGATATTACTATCGTAATAAAGGGTGTAAGCATTGAAAGTTTGAAAATTGCTTATTTTTCTAAATCTTCATCAAATTTTAGATATTTTCATAAAAAATGCAACACATACTGATCCAAATTTACCACTAATATAAAGTGCAAGGTGTCAAGAAAAAAACAATCTCAGAATTATTTGGATATGTTGATCCATATCAGCATAACTTCACAGAGGGAACCCCATTCATTTAGCAAATACTTTAGATTCCACAATGATTAATAATTTGCCAGGATGTGAGTTATTTGTTTCCCCTACAGTTTCAACCGGAACTTAACTGTGTTTCCTGATGTGATCTCATGGATACACTGGGCAGGACCCACTGTACCAGATAAAAAAAAAGATAGAGCGTTATATGCATCAAAAGGCAACTGTTAGTGGATGATATACTGTAGCTATTACTTGTCCTCAAAGAACTGCAGGCCTCATTTGCTTCAGTTAAGGTCAGTGTTCATGACTCCACCATAAGAAAGAAACTGGGCAAAAATGGCCTGCATGGTAGACTTCCAAGACAAATAAACACTGCTGAGCAATAAGAACATAAAGACTTGTCTCAGTTGTACCAGAAAACATCCCCAAAACTTTGTAAGTGGCCAAGTCAAAGTCCTGACCTTAAGAAGATTGAGATGCTCTGGCATGATCTTAAGAAGGCGGTTCATGCTCGGAAACCCTCCAATGTGAATGAATTACAACAATTCTGCAAACATGAGTGGGCCAATATTCCTACAGAGCGTTGTAAAAGACTCATTGCAAGTTATTTCAAACACTTAATTGCAGTTGTTGCTGCTAAGAGTGGCCCAACCAGTAATTAGGTTTAGGGTCAATTACTTCTTCACAGAGGGCCCTGTAAGTTTGGATTTCTTTTTTACTTAATAATAATAAAGACCTTACTTGAAAAAGTGCATTTTGTGTTTACTTGTGTTATCTTTGTCTAATATTTAACCCCTTAACGACCGCCGATACGCCTTTTAACGGCAGTTGTTAAGGGTACTTAAACCACAGCGCCGTTAATTAAGCTCTGCCATGCGCCCAAACACTGGTTTACCCCAACATATGGGGTGTCGGCAAACTCAGGACAAATTGCACAACAACTTTTGTGGTCCAATTTCTCCTGTTACCCTTGTGAAAGTAAAAATTTGGGGTGAAATGATTTTTTATTTTTACGGTTTTGTGTTAAAAACTTCTGTGAAGCACTTGGGGTTCAAAGTGCTCAACACACATCTAGATAAGTTCCTTAAGGGGGTCTAGTTAGTAGTTTCCAAAATGGTGTCACTTGTGGGGGGGTTCCACTGTTTAAGCACATCAGGGGGTCTCCCAATGCAACATGGTGTCCGATCTCAATTACAGCCAATTCTGCATTGAAAAAGTCAAACAGCGCTCCTTCCCTTCTGAGCTCTGCTGTGCGCCCAAACAATAGTTTACCCCCACATATGGGGTATTGGTGTACTCAGGACAAATTGCGCAACAACGTTTGTGGTCTATTTTCTACTGTTACCCTTGTGAAAATAAAAATTTGGGGGCGAAATATAATTTTTGTTGAAAAAATATTTTTTTTCACGGCCCTACGTTCTTATCTTCTGTGAAGCACTTAGGGGTTCAAAGTGCTCACCACACATCTAGATAAGTTCCTTAGGGGGTCTAGTTTCCAAAATTGTGTCACTTGTGGGGGGTTTCCACAAGTTTAGGCACATCATTAGTTTGTTTAGGCACATCAGGGGCTCTCCAAAGGCAACATTGCATCCGATCTCAATTTCAGCCAATTTTGCGTTGAAAAACTCAAACGGCGCTCCTTCCCTTTCCAGATCTGCCGTGCACCCAAACATAGGTTTAGCCCCACATATGGGGTATCAGCGTACTCAGGACAAATTGCACAAAAATTTTTCTCTTTTAACACTTGTGAAAATAAAAAAAATTGATTCAGAAGTAAGTTTTTTGTAAAAAAAAAGTTGAATGTTAATTTTTTTCCTTCCTCAATGCTTCAGTTCCTGTGAAGCATGTAAAGGGTGAATTAATTTCTTGAATGTGGTTTTGAGCACCTTGAGGGGTCCATTTTTTAGAATGGTGTCACTTTTGGGTATTTTCTGTCATGTACACCACTCAAAGTGACTTTAAATGTGATGTGGTCCCTAAAAAAATGGTTTTGTAAATTTTGTTGCAAAAATGAGAAATCGCTGGTCAACTTTTAACCTTTATAACTTCCTAAAAAAAAAAAAATTGTTTCCAAAATTGTGCTGATGTAAAGTAGACATGTGGGAAATGTTATTTATTAACAATTTTGTGTGACATATTTCTCTGTTTAAAGGGAATAAAAATTAAAAGATTGAAAATTGCAAAATTTTGAAAATTTTCACCATATTTCCATTTTTTCATAAATAAACGCAAGTCATATTGAAGAAATTTTACCACTACCATGAAGTACAATATGTCACGAAAAAAGTTCTCAGAATCAGTGGGATCCTTTAAAGCGTTCCAGAGTTATAACCTCATAAAGTGACAGTGGTCAGAATTGTAAAAATTGGCCTGGTCATTAAGCTGCAAAATGGCTCTGTCACTAAGGGGTTAAATTTGTTTGGTGATCTGAAGTTTGACAAACATGCAAAAGAATAGGAAATTAGGAAGGGGCAAACACTATTTCACACAACTGTACTTTCCCTCTGATTGTTCCACTCCTGGCTTTAGTGCTACTTTTTATGGTTTTTACTAAGGTGGTGTTATTCACAGGATAATAATACAGAGCGGTTATGCTCACATAGTGACGTGGATCCACAAAGCCGCAGGTCAGGGTAGCTATACGGAGCCCGGATGTCAGCACAGCTGGCTATCAGGCATGTGGTACAATGAGGTCTAGGAAAACTCATAATGTGAACAGCATACAAACTGGCAATGCAGGACACGCTGGAAGCCATAGCAGTAGTAGGACAAAAGTAGGCAGATAGCAAGTCTGAAATAGGCATTCAAGTTTAGGTAATGGAAATAGTCTCCTACACAATTCAGGACGTTCACATCAGTAGTCGGTTAAGCCCCGTCACACTAAGCGAGATTGCTAGCGAGATCGCTGAAGCGTCACCGATTTTGTGACGCAACAGGAACCTAACCAGCAATCTCGCTTAGTGTGACACGCAGCGATGACCAGCCCCCTGCTGGGTATCGCTGATCGATGTCGAATGGCCTAGACCATTTTTTCATTGTTGGTGTCCCGCTGGCCAGCGCGCATCACTGCGTGACAACGGGAGACCAACGATCAGCGAGCTGGTATCCAATGTACACATCGGGTAACTAAGCGCCGTGCAGCGCTTAGTTACCCGATGTATATACTGGATACCAGCTCCAAGTGCTCTACAGCAGAAGCTGGGAGCCGGTATCCAGGGTACATATCGGGTAACTAGGTGCCGCGCAGCACTTAGTTACCCAATGTGTACACTGGATACCAGCTCCCAGCGCTCTACAGCAGAAGCTGGGAGCCGGTATCCAGGGTACATATCGGGGAACTAGGCGCCGCGCAGCCCTTAGTTACCCAATGTGTACACTGGATACCAGCGTGCTCGCTGGTCCTGATCACTGGTGAGTCTGCCCATGTGACAGCTCACCAGCGATCAGCTAACGATGTCCCATTGATCCCATCCAGGTCGGATCGTTGGTGGGATCGCTGGGACATTGAAGAGTGTGACAGGGCCCTTAAACAGCAGTTGATGCAGGTATTGCAAATAGACTTCAATAATAGTTCAAGAAGCTTTACAGTAAGGAATCCCTTATCCTGCTGGAATAATGAAGAGTTCACAGAAGTCTGAGGAGAACATGGGAACTGAGGACCTGGATAAAGTCAGAGTTAAAGCACAGGTCTGTAGGACACAGTTCTGGTTTAATACTTAGTCACTAAGGTGTGTCCAAATAGGGCTTAAAAGACCTAGGAAGATGATGTCGTGGAGGAACGCTGGGCCAGTTGTAAAACCCAACGTGGAGTACAGCAGAGAGCAGCGACCATAGGGAAAGGAGGGTGAGCCCTGCCAAACCCGAGACAGGTGCATTACAAGAGTAGCCAAAAGAAGCCTGTGAGCCACACCCCCTTGGAAAAGATCATAAAAATGTGCACAAAACAAATTGTCTCTAAAACTGTATGATGGAATTATAAAACCCAAGTGATTAGTCAGACAAGAAGCAGTAGATAGCATTTTTTGATATGTAATCTGAAGACAGCAGAAGATAGAGTCAGAAATATAAAATTCAAGTATGTGTCACTTGTCAAAGTGCAAGCTGTTTACTAACTGTGAAGAATTTATCACTAAGAGATTAACATTGCCATATGAGTCTGGCAATGCCCCATCCCTTATTAAGCAGCTCACTGTCTATGGACTTTGCACACAGAGAGCCTGGTGTGGGTGGGGTTAGCTTTCTCAGCTCTGTTTTATTCTAAATCTAAAAGCTCTGATTGTGTCAGAACATCTGCATCCAGTAATCTAAGAGACACATCACTGGAATCAGCTTCTCTTTATCAACTGTCACGCAGTTACCCCAATGGAGCGGAGCTAGTAGACCGCAGCATCTGGTGGCTCCTACTCCGCCACTGATAAGAAGCACTTCTCCAGGGTATTAAACATGTTTTTTCATTTAGCAGAACAGGAGTTAATCGGCCATGTTGGAAATTCCTGCATTCAGCTGTGCTCGGTTAGTCACTCGTTTTCCCAAATAAAATCTGGGCTCGTTTACCCAGTCCCTGTCTGAGTTACCAATTTCTGCAAGGCATAGGAGTGGGAGAAGTTGGTTTTGTGAAGGAGTGCTGGAGGAGTTTATTAGCGGCTGTTGCTTAGTTTGTACGCTTGGAAATTTCTTTTCTCTTCCTGTTTTGCTTTCCTCCCCCTCCCTACACATCCTGGTGAATACCTCTGTTATATGTGAGTGTATATTTTGTGTGTGTGGAGTTTTCAGTTAACCCTTGTCTTTGTTACCCTTTCGGTTGGGTTGGTGTACTGCGGTGCACAGTAGCGACCCCTCTTCCCTGGGTGGGGGAAGGGACAGACGAAGGGCTAACCTAGGAGATAGGGTAAGTGCGGAGGCCCCGGCGTTTTCGCCATCTGAAGTATCCCGAGGAACAGGGCGAGCTAGTGCACCCTCTAGTGTTAGGGCCAGGAAAGGTGCCCCGGTCCCAAGTCACTCTCCAGTTGAATCGTGACATTTACATTACGCTGCACTCCAATGAGGTAGCAAAAACCTGCTGACAGATTCCCTTCAAACAAGAGAAAAACCTCTGGACATTTTTAACCAGAGAATAATTTTTGTTCCCTGGAAAACCCATTTAGGATTGACAGTCTGATGATGTACATGGAAGTGGCACCAAGCATCATAGGCGCTCTTGTACCTGTTTCTAAAGCATGGTCAATTCGCTCAGCACATCCAAATACATAAAAGTCTGCCAAGAAATTTGCTCATCTTAATTCATGAGTGTATGTAAATTTCAACTCCCACATACATTCAAGAAAAGAAAAGATTATGACGATAAGTTCTCATTTCTAAAGAATCATCTCCTGGAGAAAATGACATTTTGGAAGGAAGTTTAATTTAGCTCGCATGATAATTGATTTAAGCTCGACGACTCGGAATATAAACATCACAGTAAATATATGAGGAATCAATACTCTGGACAATGTGCAAATATATCATATGGCTGAAAATGCTTTTGTGATATTACATTAGCATGTTCATGATCAATCCTAAAAAATCATTAGGTCCAATATTTGGGTAGAGGAAGGAGAAGAGTGAGGGGAAAAGAGCACTTAAAATAAAAGTCCACAAATGTGTTTTGTTAAATAGTAACCATACTTCTCATTACATTTTCTAGACATTGTACTAACCCAACACAGAAAGTCCATTTATATATAAACAGTTAACACAAGAGCTAATCAGGAGTCTCTGTGCAGGAATTTACAACTCTACCTGAACTTACATGGCTGTTCTTTCTGACATTTTTTCAATGACCTTGCTATATATTTCAGAAATCTCATGCACACGCATTGGTTTTATTTTCCTGACTGATTTGGAAAACTGCTGCTTTTTGCAAACTGTAGCATGTCACTTATTTCAGTGTTTTTTCACTCATAGGAAACAATGGGAAGGTGCAAAAATCAACAAAAATGCAGGTATCAGGTTTTGCTGCGTTTTTGGTGCCAAAGCCTAAAGAAGTTAAATCATGCCTTTTTTGGGCCACTAAACTTTGTTAACATGCACAACAGAAAACAAAAATGCAGCAGCAAAAACTCAAGCAAAACCTGCTTTTTGTAAGCAGCTTCTTTACTGCCAAGAGAGCAGGTTTTGACTGAGGAACAAACCGCAGCAAAAATGCAACGTGTGAACATAGCTTTAATTTGGCACAATGGCACAGTGGTTACAACTCTTATTTGCAGCACTGATTTCAAGTCTGACAAGGGCAACTTCTGCATGGGTTTCCTCAGGGTACTATGACTTCCTCCCCCATTCAAAAAATACAGAGAAATTTGGATTGAACAGTCAGTGATGTATACACTGCTCAAAAAATAAAGGGAACACTCAAATAACACATCCTAGATCTTAATGAATGAAATATTCGCATTGAATACTTTGTTCTGTACAAAGTTGAATGTGCTGACAACAAAATCACACAAAAATCATCGATGGAAATCAAATTTATTAACCAATGGAGGACTGGATTTGGAGTCACCCACAAAATTATAGTGGAACGTAATGTCCTTAAAACAAGTCAAAATAATGCTCAGTAGTGTGTGTGGCCTCCACTTGCCTGTATGACCTCCCTGTGCCTGTATGACCTCCCTACAATGCCTGGGCATGCTCCTGATGAGGCGGCGGATGGTCTCCTGAAGAAACTCCTCCCAGACCTGGACTAAAGCATCCGCCAACTCCTGGACAGTCTGTGGTTCAACGTGACGTTGGTGGATGGAGCGAGACATGATGTCCAAGATGTGCTCAATCGGATTCAGGTCTGGAGAATGGGCAGACCAGTCCATAGCTTCAATGTCTTCATCTTGCAGGAACTGCTGACACACTCCAGCCACATGAGGTCTGGCATTGTCCTGCAGTAGGAGGAACCCAGGGCCAACCGCACCAGGATATGGTCTCACAAGGGGTCTAAGGATCTCATCTCAGTACCTAATGGCCTTTAGACTTCCTCTGACAAGCACATGAAGGGCTGTGCGGCTCTCCAAAGAAATGCCACCCCACACTATTACTGACCCACTGCCAAACCGGTCATGCTGAAGGATGTTGCAGGCAGCACATCACTCTCCACGGCATCTCCATACTCTGTCACATCTGTCACATTGGCTCAGTGTGAACCTGCTTTCATCTGTGAAGAGAACAGGGTGCCTGTGGCGAATTTGCCAATCCTGGTGTTCTGTGGCAAATGCCAAGCATCCTGCACGATGTTGGGCTGTGAGCACAACCTCCACCTGTGGACACTGGGCACTCAGACCATCCTCATGGAGTCAGTTTCTAACTGTTTGTGCAGACACATGTACATTTGTGGCCTGCTGGAGGTCATTTTGCAGGGCTCTGGCAGTGCTCCTCCTGTTCCTTCTTGCACAAAGGCGGAGGTAGCGGTCCTGCTGCTGGGTTGTTACCCTCCTACGGCCCCCTCCACGTCTCCTGGTGTACTGGCCTGTCTCCTGGTAGCGCCTCCAGCCTCTGGACACTACGCTGACAGACACAGCAAACCTTCTTGCCACAGCTTGCATTGATGTGCCATCCTGGATTAACTGCACTACCTGAGCCACTTTTGTGGATTGTAGAGTCTGTCTCATGCTACCACAAGTGTGAAAGCACAACCAACATTCAAAAGTGACCAAAACATCAGCCAGAAAGCATTGGTACTGAGATGTGGTCTGTGGTCCCCACCTGCAGAACCACTCCTTTATTGAGTGTGTCTTGATAATTGCCAATAATTTTCATCTGTTGTCTATTCCATTTGCACAACAGCAGGTGAAATTGATTGATAAGTGGATAGTTTGATTTCACAGAAGTTTGATTTACTTGGAGTTATATTCTGTTGTTTAAGTGTTCCCTTTATTTTTTTGAGCAGTGTATAAAGTGCAGTAAATTTTGTTTGTGCTACATAGGCAAGCATAATGAATGCTAACAACATTATTATTATTATTTTCTGGTCCTGGTCAAAATGATCTTCTGTTCTGTAATTCACATCCCTGCTCCACTAGTAGTCCAGGAACGATACAGTCGGCACTCCAAATATGGTGTGGTGCTTGTGCTTAGGTATGGCATCCCAATTTGAATTGATAGTAAAAACAGGCATTCACATTTCAAATGATTATTCAAAGTTTATTCCATCAGAAGCATCATACTTGTGACACGTTTTGGCACATACTGAACCTTCAAATGATTATTCGAAGTTTGTTTCATCAGAAGCATTTTATATATCGCGTTCGGCTCACACTGAACCTTCAAATGATTATTCCAAGTTTATTCCAGCACAAGCATCATACATGTGACACGTTTTGGCTCACACTGAACCTTCAAATGATTATTTGAAGTATATTCCATCAGAAGCATCATACATGTGACCCGTTTTGGTT
>JARQOD010000001.1:50568198-50686169 GCA_033576555.1 Oophaga sylvatica
TCGCGTTCCTGCGGGCCGGGTGACCGGGGTCACTGAAAAGTCACCCGACCCGCAGGCACAGGACCCTTTGTGCTTCACCACAGGGGGGTTGGCTTAACCCCCCGTGGCCACGATCGCTCTGATTGGCTGTTAAAGTGAAACAGCCAATCAGAGCAATCAGTAATATTTCACCAATGAAATTGGTGAAATATTACAATCCAACCATGGCCGATGCTGAAATAGCATCTGCCATGGCTGGACACCGAGCCCTGACCCCCCACACGGAGTCACGGCGGCGATCGGCCGCCGCCACCGAAAGATGGCGGTGATCGGTCACGCTGTCACTATCTGCTCCCCTCCTCCTGGCCTCCGCTGCCCCCACCTTCGATCCCCCCCTCACCTTCCGACCCCCTACTCACCTCTCCCGGTCTACCGATGTCCCTGGATCCGTCCGGCCAGCGCATGCGCAGTGCGCCCTGCTGAGTCCAAAAAATTTATTTTGATCACTGTGATAAACTGTCACAGTGATCAAAATAAAAAAAAAGTAAATGAACCCCCCTGTCATAGGTAGGGACAAATAATAAAATAAAGAATTTTTTTTTCCCCTATTAGGCCCTGTGCACACGTTGCGGATTTTGCTGCGGATCCACTGCGGATTTTGCTGCGGACCCGCAGCGGATTTCGCGCTGCGGATCCACAGCAGATCCTGAAACCATGTACAGTACAATGCAAATAAATGGTAAAAAAAAACGCTGTGCACATGCTGCAGATTTTTCAGCGCGGATTTGCTGCGGTTTTAAATCCGCAGCATGTCAATTCTTTGTGCGGATTCCGCAGCGATTTTACACCTATTCCATCATAGGTGTAAAACCGCAAGGAAAAACGCACCAAAACCGTAGTAAATCGGCGCTAAATACGCAGGTAAAATGCAGGTCATTTTACCTGCGGATTTTAGGAAAATCCGCAGGTGAATCCGCAACGTGTGCACGGGGCCTCAGGGTTAGGGTTAGGCTGGGTTCATATTGCATTATGGCAGTCCGTTAGATGGACTGCGTTTCACCGCGGTATAACGCGGTGTAACGCAGTCCGTTAACGTGCCATTCACCCCATTTGTGTGCGCATCTCAATGCATGCCGTAGAGCGGCATGCGTTCGCGACGTGCCGTCATTCAGTGACGGAGCCTTGGACGCGGGCTGCAGCGTCTGGGCTCCGTCACCACTAGCACAGATGAATCATCGCTGATTCCTCTGCGCTAGAGGTTATGCATAACGCAATCGCGTTATGCTATACCGTTACCAGCCGTCAACGCTACGTGTTGAACAGGCTGGTAAAACGCAATATGAACCCAGCCTTAGGGTTAGGGTTAGAACTAGGGTTAGGGTTAGCATTAGGGTTAGAATTAGGGTTACGGTTAGAATTTGGGTTAGGGTTGGAATTTGGGTTTGGGTTGGAATTAGGGTTAGGGTTGGAATTAGGGTTAGGGTTGGGATTAGGGTTATGTTTGTGGTTAGGGTTAGGATAAGTGTTAGGGGTGTTTTGGGGTTAGGGTTGAGATTAGGGTTAGGCTTGTGGTTAGGTTTATGGTTAGAGTTGGGATTAGGGTTAGGGGTGTGTTGGGGTTAGGGTTATGGATAGGGTTTGTATTAGGGTTAGGGGTGTGTAGGGGTTAGGGTTGGGGTTAGGGGTGTGTTGGGGTTAGGGTTGGAGTTAGAATTGAGGGGTTTCCACTATTTACGCACATCAGGGGGTCTCCATACGCGACATGCGCCACCATTGATTCCTGCAAATTTTGCGTTCAAAAAGTCAAGCAGTGCTCCCTTTATTCCAAGCCCGACGTGTGCCCAAACAGTGGTTTACCCCACATATGGGGTATCAGCGTACTCGGGAAAAATTGCACAACAACTTTGGGGGTCTAATTTCTCCTGTTACCCTTGGGAAAAAAAATTGGGGACTAAAAAAGTAATTTTTTTTGAAAAAAAAAGATTTTTTATTTTCATGGCTCTGCGTTATAAACTTCTGTGAAGAACTTGGAGATTCAAAGTGCTTACCACACATCTAGAGGAGTTCCTTGGGGGATCTAGTTTCCAAAATGGGGTCACTTGGGTGGGGTTTCTACTGTTTAGGCACATCATGGGCTCTGCAAACGTAACATGACACCGCAGACCATTCCATCAAGTCGGCATTTCAAAACGTCACTACTTCCCTTCCGAGCCTCGACGTGTGCCCATACAGTAGTTTTCTCCCACATATGGGATATCAGCATACTCAGGACAAATTGGGCAACAACTTTTGGGGTCTAATTTCTCCTGTTACCCTTGGGAACATAAAAAAATTGTGGACTAAAAGATCATGTTTGTGGAAAAAATATGATTTTTTTTATTTTCATGCCCGGGCGTTATAAACTTCTGTGTAGCCCTTGGGGGTTCAAAGTGCTCAGCACACATCTAGATAAGTTCCTTGTGGGGTCTAGTTTCCAAAATGGGGTCATTTGTGGGGAGTTTCTACTGTTTAGGCATATCAGGGGCTCTGCAAACGTAACATGACGCCCACAGACCATTCCATCAAGTCGGCATTTCAAAACGTCACTACTTCCCTTCCGAGCCCCGATGTGTGCCCATACAGTAGTTTTCTCCCACATATGGGATATCAGCATACTCAGGACAAATTGGACAACAACTTTTGAGGTCTAATTTCTTCTGTTACCGTTGGGAAAGTAAAAAATTGGGGACTAAAAGATCATGTTTGTGGAAAAAAATATGATTTTTTTATTTTCATGCCCCGGCGTTATAAACTTCTGTGTAGCCCTTGGGGGTTCAAAGTGCTCACTACACATCTAGATAAGCTCCTTGGGGGGTCTAGTTTCCAAAATGGGGTCATTTGTGGGGTTTTCTACTGTTTAGGCACATCAGGGGCTCTCCAAACGCAACATGACGCCCGCAGAACATTCCATCAAGTCTGCATTCCAAAATGGCGCTCCTTCCCTTCTGAGCTCTCCCATGCGCCAAAACAGTGGTTCCCCCCACATATGGGGTACCCATGTACTCAGGACAAACTGTACAACAACTTTTTCTGCCATATAGACCCCTCAAAGTGACTTCAAATGTGAGGTGGTCCCTAAAAAAAATGGTTTTGTAAATTTTGCTGTAAAAATGAGAAATCGCTGGTCAACTTTTAACCCTTATAACTTCCTAACAAAAAAAAATGTTCCCAAAATTGTTCTGTTGTAAAGTAGACATGTGGGACATGTTATTTATTAACTATTTTGTGTCACATAACTCTCTGGTTTAACAGAATAAAAATGCAAAATTTGAAAATTGCGAAATTTTCTAAATTTTGGCCAAAGTTCCATTTTTTTCACAAATAAACGCAAAAATTATTGACCTAAATTTACCACTAACATGAAGCCCAATATGTCACGAAAAAACAATCTCCGAATCGCTAGGATCCGTTGAAGCGTTCCTGAGTTATTACCTCATAAAGGGACACTGGTCAGAATTGCAAAAAATGGCCAGGTCATTTAGGTCAAAATAGGCTGGGTCATGAAGGGTTAATAAAACATTATCTAATCATGATAGGAAAAGACATCCAAAGCTAAGCAGTCTGGTAGACATGTGTCCACTGCAAGATGTAAATAAACTACCCTTCACAAAACAGGGAAGCCATGGGACATAGTATTTCTATACAATAAATATACATATACAGTATTTAGTATCCCTTCCCGCAAATTGCATAATCATATAGATCTGCCTCCATATCAAAAAATATATATCAAAGTGCTCATCTTTGTCATCTATTGAAGATAAAAATCAGGCTCCAGAGGACTCTAGAAATGCATGGGATAGAAGAGATTATCTCAGGATGCATAGACTGAAGTGGGGGGGATAAGAAAAATTCTAAAAGAAACTTCCCAATTCCTCCCCGGTTGATAAAAAACAAAGAACAAACACTATGGAGGTGATTAATTTATCTTCTTATCCTTTAACTAATACACAAATAGAAGTTTTAAGTCTTGGTCTCACGTTCGCTCCATCTAATAATTTTGACTTCTTTGTAGCACTAAAGGACCTTCATTTATTCTCTCGGAAGTTGGTTCTACACAAATTACACTCTAGACATAGGTCCTGTCTAAGTGACAGTGCAATCATGGAACAGGAAGCAATTATTACTTTGGAAGAACTGGAACGTGAGTCCAATCTGGGAAATTCAGGTACTTTACCGTCATCCATCCTACCCAAGTCCACCACGTTTCCCCCTTGTCACTTTGCCCACAGGTGGACATCTTTACAAGATTGGTAACCGAGGATTTGAAATTAGTTAAAAATCAGAAAAATAGGGATAATTTGAATTGTGAGCAATGAAAGGCTTTAGATGACTTGAGAAAATTACAAGATGTAGTCATCAAGCCTGCTGACAAGGGGGGAAATGTGGTGGTTTGGCCGGTTGCAAAATATGAGGGGGAGGCATATAGGCAGCTTCGGGATGGTGATACCTATACTCTTCTATCCCGGAATCCATTGATGCATTTCAGGGATGAATTAACATCCATTCTTGAGATTGCCTTTGAGAGAGGAGTCATTTCAAAAAAGGTGCTAGATGGTTTATTGATTAAGGCTCCTGTTGTCCCGACTTTCTATCTTCTGCCCAAGGTCCACAAAGATCCTGTCTCTCCTCCAGGCGTCCAATTGTCTCTGGCATCGGAGGGCTATGTGATCCGATTTGTAAATATATCGAACATTATCTGCATCCTCAGGTGGAAACGTTGCCCTCCTTTGTCAGGGACACGACGGACGTCCTGAGGAGACTTGATGGCTTATCACTTGAATCGGATACATTGATGGTGGTGGCAGATGTGGAATCTTTATATACCTCTATCCACCACACTCATGGACTTGAGGCTGTTCAGTTTTATCTTGAAACCAGTAATCTAGATCTGGATTTGCGTGAGCTGATATTGGACTTGCTGCGGTTCATCCTCACCCATCATTTCTTTACATTCAAGGATCGTTTTTATTTGCAGAAGCGGGGTACAGCTATGGGGGCGGCTTGCGCGCCTTCCTATGCAAACCTCTTTCTCGGATATTGGGAGAGGGGTTTGCTGTTGGACGGCGCGGAAGCCGCTCCCCAGATCCTTGTATGGTACCGTTATATTGATGATATTTTGTTTTTGTGGCAGGGATCCACGTCCAAATTGGATGAATTTATGGTGAGGTTGAACCGCAATGATTCTAATATCAGACTTACGTATCAATATGATTACCATACAGTTTCATTTCTGGATATTCAGATTAATGTGGTGGATGGTGGTCGTATCGAGACCGATCTATATCGAAAGAAGACTTCGGTCAATTCTTTATTGCATGCAACATCGGCTCATCTGTCCTCCACCATCAGTGCTATCCCGACGGGCCAATATCTTCAGGCTCACCGCATTTGCACCACTGATGCATTATTTGAGAGGCAGGCTGTGGACCTTGGGCAGAGATTTAGGGATCGGGGCTACAGCAACCGCTGTATCAAAAACGGTTACAGAAGAGCACGAGGAACAAATAGAGCAGATTTGTTAGGAGCACCTAAAAAGAGATCTGACGAGATAGATGGTACAATAAGATTTATCTCTACTTATAACCAGCAATGGGATAATATGCGCAACATATTGCGTAAACATTGGTCTGTTTTGCTGACTGACCCCGTTTTGAAGCAGCGTCTCCCACTGTATCCTCAGATGACAGCGAGACGGGGTAAAAATCTCAAGGATGCATTAGTGTCCAGCCACTACGTGGCTAAAGTTAAATCCCCTTTTGGTCATAGGGAGAAGAAACTGGATTCTTCCCATGCGGCAGCTGTTTAGCCTGCAGGAACCATGTAAGAGCCACGTCCTTCGCCTCATCGGACGGCCTCAAGAACTATGAAATCAGAGATTTCATCACATGCTCTACTACGCATGTGGTGTATTATGCTAGATGTTCCTGTGATCTTATTTATGTAGGACTCACATCACGCGAATTGCGGATAAGGACGCGAGAGCATATTCGTGATATTGAGGCTGCTCGTGAGGTGAATGATGTTGACTAATTGAAAACAATCCCCAGACACTTTCGTTTAAAACATAATTGTAAATCTAGTGATTTAAAAATTAAAGGCATTGATCATGTGAGTCTGGGGATTCGTGGGGGCAATGCCAATCGTATTTTGGCACAAAAAGAATGCCGCTGGATAACAATATCGAATACCATGGTTCCTGATGGCTTGAATGAATAACTGAGTTTTGTATCATATTTGTAGTCATTTTTTGTCTCTGCCCTTGCCGATTTCTGCACCTGTGTGTTTTTATTTATATTTTTAACTTGTTTTTTTGTTTCAATAATACAGCTGTTTATCCATAGTCATTTAAGACACTAAAAGAGAGGATGAATTTTACTCTATATACCATCTAACTCGATTGGTGCCCGTTGTGTTTGATGCATATGAAAAGATGACGAAAGTAAGACA
Organism: Oophaga sylvatica; assembly: GCA_033576555.1. NCBI lineage: Eukaryota > Metazoa > Chordata > Amphibia > Anura > Dendrobatidae > Oophaga > Oophaga sylvatica. The sequence goes on from JARQOD010000001.1 coordinate 50,574,667, forward strand.
CAAAGAGAAGAGCTGATGATGAAAATGGAAGAGATGCTGAATATCATCTTTGTCTCCCCATCACTCTTTACATGTCTTCGCTATGACATCAGTGTGATGCCTTACTCTATCTGTGTTCCATAGTTATATGTATGTTTGATTAGTAAGGATTTGTTATTCTATAACATATGGTTTAACAGTATGAAAATTATTTCTACATATGTCTACTATTATAATTTGTTTTGGAATACTGATAGACACAGTATATTGCGGCGTTATGGCATGCATATATATATATATATTCTTTCTTATGTAATGAAAGGTCTATGGCACTGACTATACACTTTGGGCATTTTTTCCTGAATCAAAGATGGCTGCCAGTGCATCATTCGCACTGCGCATGCGCCATGGACGGCCGTTGTCCTCGCCTTCTCGCGGTGTCTGTCGGCGTTGTCCCGCCCCATTGACGTCATCAGGGTGCACCCGTGGGGCGCACCGCCGACAGGCGCTGCGTGGATGCTTGGATACGGCGTCCACAGGTGGTTTACATCCTCCAAATTTGTGATGATACTTAAGGGCGTTCTGTGGGGTCTTTTTATACATCTTAGCCCCCGAGGAAGCGACTGCGAAACGCGCGTAGGGGCGCGTTCCTACCTGGTTTCACTAACATGGGTAAGCTGATCCTGCTATTCTTACCTTAATACTGCTGTTCCATTAGTATTGTGCCCATAGATCCGGACAATGAGCACATATATTGCACGAGCACTTTGATATATATTTTTTGATATGGAGGCAGATCTATATGATTATGCAATTTGCGGGAAGGGATACTAAATACTGTATATGTATATTTATTGTATAGAAATATTATGTCCCATGGCTTCCCTGTTTTGTGAAGGGTAGTTTATTTATTTACATCTTGCAGTGGACACATGTCTACCAGACTGCTTAGCTTTGGATGTCTTTTCCTATCATGATTGGATAATGTTTTATTAAACTGTTTGTACAGACCACTTTATATTGAAGAAATGTATATTTACTTGGAAAATTATTTTGGTCTTTGGTCTATGGTATTTTGCTCTAATTCATACTGTAATGTCTGTATATTCCAAAATATTGATAAAAATCAACTTTGTTTGTGGGAAAATCCCTTTAATACATATCAAAACAGGACGACACACATATAAAAATATGTACAGCACAAAGGTGCCATCTAATAGAATGGGCGTACAATCCCCTACTTTCCAAACAATGTAGCAGAGCGACCATTATGTTAATAAAATACTAGGTCGGCATACAGATAAGTACACTGGCAATAAAGAGACTTGTGTGCGTGACGTTAATACAGTCATGGCCAAAAGTTTTGAGAATGACACAAATATTATATTTTCACATGATCTGCTGCCCTCTGGTTTTTATGTGTGTTTGACAGATGTTTTTATCACAGACAGAAATATAATAATTGCAAACATATGAGTAACAAAAGCTTATATTGACAGTTAGAATGAGTTAATGCAGCAAGTCAATATTTGCAGTGTTGACCCTTCTTCTTCAGGACCTCTGCAATTCTCCCTGGCATGCTCTCAATCAACTTCTGGACCAAATCCTGACTGATAGCAGTCCATTTTTGCACAATCAATGCTTTCATTTTGTCAGAATTTTTAGGTTTTTTGTTTGTCCACCCGGCTCTTGATGATTGACCACAAGTTCTCAATGGGATTAAGATCTGGGGAGTTTCCAGGCCATGGACCCAAAATCTCTATGTTTTGTTCCCTGAGCCATTTAGTTATCACCTTTGCTTTATGGCAAGGTGCTCCATCATGCTGGAAAAGGCATTGTTGATCGCCAAACTGCTCTTGGAGGGTTGGGAGAAGTTGCTCTTGGAGGACATTCTGGTACCATTCTTTATTCATGGCTGTGTTTTTAGGCAAGACTGTGAGAGAGCCGATTCCCTTGGCTGAGAAGCAACCCCACACATGAATGGTTTCAGGATGCTTAACAGTTGGCATGAGACAAGACTGGTGGTAGCGCTCACCTTGTCTTCTCCGAATGAGGCGTTTTCCTGATGTCCCAAACAATCGAAAAGGGGATTCATCAGAGAAAATAACTTTACCCAGTCCTCAGCAGTCCACTGCCTGTACCTTTTGCAGAATATCAGTCTGTCCATGATGTTTTTTCTGGAGAGAAGTGGCTTCTTTGCTGCCCTCCTTGAGACCAGGCCTTGCTCCAAGAGTGTCCGCCTCACAGTGCGTGCAGATGCACTCACACCTGCCTGCTGCCATTCCTGAGCAAGCTCTGCACTGCTGGTAGCCCGATCCCGCAGCTGAAACACTTTTAAGAGACGGTCCTGGCGCTTGCTGGTCTTTTTTGGGCGCCCTGAAGCCTTTTTGGCAACAATGGAACCTCTCTCCTTGAAGTTCTTGATGATGCAATAGATTGTTGACTGAGGTGCAATCTTTCTAGCTGCGATACTCTTCCCTATTAGGCCATTTTTGTGCATTGCAATGATGACTGCACGTGTTTCTTTAGAGATAACCATGGTTAACAGAAGAGAAACAATGATGCCAAGCACCAGCCTCCTTTTAAAGTGTCCAGTGGTGTCATTCTTACTTAATCATGACAGATTGATCTCCAGCCATGTCCTCATCAACACCCACACCTGTGTTAATGGAGCAATCACTGAAAAGAGGTTAGCTGGTCTTTTTAAGGCAGGGCTGCAATGATGTTGAAATGTGTTTTGGGGGATAAAGTTCATTTTCTAGCCAAATATTGACTTTGCAAGTAATTGCTGTTAAGCTGATCACTCTTTATAACATTCTGGAGTATATGCAAATTGCCGTTAGAAAAAGTGAAGCAGTAGACTTCGTAAAAATTAATATTTGTGTCATTCTCAAAACTTTTGGCCATGACTGTAGACGTTAACAGCCTCATAGAATATTATGGAATACACCTGTGAAAATGAATGTCTGATGAGGTCTTAGGTAGGGGACCAAAGGAACTCCTAGTGTTTCACCGTCACTGTTTCCTCAGAGGTAGGGTATCTACTGAAGGTTTGGCCTTAAATAATAAACATGAACATGATAATAATTAGCACAATTTTACATCAAGGAAATACTGTTATAACTCGCTGTGATTCTCACCTAGTATACCTTGGTCTCGGCGTTTACTAGCAGGTACAGCACAAGCACTAGATTTCTATCTCATACACAGTTTTAAGTAATTGCAATGCAATTTCATGTCAATTCCTCGTAACGATTTTCACACTGAATTTAACCCTTTCCAATATCTGCATGTAATGAGTGTGTTATTGGCAACACAAATCAAACGAAAAAAAAAAAGACCGGTGAAAAAGCATTCACTTTAATGGGTCTGTGATCTACAGTATATGCAAAAATGATAGATAAGACACATACAAAAAAATCTAATGTATGAAAAAGTCCTTATTGGCAGAGATGGAGGATGGGAGGGAAAGCTTAACCAGTTATGGCTTTATTAATATAAAAGAGAACTTTCTCTAACTCTCCACTCTCCACTATTATAGACTATTTATTTTTGAAAAGTTCTGTTTCAACAAACAGCTATTAATGTCTAAACCGCTGAGACCAAAATAAACGTTTGCTTCAGATGGTGTCAAGCGTGTGTGGTGACAACCAGGTGAGGAGTACAAAGACAAGTGTGTCTTGCCTACAGTCAAGCATGGTGGTGGGCAAGTCATAATTAGGGGCTGCATAAGTTCTGCTGGCTGTGGAGAGCTACCACTCATTGTGGGAACTATGAATGCCAACATGTAATGTGACATGCTGAAGCAGAGCATGATCCCCTCCCTGGGCCACAGGGCAGTAGTCTAACATAACAACCCCAAACACACCTTCAAGACATCCATTGTCTTGCTGAAGAAACTTATTGTAAAGGTGGTTGACTTGCCAAGCATGTCTCTAGACCTAAGCCCTATTGAGCATCTGTGTGGCATCTTTAAACAGAAGGTGGAGCAGGGCAAGGTCTCCAACATCCAACAGCTCAATAATTTTTTTATGGAGGAGTGGAAGAAGATTCCAGTGGCAACCTGTGAAGTTTTAATGAACTCCATGCCCAAGAGAGTTAAGTGCTTGAAAATAATGGTGGCCACACAAAATATTGACGCTTTGGGCACAATTTGGCCATTTTCACGTAGAGATGTACTCTCTTTTTTTTGCCAGAGGTTTAGACATTGATGTCTGTGTGTTGAGTTATTTAAAGGGCACGCTAAATTTACACTGTTATACAAGCTGTACACTGACTACTTTACATTGTATCAAAGTGTCAGATCTTCAGTGGTGTCCCGTGAAAAGATATAATAAAATATGTACAAAAATGTTAGGGGTTGTACTCACTTTTGTGATATACTGAATACACTGAGTATGAAAGTTTATGCTCATGTACATTGTGTATAGTTGTCAGTGTGAATGTGGGGTCCTCATTCCATAAAGGATGATACCAGTATTGTGGTATGAGGGCCTCCAGTCACCATAACTGATTGAGAGCTCAATCCCCCATCACCCATATCATCCCTTACTGAATGAGTGCTGCCTCACACTGACAGCTTTACACACATTTCACATGAGTATAAGTACTGTACATGTATACAATAAACACATACCCAATAAATAGCACAGAACACCTTGCTTTACAGCTGAGTTTCTGAATACAGGTAAAAATGTTCCACTCAGTGTAGCGGTAGCCTGCACCAACAAATTCCACAAAACTTGAAAATTAAGTGGGGACATGTACAAACAATAAAAACTTCACAAAGTAACACAGTTCAACAGTTACAGGTGAAGTTAGGGCCCTGCTCACAAACTATAATTTATAAGTAAATAAGGGGAGACAGTAAGTTGAAAGTGCTTGTCATGTACATTCCAGCCAAGGGCATTTTAAATAAGCTATATGATTCCATCACCAGCCAGTATTTGTCTAGGTACAGTTGCAAAGTGCTATTGGGTGTATGGAGAAAGTGGACACAGATAAATAAGAGGGACCAGGTTCTGAGTAAAATTTAGAAAGAGGGAATAGGGGAGAGTTGGTGAATTTAGGTGATAGGCCTGCCTAAAGTGATGTGTTTTTAAAGCATGTTTAAAAACATGGGGGGCTAGCTGTTGTGAATGGACTTGAGATGAGTTCTGAGCAGAGGCTCCCTCTGGTGGTTACAAGCGGTACTGGACTGTCCAGTGAAGATTGTGAGGATTGGGAATCAGGTGTTACTGACTGGTCTTATATAAGGGAGTCGCCTTCCCATCAGGGTTGCCGGTGATCAATTGTTCTGGTCTCAATCCTTGATTCCTGCTTCCTTTGTAGCCTGCTGTGTCGTGTCTGCATCTTCTGCTAACAGATAAGACATTTTCTTCTTTTTGTTTTTGTGCTTGATTTTTGCATTTTGTCCTGCACTTCTGTGGGGGCCTTCAGGGTCCCTCCGGGGGCTTTTGCCCTCTCAGTTTAGTTCAGCCACTGATGTTTTGTACATTTGCTTTTTCCAGTTTTTTCAGTGGCTACTGTTTTGATTTTGTTACACCAGAGAACTAATTTAGATGGTAGAGGTCGTGTGATCTCAGGTGTTTTTGAAATTAGTAGAGTTGGTGCTTTTCAGTGTTTTTTGGGATTGCAGTAAGTGCCCTTCCTATCCTTTTCTATTTAGATAGTTTGGGCCCCAACGTTTGCTCATACTATTTTCTGTCTGTGTCAGTATTTCTTCTTGTCTAACCGCCATTACATGTTTGGGGGCTTCTATGTTCTTTGGGGATCTGCTCCGGGGCAGATAGCTTTCCTCTTTCTATCTTTAGGTATAGTTAGTTTCTCAGGCTGTGACGAGGCGTCTAGGACCAACGTAGGAACGCTCCACGGCTGCCTCTAGTTGTGGTGGTTAGTCAGGGTACTGCAATCTCATAGATTCCAACTGCTCTGGTGTATTGCCTTTTTTACCTGCAGTCCTCAGCTACCAAATCATAACAGCTAGCTATTAATCATATCATCTGGGGTAGTGTACTCCAGAAAACTGGGGCAGCATGAGAGAAGTTTTGGAGGTGGAGGTGAGAAATTCGAATTGTGGAGTAGGTTAATCTTAGATCATTTGTGGTGAGGAGAGCACGAGAAGGGTGATAGACAGAGATGAGGAAGGAGATATAGGGTGGCGCATTATTGTGGAGGACCTTGTGGGTAAGACAGAGATAAGTTTGTATTTTATTCCCTAGCGAATGGGCAACAAGTGCAATAACTGGCACAGGGTAGAGACATCGGTGTAATGGCTGGACAGAAATACGACCCTGGCTGCCGCATTTACGATGGATTGGAGGGGAGAAAGTTTGGTTAGAGGGAGACCAATCAGTAGACAGTTGCAATAGTCCAGACTAGATTGAATAAGAGTTTTTGCAATTACAAAGGTGGGAAAAGGTCGTATTCTGGAGATGTTTTTAAGATGCAGGTAAGAAGAGTGAGTAAGATTAGATATAGGGGAATAAAGGAAAGTTTTGTGTCAAATATAACCTCAAGACAGCAAGCATGCTGCTTGGGAGTTATGGTTCAACCATCCAAGTCAATTGCAATATCAGGTATGAGTTGGTTACTAGAGGGAGGAAACACAGAAAGTGAACCTTGTGGAACCCTGTCATTAAGAGGACGAAGAGAGGAAGAAAAGTTATAGCGAAGGAGTTATCAGATGTGTAGAAGGAGAACCAAGAGAGAATGGTGTCCTTGAGGCTGATAGATCGGAGCATAGTGAAGATGAGTTGGTGATCCACAGTGTCAAATGCTGCAGAGAGATTCAGGAGAATCAGTAAAGATAAAGAGTCCTAGTCAATAGATTTCTATGTTAGTAGGTCATTGGAGACTTTAGTAAGGGCAGTTTCATTAGAGGGTAGAGGGTCAAGAAGGGAGTGATCTAAGAGATATTGGATTAGCCAAGAGTGGATCAAGCGTTCCAGGAGTTTAGAAATGAAGGGGAAATTAGAGACAAATCTGTAGTTAGCACTGCAGTTCCGGTAGAGGGATTTTTTTTGGTAAAGGGGTTATGACAGCATGTTTAAATGAAGATGGAAAGATACTGGAGGAAAGAAAGAGGTGAAATATTTTAGGTAGGTAGTGACAACTGGGGAGAGAGACTGAAGGACATGTGAGGGAATAGGCTCACTGGTGTAGGCTGATGCATGAGAAGAAGCAAAGAGCCTGGTAATTTCTGTGAAATGTTTAAGAGTGGAAAGTGAGCTTGAAGTGCAGGAGGGATCCAGGCTCTGAGGGGACTGTGCAAAAATATTCTGATGGATATGGTTGATTTTGCCTAGGTATAAGTGTTCAGATCATCAGGGCTGGGGTTGGTGACTGTGGCCTGTACTTTAGGGCTCAGGAGGGAGACTTTTGGAGAGTAATTTTGGATTGTCGGATAGTGACGTTATGAGAGTGGTGAAGTAGACTTGTTTCGCTAGATGGAGAGCAGAGTTATAAGTTTTGATCATGAACATAGTGGATGAAGTCTTCTGCTGATCATGATTTTCTCTACTGGAGCTCAGCACATCTTGAGCAATGCTGGGGAAAACGTGTTTGTAGCATGTTCCAAGGTTGTCATCCTCTTTGTCAAGTTTTTATGTGTGTAGCAGGTGCTTCTTCATCCAGGGCATTATGCATTGTGTTATTAAAATGTGATAGTGCTGATTTTCGATAGAAGAGGGAGAAGATCAGGATTAAAAATGACTGCAGATTGCTCATAAGTTGCTGGGTTTTGATGGCATGTAGATTTCTGTCTGTGTGATAACTGGGGGTGTCCTGGGCGTGGAGAAAGTTCTTAACAGAGAAGGAAAGAAGGTTGTGGTCAGACAGCAGGAAGGGGAGTTAGTAACGACTCTGTCCTTACAGCATATTAAGATACAAGTTTGTGTGTGAGAGGGAAGGAAGGATGTGTTAAGGTGGCACAGGGAGTTTTATTAGGCTATGGTTCCACGGTCCGGAACCATAGCGCTTTTGATGGAGCGGAAATTCCGCTCCGTCTAAGCCCGCCCCTTTCTGACGCGCGATCTTTCCGGAGGTGTTCAGGACACCTCCGGAACACCTCCGGAAAGAGCGCAGGGCTACATAGCCCTGTGTTAATTATGTTGCGGCGACGCACCGTCGCCGCAATACGCGAGGACATGCTGCGGTCTAAAAAGACGCGCCGCATGTCCGTTTACGCAGGTTTGCCACCTGCGTATTGTTACGCATAGTGGAGACGGGATTTCTTGAAATCCCCTCCACTATGCTGTAACATCTGGATGCTGCGTGTTTGGCGCTGCGCCAGCGCACAGCGCCAAACACGCAGCGTTTCCTGACCGTGGAAACTCACCCTTAAGGTAATACTACAGAACTCAATGTAGATGCCAGTACTACCTTAAAAGATGCTTCAGAATTAAGCCAAGGTGTCTCTGCTCAAAAATACTGAAGCAAGGTGAAGGGCCAACTAGGTGATCTCCCAATGCTCTGCTAGGTCAGTCCAATGCTGCTTGCGTGCATTTTTGCCAGTAGTGTTTGTTCTTTAGTCTGCATTGTAACAAACCAGATCATTTTATAATTTGGGAGATAGCTTCTTATTCTCCTTCAGTAATCATCAAATAACTCTCTTTGAGGTAAAGTGAAATTCCACGTTTGCATTCAATAAACTCCAATGTCTCTTAATGTTAAAATGTTCTGCAGAAAAGATGTGGATTCCAGTCCGCTTCCTAAATAATAGACTTCCAAGACATAGTAGCAGTTAAGAAGTGGTTTAATCTACGCGTTTCAGGGTGAATACCACCCCTTCTTCAGGAAAATACCACATATGGCTTACATAGCTATATGTGGTATTTTCCTGAAGAAGGGGTGGTATTCACCCTGAAACGCATAGATTAAACCACTTCTTAACTGCTACGACGTCTTAGAAATCTATTATTTGGGCAGCACGGACTGGAATCCACATCTTTTCTGCAGTGCATTGTGTTGTCTTGTCGTTGACCGACCTGTGGATCTGCAGCAGCCTCTCCTACATGTGCTTTAACCACCTAATACCAGGTGAGCAGCTTCCTACTTAAAAAAGTGATAACTTACTATTGGATAAGACCCTATTGCGCTTTGCATCTCCCTTGCTTTTTCTATTAAAATGTTAAAATGTATCTCAGTCAGTAAAAAAAGGAATTTTTCTCATGGAATTATTCATTATGTAGGAATATTCAGCTAGAGGAAAAAAATCAATATTATCTGCTGTTTCAAAAGAAGCGAGCTGGCAGACAATTTAGGATATATGATGAAATAATATCAATATGTACCTTCTAGAGAAACTACAAAGACTCCAGGGGAAGAGCGTCAATGTTCTTCAATAAATCTTGTTTCCAGGTAAAATCTTCTTTTTGAGAACATGGAAATGTCTGAAAGTATCCAGTTTTCTTACATGTTGTATTCTTACTGTACACATGTATCTAAAAGATGAGAGAGCATCTAAATGAATCGGATGAGATATCTTAAGGATTGCAACATGTATAAGTGTTCTTGGAAATGTGCAAAACTAACATAAGTATCTCACATCTTGTCGTGGAGTACGGTGATTTCTTGGCAGGGATTCTATCAAGAGAATGATCATGCATAAAGATTATGTAGGCAAGCAGTAATAAGTTAAACAGTATGTCGCCTGGGGCATGTAACGAAAATATTAAAAATAACAAAAAATACAAGAACCTGTAATTAAAAAAAGGCATTTTTAGCTGCAGTCATAATCTACAAGAAAATACCAGTTCAAACATGTTCAAGTGTCTAAGGGCTCATTCACACAACTGAATTTTTGAACCGAGTGCTACCGTGAAAAAAACGCAAAACACTCAGACCAATTTTATTCAATAACGAGCGATTTTTTTCAATGGACCAAATCTGTGTGTGCAAAAAAATTGCAGTATGCACTAGTTTCTTCTGTAAATCAGATGAGACTCACCCATTCAAGTCTATGGGTGCGCAGGAAAATCAGAGCCACGGGACAGCCTCCATTTTTTACTGATAAATTGCAATTTTGTCACATAGAAAACTGTAAATGGTCTTGTAAATTATATATTATTGTAGTGCTGGCATCCCTGCACGCTTCTCCCCTCAACCCAGTCGACTTTCTCACCGCTGCGGCCCCTGTCCCGCACTTCCTCCTCCAGCTGCTGCACTGGGTCTGCGCACTGCTCACAGATCCCTTGGCGCTGTGCTTAAGATGCACGCTCCACCCTTCTTAAAGGAACAGCACGCACCATCCTAAAGTGTCCCTACCCAATGGCTAGGAGACACTTATTATTTAAGGCACCTCCAATTAAATGGAGGTGCCTGAACAATGAGTAAGTTGTCCGCATGCTTGCTAGTTCTCAGGTTCCCTGTACCCACCAGTAAATTTACCTGTCCTGTTCCTGTCTGCCCATCTTGCCTTGTGTCCCAGTCATACGTGCCAGCACCTGCCTGTATATCAGCTGTGCCCGACAGCACCTCCCCACCTGTAATATCAGCCATGCCTGCCTGCACCAGACTGCCTGTATATCAGCCGTGCCAGTCTGCACCAACATGCCTGCAACTGCCATGCCAGTCTGCATATCCAGCCATACCTGCCTGCACCTGCCATGCCAGTCTATATACCTGTAACAGGGGCCAAGGTGATAGTCATGGCGAGGGGCTGCTGTTCTGGCATGCCCTGGCACCCCACAACATAAGCACAATGTCCATTCTGGTGTGTGCTGTATGTGTGCAGTGCGTTCACTCACTTGTGGGTTAGAGTCCTCCTCAGGTTGCAGAGTCCCAGCTTCCTTCAGCAACACAGAATGACTTCCAGAGTCCAAGTTCATTTTTAACAAAGCAACTTTACTTAGATTGTCCAGTTTAGTTACAGACACCGCACAGCAATCTTCACACGTTACGGACATTCCTTTCCCTGAACTGTCCCTGGTCCTTCTCGACACCACGTGTTCCCGTACCGTATCCTCCGGTACCGCAGCTTCCGGAGTAGCCGAACTAGCTTTTTCCTGGTGTTCCTCATCCACTTTACCCTTCATGGGTGAAACCGAAGGATGCCGCTACCAATCTTTGCCAGACCATAGATCTTTGACATCATGGGAATTTCCATAAAGCCTAGCCGCTGTTTCCCTTATGCTGCTCTGATTCACTCATGCTTGTGTGTCTTTCCAACCATAGGGCCTGGACTGATGAGCTTCTGTCATAACATGGTTACTTCTAACAACCTAACAGTTCTCCATCCTACTCACAACTCACTACCTCAGGAACACACTCGCTTCACCCTTCTCTAGCTCCTCCCACTAGCTATCCCCTATTGGCTTAATTACTTCTTATCTTAACTCAATCTAATCTCCTAATCTACAGTGACCTCCACTGTTCTAAAGGGTATGCCACACTAAACAACATCGCTAACGGGATCGCTAAAAAACGTCACTATTTAGCGATCCCGTTAGCGATGTTGTAGTGTGCGGCAGCTGCCAGCGACGAGCTTCCTGCTGTGATCTCGCTCGTCGCTGGAATCGCTCCGGACCCTATTTCATCGTCGGCGCTCCCGCTGGGTAATATTATCGCTGAGTGTGGCACCTTTTCTTAGCGATTTAGCGTACTTTTGTACCGCTAAAGTCGTTAAGGAGATCGCTAACCGCGATAGCGTCCTTAACGATATCGCTAAGTTAAGCCGCACTCAGCGATATACAAACAATCCCGCTAGCGATCTCATTAGTATGCGACGCTAACGAGATCGCTAGCGGGATTGTGTAGTGTGGCAGTACCTTAAGTCCTATATTACCCCTTACTAACACTGAACCTTACTCTATTACTATATCTCCCTATCTCTATCCCTAACCCATAAAGGTATATAACTTACACAATGCATGAATATAAGTACACTGCTTGACACATTAATATATGGTAAAACAATATCACATTACATGACACTTTATATGTAAAATGTACCAATTTCTGGACAACCCCTGTCCCATCTGTGTCTTCAGTTCCACCAGCTTCCTACCATCCCCTGGTCTGGCTTCAATGGGAAATGGTGCCAGGTTCGACATCCCAGCTTTACCCGCCCCGGTCGTTGACCCCAGATACTTCTTGGAATGGTCCTGTCTTTGCTGGTGAATGCCTGCACAACTCTCAGCCTGGGGATGCTTCCTGCCATAGCAGCTTTATCCCCACAGCTGGCAAACTGTCTCTCTCACTGCTGCTCCTTACTTCTTGCCCTGGGTAAGACTGCCTGGGCTCTGCTGCCTAACCAGGAAGTATCGCTCCTATATTCAATTGCTCTGCTCTATACGGCTCTAACTCCTCCCCACTGGGAAAACCCCTATGCTGCCTGTACCTAAACTAAGACTTCTAATTCCTATATCTACTATGCCCCATCTGTTCTAACCCCATATTGTCTTATACTACTGCTAGTTCCTATTCTATCCCTAATCCTATACAAAACACATGGTACATTTACATTACAACACATATCAAATATATTCACATTAATGAACATTAGGGAACCACACACAATTGATAGACCAGAGAAGGGGAAGCATAGGAGGGTCCCCGTCACCTCCTTACACCTGCACTTGCCATGCCAGTCTGCATGCTAGCCGTACGATACGATACGATACGATACACTTTATTGATCCCGAGGGAAATTATGGTATCACAGCATCGTTACAACAGTATTACAAACAAAACATTACAAACAGCATTACATAGAGTAATTACTAGACACACATTTGCACATGACTAACCACAATACGTAACAAACAAAGGTACACAAATCTCTGATCATTTCCATTAGTGCGCCAGCTCTAGGTCGTAGCCATCTTTCATCCTTAGTGAATTGTTATACATCCCCATAGCGGTAGACACAAACCGCCAGTCTGCGCCAGTCTTTATACCAGTCGTGCCCGCTTGCACCTGCCTTGCCAGTCTGTATATCAGCTGTTCCTGCCTGCACTTCCCATGCCAGTCTGTATACCAGCTGTACCTGTTTACACCTGCCATGTCTTCCAGTATTCTTGTTCTTGTCGTGCCTGGCTGTACTTATCAAGTCCACCTATTCTTGGCCATTCCATCTACCTGCCCCTTTGGGGATCAGCTGCCGTACATCCAAGAACTGTCCTGGAGTAGCACCTGGTGTCCTTTGGGATCCAAGTCTAAACTCACCATCAGGGGTTTTAGTGAATAGTCAAGTGTTCGCCTAGTCACGCTCCTCCAAGCTCTCCTCGGATCATGGCGCAGTGGTTCCACCAACCCCCTTACAATTATTAGCTGCCTCTGTAAAAAATGGATTGTATATGGACAGCATATGGATGACAAGTCAGAAAAAAATCATCCCTCTTTTTTAGCTGAAACTGAATTTTTTTTATACCCTTATGTAAACCCTGTTTTTACAAAAGGTATTTACAAAAATACTTCTTTACAAGGTATAAATCGGTGGGGGCATTATACAATGTAGTGGACAACCTCTAAACTCAACTTTAATGACCAGTATCAAGCAGCTGTTGCCAAGGCAAATAAAATAATGTGAATCATTAAAAGAGGCGTAGGTGCTCATGACTACAACATAGTTTTGCCTCTAGACAAGTCACTAGTTCTGCCACACTTAGAAGAATGTACAATTTTGGTCTCAGGTGAACTAGAGAGGGTGCAGAGACGAGCAACGAAGGTTATTAAGGCAACGGATGGACTGTAATACCTATCAATCTTGGGATTATTCAGTTTGGAAAAATAAAGGCTTTGAGGCGATCTTATTACAACGTGCAAATATATGAAGGGACCGTACTGAGATCTTTCAAATGATCTTTTCACATCTAGGCATAAAATAGGGACAAGGGGGCAACTTCTAAATCTAGAGGAAAGAAAGTTTAATCATAATTACAGAGGAGGATTCTTTACTGTAAGAGCAGTGAGACTATGGAATTTTCTGCCACATTATGTTGCAGTGGTTGATTCACTGCAAAAGTTAAAGGAGGGCCTGGATACCTTTCTTGAAAAAAATATTACAGGTTATGGGTAAAACATTTTGTGATCGGGCATTAATCCAGGGAACTAATCTGATTGCCATTTGTGCAGTCAAGAAGGAATTTTTCCCCTAATATGGGGCAATTAGCATCTGCCCTATGAGGTTTTTGCCTTCCTCTTTAACAATAGGTTAAGCTATAGGTTGAACTTGATGGACTTATGTCTACCTAGAACCTCAAAAATTCAGCAACTACTGTATGTTGGGAGAGCTGAACAAGAAAGTCAGTTTTGATGAATGGCCCATAGTAACCCATAATAAAATATAAACAAAAATTAATTAGATTTTTAATTAATACATGATATACTGTATGTCGACATGTCAAAGAGCTCCATTTATTATCTCTGTACTGTGTTTATATTTAATGACATCTTTATGATACTGTCATTAGTTTTTCTATTAAGTGATCCAGAGTCACAGGCTCTAGAAATCTTATGTGCCTCCGTAAGTGTCATCATCTGTATTAGTAAAAGTAAAGCATATGCAGGTGCTAACAATAATTACAGGAAAACTAGCGCCTTCTCCACACCTGTACTCACGGAATTTATGTCAAATGTCACATACATAAAACAACGTTTAAAAAATGATGGAATGAAATATATAGTATAAATTAGCACTTTATTATCTTGAGCTTAGGGAGAAAAATTGAATTAGTCAGATTAGTTTAATGATAGATATATTCATCAAAACACTAATTGGAAATAATTTATTTACTTTGTGTTATTACACTTAACAAGGTCTCTGTTTTTTTTCTACATTTTTCCACTATTGTGATTAGTAGAATAAAATATATAAGCACTGTAATAACTGTCATAATAAGACTACAAATAATTCTAATACTATTACGATAATTAATTATAATATTAATACAAATACGAAGAAGATACATTCTGCCATAGTGGATGTGAAAATAATGTAATTTAAAGTTGATAATACAATATTGCAAGGCAACGTGTAATACAATATAGAAAGCTATACAATCTCCCCCACCCGATGAGTGGAAACTCTCTGGAGGCGTCAGATGCTTTAAGGACCAAGAACGTCCAATGTCCCTCAGTCATGGCACTGTAAATCTCCAATTGGACACCACAGGTAACTTCATGGTTGAGGTAGTGTGATTGGCATCTGTGGCAATGACTCAAAATTGTTGTCCCTTGAACAACATGTATCGGCTACAACAGTGTTCCCCAACTCCGGTCCTTCAAGAGCCACCAAAAAGTCATGTTTTCAGGATTTCCTTAGTATAGCACGGGGGATAATTGCATCACCTGGACAGGCAATAATTCCATCACCTGTGCAATACTAAGGAAATTCTGAAAACATGAACTGTTGGTGCCTCCTGAGGACCGGAGTTGGGATACAATGGGCTACAAGATAGACAATGAAGAATGTTCAAATGGATGATTGTTGGGCGTCCAGCTGCTCTCAATCCTGAGAATGGGTGACTCAAAATCACTTGTGTGAGTAGTGTAGTAATGAGAATGTGCGACCATGACTCCTATGCACAGTAAATGAAGCAGTGGTTGCACATGCTCACTGCTCCACACACGTCATGATATTGGGATCCCTAATTTCATAATCAGTGTAAGTCCCAGCATTCGGATCACCAGTGATCGTACATTGAAGTGAGCGATGAGGAAGAGATGCCAGAGATCGTCACCCCCTGGGCAGCAGCGGGAAGTGATCGCACGGCTGCTCAGGATCTGCTACTTCTGCCGCCGATGCTGGTTCAATGGACGACCCTGCCATGGCCGGACGTGGGCCTTATGGCCCATAAACTTAAAGTAATGTCCTGGAGTTGGATGCCGGATGGAGAGACTTATCACTTATCCTATATATTGTATATGTTGTTTGTAGGACAGCCCCTTTAATGCAGCAAGTGCACTTTATTATTATGGGGATATCTGTATTTAGCTCACACTGTGAAGGGAAGACCTCTGGCAAACAGACAAAATTTGGTTGCATTTGTGGCTAATTCACTGCTGTGGAGATATGTGCGTCAAGCACAAAGTTATTGAGTCACTTTTGGCTGGCACATAGTTATAAGTTGTGCATATATTATAGGGAGGGATGCTTCTCCAAAAATGTAACTAATATCACAAATAGAGGGCATATTGGTCCAAATTCAAACTCAATGGATGTCTGTTTGCAAAAAAAATAACTTGCTCAGCACATTTCCCATATTTCTGAAGCATTGAGAGAGGGCTGATCTAATTTATTGTTGCCAAGTGGACTTCCCCATAATTCACTGCAGGTATGGAGCTCCATTCAGAGTATGCAGCTCCATAGACTGGAGCAGCAGCTACTTCCAGCTAAGACGCTGTACTACGCGAGACCTGGCTGCTGTGAACTCGGGTGACATCAGTAAGGTTACCTCAATTCATAGCAGCTGGTTATCATAATGTGCAGTGCCAGAGCCGGACGATGAGCCACCGCTTATCAGTCCAGAGCTGGTGCTGCAGATCGTGAGACCCGGCCACTATGAACTGAGGTGACCTTACTTATGTCACCTCAGTTCACAGCAGCAGTTTATCACGCTGATTATAATTTTTTTTAATAAATTGTGTAAGCAGGGAAATTGTTGGGGAGTTTTTTTTAAATAACGATTTTTTTCATTGTGTCTTTGTTGTGTATGTTTTTACTTATTGGGTTAGTAATGGGGGTGTCTGATTTTTGCCCCCATTCTTCCCAGACCACACCTTTTTTATTTTTTTGGTCAAAATGCCACATGAGGGCTTGTTTTTTTGTGGAGAAGTTTTTACTTTTGAACACACCATTGATTTTAACATATCGTGTACTGGAAAATGGGAAAAGAGTTTCAAGTGCGGTAAAATTGCAAAAAAAGTGCAATCCCACAGTGTTTTTTTTTACCACGTTTACTAAATGCTAAAAACTGATCTACCATTATCATTCTTCAGGTCATTACGAATTCATAGACACCAAACATGTGTATGTTCTTTTTATTTATGTGGTTAAAAAAATTCCAAATTTTGTTGAAAAAAAAAAAAAAATTATGCCATTTTCCGATACCTCCATTTTTTATGTTCTCGGGTTGGGTGAGGGCTTATTTTTTGCGCGCTGAGCTGATGTTTTTAATGGTACCATTTTGGTGTGTACACGATCTTTTGATTGCCCGTTATTGCATTTTAATGCAATGTTGCGGCGACCAAAAAAATTTAATTCTGGCATTTTGAGTTTTTTTCTCGTTACGCCATTTAACGATCAGGTTAATTCTTTTTTTATATTAATAGATCGGGCAATTCTGAACTTGGCGATACCAAATATGTGTATATTTGATTTTTTTTATTGTTTTATTTTGAATGGGCGAAAGGACGGTGATTTTAATTATATATTTTTTTATTTTTTTAATATTTTTAAAAAGATTTTTTTCTACTTTTTGCATGCTTCAATAGTCTCCATGGGAGACTAGAAGCTGCAGTTGTCAGATCGGCTCTGCTACATACAGGCGATGATCAGATAGCCTGTATGTTTACGCCCGATGTTGGAAAGAGGTTAAAGTCTCCCTTAGGGTATATACTCACTGGCGATGAAAACGTCCGACGCTCGCATGTAAAATCCCAGCTCTGGTGCCGGCACTCAGGAGTGGAGCAGCAAAGAAAAAAGTGTATGCATAAACAGACTGGGATCACCAAAGGCAAATTTTATTTAACACGATACCACAAAACAAAACACTGTGTTAAAAACAATTAAAGTCATCAAGACAAAAATTGGGTCATATCAATAAATAGTGAAATACTAACAATAGTCCATATGTCCGTACATAAAGGTGTGCAGCTAATTAAACATAGACTGGTATTCACATTAGACAAAATGTAGCACAATATGCATGGTGACTATTAATGGGATGTTCAAACATTAAGATATACAGAAATACTTGGCATATATTAGTGTTCCACATGAACAATAAGTAACATTGTATGCATGCTAATTATAAATAGGACAACCACCATCCCAGGTTCAAACATATTAGCTCCCAAACATCCTATATACCAAAAGCATGAGAGAGCCCAGACTGACCCTGAGGAAGACACTAGTTAGGCCGGCGTCACACTGGCGACAAAATCGGACGACTGCAATGCGATGAAATATCGTATTGCAGTCTGCCCTATGTTAATCTATGGAGCAGCTCCCAGTATCAGATTTTTTGTGGTCCGTTTTAAACGTCCGTGTGCAATCGCAGCATGCTGCGATTGTCACCGATTGTGGGTCGACTATCGCCAATGCAAGTCTATGGGAGCGATGAAAAATCGGATTACAAACGGACCGCACGTGTGACTTGCGATGAAATCGCATCGGTGTCCTTTAGAAAAGCCGGCAATTCATCCCCGGCTATACTGTAAAATCACACTGACAGCTTTAATAAAGACTAGAAAGAATAGATATATACACATAGAACACATATATATATATATATATATATATATATATACATGTCATTGTGACATGTATATATACATATATTTATAATTCTTACACTTCTACATACTGTTATAGCCGCTAATTCAATTGCCGGGTTTTGTGAAATCACAGAAGCCGACATGAAATGATACATTGTTTCCACACATTTAACCATGTAATTTCATGTATTTTTATATATGTTTGAAACATACAATTACATGAGTGTATTTGTGCAAAATTTCAGACATGTAGGGGTTAATTAAAGGTGTAATTTCATTGAAAAAAAATGCGTGGGCTCCCGCTGTATTTTCTCCACCAGACAGACAAAGCAAAGCGAGTGGGGGCAGATAATAATAGCCCAGGGAGGGTGCATTTTTTTTGTGCCCCCCTGGCTACTAACATCTGCCCCCAGACACCCCAGAAAGGGCAAATCTATAATTAGATTCGCCCTCTCTGGCACTTTGCCGGTCTATTCCCATTGCCCTGTAGGCTATTATTATCTGCCCCCACTCGCTTGCTTTGTCTGTCTGGTGGAGAAAATACAGCGGGAGCCCACGCATTTTTTTTCAACGAATTTACACCTTTAATTAACCCCTACATGTCTGAAATTTAGCACACATATACTCATGTAATTGTATGTTTCAAACATATATAAAAATACATGAAATTACATGGTTAAATGTGTGGAAACAATGTATCATTTCATGTCGGCTTCTGTGATTTCACTGAAGCCGGCAATTGAATTAGCGGCTATAACAGTATGTAGAAGTGTAAGAATTATAAATATATGTATATATATATGTCACAATGACATATATTATATATATATATATATATATATATATATATATGTGCTCTATGTGTATATATCTATTCTTTCTTTTGGCATTTAAATACTATTCTTTTGGATCCATTATATGTCAGTTTTGCAAGCCTGCGAGAAAATCTCGCAAGTCGGATGAAAATCGGATGTTACAAGGTACACACACATGCGATTAAATCGCATCTTTGAAGGAAAATCGGATGCCAGAAGGATGTGTGATGTTTTTATTTTGATCCGATTGTCGACCGTCTAAAACGGACCGATTTTTTGTGGTTGTGTGTGACTCCGGCCTTAGTGTCCATACGCGTGGGTCTATGTGTCCATATGATCCGTGGTGTGTTGTCACTTTGAATGTGCTAGTGGTAAGGATTTCCCTAGGGTGATTATACGTAGTGCATTTAGCACAGCATGCTGACGGGGCTCTCTCATGCTTTTGGTATATAGGATGTTTGGGAGCTAATATCTTTGACCCTGGGATGGTGGTTGTCCTATTTATAATTAGCATGCATACAATGTTACTTTGGCTGGCGTCACACTGCCGAGTTTGATGCAAGTTAGTCGCACGACTTTCTCGCATCAACACCCGGCACGGCCGCCCGCTCTCGGACCCGAGTGTGCGGCTGCATAGAAATAAACATGCAGCCGCACACTCGGGTCCGAGAGCGGGCGGTCGTGCCGGGTGTTGATGCGAGAAAGTCGTGCGACTAACTCGCATCAAACTCGGCAGTGTGACGCCAGCCTTATTGTTCATGTGGAACACTAATATATGCCAAGTATTTCTGTATATCTTAATGTTTGAACATCCCATTAATAGTCACCATGCATATTGTGCTACATTTTGTCTAATGTGAATACCAGTCTATGTTTAATTAGCTGCACACCTTTATGTACGGACATATGGACTAACCCATTCGCCACCGCTACAGGGCAATGGGAATAGACCGGCAAAGTGCCAGAAAGGGCGAATCTAATTATAGATTTGCCCTTTCTGGGGTGTCTGGGGGCAGATGTTAGTAGCCAGGGGGGGCACAAAAAAATGCACCCTCCCTGGGCTATTATTATCTGCCCCCACTCGCTTTGCTTTGTCTGTCTGGTGGAGAAAATACAGCGGGAGCCCACGCATTTTTTTTCAACGAAATTACACCTTTAATTAACCCCTACATGTCTGAAATTTTGCACAAATACACTCATGTAATTGTATGTTTCAAACATATATAAAAATACATGAAATTACATGGTTAAATGTGTGGAAACAATGTATCATTTCATGTCGGCTTCTGTGATTTCACAAAACCCGGCAATTGAATTAGCAGCTATTACAGTATGTAGAAGCCTAGGAACTATAAATATATGTATATATACATGTCACAATGACATGTATATATATATGTATGTGTTCTATGTGTATATATCTATTCTTTCTAGTCTTTATTAAAGCTGTCAGTGTGATTTTACAGTATAGCCGGGGATGAATTGCCGGCTTTTCTAAAGGACACCGATGCGATTTCATCGCAAGTCACACAGTGTGGTCCGTTTGTAATCCGATTTTTCATCGCTCCCATAGACTTGCATTGGCGATTGTCGACCCACAATCGGTGACAATCGCAGCATGCTGCGATTGCACACGGACGTTTAAAACGGACCACAAAAAATCTGATACTGGGAGCTGCTCCATAGATTAACATAGGGCAGACTGCAATACGATATTTCATCGCATTGCAGTCGTCCGATTTTGTCGCCAGTGTGACGCCGGCCTAACTAGTGTCTTCCTCAGGGTCAGTCTGGGCTCTCTCATGCTTTTGGTATATAGGATGTTTGGGAGCTAATATGTTTGAACCTGGGATGGTGGTTGTCCTATTTATAATTAGCATGCATACAATGTTACTTATTGTTCATGTGGAACACTAATATATGCCAAGTATTTCTGTATATCTTAATGTTTGAACATCCCATTAATAGTCACCATGCATATTGTGCTACATTTTGTCTAATGTGAATACCAGTCTATGTTTAATTAGCTGCACACCTTTATGTACGGACATATGGACTATTGTTAGTATTTCACTATTTATTGATATGACCCAATTTTTGTCTTGATGACTTTTAATTGTTTTTAACACAGTGTTTTGTTTTGTGGTATCGTGTTAAATAAAATTGACTTTGTATTTGAAATTTACCTTTGGTGATCCCAGTCTGTTTATGCATACACTTTTTTCTTTGCTTTTTCTGGTTATTATTTGTTGGTATGAAGTTGATGATCCCAAACTCTTGGTGATAATGATGGTGCCTGTTCATCTTTGCTAAATTGGGATTTTACATGCGAGCGTCGGACGTTTTCGTCGCCAGTGAGTATGTACCCTTAAGGTTTCTGGACCTCACAGCTGCTGGGAGACCTGGTGGCTGTGAACTCTGGTAACCTTTACCTGAGTTTACAGCCACCAGGTCTCGAGGTAGCTCAAGTGCTGGACTAACGAGTGCCGGAGTGCCAAGTGACAGACTCGTGGTCATTCATCGCTGCTTTTTTTCATTTATTAGCAATAAATAAATGAAAAAAATGGCGTGAGGTCCCCCCTATTTTTAACAACCAGCTAAGGGAAAGCAGATAGCGGTGGGCCGAAATTAATAGGCTGAAAATTCCTATGGTTATTGGTCCATCCCCAACCTACAAATATCAGTCTGCAGCCTCCCCAGAAATGGCTCATCATATTTGATGTGCCAATTTTGGAGCTTGGCCTCATCTCTTCCCGATTGCTCTAGTTAAATGGCAATCGGGGTAATTGTTTTGGGGGTTAGTAATGGAGAGGTGTCAGTCAGACATCCCCATTACTAACCCAGTAGTAAAAATAAACACACACACACAGAAAAAAAACTTTGAGTAAAGACTCCCCCATGCTAGCCCTTATTCACTCATTTATTAATAAAATGATCCCACAAAGTAATCCATGTTCATCTTCTCCCTTTTCTCTGACACAGGCGCCGGCTGATGAATACTCTGTGTCGACTGCTTGGGCTGCTATCAGAGAGAGCAGGCAATGCTGATGACAGTAGTAGTCATCAGCCAGCACCTAACCAGCGGTATACTTGTCACTACCAGTCACAGCATGGAACCACAAAACCCAGCAGCTGTCACCTGCAGTGACTTCAGTAACGTTACCCTAAGTCAGAGCCGCTGTTTCCCACATTGTCACACAGAGTGCAGTGTGGGAACCGCTGAATGTTCGGGCCCCTCATTGACTTCAATGGGGTTTGGGTTCAGGGCAATTTTTGTACCTGAACACAACTTTTTTCTCAAGTTTGGTTGAACCCGATGAACCCGAACATCCACCTTTCACGGTCCAATGTTGGACCGTAATATATGAAAGTCTGAGTTCAGCCTCAGTGTATTATACCATCTGATTTTTTTATTCGATTCTTGTTGAGCTACATTTGGTTCTTTGCTAGAAATTATTATTTTTTATGGAATACTAGATACACTTATCAAGCAGCAAAAGAATCCTTTTCATCTGAATATTGTCTTGATATCATGGAGCTATAGCTTATTTTATAGTGTGGCTTTATTTGTATAAGATCTGGTCTTATTCCTTCCATTTTTATCTTTTAATTATTTTTTAAATGGAAGTCTTGCTTTTTGGAAATTTTGATATGTTGCATTTTACTTGCTTTGCTGGATGTTTATGCTATACTCGTGTTTTGTCCTTTTATACGTTACTGTAGGTTATGGGCGTACCCACCGTGGGGCGGGGGGGCAGATGCCCCCCCTAGAAACAGGGGCACACAATGAAAGAGAGCGGAGAGAGCAGCACTATGCCGGCTCCCTCTGCCACAGGTTGCAGTGCCTGTCTGTGTGCGCAGTTCACGGAGCTGCTATCTCACCAGAGGAGCTCCTTCCTTCCTGGCTGCAGCAGCTGTAGTTTCACTTTCTGCCCTGCAGGCTCTGGTTCTCTGAGCCACACTGGGTCCTAGTGCCCTCTGTGTGCAGACACTGGACACTTCCTGCTCCTGCCTCAGTCACTGCCTGCAAGCTTCATGGTAAGTGGGGATGGAATTTATTAAATTCATTCTGCTCAGGCATGTCATGGTCACTGTGGGGGAATGTGAGAGGATGGGGGTATTGTGGGGAGAGGGTACAGGGCACTGGGGTGAATGTAAGAGGATGGGGGTATTGTGGGGGCTAGGGCACTGGGGGGGTAATGTGAGAGGATGGGGGTATTGTGGGTGAGGGGTACAGGGCACTGGGGTGAATGTAAGAGGATGGGGGTATTGTGGGGGCTAGGGCACTGGGGGGGTTAATGTGAGAGGATGGGGGTATTGTGGGGTCAGTGGGACAGAACACTAAGGGGTGCATGTGAGACAATGGGCTGTTGGGGTGGGGGTGGGGTACAGGGGAGGTAGGGGGCTTTTTTTTTACTTTTGAGCTCCTTAATACTTTAATAATAGATTAATATTTCAGTATTATTATAACAAGGGCAGAGACAGACAGCCGTATAACTCATGCGAGGATCGCACTGCAATCCTCGGACTTGCTGGTACCGCTCCTGACATGAGCGCGACTGCCATGTATAATATATGGTATATACAGCGTAGTGTCGCATACACTGCTGTATTATACATTATACAACAGTTCTAATGCTCCATACCTAATATGCAGGATAATGTACAGTGTATATGATGTAACCTGTATAAGATGCAATATTGGCTTGCCCCCCCCTAGTTTTGATCCTGGGTACGCCCATGCTGTAGGTATATAATGATAGCTCAGAAATTAAGCAAGATACATATAGGAATCAAAGTGTAAATTCAAATTGGCACAAAATACAGGTGACTGAGTATTCAGGCAGATAAAACCAACTCCTGTCACCTACTGTACAGTTGACGTTCTGGCAGGTTAACGCCTTTATATTACTTACATTGTAAATTATTAAACTAATTCTTGGAAATTTAGGCTGTTTCACCTAGTGATTCAATTCCTGGTAAAATCCTGTTAAATTATTAATCAATATGTGACCTTTGCTCTGTAGTTGTAATACAGGTTTCGGCAATAAATGTCTTTTGTCAGATTGTCTACCACAAAACTAACAAATACTGTAAAAGAAATTAAAGAGAATCTGTCATCAGGTTTTTGCTAAATAACCCCTTTACGACCACCAATACACCTTTGTATTACGGCAGTTAAGGGTATTTATTCCTCAATGCGGCTTTTTAATGGGCTGAGAAAAAAAGTGTATAGCGCCCCTCAGCTTCAGAAAATCTCCAGGGCTACCGGGGTAGCTGAGATCCTGGAGAACATGATTCAGGTTGGTATTTACCGACCCCAGTATTGCGACTGTAATTATTCATTGAATAACCGTGACTGTAAAAAAAAAAGTCACTCTGGCTCTGTCCACCGGCCCTCTGTGTCTTCTTCCCAGAAGAAAATGGTGGGCGCATATGCAGTGCACCTGCCGACAACTGCCGGCCGGCACCCAGCAACAATAGGAGATTTTTCCTACTGGTTCATTTTGATCACTGTGATAGACTCTATCACAATGATCAAAATAAAATAAAACTGTAAATCAAACCCCTTTTTTCTCACTCCCTTAGGTAAAAATAATAAAAAAATATTTTTTTTCCATTTTTTCATTAGGGCTAGGGTTATGGTTGGGGTTATAGCTAGGTTTAGGGTTAGGGCTAGGGTTAGGGTTGGGGATAGGATTAGGGTTGGGTTGGGGTTAGAGCTAGGGTTAGGGTTGGGCTAAAGTTAGGGTTAAGGCTAGGGTTAGAGCTATGGTTAGGGTTGGGCTAGGGTTAGGTTTGGGGCTAGGGTTAGGGTTGGGGGCTAGGGTTAGAGTTGGGCTAGGGTTAGGGTTAGGTTGATGGTTAGAGCTAGGGTTAGGGCTAGGGTTAGGGTTGGGGCTAGGTTTAGGGTGTTGGCTAGCATTGGGGTTAGGGTTGTGTTGGGGTTAGGGTTGTGTTGGGATTAGGGTTGTGGTTGGGGTTATAGTTAGGGTTGGGATTAGGGTTAGGGGTGTGTTGGCGTTAGGGTTGTGTTAGGGTTGGAGTTAGAATTGGTGACTTTCCACTGTTTAAGTACATCAGGGGGTCTCCAAACGCGACATGGCACCCACTATTGATTCCAGACAATTTTGCATTCAAAAGTCAAACGGTGCTCCCTCCCTTCTGAGCCCTGCCATGCGCCCAACAGTGGCTTTCCCCCGTACTCAGGAGAAATTGGAAAACAAATTTTGTGGTCCATTTTCTCCTGATACCTTTGTGATAATAGAAATGTTTGGTTCCAAAGTAAATTTTTTGTGAAAAAGGTAAAATGTTAATTTTTTCCTTCCACATTGCTTTTGCTGTTTTGAAGCACCTGAAGAGTTAATAAACTTCTTGAATGTGGTTTTGCGCACCTTGAGGGGGGCAGTTTTTAGAATGGTGTCACTTTTGGGTATTTTATGTTACATTGACCCCCAAACTCAATTCAAATGTGAGGTCATTCTTAAAAAATTGGTTTCGTAAATTTTGTTGGAAAAATGAGAAATCTCTGGTCAAATTTTAACCCTTATAATGTCGTAACAGAAAAAAAATTGTTTCCAAAATTGTGCTGATGTAAAGTTCACATGTGGGAAATGTTATTTATTAACTATTTTGTGTGACACCACTCTCTGATTTATGGGTACAAAAATTAAAACTTTGAAAATTGCAAAATTTTCTAAATGTTTGCCAAATTTCCGTTTTTATTCATAAATAAACGCTAGTCATATCGAAGAATTTTTTCCACTAACATGAAGTGCAATATATCATGAAAAAACAAACTCTTGCTGGTCCGTATGCTGTCATTTTGATAAAATTACTGATTTATTGTAACGGGTCTGGGAGGCGGAACCTCTGAGCTTTATTATACAAGGAGGCTTTCCTTGTAAAGGAGCGGGTGGCGCCCGGGGAGACGGACAGGAAATCACTGCAAGTGACGGGGGCAGTCTCTGGAGAGACAGGCGGGAGGTCACGGCAAGTGACCGGGGCAGTCTCTGGATAGACAGGCGGGTAGTCACGGCAAGTGACCGGGGCAGTCTCTGGATAGACAGGCAGGTAGACACGGCAAGTGACCGGGGCAGTCTCTGGATAAACAGGCAGGTAGTCACGGCAAGTGACCGGGGCAGTCTCTGGATAGACAGGCGGGTAGTCACGGCAAGTGACCGGGGCAGTCTCTGGATAGACAGGCGAGTAGTCACGGCAAGTGACCGGGGCAGTCTCTGAATGGACAGGCGAGTAGTCACGGCAAGTGACCGGGGCAGCCTCTGAATGGACAGGTATATACGACCTGAGATGGTGGAGCCTCCCGGTAGGCTAGCAGGCAGATGACAGATGAGCGCCCCCAAGTGAGCAGGCGAGAGTCTCTGGAATAGCCGATGGACACCGCATGTGATGGCCGAACCTCCAGGTAGGCTTGCAGGCAGATGGCAGATGAGCGCCCCCAAGTGAGCAGGCGAGAGTCTCTGGAATTGCCGATGGTCACCGCATGTGACGGCCGAACCTCCAGGTAGTTTTGCAGGCAGATGGCAGATGAGCGCCCCCAAGTGAGCAGGCGAGATTCTCTGGAATAGCCGATGGTCACCGCATGTGACGGCCGAACCTCCAGGCAGGCTTGCGGACAGGTAGCAGACAGCAAACTGGCAGGAAACAGGCAGGTAACTGGTAACGGAACCTGAGGGCTAAAGCAGAGTAGTGAACAGTGCAATAACAACATTGCTCGGGCACCTCCATTAAGGAGGAAGTACTTTATATAGGGTGGAGTCCTCCGGCATTGGCCGGGGACCTTTTTGAAAGATGCGCGCGGCCCCTTTAAGAGCGGGGGAGCGCGCGGGCGCGCGCCCTAAGTCCAGTAGCAGGGAAGGAGCGCGCGGCCCCAGCAGGGCGGAAGGAGGACGCAGAGCGCGGGTAAGGGGGGCGACGTCCCTGCCTGGCAGAGGACGCTGTCGCAGGGGAACAGCGTCCCTGCCTGGCAGAGGGCAGGGACGCCGGCGCTACAGTAACCCCCCTTTAGGCCCCCCCTTTTTTAGGCCAGAAAGAAATTTATCTAGGATGAGAGGGGCATGGATGTTCTCCCGAGGCTCCCACGTTCTCTCCTCAGGACCAAACCCCTTCCAATCCACCAGAAAATAGGTCTTTCTTCCTACCCTTTTGGTGGCCAGAATGTTCTCTACCTCAAATTCGTCTTCAGCAGACACTAGAGCAGGAGGTGTACCTGTAGACTTGACAAAAGAGTTAAGTACCACCGGTTTGAGGAGAGATACATGGAAGGAGTTAGGAATCCGCAAATTGGCCGGGAGTTTCAATTTATAGGACACCGGGTTGATCTGACTGATGATCTCAAAGGACCGATGAACCGAGGGCCTAACTTGTAGGAAGGAATCTTGAGCCGGACATACTTGGAAGAAAGCCAGACCTTATCCCCAGGACGGAATTGAGGAGGATCCAGACGTTTTTTGTCAGCATGTTTCTTCATGCGCTCGGCTGACAGAATGAGTGCGGACCGGGTACTCTCCCATATGGAGGAAAATTTGTTAACCAGAGATTCCGCAGCTGGATTGTCCACAGAGATGGAGACAGGAACAGGGATCCGAGGGTGTTGACCGAAGACTACAAAAAACGGAGATTTGGAGGAAGATTCGCTCTCGTGATTGTTGTAAGAGAATTCGGCCCAAGGCAGGAGATCCACCCAGTCAGAATGGTGGGCATTAACGAAGTTCCGGAGATAACTGGTCAGATTCTGATTGATTCGCTCGACTTGTCCATTGGACTGCGGGTGGTAAGCGGAGGAGAAATCCAAGGTGACGTCTAGCAACTTACAAGTGGCTCTCCAGAAACGTGAGGTGAACTGTACCCCACGATCCGACACAATGTGACGAGGCAGACCATGAAGACGGAAGATGTGGCGGATAAAGTCTTTAGCCAACTCGGGTGCAGACGGAAGCCCTGGCAGGGGAATGAAGTGAGCCATCTTGGAAAATCGGTCAACGACCACCCAAATGACCGTACAACCGGCAGAGACGGGCAGATCTGTTATGAAGTCCATGGCTATATGCTGCCAGGGGGCAGCGGGTACAGGAAGCGAAAGAAGACGGCCGGCAGGCAGGTGTCTCGGAACTTTGTTGCGGGCACAGGAGACACAGGCAGAAACAAAGCCTATTACGTCCTTGTGCAGGGTAGGCCACCAGTAATGCCGAGTAATGAGCTGGAGGGTCTTTTTCTGACCAGCGTGGCCAGCTAGTTTAGACGAATGACCCCAGTGTAGGATTCTCTCCGATCGGTTACCGATACGAACGTCTTACCAGGAGGGAGACGATTTAGACTCACGGGAGCCACCTGCATCACTCTGGCGGGATCGATGATATGTTTAGGTTCCTCCTCGAGATCCGACACCAGGAAGGACCGGGACAAGGCGTCCGCCTTGATGTTCTTGTCGGCCGGGCGAAAATGTAAGAGAAAATCAAAGCGGGCAAAAAACAAGGACCACCGGGCTTGGCGAGGGTTAAGTCTCTGGGCATGCTGGAGGTAAGCCAGATTTTTGTGGTCAGTGTAAATGATTACCGGATGAAGAGCCCCCTCGAGTAGGTAACGCCACTCCTCCAATGCCAGCTTGATGGCCAATAACTCTCGGTCTCCTTTTTAGGAAATTGCGCTCAGAACAGGAGAAGAGTTTGGAGAAGAAGCCGCAAGATACCATCCTCCCGGATGAAGATTTTTGAGTAAGTACCGCTCCGGCTCCAGAAGAGGAAGCGTCCACCTCCAGGAAGAACTGCTTGTTGCCGTCCGGGCGATGCAGCACTGGAGCGGAAGAGAAGGCCTGTTTTAAAGAAAGAAAGGCCTCCTCTGCTTCGGGCGTCCACTGTTTGGGATTAGCATCCTTGCGGGTGAGCGCGGAGATTGGAGCAGTCCGGGAAGAGAAGTGCGGTATGAAAAGGCGGTAATAATTGGCGAATCCCAGGAACCGCTGAATGGCCTTCAACCCCTCCGGTCGGGGCCATTTCTCGATGGCAGACAGTTTCTCCGGATCCATTCGTAGGCCTGTCTGAGAAATGATGTAGCCCAAAAACGGAAGCGAGGTCTGCTCAAAGAGGCACTTCTCATATTTGGCGAAGAGGTGATTCTGCCTGAGCCTGAGCAGAACCTGACGAACATCCCTCCGGTGAGACTGGAGATCCGGAGAGAAGACCAAGATGTCGTCTAGGTACACCACAACGCAGGAGTAGAGAAGGTCCCGGAAGATGTCATTGACCAACTCCTGAAAGACTGCTGGAGCATTACAGAGACCAAAGGGCATCACCAAATACTCGTAGTGGCCGTCCCGGGTGTTGAATGCCGTCTTCCATTCATCTCCCCGACGGATACGGACTAGGTTATATGCCCCACGAAGATCCAGTTTGGTGAAGATTCTAGCCCCCCTCAGACGATCAAACAATTCTGGAATGAGCGGAAGAGGGTACTTATTCTTCACCGTGATCAAATTTAGGCCTCTGTAGTCAATACAGGGATGGAGAGAGCCGTCTTTCTTTTTTACGAAGAAGAAACCTGCTCCCGCTGGGGAGGTGGATTTCCGGATGAATCCCTTGGCCAAATTCTCCTCGATATATTCGGACATCGACCTGGTCTCAGCAGCGGACAATGGGTAAAT
The DNA here is from genome assembly GCA_033576555.1 of Oophaga sylvatica. Lineage (NCBI taxonomy): Eukaryota > Metazoa > Chordata > Amphibia > Anura > Dendrobatidae > Oophaga > Oophaga sylvatica. The sequence continues at coordinate 50,604,562 of JARQOD010000001.1, forward strand.
ACGCCCACGGGGAGGCGTAGTACCGGGTAGCAGGTCGATCGGGCAATCATACGGTCTGTGAGGGGGTAATGTCTCTGCTTCCTTTTTATTAAAGACATCAGCGAATGACCAATATGGAATCGGGAGCCCTGGTAGATTAGTTGGTGTAGGAGAAGAACGGACGGGATGAACAGGAACCAAACACGTTTTATGACAGTCCTGTCCCCAGCGAAGGATCTCTCCAGTCTGCCAGTTGAGCACGGGTGCATGCTTTTGGAGCCAAGGCAGACCTAGTAAGAAAGCGTGAGAGAGTCCAGGCAGAACATGAAACGAGATGCTCTCAGAATGCAACATTCCCACCTGCAGGGTTATGGCTTCAGTGATAAGTTGGATGGGACGTGGTAGGAGACCCCCATCCACAGCAGCAACAGATACTGGTTCAACGAGAGGTTTGGTAGGAATGCAATATTTTTCTACTAGAGCCTGTGAAACAAGATTCCCGGCTGCTCCAGAATCAAGTTGGGCTAGTTCGAAATAACGGTTCTCACCGAGGAGAATTGAGACTGACAGCAGCAGAGATGAAGAGGATTTATTTTTGTCTAGGTGGACCTCTCCGAGCGAACCTAGACACAGGCGTTTCCCGACCTCTCTGGGCAGGTACAGATCCGGTGCTCCTTACTGCCACAGTAGAAGCAACTCCCCTCGGCACGGCGTGAGTCCTGACGGGCTTTGACCATCTTGGTCTGGTCGACTTGCATAGGCTCAGAAGAGTGTACCTGAGGAGAAACGGAAGGAGTTACAGGTCTCTGAAAAGAAGGAGCTAGACGAGGAAACCTCTCACGGGTGACCTCTTTGGCGCGCTCCTGGAACCGTAGATCAATTCGATTGGCAAGAGTTATTAGGTCATCGAGAGAGGTTGGAATGTCCCGACCGGCAAGTTCATCTTTAATACGGCCGGACAGACCCTCCCAGAAGACAGATATCAGAGCGTCATTATCCCAAGCCAGCTCCGAGGCAAGGGTACGGAACCGTATGGCATATTGACCCACGGTGAGACTTCCCTGACGGAGACGCAGCAGAGATGATGCAGAGGAGGTCTTCCGTCCGGGTTCGTAGAATACCTTCCGGAAGGCTGAGAGAAAAGCAGACAGGTCAGACACCAGAGGATCTTCTCTCTCCCAAAGAGGATTTAGCCAGGCCAGGGCCTCTCCGGTGAGATGGGACATGATGAAGGCAATTTTGGCCCGGTCGGAGTTAAACTGGTGTGCCAGGAGTTCAAAATGCAGGGTGCACTGGTTAATGAAACCCCGAGCCAGAGCAGGGTCGCCTCCAAACCGAGGAGGGGCTGAAAGTCGAGGTCCAGGAACGGAAACCACGGAATTGGTAAGCAGCGGAACTGCCAGATTGCGAGTCATGGCGCCCGCGGTGGTTGCTGGTGAAGTAGTCAGGGTGTCCAGGCGGGAATTAACATTCCGCAGGTGACCCAGGATGGACTCCTGTTGAGACCTCTGACGAGACAGTTCATGACACAGGTCAGAGAGCGAGGGAGTTTGGGTGCCACCGGGTTCCATGGCCCGAGCAAACTGTAACGGGTCTGGGAGGCGGAACCTCTGAGCTTTATTATACAAGGAGGCTTTCCTTGTAAAGGAGCGGGTGGCGCCCGGGGAGACGGACAGGAAATCACTGCAAGTGACGGGGGCAGTCTCTGGACAGACAGGCGGGAGGTCACGGCAAGTGACCGGGGCAGTCTCTGGATAGACAGGGGGGTAGTCACGGCAAGTGACCGGGGCAGTCTCTGGATAGACAGGCAGGTAGACACGGCAAGTGACCGGGGCAGTCTCTGGATAAACAGGCAGGTAGTCACGTCAAGTGACCGGGTGTCATGTGTGCATCGCCACGAAGATCGTCGCGGTTGCACATTCTGACTTCTCACAGCTGAGTTGCTGTTTCTTTGTGTTTGGCAGTTAGGGAGTTAATTCTGTCTGTGCTCAGTTCTGGGACTGGGTGCAGTTTCTCCCGGCTGCAATTAATTATTTGTTGATTGGTTTCCTTTAAATCTCTGGTTGTCTGTGTTGGGAGTTGCCAGTGAAATTCTTCATGCAGGCCACAGATAGGATTGTATCTGTATAGACTTAAGTTAAAGAGCTCCTTAGTTGTTTTAAGCTCACCTTGCTTAGAGTTTAATATCCCAGATCATTTATGTTCCTTCTGTGTTTGAGTGTGTATGCAAGTCTGTGTTTTCTCCAGTCTGTCTTATATGTCTAATCTGTGTATTTAGCAGAGATCAGCCCATATCCCTTTGGTGGTAATCAGAATCCTTCTTAGGACTGATTACAGGGTTCAGGGACTGATAGGAGACAGGGTTAGGCTGGAGACTTGGACCTCTGAACCATTATCAGTACCTCCAAGGTGAGGGATTAGTTAGGACCCCAGTTTAGGGTCAGGTTAGACCCCCGGTCCTCCTCTTTCCTGTGACAGTGTATCAAGTCCTCAAGATTAACCCTGAGTTCAACGGATATCGTGTCAGGTAAATCTATTCTATATTTACATGCTGATGTTGCTAATCTATATGTTGTATAGAGTGATGTTCTTTTAAGAATAGTTTACTGACATCGTACACATATCATAAGACCGCGTGACATTTTCACTGGCCAATAAAATTATTCCCAGTTGCCATGGATCCAGTAGCCCAGCTGGCTCTGCAGTTGCAGGGATTATCCATGGAGCTGACGGACATTAAGTCCAAAGTTTTGTCTCCCTCGGAGCAAACCAGATTTGAACCTAAAGTAGCTCTCCCGGACAGGTTCACTGGTGGGCGAGACAAATTTTTTACCTTCAGGGAAGCATGTAAATTGTATTTTCGGCTTCGGCCTCGATCATCAGGGAGTGAAGAGCAGAGAGTGGGAATTGTTATCTCGCTCCTACAAGGGGACCCTCAATCCTGGGCCTTCTCCCTTCCTCCGGGATCCCCGGCTCTACAGTCAGTAGATCGATTTTTTACTGCCCTGGGTTTGGTATATGATGACCCAGATCGGGTCTCTCTTGCTGAGACAAAATTACGTAAGATACAGCAGGGAGATCGTCCGGCGGAGGAATTTGCTTCTGAGTTCCGTAGATGGGCCACAGATACTCAGTGGAATGATCCAGCTCTTAGGAGCCAGTTTTGTCATGGGCTTTCTGACAAATTAAAGGACGTTTTGGCTCAGTATGATTCTCCTCCATCACTGGAGGCTGCTATGGCCCTAGCTATCCGTACTGATAGACGGCTCCGGGAGAGGTGCGAGGTAACTCCGCCCCCTGTTGTTACTCCACCTACTACTAAAGTCCCTTATGTTGAGGTTCCCCTTGTCTGTTCGGAGGAGCCTATGCAGTTGGGAGGGACATCATTTCGTAGGAGGGGATTGGCGGTACGCCGCAGGACTAGAAGGTGTTTCTTCTGCGGGAAAGAGGGACATTTTGTTGGGGGATGTCCATCCCGTGCCTTGTTGAGCAAAAAGTCGCCGGAAAACTGTTAATCCCAGGTTGTGTGGTGGACGACAACCTGGGAGTATGTATTTTGTCCGCTAGTTCTTCTCAGTTCCTTGTACCAGTGGAGGTGGTGGTTGGTACGAGAGTGGAGAGATTTTCTGTTCTTCTTGATAGTGGGTCCGGGCTAATCTGGTTGACGCTCAGTTTGCTCAGGCTCAAGGTATGCATCTGAGTGTATTGGTCAAACCGATCCCTATATTCTCCATTGACGCCAGGCCTCTCGGCCAAGGTAGCTTTGTTCATGAGGTTCATAACATTGACCTTCGGGTAGGGGCAATACATAGGGAACTATTATCTTGTTATGTGTTGGAGGGTCTACCTACTCCTATTGTGTTGGGACTTCCTTGGTTGGTTAAACATAACCCTGTGATTAATTGGCAGTCCAGAGATATAAGCCAATGGGGGGAGTTTTGCAAAAGTAACTGCATGAACACAGTCATCAGTGCGGTCGTGCCTAGTACTTTGCCTCCTTTTTTGGAGGACTTTGGGGATGTGTTCTCTGAGGAGGGGTGTCAGGAGTTGCCTCCTCATCGCGTGTATGACTGCTCTATTAATTTACTTCCTGATGCTAAGTTACCTAAAGCTAGGTTATATAACCTTTCTGGTCCTGAGAGGCAGGCTATGAAAGATTATATTTCAGAAAGTCTGGCCAAAGGGCATATTAGACCTTCATCTTCCCCAGTGGCTGCGGGGTTCTTCTTTGTGAAGAAAAAAGATGGAGGCCTACGCCCTTGCTTGGATTTCCGCGAACTTAATCGGATTACTGTTCGAGATCCGTATCCACTCCCTCTGATTCCTGATCTCTTCAATCAAATTGTTGGCGCCAAATGGTTCTCTAAATTGGATCTCAGGGGGGCGTATAATCTGATTAGGATAAAAGAGGGGGATGAGTGGAAAACGGCGTTTAACACGCCGGAGGGACATTATGAGAACCTTGTCATGCCTTTTGGTCTGACTACTGCACCAGCAGTATTCCAACATTTTGTTAATGACATTTTTCGTCATCTGGTGGGGCTGTTTGTGGTCGTATATTTGGATGACATTTTAATTTACTCACCAGATCTTGTGTCTCACCAGGAGCATGTGAGACAGGTGTTGCAGATCTTGCGAGACAATAAACTATACGCCAAACTGGAAAAGTGTGTATTCGCCGTACAGGAACTTCAGTTTTTGGGTTTCTTGGTGTCAGCCTCCGGTTTCCGTATGGACCCTGAAAAGGTGAGAGCAGTGCTTGAATGGGATCAGCCAGAGGATCTTAAGGCTCTGCAGCGTTTTCTGGGGTTTGCTAACTACTACCGGAAATTTATTTGTAATTTCTCATCTGTTGTCAAACCTCTCACTGACATGACAAGAAAAGGGACGGATTTTTCTAAATGGTCGGACAAAGCTTGCCAAGCTTTTTCCTCTTTGAAAAAATGTTTTGCTTCGGCACCCGTTCTCATCCAACCAGATGCATCACAACCGTTCGTTGTGGAGGTGGACGCGTCTGACGTAGGGGTGGGTGCAATATTGTCCCAGGGTCCGTCCCCTGGTAAATGGCATCCGTGCGCTTTCTTTTCTAAAAAATTGTCGTCCGCCGAAAGGAATTATGATATCGGCAATAGGGAACTTTTGGCCATTAAGTTGGCTTTTGAAGAATGGCGTCACTTTTTGGAGGGGGCAGTCCACCCGGTCACCGTCATTACTGATCACAAGAACCTGCTGTATTTGGAATCTGCTAAGCGTCTGAATTCCAGACAAGCTCGATGGTCGTTGTTTTTTACCAGGTTTAATTTTGTTGTCACTTATCGCCCTGGATCTAAGAATGTTAAGGCGGATGCCTTGTCTCGCAGTTTTCCAGGGGCCGGGAAAATGGATGACCCGATTCCTATCCTTCAGGAGGGGGTGGTAGTGTCGGCTGTATGTTCTGAGCTTGAGGAGGAGGTGTTAGAGGCTCAGGGGGATGCCCCTGCAGGACCTCCAGGGAGACTGTTTGTCCCAAATCAGTTGAGACAAAAGGTTATTGAGGCACATCATAATTCTGCTTTAGCAGGACATCCAGGGAGTAAGGCTACTTTAGATCTCCTTTCTCGCCGGTTTTGATGGCCTAACGTTAATAAAGATGTTTTAACTTTTGTCGCGTCCTGTGGGGTTTGTGCTCGCTCTAAGACCCCTCATACCCGTCCGTCTGGGACCCTCTTACCCTTGAAACTTCCGGAGCGTCCATGGACTCATTTGTCTATGGACTTCATCACGGACCTTCCTCAGTCGTCAGGGAAGACTGTCATACTGGTGGTTGTTGACAGGTTCAGTAAGATGGCACATTTCATTGCTCTTCCTGCCCTCCCTAATGCTAAAACTCTGGCGCAGGTGTTCATTGGGGAGATTGTGAGACTTCATGGGTTGCCTTCTGATGTGGTGTCAGATAGGGGGTCTCAGTTTGTGTCCAAGTTTTGGAGGGCATTTTGTTTACGTCGGGGGATGCAATTGTCATTTTCCTCGGCTTTTCATCCGCAGACCAATGGTCAGACAGAGCGTCTGAATCAAAGCCTAGAGACTTATCTTCGGTGTTTTGTCTCAGAGAACCAGGAGGACTGGTCTTCTTTCTTGCCTCTGGCAGAGTTCGCTCTTAACAACAGGCGGAGCGAGTCCACTGGTAAGTCCCCGTTTTTTGGGGCATATGGTTTTCATCCCAGTTTTGTACATTCAATGGGGGGGGCCCTTCTGGGGTTCCTGAGGAGGAGCGTTTCTCGTCGTCACTTGCTTCAGTGTGGAGAGGTGTATTGAATAATCTGAGTGCTATGGGGAACCGTTATAAACGTATGGCTGATAGGAGGAGAGTTTCTGGTCCAGATCTTAATGTGAACGATCTGGTATGGTTGTCTACCAGGAATATAAAACTTAAAGTTCCCTCCTGGAAGCTGGGCCCCAGATTCATCGGGCCGTACAGGATCAGTTCCATAATTAATCCTGTGGCATTTCGTCTGGACCTCCCTCCTACGTTTAAAATCCACAATGTGTTCCACAAGTCATTACTTAAGAGGTACGTGGCACCAGTCATACCATCACCTCTACCTCCTCCTCCAGTGGTGGTCAATGGTAACTTGGAGTTTCAAGTGTCAAAGATCATTGACTCACGTCTGAATCGCCAGTCCCTTCAGTACTTGGTGCATTGGAAGGGGTATGGTCCAGAGGAGAGGACGTGGGTTCCTGCGTCTGACATTAACGCAGATCGTTTGGTGCGCACCTTCCACAGAACTCACCCGGGCAAACCTGGCCCTGAGGGTCCGGAGGCCCTTCGTAGAAGGGGGGGTACTGTCATGTGTGCATCGCCACGAAGATCGTCGCGGTTGCACATTCTGACTTCTCACAGCTGAGTTGCTGTTTCTTTGTGTTTGGCAGTTAGGGAGTTAATTCTGTCTGTGCTCAGTTCTGGGACTGGGTGCAGTTTCTCCCGGCTGCAATTAATTATTTGTTGATTGGTTTCCTTTAAATCTCTGGTTGTCTGTGTTGGGAGTTGCCAGTGAAATTCTTCATGCAGACCACAGATAGGATTGTATCTGTATAGACTTAAGTTAAAGAGCTCCTTAGTTGTTTTAAGCTCACCTTGCTTAGAGTTTAATATCCCAGATCATTTATGTTCCTTCTGTGTTTGAGTGTGTATGCAAGTCTGTGTTTTCTCCAGTCTGTCTTATATGTCTAATCTGTGTATTTAGCAGAGATCAGCCCATATCCCTTTGGTGGTAATCAGAATCCTTCTTAGGACTGATTACAGGGTTCAGTGACTGATAGGAGACAGGGTTAGGCTGGAGACTTGGACCTCTGAACCATTATCAGTACCTCCAAGGTGAGGGATTAGTTAGGACCCCAGTTTAGGGTCAGGTTAGACCCCCGGTCCTCCTCTTTCCTGTGACAGTGTATCAAGTCCTCAAGATTAACCCTGAGTTCAACGGATATCGTGTCAGGTAAATCTATTCTATATTTACATGCTGATGTTGCTAATCTATATGTTGTATAGAGTGATGTTCTTTTAAGAATAGTTTACTGACATCGTACACATATCATAAGACCGCGTGACACCGGGGCAGTCTCTGGATAGACAGGCGGGTAGTCACGGCAAGTGACCAGGGCAGTCTCTGGATAGACAGGCGAGTAGTCACGGCAAATGACCGGGGCAGTCTCTGAATGGACAGGCGAGTAGTCACGGCAAGTGACCGGGGCAGTCTCTGAATGGACAGGTATATACGACCTGAGATGGTGGAGCCTCCCGGTAGGCTAGCAGGCAGATGACAGATGAGCGCCCCCAAGTGAGCAGGCGAGAGTCTCTGGAATAGCCGATGGACACCGCATGTGATGGCCGAACCTCCAGGTAGGCTTGCAGGCAGATGGCAGATGAGCGCCCCCAAGTGAGCAGGCGAGAGTCTCTGGAATTGCCGATGGTCACCGCATGTGACGGCCGAACCTCCAGGTAGTTTTGCAGGCAGATGGCAGATGAGCGCCCCCAAGTGAGCAGGCAAGATTCTCTGGAATAGCCGATGGTCACCGCATGTGACGGCCGAACCTCCAGGCAGGCTTGCGGACAGGTAGCAGACAGCAAACTGGCAGGAAACAGGCAGGTAACTGGTAACGGACCCTGAGGGCTAAAGCAGAGTAGTGAACAGTGCAATAACAACATTGTCGGCACCTCCATTAAGGAGGAAGTACTTTATATAGGGTGGAGTCCTCCGGCATTGGCCGGGGACCTTTTTTAAAGATGCGCGGGCCCCTTTAAGAGCGGGGGAGCGCGCGGGCGCGCGCCCTAAGTCCAGTAGCAGGGAAGGAGCGCGCGGCCCCAGCAGGGCGGAAGGAGGACGCAGAGCGCGGGTAAGGGGGGCGACGTCCCTGCCTGGCAGAGGACGCTGTCGCAGGGGAACAGCGTCCCTGCCTATCAGAGGGCAGGGACGCCGACGCTACATTTATCTGCTGCAGATCTAGCAGTGACAGTGCTCAGAATGCTGAGCTCTGTATAACCCTGCCCACATCTGTGGCAATTTGGCAAGCAGAAAATCAGAGGTGGGGGCATGGCGGAACTACATGGCACGCAAATCATAGTCCTGGAGTGATAATCCCCTGATCATAAAACACTGATTTTATTCAAACAGTTGCAGGAAGATGGACTAGGCTAGGGCAGTTTCTGGTGTACCTGGGCGGGAACCACCGGGGCTGTCACCATTGTTGCAGGGGGAAGGAGTTTCTGACCAGAGCAGACCTTTGCACCTGACTGCAGGGGGCGGGGCGGATATAAAAGGAGCTGAGCGCGCGAATAGGGAGCTTCTGGTGGGAAGACAGAGGACATGTAGGGACAAGGTTGACTCCGTCTCCACTGTCCCACGCCAAACAGCAGTCCTACCCTGCGGCCTATACTCTCCTACGTGCACAGCCTGCACGCCAAAAGAGCCGAGCACCTTGCAGACTTCCGTACCTGAGAGCGCTGACTGGTCAACACCCTGCTTAGTAACCGACAATTGTTACCTTACTGACCTTGCGCATTACGCTGACTCTGCAGGCCCTAATGCGGCCTCCTCTCCGGAATTTCATGCCACATTTGTTTTACCATCTTCTGCTTCCCGTGCAACCCCATGTACCAGGAACGGGAGATCGCATCTGAAAACTCTAGGAACCGCCGTTTTGTTACAGAAACATTGCTTCTACTTTATTCGGGATCATTTCAGAGACTTATTGTGTCACCTGCTTCGACGTCGAGGGATCTTTCAGCCACCTCCATTCGGGAGCCACAGACTGATAAGTTGATCTATTCTTCTACTGTTCGTTATTTACTGTGCATCTTCATTGTTTATTTCCCCTGTATCTGCATTGTTGTGTATGTGCGAACTCCCTGCGTGGAGTATTGTTTGACAATTTATCTTTTGTATAAAATACCAATTATTTTTTGTTCTGCCTTCTGCTCGTCACTGCATCCCTGCTAGAGTCTTACATTTGGCATAGTCGCAGGATGCAGTCTTAGGCTATATGCACAAGTATCAAAATTGCCGCGGAAATTTCAGCGGCAATCCCGCACCTCCCTGCCGCGGGAAATACGCATTTTATAGGTATGCGTATTCCCACTAAAAACTAGTGTTTTGCAAGCATAATTAGCTTGCAGAATGCTAGCGTTTTCCAAGTGATCTGTTGCATCGCTTGGAAAACTGATTGACAGGTTGGTCACATTAGGCAAACATAGTGTTTGACAAGTGTGAGCAACTTTTTACTATTGATGCTGCCTATGCCGCATCAATAGTAAAAAGATCTAATGTTAAAAATAATAAAATAAATAAAAAATCGTGATATTCTCACATTCCAGCGGCCCCCGCAGCCTTCCTGGTCCTCGCAATGCTCCCGGCAACTTCTGTTCCCAGTGATGCCTGGCGACAATGACCCCAGATGACGTAGCATCACGCGAGACCGCTACATCAACTGGGGTCATTGTCGCAAGGCATCACTGGGAACAGGAGTTGCCGGGAGCGTCGCTGAGAAGTGGGAAAGCTGCGGCTCCGCCGGAAGGTGAGAATATCACTATTTTTTATTTTAATTATTGTTTTAACAGGGATATGGTACCCAGGGCCTGGAGGAGAGTCTCCTCTCCTCCAGATACTGGGTACCATCCGCACATGAACCGCTCACTTTACGCATGGTGGGCATAGCCACATGCGGAAAGTAAGTGGTTAAATGCATTCCTATGGCGGCAGAATCGCTGCGATTCCGCAAAAAGAATGAACATGCTGCGTTTTTTCCATGAAAAAAAATGCAGCATGTGCACAAAAATTGCGGAATGCATTCTAATAATAGGATGCTTAATGCATGCGTTTTTGCAGCGGAAAACCGCAGCAAAAAAGCTAAAAAACCGGGAAAAATCCTGAACGTGTGCACATAGCCTAACAGCACAGAGGCGGCAGATCAAGCAGTTGAGGAAGGCCTGCGGTCCAGTATCTCGCTAGGGGCAATGTTGAATAATTTGCCAAAATTCACGGGTAGCAACACCATGTTATGGAGCTGGACTGAATTGAAGCGGGGTATGATGAGGATGCACCCCATGACCCCTGCCTTGGAAGCTGAAGTGGCTATTATGGCCCCAGATGGGGAAGCTAAAGACTCAGTTATATTACGGGCCCCCAGGGAGTGGAACACCTTTAACATGGTGCTGCAGATTTTTGAAGAAACCCATGGAGACCCCACTGACGTAGCGGAACTGATGAGTCGTCTCTTTAGCCGTATGCAGAGGAAGGGGAGACCGTGACAATGCAATACAGGAGTTACATACTGCGATTGTCAGAAAAGATGGCATGAGTGTAGGTCCTATGGACATAATGCTGTGAGACCTTTTAGTGACGGGCTTGCAAGACACACTGATGAAACAGGCCCTGCGGGAGCGCGTGCGAGTGAACCCCCGTTTGACGTTTTCTGAAATAGGAAGCGAAGCGAGCACGCGAGAATAAGAGCAGGGAGTGACAGTTCCGGTGGGGAAGGTCCGGGGTGTAGAAGTGTCCGTGAATGCAATTGCTGAACCCCAATGGGTAGAAGAGTTCCGTAAAGAACTTCTGAATTTGAAAGGAGAGCTGGCTGAGGTTAAGAGAAAGAATGAGATGGTTGCAAATCCCTCAAGGGCCAGTGGAGGCCCGGATTACCATCGGGATTCCAGAGGGTTCTGCCAACAAAGGACCCTCACGTGCTTTAACTGTGGCAGAAACGGACATATGGCACGGGAGTGCACACACCGGGGGAGAGTTCAACCCCGACATCTGTTAAACAAGAGGGATCCGAGTTGGGGGGGTCGCCGCCTGGAGCCAGGTCAGATGGGGAGGAGTAGTAGAAATCCCTCAAGTTTAGTGTCTTTGTGTCCTCTGGTCTGGGCTGAGTTTGATGGACATGCAGTACGCTGCCTAGTGGATACAGGCTCCCAAGTGACGACGATACCAGAGACCTATTTTCTGCAATATTTTCCTAAAATCGGACGGCCGGAGTGGGGCAGCGTGATAAAGTTGATGGCTGCTAACCAATTACCCATTCCAGTTGCAGGGGTGGCATGTATGCAGATCTCCATGTGTGGGAAGGATGTAGGACGCAGGGGTGTGGTGCTGACCTGGGGGGGAAGTAAAAGGTGGGCACACAGTTACTCTGGGCATGAACGTTTTAAAAGAATTTGGAAGTCTTCTGATAAAGGAACGCACCAATGAGACCCTGAAGCAGTGGTGTTCTCTCACCCCTCAGAGAAGAATATTCCAACAGTTGGTCCATGTAGCTCAAGCACAGGAGTCATGCCAGGATGGGGGAGCGCTAGGAAAAGTGATTGTGCCATCCTCTGACAAACTCGTGTTGCCCCCAGGTCAAATGGTGCTGACCTTGCCTGTCCTAGCTCGTATCCCTCTGGAGGGAGTGGAAGTTCAAATTGAGCCTTCTTGTTCGGAGAAACTACCCTCTGGAATATTGGTGGCTCGTACGTTGGCCACTGTGCAGGATGGAGCAGTACTCCATATTGTGTTAATTTAGAGGACCAAGACATCATAGTTTGCCCCAGAAGTGAGATAGCCTGAGTTGTGGGTCTTCCCGAAGTAACAATGTCAACACAAACCGTACATCTGAAAGTGCACAATGAAGACCCCTTGACCATGACAGTGAATTCCGCTGAGATTTTGAAGCCTCAGCATATATACAAGTGGGGCGAGTGATCCTGGACCAAATGCAAGCTGAATTGGCTGAACTAACTCCTAAACAAGTGCAGCAGGTGGAAACTCTTTTGGATAAATACAGGGGCATGTTTGCTTGCCATGAAGATGACTTTTGCTGTACCACAGCTATCACTCACGAGATACCCATGGAAAATACCGCACCTATCAGAGAAAGCTATTGGCAAATCCCCCCACAATTATATCAGGAGGTGAAAGGTATGCTGGGACATATGTTACAGAAAGGTGTCATCAGAGAAAGCCAGAGCCCCTGGGCAGCCCCGATAGTTTTGGTATGAAAGAAAGACGGGTGTCTGTGTTTTTGTGTGGATTATTGGAAACTCAATGCCTGTACTGTGAAGGACTCCTATTCACTACCCAGAATTGAAGAGTCTCTGTCTGCGCTCAGGAAGGCCAGATTCTTTTCAACGTTGGATCTCGCCAGCGGTTATTGGCAAGTACCAATGTCAGAATAAGATCGAGCAAAGACTGACTTTATTTTGCTCATGGGCTTATATGAATTCAATCGGATGCCTTTCGGCCTGGTCAATGCCCCAAGAACCTTTCAACGTCTCATGGAACGATGTCTGGGTGATCTCAACTTTGAAGCTACACTAATCTGTTTAGATGATATCATAGTCTATTCTACTTTATTTGAGGAACACTTACAACATCTGGAACAAGTGTTGAGTCGCTTGCCGAAATACAGGCTGAAGGTGAAACCTCAAAAATGTCATCTGTTCCATGCTCAGATTGAGTATCTGGGTCATGTTGTGTCCGCGGAAGGAGTAAAACCCTCTCGTGAGAAGATCGCCGCGATACAAGATTGGCCCATTCCAGAGACAGTAAAGGATGTTCGAGTGTTTCTAGGACTGGCTGGGTATTATCGCTGCTTTGTGAAAAACTTTGCTCGCTGGGCCAGACCGCTACAGGAACTGTTGAAAGGAGCACCCTCGGGTGCAAAGAACTGGAAGATTTGCTGTAAAGAACATCAGGAGGAAGCATTTCAAGACCTGAAGAAAGCATTAACAGAAGCACCGATGCTGGCACATGCGGACTTTTCTCAACCGTTTATCCTTCACACCGAAAGGGGTTTGCATGGACTTGGGACTGTATTGACACAGATACAGGGCAGAAGAGAGAAGGTGATTGCTTTTGCAAGTCGATCCCTTCAAGATTCTGAACGTAATCCGGACAATTACAGTTCCTTTAAGTTGGAGCTACTCACGTTGGTGTGGGCCATGACGGAGAGGTTCGCGGAATATCTGTCCGGGTCGGAAGTTCTAGTGCGCACCGATAATAATCCTCTGGCTCATCTGGAAAAAGCGAAGCTAGGAGCCCTGGAACAATGATGGGTGGCTAGAATGGCGAAGTTTCGGTATCGAATCTTGTACAAGAGGGGAGCAGAAAACGTTCATGCTGATGCCCTATCCAGGATAAATCATCAAGTACCTGGACGGAGTAGGGATGAGGAACTGGAAAATGAAGAAATTCCCAGGTTTCCAGAGCCTGACAGGACAGTGGTAGCGAAGCAGGATCAGATACAAACGCAGACCCCAGGGGGAGTTTTAGGGCGAACCCGGGATGAATGGATCCGGTTGCATCAAGAAGATAGAGAACTGGCTTTATTGAGGCGGTGTATAACTTCAAAGAGACCACCCAGTCTGGCAGAGAGGAACACTCTTTCTCCAGAAACTTTGCGGATTTAGTGACAATGGGAACTCCTTCAGATGAAAAATGGTTTATTGTATCGGAAAATACAACTTCAGACGGAGCTAGGGGCTACCTGGCAGGTCCTAGTTCCAGAGACTCTGTTGACCAAGATTTCCACTGAGGCTCATGAAAAGGGAGCACACTTTGGCCAGGAGAAGACTTTTCAGTGGCTGCAGCTGTTCATCAATCACCCTCGACTGAAGGCAGTAGTTCAAGAGACATTCAGAGCTTGCTGGGCTTGTGAATTGGCGAAACCTCCCGAGCAGAAGGCTTCGATTCAGCCCATACTGACATCCACTCCCTTCGAGTTATTGATGATAAACTATTTGACCATTGGACCAGCTAACCAGGGATATGAACACTGCTTAGTAATGGTGGATCATTTTACAAAATTTGCTGTAGTGACCCTTACTAGAGATCAAACTGCGGAATCGGCTGCACATGCCATCTGTAAAAATTTTATCCAGCTTTATGGCTGTCCGAAACGGATCCATTCAGATCAGTGAGCCTGTTTTTGGGAAAAGTGATGGAGGAAATGCATCGCATTTACCAAATTGATAAATCTCATAGCACACCCTATCACTCACAGAGTGCCTGTGAACGCTTCAACCGTACTTTGATCCAAATGCTGAGAACTTTGGAAGAAGATCGGAAGGCTCGGTGGCCTGAATTTGTTTCAGAATTGGTCTGGGTCTATAACAATCGAGTACATAGTACTACAGGTTTCACACCCTACTCACTCCTGTTCGGCCGAGATGGTAAAGGAATCACCGAGTTAGAGCTAGATCCAGAAGAAGACTGTTCCCGGGTAGGAGTGTCCTCATGGGTCCGGGAACATCGACATCATCTGCAGACCCTGCATCGGTTAGTACAAACCAGACTCCGAGAGTTAGAACATGCTGAATGGACCTCACCACGGGCAATCGAACTTCAAATGGGAGACCAGGTACTAGTGCAAGACAAACAACCTTGAGGGAAGCTGGAAAGTCACTGGGAAAGAGATCCCTATCGGGTAAAAAGGCGGGTCAGCCCTCAAGGCCCTGTGTATGAGATTCAACTAGAAGGAGATAGAAATTCTACTACTCGAGTAGTTCACCGAAACATACCTCGGCCCTGCTTATCTAAAGATCCATCACAAGTGAAGGAGATACCTGAGCCTCTTGAGTCAGTTCCTGTCATCAAAGAAGAAGAAAAAGAGGAGGTCGAAGTGGGTACGGAACAGGAGCTCAGGGTCCCTCAGGAAGATGTTTCAGAAAGTACAGACACGTCCGAGCCTCCTATGGTGCCAACGGATTCTACCATCCCAGAAGATTCCACTACTCCTTCCAATTTACGGCGCTCCGAGCATACAACAGCTGGCAAACCCCCCAATCGTTATGAACAGGAACAATTTATTTGGCAACGCAACATACGGAAGAGAAGGAAACGTCCGTGCAGTTTTCGTGAATTCTCACCCGTGGAATGGCGAGCGAAAGGAGTGAGGAAATGTAGGAAAATGGACTGGGCTAGGGCAGTTTCTTGTGTATCTGGGCTGGAGCCACCGGGGTTGTCACCATTGTTGCAGAGGGAAGGAGTTTCTGCACCTGACTGCAGGGGGCAGGGTGGATATAAAAGGAGCTGAGCGTGCGAATAGGGAGCTTCTGGCGGAAGACAGAGGACACGTAGGAGAAGGTTGACTCCGTCTTCGCTGTCCCGTGCCAAACAGCAGGCCTACTCTGCGGTCTATACTCTCCTATTCGCACAGCCTGCGTGCCAAAAGAGCCGAGCACCTTGCAGACTTCCATACCTGAGAGCGCTGACTGGTCAACACCCTGCTTAGTAACTGACAAACTTACTGACCTCGAGCAATATGCTGACTCTGCAGGCCCCGCTGTGGCCTCCTCTCAGGAACTTCGTGCCTCATTTGTTTTACCATCTTCTGAAATTGTCATGTCGGTCTGGGCCAGATGGAAAAGACGGGAAAAGTGAACGATTTTCAACAACAGCGTTGTCATCTGCTGAGGTTCTCCTCCATCCACTATTTGGGTGCATCACACAGTTGTAATCAGGGTTACCTGGTAAGGAGCCCACTTAGAAGTTTTGCCCCCTCTGAACCAAAACCCTAGCTACCAGAACCAGCTCCAGGTTTTCATGAGCACCGGGCAAAAGAGTCTCAGTGGGCCTCTTTAACACATACCACAATTCATGTTGCACAGATACGGCAGAGAAATATATTTATAGTATAGTGCCAAAGATTTGACTTACTTCTTACATTCCATGAGTGATATCTATAGCTCAAAAACCGAACAGTATAGTCCTCCATACAGTATTATGGGCACAACATAGTGCTCCATACAGAATAATGAGCCCCATATATTACTCCATACAGAATGAGCCACATATTTTGCTCCATACGGAATAATGAGCCTCATATATTGCTCCATACTGTATAATGGGCCCCAAGTATTGCTCCATACAGAATAATGTGCTTTATATAACGCTCCATACAGTATAGTGGGCCTCATATATTGCTCCATAAAGAATGAGCCCCATATATTGCTCCCTACATAATGGGTCCCATATAATGTTCCATACAGTCAGTGGTGTTGCTAGGGCTGGTGTCACCCGGTGCGGTATAAAATGGTGTCACCCCCACCCCCAAACAATCATTTTTTAGCCATATAACAAGAAATATGTTGGAATATGTATCCCCATATACTGTCCATAGCAGCCCCATGATAATGCTGCACACATAGCATCCCTTATGCTGCGCATATATGGCCCTTCTTTATACTGCCACCCATAGCGACCCCCATAGTCATGCTGCTGCACATATATGACCCATGATCGTACTGCCACCCATAGCGACCCCCATAGTCATGCTGCTGCACATATATGGCCCATGATCGTACTTTCACAAATAGCGCCCCCCCATAGTCATGCTGCTGCACATATATGACCCATGATCGTACTGCCACCCATAGCGACCCCTATAGTAATGCTGCTGCACATATATGGCCCATGATCGTACTGCCATCCATAGCGATCCCAGTCATGCTGCTGGCTTGCACACATATGGCCCCCCCTTATCACACTGCCACCCATAGCGACCCCCAGTAATGCTGCTGACCTGCACAGTGCACACATATGGCCCCCCCCCTATCATACTGCCACCCATAGCGCTCCTCTCTGTGCAGTGAATAATAAAAAAAAAAAAACACTCTTTACTCTGAGTATAATACATCCCCAGCTTTATACACCCCTCACCTGGGGCTGGGACTGGAGCGAGGAGACTGTCTGGAGGGAGGCAGAGAGAGTGACGTCACGGGGAGCACGCCGGCTCTTCACTCCTCTCCCATTGTCTGTAGCCGTCGCGCTCCGCCTCCTAAGAGCAGCAGCAAGCAATGCCTGCTGCTCTGCTCTCACCAGCCGGTCACCGTCTCAGCTCAGCTGATCGTGCCCGCAGCAGGAGTAGCGCGATCAGCTGAGACCGGCTGGTGGTGTCACCCAGAGGCGTAGCTAGGGTTTCGGTTTAGGGGGGGCGAAACATCTGAGTGGGCCCCTAACCAGAGAACCTCAGCAAATGACCGCGCTGTTGCCAAAATTAATCTATATATAAAAAGACCAATATTGATATCACCGCCATATGGTCAGTGGTAAATAACACCAGTCCTACAGAACATACAAGAGATCATAGCAGAGTTACAGATAATGACTTACCGCTGACGTTCTTTCTGATGGAATCGTTCACTTTTCATGTCTTTTCCATCTGGCCCAGACCGACATAACGACTCCTCCAGCCAGGACTCGACTACAGAGAATACAACAAAGAAACGTTTCACTTCTCATATTGTCAGCACCGTCACGGTCACCAATTGGACTATTCTCAACCTGCACAAACTCCTCATCCTGCTGATACCCCAATACTGAGCCGCGCTGCTGTCGTATGTGTCCCTATTATATTTAGGAGTAGTCTAAGGGGTGCACGCATGTGTGGGGTGCACGCATCACAGAAAGCTAAGCATCACAGAAGTCAAGCATCGTGTAAACGGCAGTTATCCATGGCATGGAATTAACATTCATCTTCTCTCTTCACACAGGTAATCAAATCATTCAACCTCTGAATTGTCCTGTCTGCATGTATGCACTGCATTCATTGTCAGCAAGCAGCTGAATGGTACAATCCCCACCTCTGCTGGCTGTCTTTTCTGCTGCAATATATCCCAATGGTAATCAAATCATTCAACCTCTGAATTGTCCTGTCTGCATGTATGCACTGCATTCATTGTCAGCAAGCAGCTGAATGGTACAATCCCCACCTCTGCTGGCTGTCTTTTCTGCTGCAATATATCCCAATGGTACAACTCCATACTTCTGCTCACTGTCTGTCATCTGCTGCTTTACCATTTTGCTACATATTTTAATGTGCCTGCTAAAGCTTTAGTATAATTCATTTTAGCACTGTTTAATACTTACTACTTCATATCCTGTGAATTGGGCCTCTGTAGATCTAATCAGGTGGAAGGTGCTAAAACATATAGATGTTGCCAGGTCTTGGCCCTTGATCATTTAACCACCCCCTGGTGTGCTGGCCCCAGCTGCCAAATTATCCCAAACCAGTTCCCACAATCCCACTCTCCTAACCCTGTAGTGTGGGCTATATATTTAGGAGTAGTCTAAGGGGTGCACGCATGTGTGGGGTGCACGCATCACAGAAAGCTAAGCATCACAGAAGTCAAGCATCGTGTAAACGGCAGTTATCCATGGCATGGAATTAACATTCATCTTCTCTCTTCACACAGGTAATCAAATCATTCAACCTCTGAATTGTCCTGTCTGCATGTATGCACTGCATTCATTGTCAGCAAGCAGCTGAATGGTACAATCCCCACCTCTGCTGGCTGTCTTTTCTGCTGCAATATATCCCAATGGTAATCAAATCATTCAACCTCTGAATTGTCCTGTCTGCATGTATGCACTGTATTCATTGTCAGCAAGCAGCTGAATGGTACAATCCCCACCTCTGCTGGCTCTTTTCTGCTGCAATATATCCCAATGGTACAACTCCATACTTCTGCTCACTGTCTGTCATCTGCTGCTTTACCATTTTGCTACATATTTTAATGTGCCTGCTAAAGCTTTAGTATAATTCATTTTAGCACTGTTTAATACTTACTGCTTCATATCCTGTGAATTGGGCCTCTGTAGATCTAATCAGGTGGAAGGTGCTAAAACATATAGATGTTGCCAGGTCTAGGCCCTTGATCATTTAACCACCCCCTGGTGTGCTGGCCCCAGCTGCCAAATTATCCCAAACCAGTTCCCACAATCCCACTCTCCTAACCCTGTAGTGTGGGCTATATATTTAGGAGTAGTCTAAGGGGTGCACGCATGTGTGGGGTGCACGCATCACAGAAAGCTAAGCATCACAAAAGTCAAGCATCGTGTAAACGGCAGTTATCCATGGCAGTTAATCAGGGCTGGAATCAGGTAGTCCACACTTTGCTTTCTTTTTAATTATGTACTTTACCTCTATCCTCCTGTGTTCCCTTGCCATCCACATTCACCGCCCCATCCCCCCTCCATCACGACTCATACACATCAGCCTCTCCATACTTCCCTCTCCCATGTACAGCTCCCATACACTCCTCACCTTCCTGAGAAACCTCAGCCCATCTTGCCCAAACACATCACAGAAAAAACCGACTTACAACTCCAACAACTACCTGCTCTTTATCTTCCTACTCCTACTGATTTCAGGGGACATCTCCCCCAACCCTGGTCCACCATCCCCCAACCTCAATCCCTACCCTACCTCATATCGAAACCATAATAATCTTATTAATATTACTTGCACTCCCTCATCTCCTTCGTTTAATTGTGCCCTCTGGAATCCACGGTCTGCATGCAACAAGCTAACCTTCCTGCACAACTACTTTCTGAACAACTCTCTTCATCTGTTGGCCCTCACTGAAACCTGGATTCAGGATTCTGACACGGTTTCCCCTGCTGCCATTTCTTATGGTGGCTTACAGTTCTCCCATTCCCCGAGACCCACAAACAGACATGGTGGTGGAGTTGGCATACTCCTGTCCCCACAATGCACTTTCCAGGTCATCCCCCCAATTCCATCACTCTCATTCCCTTCTTTTGAGGTCCACACCATCAGGCTCTTTTGTCCCCTCTCCCTCAGAGTAGCGGTCATATATCGGCCCCCAGGCTCGCCCACCCAGTTCCTTGACCACTTCTCTGCCTGGCTGCCGCACTTCATGTCCTCAGAACTACCAACCCTTATCCTTGGAGACTTCAACATCCCCATTACCAGCCCTACTTCCACATCTGCATCTCAGCTTCTATCACTAACCACTTCTCTAGGCCTCTCACAGCTTTCAACCTCTGAGACACACAAGGATGGTAACACCCTTGACCTGGTCTTTGTCCGCCTCTGTTCAATCTCCCACCTAAATAACTCACCGCTTCCACTCTCTGACCACAACATTCTCTCCTTCACGCTCACAAATCCTCGACCACCCCAGCGCACTCCTACCTACCACACATTCAGAAATCTACAAGCCATTAACCCTCAGACACTTTCAGACTCCCTACACTCATCGCTGTCCCCAATCTCCTATTTTTCTTGTCCTAATCTGGCTGTTCAGCACTACAATGACACTCTTAGAAGCACCCTTGACCAAGTAGCACCACTCACCCTCAGAACTTCCAAACACACAGTAAAACAGCCCTGGCTCACATTGCAAACTCAACTTCTTCAGTGATGCTCTAGGAGTGCTGAACGCCTTTGGAGAAAAACCCGCACACCAGAAGACTTCATCCACTTTAAATTCATGTTAAGAACATTTAAGAACAAACAGACCTACTTCACCACCCTGATCTCCTCACTAGCCAACAACCCCAAGAAACTTTTTGACACTTTTCACTCCCTCCTCAGGCCAAAAGCACAAGCCCCTATCACAGACATCTGTGCTGACGACCTGGCCTCCCATTTTACAGAAAAAATAGATACTATCCGTCAGGAAATCTGCTCTCAACCACCAAGGGCTGTGACTCCCATCCCACCCTGCTGTTCCCCTGGCTCACTTTCCACATTTGATCCCATCACAGAAGAAGAAGTCTCCAGACTCCTCTCTTCCTCTCGTCCGACTACATGCACTACCGACCCCATTCCCTCACATCTCCTCCAGTCTCTCTCTCCAGTTGTCACAACTCACCTAACTAAAATCTTTAATCTCTCACTCTCCTCTGGCATTTTCCCATCCTCTTTCAAACACTCCATCATTACTCCACTACTAAAGAAACCCGCCCTCGACCCTTCCTGCACAAACAACTACAGACCGGTCTCCAATCTCCCCTTCATCTCTAAACTTTTGGAGCGCCTAGTCTACTCCCGCCTTACCCGTTACCTCTCCACTCACTCCCTCCTAGACCCTTCACAGTCCGGCTTCCGCCCCCTACATTCGACCGAAACTGCACTCATTAAAGTGACCAATAACATTCTTACAGCAAAACGTAACGGTGACCACTCTCTGCTCATTCTTCTCGACCTTTCTGCAGCTTTCGACACGGTTGACCACCGTCTCCTACTGTCTAGGCTCCAGTCACTAGGTATTAAGGACACTGTTCTCTCCTGGTTCTCCTCCTATCTTTCTGACCGCTCCTTCAGTGTTTCGTTCTCTGGCTCCACATCATCTCCTCTTCCTCTCACTGTCGGTGTACCCCAGGGCTCAGTCCTTGGCCCCCTTCTCTTCTCTCTCTACACGGCCCCAATTGGACAGACCATCAGTAGATTTGGCTTTCAGTACCATCTTTATGCTGATGACACACAACTATACAAGTCATCCCCCGACCTTACACCTGCTGTACTACAGAACGCCACTGACTGTCTGTCCACAGTCTCCAACATCATGTCCGCTCTCTATCTGAAACTCAACCTCTCCAAAACTGAACTTCTTCTGCTCCCGCCGTCTACTATCCTCCCTAAATTTGACATATCCCTCTCCGTGGGCGGCACCATAATAACACCCCGGCAGCAGGCTCGCTGTCTGGGTGTTATGTTTGACACCAATCTCTCCTTCACCTCCATATACAATCTCTTGCCCGCTCTTGCCGCCTACACCTAAAGAACATCTCTAGAATCCGCCCTTTTCTCACCTTGGAAACAACAAAAACCCTCACTGTAGCATTGATCCACTCCCGCCTGGACTACTGCAACGCTCTATTACTTGGCCTCCCCATTACTCGACTATCCCTCTCCAGTCCATCCTTAATGCAGCAGCCAGGGTAATCCATCTGGCTAATCGGTACTCGGACGCGTCCGCTCTTCGCCAGTCCTTACACTGGCTGCCCATTCATTATAGGATACAATTCAAAGTACTGGTTCTCACCCACAAAGCTTTCCACAGTGCAGCACCCCCCTACATCTCCTCCCTCATTTCTATCTATCGGCCTAACCAACTGCTGCGCTCTGCAAATGACTTTCGACTAACCTCTGCACTAATCCGTACCTCCCACTCCGACTCCAAGACTTCTCCCGCTCTGCGCCAATCCTCTGGAATGCTCTACCCAAGAAATTAGGACTATCCACAATTTGCATGGTTTCAGGCTCCCCTCAAAACACATTTGTTCAGAGCGGCCTATCACATTCACTAATCAAAGTCATTCTATGTGTAAGTGTGTGTGGGTGTGTAGCCCATTCACTATCTCCATCCATCCCTCACTCCCTCAAGATGGCTGGACCATCATTGTAAATGCACCATTGTATATATACACCTGTACTTTGTATCTCCCCCACCTCATTGTAGATTGTAAGCTCTCACGAGCAGGGGCGGCTTATTTTGCTTTAATTATTGTATTAACGTTGTTACTTATGACTTGTGTTCTGAAACTGTTAAACTGTTAAAGCGCTGCGGAATATGATGGCGCTATATAAATAAAGATTATTATTATTATTATTACTACACCTGATACTCCAATACTGAGCCGCTGCTGCAGTATGTGCCCCTATTACTACACCTGGTACCCCAATACTGAGCCGCTGCTGCCCTATGTGTCCCTATTACTGCACCTACTGTGTGGTTCTGTGTGACCTCTAAATTCTAAAGCACCCTCTATAATATAGTAATGCCAGGTGCATGGGCCCTTGAAAACAGTGCCCACATGTTGTCCCCTAGAATGTAATAATGTCCTGTGTGTGCCCCTTTGACAGTCACAGTAACCAGAGTTCCCCTATAACAATAAGTACCCACTTTACACTTAATGTCCTGAGTCTCCCCCCTGTACAGCTCCCCTATACACAGTATGATGCCCCCTCACTGGATATATACTGACCCCTTAATATCCCCAAACTATTTAATGGCTCCAACACTGTATGATGGTCCCGCCACTATAATCCCCACACTGTATGATGGCCCCTAGATAGCCTCCATATAGCATAATACACCAGATAGTCCTCAATATAGTATAATGCACCCCCATAGACAGCCTATGTATTGTAATGCACCCCATAGGCAGCCTCTGTATTATAATGCACCCCAACAGACAGCCTCTATATTGTAATGCACTCCCCATAGGCAGTCTTATTTATAATGCACCCATAGGCAGTCTTATTTATAATGTACCCCATAGGCAGTCTTATTTATAATGCATCCCATATGCGGCCGTACTTATAATGCACCCCCATATGCAGCCGTACTTATAATGCACCCCCTATGCAGCCATACTTATAATGCACCCCCTTTACAAAAATAATAAATCTGTACTCACCTCTCTTGCTCCAGGCTCCTGCGCTGCTCACTGCTCTCCCTCTCAGCGTCTGACTGCCGGCGCCGGGCGAGTAACGTCATCGCGCCCGCTGTCAGACGCTGAGAGGGGGATTATGGGAGAGAAGGAGCGCTCGCTCCTTCTCTCTCAATGCGGTCAGCTGTATCGGCTGTATGCTGATACAGCTGACCCTGCGATGACGGGCGGGGGGCCCACTGCTGGCACCGGGCCCCAACTGCCTGCTCAGGCCCCATAGCGGCCGGGCGGCAGAGCAGGGAGATTGATTCTCCCTGCTCTGCCGCAGAATGTAACTGTATCGGCGCGCTGTGCACGCCAATACAGTTACAGTAGCGTAGCTCCGGGAGGGCCCCCTCCGAGCGCGGGGCCCGGGGCCACCGCCCCCTCTGCCCCCCGGTAGCTACGCTACTGGTGTCACCCCAAGCAGAGGTGTCGTCACCCGGTGCGGCCCGCACCCCCCGCACCCGGGTCGCTACGCCACTGCATACAGTATATGATGGGGCCCATACATTGCCCCATATAGTATAGGATGGGTCCCATAAAGTATAATGAGCCACATATATTGCTCCATAGAGTATATGATTATTTCTCCATACAGAATGGCCCCATATAATGTTCCTATATAATGGGGCCCATATGATGCTCCATATAAAATGGGCACTATATGATGCTCCAGTATATGATGGGCCCTATATATGATGCTCCAGTGTATGATGGGCCCATATAATGCTCCATATTCACTGCCTTGCAAAAGTATTCGGCTCCTGGAACTTTTCAACCTTTTCCCACATATCATGCTTCAAACATAAAGATACCAAATGTAAATTTTTTGTGAAGAATCAACAACAAGTGGGACACAATTGTGAAGTTGAACGAAATGCATTGGTTATTTTAAATTTTTGTGGAAATACAAAAACTGAAAAGTGGGGCGTGCAATATTATTCGGCAGCAAACTCACTCCAGAAGTTCATTGTAGATCTCTGAATGATCCAATGTTGTCCTAAATGACTAATGATGATAAATATAATCCACCTGTGTGTAATCAAGTCTCCGTATAAATGCACCTGCTCTGTGATAGTCTCAGGGTTCTGTTTGAAGCACAGAGAGCATCATGAAGATCAAGGAACACAACAGGCAGGTCCGTGATACTGTTGTGGAGAAGTTTAAAGCCAGATTTGGATACAAAATGATTTCCAAAACTTTAAACATCCCAAGGAGCACTGTGCAAGCAATCATATTGAAATGGAAGGAGTATTATACCACTGCAAATCTACCAAGACCTGGCCGTCCCTCTAAACTTTCATCTCAAACAAGGAGAAGACTGATCAGAGATGCAGCCAGAGGCCCATGATCACTCTGGATGAACTGCAGAGATCTACAGCTGAGGTGGGACAGTCTGTCCATAGGACAACAAACTGTCGTATACTGCACAAATCTGGCCTTTATGGAAGAGTGGCAAGAAGAAAGCCATTTCTCAAAGATATCCATAAAAAGTGTTGTTTAAAGTTTGCAACAAGCCACCTGGAAGACACACCAAACATGTGGAAGAAGGTGCTCTGGTCAGATGAAACCAAAATCGAACTTTTTGGCAACAATGCCAAACGAATGTTTGGCATAAAGGCAACACAGCTCATCACCCTGAACACACCATCCACACTGTCAAACATGGTGGTGGCAGCATCATGGTTTGGGCCTGCTTTTCTTCAGCAGGGATAGGGAAGATGGTCAAAATTGATGGGAAGATGGATGGAGCCAAATACAGGACCATTCTTGAAGAAAACCTGTTGGAGTCTGCAAAAGACCTGAGACTGGGACGGGGATTTGTCTTCCAACAAGACAATGATCCCAAACATAAAGCAAAATCTACAATGGAATGGTTCACAAATAAACGTATCCAGGTGTCAGAATGGCCAAGTCAAAGTCTAGAATTGAATCCAATCGAGAATCTGTGGAAAGAGCGGAAAACTGCTGTTCACAAAGGATCTCCATCCAACCTCACTGAGCTCGAGCTGTTTGCCAAGGAAGAATGGACAAGAATTTCAGTCTCTCGATGTACAAAACTGATAGAGACATACCCCAAGCGACTTGCAGCTGTAATTGCAGCAAAAGGTGGCGCAACAAAGCATTAAGTTAAAGGGGCCGAATAATATTGCACACCCCACTTTTCAGTTTTGTATTTCACAAAAATTTAAAATAACCAATAAATTTCGTTCAACTTCACAATTGTGTCCCACTTGTTGTTGATTCTACATCAAAAATTTACATTTGGTATCTTTATGTTTGAAGCATGATATGTGGGAAAAAATTGAAAAGTTCCAGGGGGCCGAATACTTTCGTAAGGCACTGTAACTGCTGTGAAGTTGAACGAGAAATAAAATGTTATTGAAAATTAACTTGGACTATGAGGCTCTTCGTGCGTTGTTAAAGAATGCGGGAGTTCTCTGGCATGAGGAGGAATCTGACCCACAGGTGGGTAAATTACATTGCACATACACCACACCTCAGAATGGACATTTTAATTACGTAGCAGAGCGTCAGGGTGTGCTGAAATAATCTCCATCTCCATCTCTCTAAAGTTTCCTTCCCCGAGACCTCACTTACAAGTTCTCAAAAATGAAAAATTGCTAGAAGGGCATTTATAATTCTGGGTGCTAAGTCGTAGTACCCAGGAGAGCTTTATATGGTAAGATTAGTAGCTGCCCATTCACATATGTGTAAAATAATTCAATTTTCTTTCCTACTTTTTTTTCCACTGTAAACTAATTTTAACACGTAAGGACAGCTGTAGACAGCTAATTACTTGACTACAGTTTCACTGTTTTCGTGAGCCACTCTGTGGGATGTCAGAATATTTAATTTCAGGATGTTAAAAAGATTCCAAAATGTCACATAATTATATCACAGCAGGCAATTAAAACACTGGAAAATGCCAACTGACTGAGTGTGTTCCTTGCTATTTGAGGGGCTAATGAGTGACTGGCACACTAGAAGAAATACTGTACAAGTCATTCATGGCATGGGTATAAAGTTTTGGTGGACACAAAGCACACGGCTTTCACCTATTATTTCCCTATAAACCACAACATGTTCCAATCAAGCTGGATACTTGTGAATATTAATTGCAACAGTAATTGTAAAAGAAACAGATTAAAGAAATTCTAGGGAAAAAAAATTGCAAGAAATTGTACCAGCTTTTTAAATATCAAAATTCTTCTACCATGGTCATAATGGATTTAAGCTACTTCACAATTGTTAGGGTATATGCTCACATTCAGTATTTTCAACAGAAAAATCTGCTACAAATACTGTTGGCAGGAAAATACTGCATAAAATATTCACATTTTTTATGCATTTTGCCACAGTTTATTGTTCAATTTTTAATGCGTTTTTTTTCGCCATTCATTTAAACAGGTAAAAAAACACTGAAAGAATTGACATGAAGCAGATTTGTTTTTCAATATTTTTATTGGATTTTAACAGGGGAAGGAGAAAGTAGGGAAGAGTGGGGGGGGGGGAGGATAAGCAAGGTAAGTAAAGGGGAAGGGACAGAGGTAACAAATATAACATACACAAGATGAATGTCTAGCAACATATTAGCCAGAATATATAAAGGGATGCAACCCTTTAGTACAGTAATATTGCAAATAAACGATTCATATTATACAATTTAAGGTATAGTGAAAATAATAACATAACATTCCTAAAGATCGAGAAATAAGAGACACCAATGAGAGAATTGAGCAAGAAAGCTAGAGAGACAGGTCGCCAATTAGTTCAGAAATCTGTCAACTTATCATGGCAAAGGAGGCGGAAAAGACTGGTCCCACTTACACCACTTCTTATAAAACTTACCAAATTGATTATTAGATAATACGAATTTAAGTTCAATTGCTCTATGTTGAGAGATTAATTTGATAATTTCGCTAGAATTAGGTAGTGTTTGACTCTTCCAGTGGAAAGCAATCAAATTTTTTGCAACTAAGCAAATATGTAAAATGATTAACTTTAAAGAATTGTTGAAAAGTTCACTATCTAAGGAGAGCAAAGCTAGTTGTGGTGTAAGAGAAAATTTGGTTCCTGACAGTTTGGTAATTATGGAAGTGATCTGAGACCAAAAAGCAACAACTGAGGGACAGTTCCAGAATACATGGAATATATCGCCTTTTTGTCCACAGTTCCTCCAACATAGTGGAGAGTTGGAGGTACCCATGTGTGCCAATCTGGCTGGAGTATAATACCATCTGGAGCATACTTTAAAGTGTGACTCCTGTAGGGACATGGATAATGTAGAATTATAGGACAGAGAAAGAGCCTCTTCCCAATTATCTGAGGAGAAAGTGTGATTGAGGGCCTTTTCCCAGTTAAGCATGTAGGGGGACTTAGAGAATGATGAGTCTTTATTGAAACTATCGTAAAGGAAGCTATGGCTCCAAAAAATTCGATGATTAGGGTTATTTAGTATTTTTAGGGAAGCTTCGGAGAAGTTAGGTTTGTGACTAAGGAATTGTCTAATACTCTCTTTCAAAGACAAAAAATCCAATAAAAGAGATGAAGGTACGTTGAATTTGTTTTTTAACCCCTTAATGTCCACTGACGTGCAGAGTCCGTCATGGCAAGGTGCCAGTTCCGGCACCAGGACGGACTCTGCACGTCATGCCTTTGATCTACCACTGCGTGTAAACACGCAGTGGTAGATCAGTGCCGACAGCTGTCACAGACAGCTGACAGACACGGCAAGCGGTGCGGGGACCTTTGCCGTCGGTCCCCGCACTCACAGCGCTGTGATTGGTCAGTCAATCTGACTGACCAAACACAGCAGCGATCGCGCAGGAGAAGCTGAAATTTCAGCTTCCCCAGCGCGATCAGTGCAGGAGCCGGCGCTGCAGTGGCCAGGCTTCCTGCACTGACAGCCAGGAGCGGAGCCCCCACCGCCCCTGGCTGTTAACCCCCTGACTGCTGCGATCGAGCGCGATCGCAGAGCTCAGGGGGGAGGCAGAGGGTCGGGAGCTCCCTCTGCCTCAGATCAGCGCCACCGCAATGTATTTGCAGGGCCTGATCTCTGCCTTGATGACCCGGGGGTTGTCATGACAACCTCCGGGTCATCTAGCTACGGGAAGCTGCTGTGATCATGTCACAGCAGCTTCCACTATAGTTGCAATGCATTGCAATGCCAGAGCATTGCAATGCATTGTAACTGCAATCAAAAGTAAAAAAAGTGAAAGTCCCATAAAGGGACAAGTTGAAAAAAATCATTTTTTTTAAAAATTGTAAAAAAAATATTAAAAAATAATTTTAAAAAAATCCCCTAAAAAATACACATTTTTATGTAATAAAAAAATAAAAAACAAAAAAAATACACATGTTAGGTATCGCCATGTCCGTAAAAATCCCATCTATAAAAGCATATCCTAGTTAACCCCTTCAGTGAAAGCCGTAAAAAAAAAACACAAAAAAGTAGTAAATTATACTTTTTCCAAGCGGTATCATTATACCGCTTGGAAAAAGTGCAATAACACGCGATCAAAAAGTCAGATATAAATAATCATGGTACCGCTGAAAACGTCATCTTGTCCCGCAAAAAACAGCCGCTATACAGCATCATCAGCGAAAAAATAAAAAAGTTATAGCTCGCGGAATAAACTGATGCAAAAATAATTATTTTTTCTATAAAATTCTTTATTGTGTAAAAAACGCCAAAACATAAAAAAAATATATAAATGAGGTATCGCTGTAATCGTAGTGACCCAAGAATAAAGCTGCTTTATCAATTTTACCACACGCGGAACGGGGGAAAAAAAATAAAAAAAAAACAATTCCTGAATTGCTGGTTTTTGTTCATTCTGCTTCCACAAAAATCGGAATAGGAAGCGATCAAAAAACGTTATGTGCCCGAATATGGTACCAATAAATACGTCAGCTCGTCCCGCAAAAAATAAGCCCACAGATAACTCTGTCGGCCGAAATATGGAAAAATTATAGCTCTCAAAATACGGCGATGCAAAAAATTCTTACAAAAAATTATTCCAAAAAAAAGCATCTTTTAGAGTGTGACAGAAGCTAAACATTAAAAAAGGGTGTAAATCTGGTATCGCTGTAATCGCACCGATCCGAGGAATAAAGTCGCCTAATCACTAATACCGCACGAGGAACGGCGTAAAAAAGAAAACCAATTCTTCACCTTTGGTAGATTTGTTCATTGTGCCTCCCAAAGATCGCAGTAAGGCGATCACAGTGGTTCCCCCCGCATATGGGGTATCAGCGTACTCAGGACAAAATGCACAATAGCTTTTGGGGTCCTATTTCTCCTGTTACCCTTATAAAAATAAAAATTTGGGGGCAAAAAGGTCATTTTTGTGGAAAAAAATATGATTTTTTTTATTTTCACGGCTCTACGTTATAAACTTCTGTGAAGCCCTTGGGGGTTCAAAGTGCTGACCACACATCTAGATAAGTTCCTTGGGGGGTCTAGTTTGCAAAATGGGGTCATTTGTGGGGGGTTTCTACTGTTTAGGCACATCAGGGGCTCTCCAAGCGCGACATGACACCCGCAGACCATTCCATCAAAGTCTGCATTTAAAAACGGTGCTCCTTCCCTTCCGATCTCTGCCATGCGTCAAAATAGTGGTTCCCCCCCACATATGGGATATCAGCGTACTCAGGACAAATTGCACAATAGCTTTTGGGGTCCTATTTCTCCTGTTACCATTATAAAAATAAAAATTTGGGGCAAAAAGATTATTTTTGTGGAAAAAAATATGATTTTTTTATTTTCACGGCTCTACGTTATAAACTTCTGTGAAGCACTTGGGGGTTCAAAGTGCTCACCACACATCTAGAAAAGTTCCTTGGGGGGTCTAGTTTCCAAAATGGAGTCACTTGTGGGGGGTTTCTACTGTTTAGGCACATCAGGGGCTATCCAAACGTGACATGACACCCACAGACCATTCCATCAAAGTCTGCATTTGAAAAAGGCGCTACTTCCCTTTCGAGCTCTGCCATGCGTCAAAATAGTGGTTTCCCCCCACATATGGGGTATCAGCGTACTCAGGACAAATTGCACAATAACTTTTGGGGTCCTGTTACCCTTTGGAAAATAACAATTGGGGATGGAAAGATCATTTTTGTGGAAAAGATATGATTTTTTAATTTTACTGCTCTACGTTATAACCTTCTGTGAAGCCCTTGGGGGTTAAAAGCTCTCACAACACATTTAGATAAGTTCCTTGGGGGGTCTAGTTTCCAAAATGGGGTCACTTGTGGGGGGTTTCCACTGTTTAGGCACACAGGGACTCTCCAAATGCGACATGGCGTCCAATCTCAATTCCAGCCAAAAAAGTCAAATGGCGCTGCTTCCCTTCCGAGCTCTGCCATGCGCCCAAATAGTGGTTTACCCCCACATATGGGGTATCAGCGTACTCAGGACTAATTGCCCAATAACTTTTGGGGTCCTTTTATCCTTTGGAAAATAATAATTGGGATGAAAAGATCATTTTTGTGGAAAAAATATGATTTTTTAATTTTACGGCTCTACGTTATAACCTTCTGTGAAGCCCTTGGGGGTTAAAAGCTCTCACAACACATTTAGATGAGTTCCTTGAGGGGTCCAGTTTCCAAAATGGGGTCACTTGTGGGGGGTTTCCACTGTTTAGGCACACAGGGACTCTCCAAATGCGACATGGCGTCCAATCTCAA
Source organism: Oophaga sylvatica (assembly GCA_033576555.1). Taxonomy (NCBI): domain Eukaryota; kingdom Metazoa; phylum Chordata; class Amphibia; order Anura; family Dendrobatidae; genus Oophaga; species Oophaga sylvatica. Next base: position 50,635,926 of record JARQOD010000001.1, read on the forward strand.
TTCCAGCCAAAAAAGTCAAATGGCGCTGCTTCCATTCCGAGCTCTGCCATGCGCCCAAATAGTGGTTTACCCCCACACATGGTATATCGGTGTACTCTGGAGAAATTGTACAACAAATATTGTGGTTCATTTTCTCCTGATACCCTTGACAAAATTTAAAAAAATTGTGTCGAAAGAAAAATTTTGGGAAAAAAAGTTAAATGTTCATTTTTTCCTTCCACATTGCTTCAATTCTTGTGAAGTACCTAAAGGGTTAATAAACTTCTTGAATGTGGCTTTGAACACGTTGAGGGGTGCAGTTTTTAGAATGGTGTCACTTTTGGGTATTTTCTGTCATATTGACCCTCAAATTCACTTCAAATGTGAGGTGGTCCCTAAAAAAATGGTTTTGTAAATTTTGTTGGAAAAATGAGAAATTGCTGGTCAACTTTTAACACTTATAACTTCGTAACAAAAAAAATTTTGGTTCCAAAATTGTGCTGATGTAAAGTAGACATGTGGGAAATGTTATTTATTAACTAATTTTTGTGACATATCTCTCTGATTTAATGGCATAAAAATTAAAAGTTTGAAAATTGCAAAATTTTCAAAATTTTTGCCATATTTCCATTTTTTTCATAAAAAAACGCAAGTTATATTGAAGAAATTTTACCACTATCATGAAGTACAATATGTCACGAGAAAACAGTCTCAGAATCGCCAAGATCCGTAGAAGCGTTCCAGAGTTATAACCTCATAAAGAGACAGTGGTCAGAATTGTAAAAATTGGCCTGGTCTTTAACCTACAAAATGGCTTGGTCATTAAGGGGTTAAAAGACTAAAATTCAAAAGATCTGACCCATCTGAGATGTCACCCAATTTGCAAATCTTCAAATCTAGCCACTGGGGGCAAAAGAAATTGACCCAAGAACGAAAATATAAAAGCCAAAGGTAATTTGTGTAACGTGGTTAAGCTTTGAGCTCGGCCATCAACTCTCGAGATTTTATACCAAGCAAAGGCAATTGCCTGAAATATCTGATGGGCTAACTGACCGGGGAGGGATCCTAATATAGCATTGAATACTAATGTTCTGGGATGCTTATCATTATTAATTAATATTTTGAGGTCCATGCATGCGGGAGCATCTAAGTCTGAAAACCACCGTGCGCTCTGCTTGAGAAGTAGCGTATGGTAGTGAGCTGCAACATTTGGGAAACTCAGTCCTCCATGTATTCTTTTTTTAAACAGGGATCTAGTGTCAGTTCTAGATTTCTTATTACCCCAAATAATGGCATTTAACTGAGACTGAATATTGGATAAGAGAGTAGTGGAAATAGGGAGAGGGATACACCTCAGGATATAGAGGATCTTGGGTAAGGTAAATGTTTTTACTGCCAGATTTCTCCCCCACCATGTTAGATCCTTGTCCCTAAAACAATGCTATCCTTATGAATTAGATCTGTTAATTTCTTCAGGTTGGACTTAACTGTCTTTGAAAGATCTTTATTGATGGTGACACCTAGATAAGATATTTCTTCCTCGCACCAATTGAGGGCAGTGAATGACTTGATGTGACTAATTTCCTCTGGTTTGACATGGATAGGAAGAATATTTGACTTCAAATTATTTATTTTAAAATTTGAGAGCAACTTAAACCTATTTAGTGTAGCGCCGGCGTCCCTGCCCTCTGCCAGGCAGGGACGCTGTTCCCCTGCGCCAGCGTCCTCTGCCAGGCAGGGACGTCGCCCCCCTTACCCACGCTCGGCGTCCTCCTTCCGCCCTGCTGGGGTCGCGCGCTCCTTCCCTGCTGCTGGACTTAGGGCGCGCGCCGCGCGCTCCCCCGCTCTTAGAGGGGCCGCGCGCATCTTTCAAAAAAGGTCCCCGGCCAGTGCCGGAGGACTCCACCCTATATAAAGTACTCCCTCCTTAATGGAGGTGCCCGAGCAATGTTGTTGCACTGTTTACTCTGCTTCAGCCCTCAGGTTCCGTTACCAGTTACCTGCCTGTCTCCTGCCAGTTTGCTGTCTGCTACCTGTCCGCAAGCCTACCTGGAGGTTCGGCCGTCATCGGTGGTGACCATCGGCTATTCCAGAGAATCTCGCCTGCTCACTTGGGGGCGCTCATCTGCCATCTGCCTGCAGACCTACCCGGAGGTTCGGACGTCACATGCGGTGACCATCGTCTATTCCAGAGACTCTCGCCTGCTCACTTGGGGGCGTTCATCTGCCATCTGCCTGCAGACCTACCCGGAGGTTCGGACATCACATGCGGTGACCATCGTCTATTCCAGAGACTCTCGCCTGCTCACTTGGGGCGTTCATCTGTCATCTGCCTGCTAGCCTACCGGGAGGCTCCACCATCTCAGGTCGTATATACCTGTCCATCCAGAGACTGCCCCGGTCACTTGCCGTGACTACCTGCCTGTCTATCCAGAGACTGCCCCGGTCACTTGCCGTGACTACCTGCCTGTCTATCCAGAGACTGCCCCGGTCACTTGCCGTGACTACCTGCCTGTCTATCCATAGACTGCCCCGGTCACTTGCCGTGACTACCTGCCTGTCTATCCAGAGACTGCCCCGGTCACTTGCCGTGACCTCTTTCCCGTCTGTCCAAAGACTGTCCCTGTCACTTGCCGTGACTTCCTGTCCGTCTCCCCGGGCGCCACCAGCTCCTTTACAAGGAAAGCCTCCTTGTATAATAAAGCTCAGAGGTTCCACCTTCCTGACCCGTTACAGTTTGCTCGGGCCATGGAACCCGGTGGCACCCAAACCCCTTCGCTCTCTGACCTGTGTCATGAACTGTCTCGTCAGAGGTCTCAACAAGTCAACAGGAGTCCATCCTGGGTCATCTGCGGAATGTTAATTCCCGCCTGGACACCCTGACTACTTCACCAGCAACCACCACTGGCGCCATGACTCGCAATCCGGCAGTCCCGTTGCTTACCAATTCCGTGGTTTCCGTTCCTGGACCTCGACTTTCTGCTCCTCCACGGTTTGGAGGCGATCCTACTCTGGCTCGGGGTTTCATTAACCAGTGTACCCTGCATTTCGAACTCCTGGCTCACCAGTTTAACTCCGACCGGGCCAAAATTGCCTTCATTATGTCCCATCTCACCGGAGAGGCTCTGGCCTGGCTTAATCCTCTCTGGGAGAGAGAAGATCCTCTGGTGTCTGACCTGCCTGCTTTTCTCTCGGCCTTCCGGAAGGTATTCGACGAACCCGGACGGAAGACCTCCTTTGCATCATCTCTGTTGCGTCTCCGTCAGGGAAGTCTCACCGTGGGGCAATATGCCATACGGTTCCGTACCCTTGCCTCGGAGCTGGCCTGGGATAATGATGCTCTGATATCTGTCTTCTGGGAGGGTCTGTCCGGCCGTATTAAAGATGAACTTGCCGGTCGAGACATTCCAACCTCTCTCGATGACCTAATAACTCTGGCTAATCGAATTGATCTACGGTTCCAGGAACGCGCCAAAGAGGTCACCCGTGAGAGAAGGTTTCCTCGTCTAGCTCCTTCTTTTCAGAGACCTGTAACTCCTTCCGCTTCTCCCCAGGTACACACTTCTGAGCCTATACAGGTCGACCAGACCAAGATGGTCAAAGCCCGTCAGGACTTACGCCGTGCCGAGGGGCGTTGCTTCTACTGTGGCAGTAAGGAGCACCGGATCCGTACCTGTCCGGAGAGGTCGGGAAACGCCTGTGTCTAGGTTCGCTCGGAGAGGTCAACCTAGACAAGAATAAATCCTCTTCATCTCTGCTGCTGTCAGTCTCAATTCTCCTCGGTGAGAACCGTCATTTCGAACAAGCCCAACTTGATTCTGGAGCAGCCGGGAATCTTGTTTCACAGGCTCTAGTAGAGAAATATCGCATTCCTACCAAACATCTGGTTGAACCAGTATCTGTTGCTGCTGTGGACGGGGGTCTCCTACCATGTCCCATCCAACTTATCACTGAAGCCATAACCCTGCAGGTGGGAATGTTGCATTCTGAGAGCATCTCGTTTCATGTCCTGCCTGGACTCTCTCATGCTTTCTTATTAGGTCTACCTTGGCTCCAAAAGCATGCACCCGTGCTCGACTGGCAGACTGGAGAGATCCTTCGCTGGGGACAGGACTGTCATAAGACGTGTTTGGTTCCTGTTCATCCCGTCCTTCTCCTACACCAACTAATCTACCAGGGCTCCCGATTCCATATTGGTCGTTCGCTGATGTCTTTAATAAAAAAGAGGCAGAGACATTACCCCCTCACAGACCTTATGATTGCCCGATCGACCTGCTACCCGGTACTACGCCTCCCCGTGGGCGTATTTACCCATTGTCTGCTGCTGAGACCAGGTCGATGTCCGAATATATCGAGGAGAATTTGGCCAAGGGATTCATCCGGAAATCTACCTCCCCAGCGGGAGCAGGTTTCTTCTTCGTAAAAAAGAAAGACGGCTCTCTCCATCCCTGTATTGACTACAGAGGCCTAAACCTGATCACGGTGAAGAATAAGTACCCTCTTCCGCTCATTCCCGAATTGTTTGATCGTCTGAGGGGGGCTAGAATCTTCACCAAACTGGATCTTCGTGTAGCATATAACCTAGTCCGTATCCGTCGGGGAGATGAATGGAAGATGGCATTCAACACCCGGGACAGCCATATGAGTATTTGGTGATGCCCTTTGGTCTTTGTAATGCTCCTGCAGTCTTTCAGGAGTTGGTCAATGACATCTTCCGGGACCTGCTCTACTCCTGCGTTGTGGTGTACCTAGACGACATCTTGGTCTTCTCTCCGGATCTCCAGTCTCACCGGAGGGATGTTCGTCAGGTTCTGCTCAGGCTTAGGCAGAATCACCTTTTCGCCAAATATGAGAAGTGTCTCTTTGAGCAGACCTCGCTTCCGTTTTTGGGTTACATCATTTCTCAGACTGGCCTAAGAATGGATCCGGAGAAACTATCTGCCATCAAGAAATGGCCCCGACCGGAGGGATTGAAGGCCATTCAGCGGTTCCTGGGATTCGCCAATTATTACCGCCTCTTCATACCGCACTTCTCTTCCCGGACTGCTCCAATCTCCGCGCTCACCCGCAAGAATGCTAACCCCAAACAGTGGACGCCCGAAGCAGAGGAGGCCTTTCTTTCCTTAAAACAGGCCTTCTCTTCCGCTCCAGTGCTGCATCGCCCGGACGGCAACAAGCAGTTCTTCCTGGAGGTGGACGCTTCCTCTTCTGGAGCTGGAGCGATACTGACTCAAAAGTCTTCTTCCGGGAGGATGGTATCTTGCGGCTTCTTCTCAAAACTCTTCTCCTCTTCTGAGCGCAATTATTCCATAGGAGACCGAGAGTTATTGGCCATCAAGCTGGCATTGGAGGAGTGGCGTTACCTACTCGAGGGGGCTCTTCATCCGGTAATCATTTACACTGACCACAAGAATCTGGCTTACGTCCAGCATGCCCAGAGACTTAACCCTCGCCAAGCCCGGTGGTCCTTGTTTTTTGCCCGCTTCGACTTTCTTTTACACTTTCGCCCGGCCGACAAGAACATCAAGGCGGATGCCTTGTCCCGGTCTTTCCTGGTGTCGGATCTCGAGGAGGAACCTAAACATATCATCGATCCCGCCAGAGTGATGCAGGTGGCTCCCGTGAGTCTAAATCGTCTCCCTCCTGGTAAGACGTTCGCATCGGTACCTGATCGGGAGAGGATCCTCCACTGGGGTCATTCGTCTAAACTAGCTGGCCACGCTGGTCAGAAAAAGACCCTCCAGCTCATTACCCGGCATTACTGGTGGCCTACCCTGCACAAGGATGTAATAGACTTTGTTTCTGCCTGTGCCTCCTGTGCCCGCAACAAAGTTCCGAGACACCTGCCTGCCGGCCGTCTTCTCCCGCTTCCTGTACCCGCTGCCCCCTGGCAGCATATAGCCATGGACTTCATAACGGATCTTCCCGTCTCTGCTGGTTGTACGGTCATTTGGGTGGTCGTTGACCGATTTTCCAAGATGGCTCACTTCATTCCCCTGCCAGGGCTTCCGTCTGCACCCGAGTTGGCTAAAGACTTTATCCGCCACATCTTCCGTCTTCATGGTCTGCCTCGTCACATTGTGTCGGATCGTGGGGTACAGTTCACCTCACGTTTCTGGAGAGCCACTTGTAAGTTGCTAGACGTCACCCTGGATTTCTCCTCCGCTTACCACCCACAGTCCAATGGTCAAGTCGAGCGAATCAATCAGATTCTGACCAGTTATCTCCGGCACTTCGTTAATGCCCACCATTCTGACTGGGTGGATCTCCTGCCTTGGGCCGAATTTTTGTACAACAATCACGAGAGCGAATCTTCCTCCAAATCTCTGTTTCTTGTAGTCTTCGGTCAACATCCTCGGATCCCTGTACCTATTTCCATCTCTGTGGACAATCCAGCTGCGGAATCCCTGGTTAACGAATTCTCCTCCATATGGGAGAGTACCCGGTCCGCACTCATTCTGTCATCCGAGCGCATGAAGAGACATGCTGACAAGAAACGTCTGGATCCCCCTCAATTCCGTCCTGGGGATAAGGTCTGGCTCTCGTCCAAGTATGTTCGGCTCAAGATTCCTTCCTACAAGTTAGGTCCTCGGTTCATCGGTCCTCTGGAGATCATCAGTCAGATCAACCCAGTGTCCTATAAATTGAAACTCCCGGCCAATTTGCGGATTCCTAACTCTTTCCATGTATCTCTCCTCAAACCGGTGGTACTTAACTCTTTTGTCAAGTCTACAGGTACACCTCCTGCTCCACTGTCTGCTGAGAACGAATTTGAGGTAGAGAACATTTTGGCCACCAAAAGGGTAGGAAGAAAGACCTATTTTCTGGTGGATTGGAAGGGGTTTGGTCCTGAGGAGAGAACGTGGGAGCCTCGGGAGAACATCCATGCCCCTCTCATCCTAGCTAAATTTCTTTCTGGCCTAAAAAAGGGGGGGCCTAAAGGGGGCCGGCGTCCCTTCAGCACCTTGGTTTGACCCTATCGGCGTCTATTCCTTTAGAGCGAATCTCGCCCCATGCGGCTCACTTTGGGGGGCGCTCCTATCTGCCATCTTGCCGTTGCAGGATCTCTAACCCGGAGGTTCGGGCCCCGTCCACCATGCTGGTGGGGTACCATCGTCCTATTCCGAAGTACTTTGTCTTCCAGCCTGCTCTGCTCACTTGGGGGCGTTCATCTGACATCTGCCTGCAGACCTACCCGGAGGTTCGGACGTCACATGCGGTGACCATCGTCTATTCCAGAGACTCTCGCCTGCTCACTTGGGGGCGTTCATCTGTCATCTGCCTGCTAGCCTACCGGGAGGCTCCACCATCTCAGGTCGTATATACCTGTCCATCCAGAGACTGCCCCGGTCACTTGCCGTGACTACCTGCCTGTCTATCCAGAGACTGCCCCGGTCACTTGCCGTGACTACCTGCCTGTCTATCCAGAGACTGCCCCGGTCACTTGCCGTGACTACCTGCCTGTCTATCCAGAGACTGCCCCGGTCACTTGCCGTGACTACCTGCCTGTCTATCCAGAGACTGCCCCGGTCACTTGCCGTGACTACCTGCCTGTCTATCCAGAGACTGCCCCGGTCACTTGCCGTGACCTCTTTCCCGTCTGTCCAAAGACTGTCCCTGTCACTTGCCATGACTTCCTGTCCGTCTCCCCGGGCGCCACCCGCTCCTTTACAAGGAAAGCCTCCTTGTATAATAAAGCTCAGAGGTTCCGCCTCCCTGACCCGTTACATTTAGTTCTGTGAAGGCTTCTAAAGTCGAGGTTTCTGGATTTGTTAGCGTTAAAATAATATCATCAGCAAATAGGCTGAGCTTATGCTGACGATTTTTTGTGGATAGTCCAGTTATTTTTGAATTGCATCTTATGTGTTCTAAAAGTGGTTCCAATGCCAAATTAAAAAGCAAGGGAGAGAGGGGACAGCCTTGCCTTGTACCATTTCTAATAGGAAGGGTTTCAGAAATATGGTTGTTGCACACGATCCTTGCCGTGGGGCCTACGTATAAGGCCATGAAGGTAGTAATCAATGTTTCATTGAATCCGAATTTACCCAATGTATGTCTGAGAAAGCACCAATCGATACGATCGAATGCTTTCTCAGCGTCTAATGAGATAAGGACTGTTGGTGTTCTAGTTGAGTTGGCTAATTTGATTGAGTCGAGTACTCTTCTGGTGGCATCGGCCGGCTGTCTCCCCTTTGTAAACCCCATTTGATCGTTGCCTATCAGAATAGGTAATATGTAACTCAACCTGTTGGCGAGTATCTTGGAGAATATTTTAATATCGGTGTTAATGAGTGAAATTGGTCTATAACTACCTAGTGACTCAGGATCTCCATTTTGCTTCGGAATCAGGGAAATTGATGCTTCCAGCATCTCAGGGGAAATGAACCCTTTGTGGAAGCGAGTTATACATCCCAACCAAGTGGGAAGATAAGGTTTTACCAAAAACTTTGTAGTAGTTATTAGTAAAACCATCTGGTCCGGGCGATTTATGCAAGTCAAGGTTTTTAATGGTATCTTCTACTTCTTTGGTGGTAAAAGGCAATGATAAGGACATCAAATCGTCACTATAAGAGATGGTAAGTTAATGTCTGAAAGATATTTTTTAATATCAAGTTGGTTAGGCGGGGGGGATGAAAGATCTGAGTTAAGATTGTAGAGTTTACTGTAATATTTTGCGAACTCATTTGTGATGTCTTGTGGGTGGGATAACTTAGTATTACCCTCAATAGACTTTATTCTATGTATTTGATTATAAGTTCTCTTCTTCTTAATCCTGTTGGCCATGTAACGTGTGGGTTTGTTCAAAGATGTATAGAATTTATACTTGGAAGAATTGATGGCTGCTTCATATGTGGAATAAAGCAGTGACCTAAGTTCCTGTCTTAGGTGGGTTAGATCAGATTGTTTTTGAGGGGAAGGAGAAGATAGGCCTAGCAAACTCTTTTCCATTGTACGTATTGCCGATTGAACCTTGTTTATTTTATCCCTACTTTCTCTTTTTACTTTAGATGCGATACTCATAAAAATGCCCCTGATGACCGCCTTATGGGCGCACCAGTTGAGAGAAGGATTGGTGAGATCTGGGTTGTTTTCAAGGAAAAAATTATCCAATGCTTTCTGGATTGTCGCCTTATGAATCGGATCATGTATAATGCTGGCATTGCATTTCCACAATCTGGCGTTTTTTAGGGTGGGACCTATTAGTATTTCCCCAATGACCGGGGAGTGATCTGAAATCGTCCTGTTTCCAATATACACCTTACTGATTTTTGTGAGAGAGAAAATGTCCGTCACCATCAGGTCTATTCTAGACGCTGATTGGTGAGCTGTAGAGAAATGAGTGAACTCTTTGGAGGTGGAATTCAGACATCTAAACGTATCGTACAGCTCATTTCTGTCCAACCACCTATTTAAGTTATCCGATGCCGGTCTAGAGACAGAGGAGGAGTCCAAGACGTTGTCGGGAGTGAGATTAAAGTCTCCTAGTATTAGGAGATTACCTTTTTTAACCTCTATTACTTTCTTCATAAGCTTTGAAAGAAACCTAATTTGATTTTTGTTGGGTGCGTAAACGTTTACTAAAGTGTATGTTTGACCATTAATTTCACATACCAAAATGTGGAATCTGCCCCCTTCATCCCCGTATTCCTCTAGGGCCCTGAAGGGGACAGAGTTCCTGATCATGGTAGTCACTCCAGCCTTTTTACTGGAATTGCAGGCCTCAAAGATGTTGGGGAACCTGCGATGATTAAAGTAAGGGTGATTTCCATATAAAAACTTTGTTTCTTGTATACATGCAATATCGACCTGTGAGTGAACCAGTTCTCTCCATAAGGTGTGTCTCTTCTGTGGGCTGTTCAAACCTCTAATATTATAGGACAAAATTTTGAAACTCATGTCAGTAGTATTAGTAAGTATAATAAAAGTATATGAAGAGTGTTGATGAGTAAACTGACTGGAGACCTGAAGACAAGAAAAAGTCTTAAAGGGCAAGATAGCAACAATAACAGTATAACAATTAACCTTTTGGTTAGTAGTCTAAATCTATAACAGTTTACAATATGGCTAATCAGAAATGTAGACCAGAAGTCACTGAGAATGACTATAAGATTAATGGGAAAAACACTGCTCAAGTAGAACGCACAGGCAGAACTACCTCAATAAAGTGGGGTTAATGAATGTGGGTGGGAATAGAGGGAAAACCTCAACGCAGTGTATAAAACAAAGGCCCCCGCCTCATAGGAGATGTTTCCATATTGAGGAAATCTCAACCATTGCCGGGTTGAGAAGAATCCAATGAGCTGAGGAAGTTGAATCCTTCATCAGGAATGAAGATTGGAATTGTTCTTTCCCTGTAAAGGATCAAAAGTTTCAGCGGAAAGCCCCACTTGTAAATAATTCCTTTGTCACGAAGGGCTGTAGTAATATTCCTAAAGTTCTTCCGTGCCTCCAGTGTGTCCTTGGATAGATCAGGAAAAACCTTTAGGTCTTTGTGTGGTTCGGGGAATGTTTTTTGGTCTTTCAAATAGTTGAGAATCTTTTCTTTCGTTTGAAAGAAATGCACTCTGAGAATAGTGTCCCTCGGAAGATCGGTAGAAAGTTTAGGAGGTCTCGGCAACCTGTGGGCTCTATCAATTGTTAAGTCCGCCTCTGAGAGGTCAGGTAAGGCCTGCTTGAAAATAGTTTTAATATGATTCGATAGACCCTCTTGGGTGACACTTTCCGGAATACCTCTGATCTTCAAATTATTCCGACGACCTCTGTCTTCAAGATCTGTCAGTTTGGCTCGAAGTTTGCGAACTTCAGAAGTAAGATAATCCAGTTCATCATAGGTAATTGAGGATCTATGTTCCAACCTATTTATCCAATCTTCATGTTTAGATAACTGCTTATCGATCTTATCAATTTTTTCACAGAACTTTTGAAAATTAGAGTCCAAGTCGGCTTTGATCTTTCTGCTATGTAAGTCAAGCTTACTATCCATTATAGCGCTCAGCTTGCTTACTATGGAATCCAAAAAGGTCTCCTGGTTGGGTTGGCCCATTATCATAGAGTGTGGAGATATGTGTGAGGTTGCCGTGTTTATACCCAGATGGTGCCCAGAGTCATCATGCTTGATTCTGCTTTTTGCAGGGGACTGATTGGGTGAAGTATCGCTAGATTCAGTGTCATCTTCAGCTTCCAAGGTCTCCCTGGAGAAGGAGAATTTCTCATTCCAATCTCCTGGTTTGTCCTTTTTAAATTTAATGAGGAGTCCATTTTTACTGGAGATGGTTTACTCCCTAGGGGTTTAGAGTTAACATTGTGGTCTGGAGGATGATAGTTATCCCCACGTGGTGACCGAGACCTGCGTCTGGGCGAACTTAGGGTATTAACCCGGTCCCTAGTTTGGTTACGATGTCCGAAGGATTTATCCTGTTTTGGGCCAACTTGTGGTTTGGATGGTGTTGTGGGGTTAGTTTTCCCCTTAAATTTTTGGTTGCTCATGCTTTGATTCCCGGAGTGACTTGAAGTTGTCTGTGATATGGATCTGTTTTATTGGCACTATGGCTTCTGTGCCTAGGTTTTTGTGTATCTGTATAATTTATGCTGCTTGCACTAGGATGTGAGGTCTCACCAGGGGAGAGGGAGTAGGAGGAGTAGGGAGGAGGTGTGGAGGATCCTCTGTGGATCTCCTCTGTCAGTATGTGCCTGTCAGAATACTGCAGCTGGAAGGTGGCCTGCCCTTCTGCCTTTTGTAGGAGACAGGGCGTCTGAAACAAAGTGCCGAAACTGCAGCGCGTCATAGCTGATGTTATTAAGCCCTGGAGCTTGCTTTACTGTGTCACCTGAGGCACAGGGCGCCGAATTATAAGTAAATAATCAGTCAGTCTAAGCGGCTATTGCCGTGCGTTGTTCTGCCTTCCGACCGCTCTTCTGCTGAGAGACCAAGTGGTACTATGTAACGAAGCCTCAGCTGTTTGCGGCTAGGTTGCCTGAGCGTCGCCTCACGCTTTCTGTGCTGTTGCTACGTTGGCGTGTGGGAGCCGGCTGTGACAGAACTCTGTGGCCGCTGATATCCAGGGCACAGGCTCTATTTGGGTAAGCTGGGGAAGTCGGTCGCTTTGTGTTATCGCCAAGGATTCAGCGCCGGATGGAGGGGGGAGAGCGATACATCAGAGGGCGCATGTCTCTTACCCTTTGTATACTGGGCTGTCTCCTCTGCTGAGTGTCGGATATACGGCGGCAATGTGTCACTCCAGCGTCGTTGTCACCTTTTTGAGTGTCGCCAATGATGCAGCTGCCGCCCTGGATCGTCGTCTGCTGCCTGTCGCTCCTTCTCCTACCCTCGGTAGGTCGGGCTGTCTCCTCTCTCTTGCGGTGGTATCCTCTGCGCAGATAAAATCATTAACACCGCTGTTAGGCTATAGGAGCAGCCTGGTGGAGTAGGCCTCTGTTTATAAGTTCACTTCTGACAGGTCTGGATCGCTGGTTTTCACATCAAAGTGATCCTTTTGCTGTTGGGGACCTGTTCCGGGAGTTTTTAAGCTTGAATGTTTGTTTTTTGTCGAGATATAAGTAGAATTAGGAGGTTTTCCCTCAGAGCTCCCAAATCCTGTGTCCTACATGTGCAAGGACATAGGCCACGCCCCGACATGAAGCAGTTTTGAAACTGCCTAAAATCTGCAAGAAAAAAATGCAACATGTGCATGATATTTCAGAAATCTCATTTACGTTGCTGATACAGTAAAATGCTATTATTTTGCATGGAAAACTTTGTGTTTGAAAAACGCAGCTAAAACTCAACCTATTAAAATACCCTTAATATTTTCTGGAGCTTTGGGGAATGAGGAGGAGAGGTGAGTAATGTATATTTTTTATTTTAAATCTATGAGTACATTGTGAGGACTAGAATACTGTATAGAGGACTATGGGGAGTGCATTATACTGTATGGTGGAATATGGGAAGTGTATTATACTATATGGAGGACTATGGGGAGGGTATTTCACTGTATGGACAGTGGAGGACTATAAGGAGTGTATTATACTATGTGGAGGACTATGGGGTGCATTATACTGTATGAAGGACTGTGGAGGGTGCATTATACTATATGTAGGACTATGGAGAGTGCATTATACTATATGGAGGATTATTGGTAGTGCATTATGCTATATAGAGGACTATGGGGTGCATTATGCTATATGGAGAACTATAAGAGTGCATTATACTATATGGAGGACTATGGGTGCACATTATACTGTATGGAAGACTCTAGGGAGTGCATTAAGTTAAATGGAATACTATGTGGCACACATGATACAATATGAAGAACTATGGGATTGCATTATGCTATATGGAAGACTATGGGAAGTACATTATACTATACATAAGATTATGGGGTGTACATTATACTATATGAGAACTAACGGGTGCAGTATACAATATTGAGGATTATGGGATACAGTATACAATATGGAAGACTACTGGGCCCATTATACTATAAGGAGGGCTATGTGGGGGCATTATAATATTTGGAAGACTATGTGGGGCTATTATAATACTTGGATGACTATGTGGGGGGCATTTTAATATTTGGATGGCTATGCGCCACCTTTTGCTGCGATTACAGCTGCAAGTCGCTTCGGGTATGTCTCTATCAGTTTTATACCTCGAAAGACTGAAATTCTTGCCCATTCTTTCTTGGCAAACAGCTCGAGCTTAGTGAGGTTGGATGGAGATCATTTGTGAACAGCAGTTTTCAGCTCTTTCAACAGATTCTCGATTGGATTCAGGTCTGGACTTTGACTTGGCCATTCTAACACCTGGATACGTTTATTTGTGAACCATTCCTTTGTAGATTTTGCTTTATGTTCGGGATCATTGTCTTGTTGGAAGACAAATCTCCATCCCAGTCTCTGGTCTTTTGCAGACTCCAACAGGTTTTTTCAAGAATGGTCCTGTATTTGGTTCCATCCATCTTCCCATCAATTTTAACCATCTTCCCTGTCCCTGCTGAAGAAAAGCAGGCCCAAACCATGATGCTGCCACTACCATGTTTGTCAGTGTGGATGGTGTGTTCAGGGTGATGAGCTGTGTTGCCTTTATGCCAAACATGTCGTTTGGCATTGTTGCCAAAAAGTTCGATTTTGGTTTCATCTGACCAGAGCACCTTCTTCCACATGTTTGGTGTGTCTTCCAGGTGGCTTGTTGCAAACTTTAAACGACACTTTTTATGGATATCTTGGAAAAATGGCTTTCTTCTTGCCACTCTTCCATAAAGACCAGATTTGTGCAGTGTACGACTGATTGTTGTCCTATGGACAGACTGTCCCACCTCAGCTGTAGATCTCTGCAGTTCATCCAGAGTGATCATGGGCCTCTTGGCTGCATCTCTGATCAGTCTTCTCCTTGTTTAAGATGAAAGTTTAGAGGGACGGCCGGGTCTTGGTAGTATTTGCAGTGGTATGATACTCCTTCCATTTCAATATGATCGCTTGCACAGTGCTCCTTGGGATGTTTAAAGTTTTGGAAATCATTTTGTATCCAAATCCGGCTTTAAACAGTATCACGGACCTGCCTGTTGTGTTCCTTGGTCTTCATGATGCTCTCTGTGCTTCAAACAGAACCCTGAGACTATCACAGAGCAGGTGCATTTATACGGAGACTTGATTACATACAGGTGGATTATATTTATCATCAGTACTCATTTAGGACAGCATTGGATTCATTCAGAGATCCACAATGAACTTCTGGAGTGAGTTTGCTGCACTGAAAGTAAAGAGGCCGAATAATATTGCATGCCCCACTTTTCAGTTTTCGTATTTCCCAAAAAATTTAAAATAACCAATAAATTTCGTTCAACTTCGCAATTGTGTCCCACTTGTTGATTCTTCACCAAAAATTTACATTTGGTATCTTTATGTTTGAAGCATGATATGTGGGAAAAGGTTGAAAAGTTCCAGGGGGCCGAATACTTTCGCAAGGCACTGCACAATCCAGCAATCTTCAGATGACAATAGAACTTCTCCTTCTGAGCTTTCCATGACCTTTAATTCTGGCAACGCGGCATCCAGTCCCGCAGTTCCCTGGTCAGTCCAGCTAGCTGATACTAGGTGCTCCCCGTCCACTTTCCCCATCTTGGGTGAATATTCAGGTTGCCACTGCAAATCCTTGTTGGACCATAGGTCCGGGATGTCACGGAAGTTAACCCACAGACTAGCCACCGATCCATTCAGGCTGCCTGGATCCACCTGTGCCCCACAGTCTCTCATTTTTCAGTTCTGCTTGCCTCTCTCTTTCTCTCTAGCAACTCCCTCTACACCTCACAGAACTTTAACCCCTAACTAACTCCTCCCATACTCTCTTCCTATTGGACAGACATTATCTTATCTAAATCTAATCTACATCTAACTATAGCACCCCCGTGACACTACCCTGAAACTACACTAACCTAACTAACACTAACTGTCCCTATTCTTGTCCCTAACACACATATATAAAAGACAATAGAACCTGACATATTACTACTCACAAACATATTTACTTTACACAGTATAAGATATAATCACATTGTACCCGGTTTCACTAGGTAGGCATGTGTTCGAACACGGAGTCCAAAGCAGTCACCTGCACACCCCCTACACACCTCCCTCATAAAACCATGGTCGTCGCTGACCACGCGGTACCCATAAAACACACACATTACAAGACAATGTAAAGACATATTATTAAGACATGAATAATTTCAACAATTATTATACATTACATCAAAGAACCTTGCTCCAGTCCACCACATTTGACCCTGTTATAGGCCAAGACCGGCTCCGATCCCACTTGCTTGGAACCCCGGAGCAAACAGTTCAGTTCACACCAGCTCACCACCATGTGAGCACAGTCCTTGTATAACCCAGCTCGATCCTCGGGCTCTCCAGACAAGGTTATGGGTCCAGTTGACCCCGGTCCCTCTCCTGACGGGACCCGAACAAACAGACAGTTCTCCATAGGACTCTCAGGTCCAGAGACCAGTTCTTTAACTATCTTGAATGCCCAGTTACACATACTGGGTCCACTTGACCCTGATCTCTCTCCTGACGGGACCTGTACACACAGACATTTCACCACAGGTCTTTTCAGGTGCATTGACCAATCCTTTCATCTATCTCATGCGTCCACACTAACATTATGGCCCACATGGCCAATTCACTTCAGTTCCAACAGTCCAGGAATATACAGTCCATTCTCTTCTGACCTGGCTCACTCATCATGTCCTCCTGTACATGTTTCCCCCCTCCCTCCTGTTTTCAGACCACAATCCCTGTAAGACATGTGTGTGCTGCTCAATTTACCCCCTGCAAATAAAATTCAGGTTAGAAAAGACACTTTCACATTTTAAAACACAGTCTTTACAACAGCCACACACAGTCCACAGGGCACCGTCTCTCCAGCAAGGTCTGCGTCCTGCAATCCAGTAGGGGAAGAGCAAACAGCAAATCAAAACTTGGAGGGGAGAAAACAAAGAAATCTTCAACATTCAAATTGTGGCTCCTCTTGCCGCACAAACTCCAGGACACTTGTCCTCAGGGACGCCGAACAGTCTCACTTTCATATTCCAGGGCTCCTGCCTACAGGGACGCAGAACAGTCCCAAATTTTCCATATCAGGTGCAACTGGCACAACTTTTTTACAGGGCAAGTTGTAATCACTATCCTCAATTTGCACCATCAGGGCTCAGTGCCCGTGCTCCCGACATCCTCCCTGGCACCGCAGCTTCCGGTGTGCCAGAGCAGGTCTCATCGGCTCCAAAGGCCTCAAATGCAGTGTCTCCCGTGCCTGGTCCCAGTCCAGATAGGCCCGCATTTCCGCGTAATCCTCCTGTGGCAGCAGATCCACCGCCACTGCATAGAAGTCTCTGGGCCCCCTCTCTCTATAGAAGGCAACCCGATCTCCTTCCTGCAGGGGTCGCTGGTAGCAGATGGAGCTGGCGCTCACAAACACCTTGTCAAAGGTGTGGGCCTCCCGGATGAATCTGTACCCCACTGCCTAGTTGGTGTAGACCAAGATGTCGTTGGTCTCCCGGACAGCCGTGGTGCCTCCTCCCAGTTGTCGTGTTGGGTCCAGATTTCCCGCTCCCGGGTTTTTTTTACCTTCACAACCTTTGCGATCCAGGCTGCCTGGTTGGGAGATGGGAAGGGGCCTTTACCCCCGATGTTGTGGTGAGGCCTCACAGGACATGGGATCAGACAAGTTGGGGTTGCAGATGAGAGACGGAGGTTGCGGTTCCCAGGGTCGGACGTCACAGGCGGTGTTACTGGGGATGGGGGCCGGGGACTGCTGGGTGTCGTCTGTTTGACCGGGGGCCACAGTTCCACAGATGGGGCCGAGAGTCACTCACCAGTGGCTCTGGTAGAGTTGCTCCTTCCCCATCAGTGTCCTCCACTCCCTCCTGGTCAGCTGGCTCAGCGTGGGCTCCACTGTGTCCGTGGGCTGCGTCTCATCATCCTCGCAGTCCATATCCCCCCAGCTCAAGTGCTGATCACCAGAATCCTCTGACTCAGCTTCCTGTGTCCCACTGGCACTGCAACCATCTTCCCTGTCAGCCTCCTCCTTCCGGGGGCCATCTTGCTCCTCCAGCTCTCCACGACGCTCAGTTTCCGGCAGCCGCCAGAACTGGTCCCCATCGTCCAGGGAAAACTGATCCAGCTCCAATGGTCCCACGAAGTCCAAGATGCACCACAGCCATCCAGGGTGAGACTGCTCCCATGCTCTTCTCCACTCCCATTCAATGCAACCGATCTCGCCACAGCTCCGGGTGCAGGAGAGAGCCATCTCTTCCGCCGCCGTCTGCCGTAATGGTGACATCCATCCAGACATGTGTAAGTCTTCTTCTTGGCCCCTCCCGGACCAGGGCGGCATCGGTGTCAGCCGGTCCTCCCCTTCAGCATCGGACTCCTCCTTCTATTCAGGAATCCTGTACAGGAGGTATGTTCTCTACTTTCTTTGACGTGCACACCGCGGGCGGGCACCGCTCATCAGGGGATGTGGCCTGGGGACAAGACACTGTCCCCTCAAGACGAGCTTTCATGCCTTTTCTTTCTAAGGACACCCACGATGGGCGGGATTAACGCCAGTCTACGCGCCATCATCAACGGTTTTAACAGTACTCACGGCCTCCATCTTTGCCATGCTGGGTGTTCCTCTTTTTTGTTTATCTTGCTGACTACGCCACTTTGTAAAGGGGTCAGGGTGATAGTCATGCCGAGGGGCTGTTGTTGTTTCAGCACACCCTGACGCTCCGCTATGTAATTAAAATGTCCATTCTGAGGTGCATGTGCGGTGTAATTCACCCACCTATGGGTTAGAGTCCTCCTCAGGCTGCAGAACTCCCGCATTCTTTAACAACGCACAAAGAGCCTCATAGTCCAAGTTCATTTTCAATAATGTTTTACTTAACTCGTCCAACTTCACAGCAGTTACAGTCCAGCAATCTTCAGATGACAATAGAACTTCTCTTTCTGAGCTCTCCATGACCTTTACTTTTGGCAGCATGGCATCCAGTCCCGCAGTTCCCTGGTCAGTCCAGATAGCTGATACTAGGTACTCTCTGTCCACTTCCCCATCTTGGGTGAAAAATCAGGTTGCCACTGCAAATCCTGGTTATACCGTAGGTCTCGAGCGTCACAGAAGTTAACCAACAGCCTAGCCACGGATTCATTCAGGCTGCCTAGATCCACCTGTGCAACACAGTCTCTAATTTTTCAGTTCTTCTTGCTTCTTGCTCTCTCTCTAGCAACTCCCTCTACACCTCACAGAACTGCGGCGGTGGGACAGTGCTGCCTAGCCCACGGAGGTACTGGCCGACTACTTGCAGCGAGAAACTGAGTTATGGCTGGGCAGTCTACATCTTGAGCCAGGCAAGGTAGTCAGTGATAGCGGCCGTAATTTTGTGGCGGCCATAGCCCTGGCAAAACTCAGACACAAACCTTGCCTGGCTCACACCATAAACCTGGTGGTGCAGTGCTTCATAAATAATTATCCGGAGTTACCAGCCCTGCTCCATAAGGTGAGAAGACTGTGCTCGCACATCCGTCGCTCGCCCGTAGACTCCAGTCGTATGCAGAGGCTGCAGCGATCGCTCCACCTCCCCAAGCACCGCCTAATCATAGAAGTTACAACAAGGTGGAACTCCACCATGCACATGGTTGAGAGTCTGTGCGAACAGAGGCAGGCTGTAATGCATTTGTGGGAGGATCCACGGGCAGGCAGTTTGAGGGCGGACATGGAGTTGTCGGCTGTGCAGTGGTCAAAGCTGAAAGAACTCTGTAAAGTCCTTCAGTGTTTTGAGGAAAGCGCACGGCTGGTAAGCCAGACGATGCCATCATAAGCATGAGCATCCCACTTATGCGTCTGCTCATGCAAACTTTTACGCACATTAAGGATCAGGCGTCTGCAGCGGAGGAGGAGGAGGGAAGCCTTCATGACAGTCAGGCAATGTCTGCTCAGGGAACTGTCCTGGACGAGGTGGAGGAAAAAGAAGAAGAGGAGGATGATGAGGATGAGTGGATGAGGGGGATGATTATTTTGGGGAGGAAGATGCTTCTCAGAGGGCAGGAGAAAATGTTGGCTTGCCAAGGTCAGGTACAGGGTTTGTGCGTGAATGGGGGGATGTGGATTTGGCAGAAAGTTCTCCTCCACCCACCACTGGCAGTGCATCATTGACACCTGGAACATTGGCCCACATGTGTGATTATGTTTTGCGGATCATGAAAAATGACCCCCGCATTGCCAAAATTATGAAGGATGACGACTACTGGTTGGCCAACATCCTCGATCCACGCTATAAAGGCAAATTACAGAACATCATGCCACAGGAGAACCTAGAGCTAATATTGGCTAACAAACAAGCAACTCTGGTAAACCGTTTGTTAGAGGCATTCCCAGCACACAGCAGCAGTGCAGGTTCAACCATGAGCCGTACTGGGCCAAATGGAAGAGGTGTTCTTGGTGCACACAGCCGAAGTCACGTTGGAGACAGGGGTTTCATGACCATGTTGTGGTCTGATTTCTCGAGTAACGCTCACACGACTGGTAATACTGAATCGATTGCAACAGACAGGAGACAACAGTTGTCAAGTATGGTTCAAAATTACCTCTCCTCCCCTATCGATGTTCTCCCTCACAGTTCATTCGCCTTTGACTACTCTGCCTGAAAACTGGATACCTGGCCTAAATTGGCACAATATGCCTTACAGGAGCTCGCTTGCCCTGCTGGTAGTGTGCTATCAGAAAGAGTCTTCAGTGCTGCTGGATCAATCCTGACAGAAAGAAGGACCTGGCTGTCGACCCAAAATGTTGGTGATCTCTCCTTCATTAAAACTAACTATGCCTGGGTTTCAAAGGATTTTGTACCACCTTCCCTGATGACACATAGGTTGCCAGCAAAATGGCTCGCTTTGTTCTCCTCTTCCTCTGACTTCTCCAATTCCTCTTTTGCAGCTGCTGAAAGTCCAGCCTACACCTCAACATATGCCAGTTTTTCCACCTCCCTAACTGGGCTGTCCCCCCCCAGGGCTGGCGTCAGCACGTGGCGCACCTGGGCAAGTTCCGGGGCCCTGAGCAGGTGGAGGGGCCCACTCTCCGTCAGAGACACCGGCGTACTATGAGGGGCCCTGTGCCAGTTCCCGGCGCCCATGAGTGTGCCCCCCATGCTTGCTCAGGTCTCCAACACTTGCAATACTTACCTCTGCCTGCTCCACCGCTGTGACGTCTTCGGCGTTTCCTGACAGTGACATTCAGGTCAGAGAGCGTGATGACGTCAAGTATGTGCACCCTCTGCCTGAACAGTCACAGTGCAGAGAGCTGGAAGATGGCGACGCTGAAGAGTCCAGCATAGAGCAGTGCCCAGCGAGGAGAGGTATTTCATTTTTTTAATGTTTTGAGCAATATATGGGGAGCATTATACACTGGAGAATTATATATTGGGCCCATCATACACTTGAGCATCATAGATAGGGACCATTATACACTGGAGCATCATCCATGGGGCACATCATATACTGGAGCATCATATGGGGCCCATTATATATGGCGCATCATATGGGGCACATTATATATGGAGCATCACATGGAGACCATTATATATGGAGCATTATATATGGGGACCATTTTATTTGGATCATTATATGGGGCTCATCATACACTGGAGCATCATATATGGGGCCCATCATATACTAGAGCATCATATGGGGTTCATTATTTATGAGGCATCATATAGGGCCCTTCATATATGGAGCATCATATGGAGCACATATGGGACCTATTCTGTATGGAGCATTATATGGAGCCCATTCTGTATGGAGCAATATATGGGGCTCATTATTCTGTATAGACCAATATATGGGGCTCATTATTCTGTATGGCGCACTATGTGGTGCCCATAATACTGTATGGAGGACTATACTGTCTGTTTTTTGAGCTATTGTAAAATTTAAAATAGATATCACTCATGTAATGTAAAAAGTGAAGTATTTGTCATTGTACTATACCTATATTTCTCTGCCGTATCGGAGCATCATGAATTGTGGTATTTGTTAAAGGGGCCCACTGAGACTCTTTGGCCCGGGGCCTACGAAAACCTAGAGCCAGCCCTGCCCCCCCACAAATTTAGCCAAATAACCCCCAGTTTTCAATGCGTTACTATTATTATAAAGTTAATTAAGGTAGACAAGCTTAAGAAATAAGAATTGATGTCGTTGGCATTGAAATGGGCACTGTAGGTGTGTTTACTGTCCTCCACTCCCTGCCGACTTTTATTCCCCATTGACTTCCATTGGGGTCGGATTTTCGACTCCGACCCGACCATTTCCGTTAGTCGACCGTCTTCGTTAGACTCGACTTTTGAGAAAGTCGCTCATCTCTAATCATAACAGATTACCATAATTATTAAAATTTGCCAAATGCCAGAATAACGAGAGAGAATGTTTTAAGACATTTTTATTTATTAAAGTCAAAAGTTTACATACAGTACACTAAGATTACTATGCATTTCAACAATTCTGGACTGCGCATATGATGAGTTTTGGAAGCTTCTGATAGTTTTTTTGTCAACATCTGAGTTAATTAATGCACACCTGAAACACACTGATTCTCTGTGTCATGGGAAAGTCTAAAGAAATCAGCCAAGATATCAGTAAGATAATTGTGGCCTTCACAAGTCAGGCTCATCCTTGGGTGCAATTTCAAGATGCTTGAAGGTGCCTCGTTTATCTGTACAATTATATGCAAGTGCAAACAAGATGGGAAGGTCCAGTCATCACACTGCTGAGGAAGGAGACAGGTTCTGTGTCCCAGAGATGAATGTGCTTTTGTTCGACACGTGCATATCGCCCCCAGAAGAAGCGGGAAGCAAAACGTGAGTCGGGGTGAGGGGACACCATGAGCACCACCACCGTTACTTAGGTAATGAATCCTTTTGTTTATGTTACAATAAACTGAGATTGGAATAAGGGTCTGTCCATCTGGACCTTGCTTTCTACCTTACATCCACCTGTATTCTATCATATTGGAGAATTTATATATATGGGAATATTGAATTTATCCTTATGGCCCTATGGGTTACCGTGCTCAATGGCATTGTGATGTCATTTTAGGTATGGATATTATACCCTATTAATGCTCTGTATATAACTTAGGATTTTGTTTTGTTTTGTTTGTTGAAGGGCTTGTCTATTGCTGCCATATTGATGGTTCATTAGCTAACACTTGGGTTACCATTATATTTAATATTAAGAGACACTATGTAGATACAAGGCACCGCAAGTTGTGATAGCTAATGGTTCACCCTTATTGTGCGTTACAGCATTATATTCCCTCATAAATATATATTTTCGGTGTTTTGAGGTGTCCCCCATGGCATTTTTGCTTTTTTATGTACTTTTTTAGATGTATTTTAATAATGTTAGAATAAAAATTGCTTTTATTATATTGGGATCTCTTTGTCTTCCTATATAGTGTATATTTATATGGGATTAGTTGCATCAACAAATAAAAATTATGGTAATCTTAATTGATCTTAAATGGGAAAGGTTTATTCTGATTTCATGTCAGATATTGAGAAAAACATGCAGATGTGTCTTATAGTGTATGTAAACTTCTGGTTTCAACTGAATATACCATCGAAATGTAACACAAAGCACGTAATACTCTATGAATGACTAAATACATAAAAAAAATTTTGAACACTTTTTTGAGTTTTTTGTACCACTGAAATGTAATACAAAGCATGTAATACTCTATGGATGACTAACTGAATACAGAAAAAAATGTTTCAATGCTTTTTTGAAGTGTTATATACCACCGAAATGTAACACAAAGCATGTAATACTCTACCGATGACTAATTGAATCCAGAAACATTTTAAAACTTTTTTTGGAATGATATATAACACCGTATTGTAACACTCAGTGCTTAATATTCTATAAATGAGGATATAATCAATTTTTTCACCCCCCCCCAAAAAAAAAGTTTGTGGTCACATGCAGCAGCTATATATTTAGCAACAAGACTGGGCACACTCGTAGTGGTGTATGAAGTGAAGATTTTAATAAATGCCGTGGTCACTTAACTAAAGCAAACGTTTCGGTCAGAAGACCTTCATCAGT
Organism: Oophaga sylvatica; assembly: GCA_033576555.1. Lineage (NCBI taxonomy): Eukaryota > Metazoa > Chordata > Amphibia > Anura > Dendrobatidae > Oophaga > Oophaga sylvatica. The sequence continues at coordinate 50,659,542 of JARQOD010000001.1, forward strand.
GTGCTATGAAAAAACAAAATTATATATACATAGGTGAACGGACCACATATGAACAATCATAAATAAAGTATATACACTTCAGAATAAGGCAACAATCAGTACAGAATATAGAAGGATGTAATGTCCAATCAGCAAAATATTTGTCCAGGGACCAGATAAATGAGGATGATGAGGCAGACTTAGACAGATGACATACCTAAGTTACAGTGTTGCTAATAGAAAACGGCAGGATTTGCATGCATAACTGTATGAAGTCTGTGTATCACTAGATTCCCACCTCTTGTTCACTTACACCATGTGAAATATCTGAATAATCATATTTTCACTTTACAGACTTCATACAGTCTTCTTATACACAGCATTCGGTTTGGGAACCTACTGTGGCACCTCCTCTTAAGCTGTGCTAGCATTTTCTTTTGCATATATTTAGCAACAGACTGCAAAGCCTTAAGCCCTGCCTATAGGATGTATTTTGCCCCTCTCTCTGCCCCTGCAACTGTCCCTAGGCTTAATGCAGAATGTATATGATACAAACAGCAAAGCACAAGATTAGTCCTTAGAAGAACTGATTGTGTGATGGTTCAGCATCAGCACCAGTATCAACAATAGAGGACTCTGATTAGTTAAACTGTGCGCACACAGACCTGGATACATGCTCTCTCCCTCCAATCAGAAGTGTACCTAAGCTGTGCAATAGCGTCAGTGTGCCTAGTGTGGCGGCTCCGAGGTAATGCGGCTAACCAATCAAAGTAATGCCATTACCAAGATGGCTATGGCATTATAGTGACTGGCAGGCAATACCAGCATGTTTATTGGCTGTGCAACAGAAACCAAACATGCGGGGTGGCGATTTGTGCTTTAAATCCGAGCACCAGCCAATGCTCGTCAAGTGCCAAGCATATCTGTGCACCCAGATACTTGAGTGATATCCGAGTTTCACCAAGCACGTTCGCTCATGCCTAGTAACCACGATGAAGTTGACATATTATAAAGAATAGTTAGTATATGGAATAGGAGGAATGAATGGTGATAGTTGTATATTTATCTTATCATCTTTTCAGTAATGTTTTAATCACAAGAAATGGACAGCTGAATCAAATGACCCTGATTCATCAAAATGTTTGCAACCGAAGTCTGATGTAAAATGCTTTGAAAAGTCGCAAAATTTATCGACTTGGCATTTTAACGCCAGTTTCACTCAGCTCTGTCAAAAATGGTGCAGGATGGAGGCAGGATAGGACTGGAGAATAGTTTGTGACAATGTGCACAGAGGTACACATGTTGTTTAAAACATAGTAACCAAGAAATAAAATAACTAAGGCCTCTTTCACATGTCAGTTTTTTGCCGTCAGTCACAATCCGTTGGCTCGACGGATCGACTGATCGGTCGCAGATTTTGAAAAACTGATGCGACGGATCCATTTTTTGACGGATCCGACTAGCAGATCCATCGAAAAAATTGATCCGTCACATCAGTTTTTTCATCCGTTTCTTCCATTTTTCAACGGATCCGTTTTTAAAAAGCCGGCAATTCCTTGCGCTGTACAGTAAAATCACACTGACATGATTAATAAAGAATCGAAAGAATAGATATATAACATAGAATACATATATATATATATATTATATATATATATATATATATATATATATATATATATACACATGTCACTGAGACACACATATATATATATATACTGTATATATATATATATAGCTCAAAGAGTTCTACATAGCATAATTGCCACTAAATCAATTACCGGCATCAGTAAAATCATTACCGAACCCAACATGATATGACACATGGTTTACATATAGTAAGTCATGTCATATCAAAACAATTTATACATGTCAGTGTTTAATCAATTTAGTAGTTTGTGTTAGGAAAAATTTGGAACTCTAGGGGTTAAATTTAAGGCTATAATAGCGGAAAAAAATTGCGTGGGCTCCCGTGCAATTTTCTCTGCCAGAGAGGGAAAGCCAGTGAGTGAGGACAGATATTAATAGCCTAGTGTCACGATCCACTTTTGGATCTGTGGCAGATCTTTCTTTGTATACTGAAACCTTTTTCCTTTCAGGCCATCGGTGGTTAATGTCAGTCTTTTCCCCCGGTGGCCGCTGGTGTAATTACATTGCTGCTGACTTGTCAGAGGCATCAGTTGACTGTTGGTGATATTGCTTCTTTTGGAAACCAACCAAGCTGGAGCCAGGAGCTGCTGATCGCAGTGGTGCTTCTGCTATTTCCCTGTTCCGGTGCCTTACTCTGCTGTGCGGTGCTTTGCAGCAGAGAAAGCTAAGTGTTATTATTTAGTTATTTAACACCTAGGTGTCTGTCTTTCCTTCAGTTGTTTTGGTTTTATTCACATTATTCCCTGTCTCACCTCCTGGGGGGTTGGTGGTTTTAGCTCAGGGCTAAACAGGAGACAGGGACAGGTCAGTGGCTTGGGTCTCACTACCTTCAAGTGCACCCCCAAGTTAAGGAAAGACAGGGTCCTTCCTTAGCCTTAGGGGCAGTTCAGGGGCTCAGGTTCCTTGTCCCTGTATTTCTATTACTGCCGCCCCGTGACATTATCACCAACCAACACAGTTTTTTTTTCCCTTTTCTTGACGAGCCATGGCCCAAATGCAAGCCTTTGCCCAACTGCTTCAGACCCTCACAGATGAGTTTAAGGTGCTGCGGGGTGAGGTGATGCAGCAGTTACAGCAGTTGGTGGGATTCTGGGCCTCGGCTCAGATGCAGGTTCAACCAGAACCTAAGATATCTCTCCCTGACAGGTTTTCTGGAGGGAGAGATAAATTTCTGGTTTTCCAGGAGACCTGTAAATTGTACTTCAGGCTCCGCCCCCGTTCATCAGGGAGTGAGGAACAGCATGTGGGGATTATTGTCTCCCTTCTTAAGGGTGATCCCCAATTGTGGGCCTTCTCCTGCCGACCGATTCACCATCTTTACGGTCGGTGGACTGTTTTTTGCGGCTATGGCACTGGTGTATGAAGATCCTGATGGCGTCTCCCTGGCAGAATCCTGACTCTGTAAAATCAAGCAGGGGGACCGGCCGGTTGAGAAGTACTGGTCAGAGTTCAGCAGATGGGCCACTGACACTCAGTGGAATGATGCTGCACTTAGGAGTCATTTTGTGCAGGGTCTGTCCCCAAGGTTGCAGGATACTCTGGTGCAGTACGCCACCCCCTGGTCATTGGAGGCCGCCATGTCCCTTGCCATCCGGGGGGATAGACTCCTCAGGGAGAGGCATACACCAAAACTGCCCCCTGTTGTCCTTACTAGGGAGGAGGACACAGTTGAGCAGTTGGACGAACCCATGCAGTTGGGAGCAGTTGGTGCCCGAATGGGGTTGCCTGTGGTTCAGCGTGGTGTGGGGGCATGTTTTTACTGTGAGCAGACTGGTCATTTTATTGGGGTCTGCCCAGCTTGCGCCAAAATACCTGCGCCATCAAAGAAGCCACATCCCCCTGGTCGTGTGGAGGGAGGCGACCCGGGAGTGTATATTTCCTCCACTTCTTCCCTCAGTGTACCCTGTCTGCAAGAGTTTTGATTAGCGGGGTAACTAAGGGAATTCCGGTGCTTGTGGACAGTGGAGCAGGAGTCAATTTGGTGGATGCTCACTTTGTCCGGACCAATGGTCTGATGTGTAGGCCACTAGCTAAACCATTAGGCGTCCAGACCATTGACTCTGTCCCACTCAGCCAGGGGAGTGTGACCCAGGTCGTGCATGATATACGCCTGCATATAGGGACTCGTCATGAAGAGTCCCTGTCATGCTATGTCTTGGAGGGTATGCCAATACCCATCGTTTTAGACCTCCCTTGGTTGAGAAAACACAACCCGGTTATAGATTGGCATTCCAGGGAAGTAGTCAGCTGGGGTCCGTCGTGTAAGGGCTGCTTCCGGGGGGCTACTGTCTCTGCCGTCTTTCTGCAACCATCCCCTTTTCCTCCAGTGGGGGTAGCAGAGGTGCTGCCAAGGAGTAGGGGCAAGTCCCAATCCTCACCACTAGTCAACCCTGAGACTCGGAGCCCTCTTGGGAAGAGGGGTCAGGGGAGGGTGGTGGTTTCCTCTGAGAATTGTGTGAGTGTGGTGACACAAGGGGACGCCTCTGTTGTCTGTTCCTTGAAGAGTTCACCATCTTGTGGCAAACGCGTGCGTGGCAATGAACGTTCAGATCTGGACTGTGTGTGAACGAGTATGTATGGGTGTCCACCAAAAACATCTGGTGGAAGTGTGCTGCTGGAGTCTGTAGTTCTAGGATTAATAAGGGGTTAATGTCACCTTGCTATTGAAAGGTGACATTAATCCGGGTTAATAATGGAGAGGTGTCAATAAGACAACTATCCATTATTAATCCAATAGTAGTAAAGGGTTAAAAAAGACACACACATTAATTAAAAATTCTTTACTGAAATAATTACACAAAGTTTTTGACCACATTTATTATGCTGCCAATCCAACTGAATACTGGTACTGGTATCGGTCCCACAGCTCCTAGTCTGGTGTTGTGCGTGAAGCAAGGTCTTATTTGAGGTAAATCAGTTTTCCATGTATGACCCTCTCTTGTGTCTGTCAGGAAATGTTTAGACAGCGGCGCGCCCCGTCTGGAAGCGCTGCTGCTAGGCTGCGGCACGAGCTGGGCCCCATAAAATGTGAGGTCACTGCTAAAGGTCTACGGGACCTCGGCCACAAACACACACATTTTGAAGGAGACACAGTCCTTCTACTTCAGGGTGTGGCCCTCTCTGGTATATCAGGTTTAAATAGCCTTGCTAAATAGAGTTGCCATGTAGTACCAGGTTGGAGTGTACAGTCATGGCCAAAGTTTTGAGAATGACACAAATATTAATTTTTACAAAGTCTACTGCTTCACTTTTTCTAATGGCAATTTGCATATACTCCAGAATGTTATAAAGAGTGATCAGCTTAACAGCAATTACTTACAAAGTCAATATTTGGCTAGAAAATGAACTTTATCTGTTAGAACCCTCTTGTTGGGTTTTGTTTCAGTTTGCTGGTCACATGACCTTTTTACCCTATTTAGTCTGGCTCCACCCTTCTGGCTTTGCTGGACTTCATTGCATTATCTACTCTTAAGCTAGCCGGGTGCTTAGGTGCCTTACTCTGTCAGTTTTGCTTGATCTTAGGATCTCTTAGTATTTGTTTTCTGTTTTATATTCCCTGCTACACTTTCTGTTAGGAGATGTCCACCTTTTCACCCAGTCCCTAGATCTTGTAGGGATTCCTCCCTCGCAACTATAGGTCTTCGTTCAGACTAGCTGAGGACTTTAGCGGGTCTGGTCGCAGGATCAGGTTCCCCGTTACATCGTAGGGATCCAGCTCAGTCCTATTGTAGGGACAGAATTCCCACCTTTCCTTAGTGCTTGTAGCAGATCATAACAGTAAGTCCAGCCCAAAGAAAAAAAAAAAAAATCTCTAAGGAAAGATTTTCTGTTTCATCATGGTTTCAGTTCAGGATTTGGTTCAACGCCTGCAGGGACTTTCTCTGGAGGTGGCTGAGATAAAGCAACACGTGAGTAGTTGTTCTGGAGCACATTTCGTGGAGCCAAAGGTACGTTTGCCTGATTTATTTTTTGATTTTTTTTTCTTTTAAAAATGCTTGCTTGTTGTATTTCCGTTTGAGACCCAGATCCTCTGGTGATGAATCACAGCGCATAGGGTTCATAATGTCACTTTTGCACAAAGAACCTCAGGACTGGGCCTTTTCTCTGCAGTCTAGTGATCCATGCTTTAGATCAGTGGATAGTTTTTTTTCTGCTTTGGGGTTATTGTATGACGATCCGGATCGTGTTTCATCAGCTGAGACAGAATTGAGACGTTTGAGACAGGGATCAGGTAATGTGGAAAAATATTGTACTCACTTCCGAAGGTGGTCCACTCAGGTGGGCTGGAAGGATTCAGCTTTGAAAAGTTTATTTCTTGCAGGGTTAAGTGAGAGGGTTAAAGATTTGCTGATTGCTTATCCCATACCTGGTAACTTGCAAGAGGCTATGCAATTAGCCATACGGGTGGATAGGAGACTGCGTGCAAGGGTTAATGAGAGTAAATCTGCCTTGTCAGCTCCAAGTTTGGAGAAGGAATGTACTGACATTGCAGAGCCGATGGAAATTGGAGCAATGGCACCTCACTCTCGAGAAAAAGAACGCAGATTTGCTCAAGGGTTGTGTTTCTATTGTGGTAAATCTGAGCATTTCATTAAGAACTGTGCGCTTCGAATGAATAAAGAGAGAAAAAAAAATGAGGTCAGTTTTGCCCGCATAGCTTGTTTAAACAATAAAGGTGTCTTTCTTTCTGCTACCACTGCTGTTGAGGAGGAATTAATGGAGTTTCGGGTATTTGTGGATTGTGGTTCAACTCTCAATGTGATTGATGGGAAATTTTTGGAAAGACTAAAATTATAACCCAAACTTCTGTCTTCCCCTATTAATGTGGTGTCTGTGGATGGTTCTCCCTTGAAAAATGTTACTCACCAATGTCATCATATCTGTGAATTTCCTCTTACTATTAATGGTGTTCATCAAGAGAATTTGGATTTGGTAGTTTTGAATAATTTACCCTCACCGGTGATTTTGGGGTTACCCTGGTTAAAATTGCACAATCCGGTACTGGATTGGTCTACCAATGAAATTAAGTCCTGGAGTCCTAAGTGTTATGACAAGTGTTGTAACGGGGTATTGCTGCTGTAGTTAAGGGGGAGTTACCTGTACCTATTCAGGATTTTTGGAAAGTTTTTTCTGATAAGGAATCGCAGGTATTGCCTCCTCATAGAGATTATGATTGTGCAATTGAATTTGTCCCTGGAGCGACTCTTCCTAAAAGTGTTTATTTAATTTGACTATTCCTGAGAGAAAGGCTTTGGAGGAATACATACAGACAAGCTTGGCCGCCGGTCACATTAGGCCTTCCAAATCTCCTGTGGGGGTTGGATTTTTTTTTGTTAAAAAAAAGGACGGCGGTTTACGGCCTTGTCTAGACTTTCGTGAGATTAATAAGATTACTGTATGCAATCCTTACCCACTGCCATTGATTCCTGATTTGTTTAATCAGTTAGTGGGGGCCAAGTGGTTCTCGAAAATTGATCTTCGAGGGGCATACAATTTGTTGCGCATGAAGGAGGGGGATGAATGGAAGACTGCGTTTAACACTCCACTGGGTCATTTTGAGAATCTGGTCATGCCCTTTGGACTTTCCAGTGCTCCGGCATTTTTTCAGAATCTTATTAATGACATCCTTAGACCTTTGATCGGCAGAAATGTGGTTGTGTATTTGGATGACATTTTGATTTATTCATCAGATTTGGAGTCTCATTAGAGGAGTGTGCGTGAAGTATTACAGTTACTGAGTGATAATTCACTTTTTGCCAAACTAGAAAAATGTGAGTTCGCTGTACAGAGACTTAGTTTTTTGGGCTACATTGTTGTCACGCTGTATAAGATATATATATGTGATGTCAGTAATCTATATCAAAAGGGCAACATACTATATAACATGCGCATAGATATATGATAACATAGATTTACCTGACAGAATGTCCAGTGGGTCAAAACGGAATCCGTTATACGCTGTCTCCGGCTAGAGGGTGACCGGGGTCTAAGCTGACCCTAAACTGGGGTCCTAACTAATCCCTCAACCTGGAGGTACTGTTAAAGGTACAGAGGTCCAGGCCACCAGCGTAAACCCTGTCTCCTATCAATCCCTGCCAACTGTATTCTAGTCCTAAGAAGGACCCTGAATACCACCAAAGGGAATGAACAGGTAACGGTTAATGAACAGAAAGAAATACAAGAAAGACAAGAAATAAAGTAAATAAAGTCTTACATACAACACTCACACACAGTAGGAACACCTAAGGTCTCAGAGATAAACTATAAGCTATAAGAGTAAAAACAACTAAGGAGCTCTTAGCTTAAGTATTCTCAGAACCGCTTCAGTCTGCTAGACTACATGAATGCTTTCACCGGCGTCTAACACCCAGACTGGCAGGAATATAAAGGAAACTAATTAGAACATAATCAAAAGCAGCCGGGCGAGGCTGGACCTAGTCTTAGCAAAGAGCTAGGTAAAATTAACTCTCTCATTACCAAAACACAAAGAAACAGCAGCTCAGCTGTGAGAAGTCAGAATGTGCAATCGCGACGATCTTCGTGGCGATGCACCCATGACAGTACCCCCCCTTCTACGAGGGGCCTCCGGACCCTCATGACCAGGTCTGTCCGGGTAAGTTGTGTGAAAGGTCCGAACCAATCGATCTGCGTTAGCATCAGACGCAGGGACCCACGTCCTCTCCTCAGGACCATACCCCCTCCAAAGAACTAAGTACTGAGGGGATCGGCGACTGAGACGTGAGTCAATGATTTTCGACCCATAAATTCCACGTTATCATTGACTACCACTGAAGGAGGAGGTAGAGGTGACGCTATGACTGGTGCCACATACTTTTTAAGTAATGACTTGTGAAACACATTATGATTTTTAAACGTAGGAGGGAGGTCCAGACGAAATGCCACAGGATTAATTATGGAACTGATCCTGTACGGCCCAATGAATCTGGGACCCAACCTCCAGGAGGGAACTTTAAGTTTTATATTCCTGGTAGACAACCACACCAGATCGTTCACCTTCAGATCTCGACCAGAAACTCTCCCCCTATCAGCCACCCGTTTGTAATGGTTCTCCGTAACCTTCAGTCTTAACCGATCTGGAACTATCAGTCTCCCTGGAAGTCCCACAGGGGCGTCCCCTGAGCCCCCAATACCTCCCCCTCAAGCTCAGAGCATACAGCTGACACTACAACTCCCTCCTGAGGAATAGGAACCAGATTATTCATCCTCCCGGTCCCTGGGAAAGTACGAGATAAGGCATCAGGAAGCAACTTTATTGAGCAGTCATATGCGCGATGAGGAGGTAACTCTTTACACCCCTCCTCTGAGAACATCTCCCCAAAGTCCTCCAGAAAAGGAGGCAAAGTCCTAGGCACAACCGCACCGATGACCGTGCTCATGCAGTTATTCTTGCAAAATTCACCCCACTGGCTTATCTTTCTGGATTGCCAATCAATCACTGGGTTATGTTTAGCCAACCAAGGAAGTCCCAACACAATAGGAGTAGGTAGACCCTCCAACACATAACAAGACAATTGCTCTTTATGTATTGCCCCTACTCGAAGATCTATGTTATGAACAGCTTGTACCAAGCTACCTTGACCAAGAGGTCTAGAATCAATAGAGAGTATAGGGACCGGTTTGGCCAATACACTCAGTTGCATACCATGCACCTGGGCAAACCGAGCGTCCACCAGATTAGCCCCGGACCCACTATCAAGAAAAACAGAAATCCTCTCAGTTCTAGTACCAATCACCACCTCCGCAGGCACGAGAAACTGAGAGGGATTTGGGGACGAAATACACACACCCAGGTTAACTCCTTGGCTCAAAGAGGTCCGGGATGGACACCCCCCAACAAAATGTCCCTCTCTCCCGCAAAAGAAACACCTTCTAGTCTTGGGCGCACCGCCGATTCCCTCCTACAAAATGATGTCCCTCCCAACTGCATGGGTTCCTCAGAACAGACCAGGGGAACCTCAGTAAAAGGGACTTTAGTAGTAGGTGGAGTCATCACGGGGGCGGAGTTACCTCGCGTCTTCCCCGAAGTCGTCTATCAATGCGAATAGCGAGGGCCATAGCAGCCTCCAGTGATGGAGGAGAATCATACTGAGCCAACACATCTTTTAATTTGTCAGACAACCCTTGACAAAACTGGCTCCTAAGAGCTGGGTCATTCCACTGAGTATCTGTTGCCCATCTACGGAACTCAGAAGAATATTCCTCCGCTGGACGATTTCCTTGCCGTATTTTACGTAACCTTGTTTCAGCAAGGGAGACTCGATCCGGATCATCATATACCAGACCCAGGGCAGTAAAAAATCGATCCACTGACTGGAGATCTGGGGAGCCTGGAGGAATAGAGAACGCCCAAGATTGAGGGTCCCCTTGTAAGAGCGATATAACAATTCCCACCCTCTGCTCTTCACTCCCAGATGACCGAGGCCGCAGCCGAAAGTACAATTTACATGCCTCCCGGAAAGTAAAAAATTTGTCCCGCCCACCAGTGAACCTATCCGGGAGAGCAACCTTAGGTTCAGATCTGGTTTGCTCCGGGGGGGACAAAACCTTGGACTTAATGTCTGCAAATTCCATGGACAACCCCTGCAACTGCCGGGCCAGCTGGGCTACTGGATCCATGACAGCTGGGGAGAATCTTTAGTTTGGGCCGGTGAAAATGTCACGCTGTATAGCAGATATATATATGTGATGTCAGTAATCTATATCAAAAGGGCAACATACTATATAACATGCGCATAGATATATGATAACATAGATTTACCTGACAGAATGTCCAGTGGGTCAAAACGGAATCCGTTATACGCTGTCTCCGGCTAGAGGGTGACCGGGGTCTAAGCTGACCCTAAACTGGGGTCCTAACTAATCCCTCAACCTGGAGGTACTGTTAAAGGTACAGAGGTCCAGGCCACCAGCGTAAACCCTGTCTCCTATCAATCCCTGCCAACTGTATTCTAGTCCTAAGAAGGACCCTGAATACCACCAAAGGGAATGAACAGGTAACGGTTAATGAACAGAAAGAAATACAAGAAAGACAAGAAATAAAGTAAATAAAGTCTTACATACAACACTCACACACAGTAGGAACACCTAAGGTCTCAGAGATAAACTATAAGCTATAAGAGTAAAAACAACTAAGGAGCTCTTAGCTTAAGTATTCTCAGAACCGCTTCAGTCTGCTAGACTACATGAATGCTTTCACCGGCGTCTAACACCCAGACTGGCAGGAATATAAAGGAAACTAATTAGAACATAATCAAAAGCAGCCGGGCGAGGCTGGACCTAGTCTTAGCAAAGAGCTAGGTAAAATTAACTCTCTCATTACCAAAACACAAAGAAACAGCAGCTCAGCTGTGAGAAGTCAGAATGTGCAATCGCGACGATCTTCGTGGCGATGCACCCATGACAATTGTCTCCAGTGAAGGTTTTGAGATGGACCCAGTGAAAGTGCAAGCTGTGCAGGATTGGCCTAGACCTATTGGTGTGAAATCAATACAGAGGTTTTTGGGGTTCGCCAATTATTATAGAAAATTCATAAAAAAATTTTCTGTGATTGCCAAACCTCTGACCGATCTCACCAGGAAAGGTGCTGATGCGGTTCAGTGGACTACTGAGGCCATTGAGGCTTTTGTGTTGCTAAAGGAGAGGTTCAGCTCTGCTCCCATCCTTACGCAGCCTGATGTGACTAAACCATTTTTGGTTGAGGTTGATGCTTCTTCTGTGGGGTCGGCGCGGTGTTGTCTCAGGCAAAGACGGATGGAGTACATCCCTGTGCTTTTTTTTCAAAGAAATTTTCTGAGTCTGAACTAAATTATGATATCGGTAATCGGGAATTGTTGGCAATTAAACTCGCATTTGAACACTGGCGTCATTTTTTGGAGGGAACGGAATTTCCTATTCAAGTCTTCACCGATCATAAAAATCTGATCTACCTTGATGCTGCCAAACGCTTGAATGCCCGTCAGGCTAGGTGGGCACTGTTTTTCTCACGGTTTAATTTTACCGTTACTTACATCCCAGGTACTAAAAATGTTAAAGCTGATGCTTTGTCTAGCAGCTTTTCTCCTATGGTGGGTACTGAGGAGGAGGAGGAGAACATCTTGCAAGAGGGGTTGTTATTGCTGTTTTGGACTCCGTGTTGGAAGATGAGATTCTTAAAGCACAGGAGAATGCCCCATCTAACACGCCGCATGGGAGGTTGTTTGTGCCTGGTACCCTGAGGAGAGATTTGTTTGTTGAATGTCATGACTCTCGGTTGGCAGGTCATCCTGGAATCTCTGAGACCAAGAGATATGTGGGTCGCAGTTTTTGGTGGCCAGGATGGCAGAAGGAAGTCATTAAGTGGGTGCGTCAATGCACTGTGTGTGCTAGATCTAAGTCTTCTCATACTCCTGCTGCGGGGTTGCTTTGTCCTCTGGAGGTCCCTAGTGCACCTTGGACACATTTGGCTATGGACTTTATTACTGACCTTCCCCCCTCTGAGGGTTTCACTGTCATCTGGGTGGTCGTGGACCGTTTTAGCAAGATGTGTCACTTGGTTCCTTTCATCAAACTGCCCTGCGCTAAGACTCTCGCTAAGGCCTTTGTCAAGGAAATAGTCAAACTACATGGCGTTCCTACTGACATTGTTTCCGATAGGGGACCTCAGTTTGTGGCTCGTTTTTGGCGCGCTTTTTGTGACAGGTTGGGAGTTAATTTGTCGTTTTCTTCCGGATATCATCCTGAGTTTAATGGCCAGTCAGAAAGGAAAAACCAGGATGTTGAGCAGTTCTTGCGTTGTTTTGTGACTGATAATCAAGAGGGGTGGTCTGAGTTTCTGCCACTTGCTGAGTTTGCTCTTAACAATCATACATCCGCTTCTGCTGGTTGTTCGCCTTTTTTTTGTTGTACTGGGAGACATCCGTCTTTTGGGTCATTTTCCAAGTTGGGATCGGCTGTACCTGAAGAGGAGAATTTTTCTGCTGTTTTGGAGAGAGTTTGGACTGATGTGCGTGGTAATCTTCAGGAGGCTAACAAGAGATCCAAAGTGTATTTTGATAGAAAACGACAAGAGGTTTTGTTTGCTATTGGTGACATGGTTTGGTTGTCCTCTAAGAATCTGCGCTTGAGGATTCCGTCTAAGAAATTGGGTCCCAAGTTTGTAGGGCCCTTTAAGGTGCTTCAGGTTATTAACCAATCTGCTGTTAAGTTGGAGCTTCCTACCTCCTGGAAGATTAATCCGGTGTTTCATGTTTCTCTCTTGAAAAAAGCTGAGGTCTCAGATGGAGACGTCTTGGCTACTGTTCCCTGGTGGTGGAGGACGGGCAATATGAGATTTCCCGCATCCTAAATTCTAGACGGTATAGAGGGAGTTTGCAGTACCTCGTCGGTTGGAAGGGTTATGGAACTGAGGATAACTCATGGGTGAGGGCGGATGATGTTTCTGCGTCTAGACTTGTTAGAGCGTTTCACAAGAGGTTTCCGGATAAGCCTAAGTCCTAGGGGATCCGGAGGATCCTCTTTGAAGGGAGGGTACTGTTAGAACCCTCTTGTTGGGTTTTGTTTCAGTTTGCTGGTCACATGACCTTTTTACCCTATTTAGTCTGGCTCCACCCTTCTGGCTTTGCTGGACTTCATTGTATTATCTACTCTTAAGCTAGCCGGGTGCTTAGGTGCCTTACTCTGTCAGTTTTGCTTGATCTTAGGATCTCTTAGTATTTGTTTTCTGTTTTATATTCCCTGCTACACTTTCTGTTAGGAGGTGTCCACCTTTTCACCCAGTCCCTAGATCTTGTAGGGATTCCTCCCTCGCAACTATAGGTCTTCGTTCAGACTAGCTGAGGACTTTAGCGGGTCTGGTCGCAGGATCAGGTTCCCCGTTACATCGTAGGGATCCAGCTCAGTCCTATTGTAGGGACAAAATTCCCACCTTTCCTTAGTGCTTGTAGCAGATCATAACATTATCCCCCAAAACACATTTCAACATCATTGCAGCCCTGCTTTAAAAGGACCAGCTAACCTATTTTCAGTGATTGCTCCATTAACACAGGTGTGGGTGTTGATGAGGACATGGCTGGAGATCAATCTGTCATGATTAAGTAAGAATGACACCACTGGACACTTTAAAAGGAGGCTGGTGCTTGGCATCATTGTTTCTCTTCTGTTAACCATGGTTATCTCTAAAGAAACACGTGCAGTCATCATTGCAATGCACAAAAATGGCCTAACAGGGAAGAGTATCGCAGCTAGAAAGATTGCACCTCAGTCAACAATCTATCGCATCATCAAGAACTTCAAGGAGAGAGGTTCCATTGTTGCCAAAAAGGCTCCAGGGCGCCCAAGAAAGACCAGCAAGCGCCAGGACCGTCTCTTAAAAGTGTTTCAGCTGTGGGATTGGGCTACCAGCAGTGCAGAGCTTGCTCAGGAATGGCAGCAGGTAGGTGTGAGTGCATCTGCACGCACTGTGAGGCGGAGACTCTTGGAGCAAGGCCTGGTCTCAAGGAGGGTAGCAAAGAAGCCACTTCTCTCCAGAAAAATGGACAGACTGATATTCTGCAAAAGGTACAGGCAGTGGACTGCTGAGGACTGGGGTAAAGTTATTTTCTCTGATGAATCCCCTTTTCGATTGTTTGGGACATCAGGAAAACGCCTCATTCGGAGAAGACAAGGTGAGCGCTACCACCAGTCTTGTCTCATGCCAACTGTTAAGCATCCTGAAACCATTCATGTGTGGGGTTGCTTCTCAGCCAAGGGAATCGGCTCTCTCACAGTCTTGCCTAAAAACACAGCCATGAATAAAGAATGGTACCAGAATGTCCTCCAAGAGCAACTTCTCCCAACCCTCCAAGAGCAGTTTGGCGATCAACAATGCCTTTTCCAGCACGATGGAGCACCTTGCCATAAAGCAAAGGTGATAAGTAAATGGCTCAGGGAACAAAACATAGAGATTTTGGGTCCATGGCCTGGAAACTCCCCAGTTCTTAATCCCATTGAGAACTTGTGGTCAATCATCAAGAGACGGGTGGACAAACAAAAACCTAAAAATTCTGACAAAATGAAAGCATTGATTGTGCAAGAATGGACTGCTATCAGTCAGGATTTGGTCCAGAAGTTGATTGAGAGCATGCCAGGGAGAATTGCAGAGGTCCTGAAGAAGAAGGGTCAACACTGCAAATATTGACTTGCTGCATTAACTCATTCTAACTGTCAATATAAGCTTTTGTTACTCATATGTTTGCAAGTATATTTCTGTCTGTGATAAAAACATCTGTCAAACACACACATAAAAACCAGAGGGCAAAAGATCATGTGAAAATATAATATTTGTGTCATTCTCAAAACTTTTGGCCATGACTGTGTAGGGGAGAGGAAACCACTGAAGCACTATGGGAACAGAAAATCCAAATGTAAAGGGCTCTACAGATTACCAAAGATTATAAAAAAGTGCACAGTAGATGTATGAAAATCTATTAAAATATATATTTTTATTTAAAATATTAAAATATATTTGTTTAGATTATAGCTAAAATATGTTAAGTCGCGTAGAATCCTTCCTGTGCCAAAGTACCGGTAAAACCATGAATATATTTATTTCAATGGCCACTACAAAAAAAGATATAAATCTGTTGAAGAAAAAACGAATTGTTTTTGTTTTTTATTTTTTATTGAAATTATTAAAAAAGCAGAGATGGGGACACTTGCACAAAATATTAAAATATGAATGAAAAATTCATAAAAGTAACATAAAGATGCCAAAAGACTAGGGAGTTGTGCATGACATACAGTGAAGAACAAAAGGGTAGCAATGTTTTGAACTTGTGACTTTCAGACTCCATATCTCATTATCCACTTCTGCTTTGAACTTGAGACTACCATCATTTTATAGACAATCATCTTGGTTATTTCATACTTAAATTTGACATCCAACTATTTAGCATATGATTAGCTATGCAGATTCTTGTCATGTCACTGCATTGTTACTGTTTTGCTCCTGATGATCTAAATTTTAGTTTTATTAATTTGTTAGTATTTTGTAAATCCATCCTTAGCTTTTAATACTGCCTGAATCCTTCTGGGCATGCTCTCGATCAGATTCTAAAATGTGTCGACTGAAATTCGATCTAAGGTCTCTTCTACACGTTCCGAAAGTTGGTGCATACTGGTCGACTCACTTGGGTATTTATACAGTTTTTTCTTCAATTCTACCCACAAGTGTTTGGTTGGGTTGAGGTCTGGGGACTGTGAGGGACATTCCAACAGCTCTACTTCTCTGTCTTTGAACTACTTCCTTGCCAATCTCGACGTATGTTTCGTGTTGCTGTCCTGTTGGAGTACTATGTCGTCATAGAATCATAGAATGGTAGAGTTGGAAGGGACCTCCTGGGCCATCTGGTCCAACTCCCTGCTCAAAGCAGGATTCACTAAACCATCTCTGACAGATGTCTGTCCAGCCTCTGTTTGAAGACTTCTATTGAAGGAGAACTCACCACCTCCTGTGGCAGTCTGTTCCAGTCATTGATCAACCTAACTGTCAAAAAGTTTTTTCTAATATCTAATCTGTGTCTCCTCCCATTCAGTTTCATCCCATTGCTTCTAATCAATCATTGTGCAAATGAGAATAAAGATGATCCTTCTACAATGTGACAGCCTTTGAGATATTTGTATACAGCTATTAAGTCTCCTCTCGGTCTTCTCTTTTGCAAGTCAGACATTCCCAAATCCTGCAACCGTTCCTCATAGGACATGGTTTGCAGACCGGTCACCATTCTGGTCGCTCTTCTCTGAACTTGCTCCAGTTTGTTGATGTCTTTTTTAAAATGTGATGCCCAAAACTGGACACAGTATTCCAGTTGAGGTCTGACCAAAGAGGAGTAGAGGGCAATAATGACTTCACGTGATCTAGACTGTATGCTGTTAATACATCCTAGAATTGTATTTGCCTTTTTTGCTGCTGCATCACACTGTTGACTCATGTTCAGTTTGTGATCTATTAGTATACCCAAGTCTGTTTCACATGTGCTGTTGCTTAGCCCTATTCCTCCCACTCTGTATATGCTTTTTTCATTTTTATTGCCCAGATGTAGTACTTTGCATTTTTCCCTGTTAAAAACCATTCTGTTAGTTGCTGCCCACAGCTCCAGTTTATGTATATCTTTTTAAATCCTCTCTCTCTCTTTTCTAGTATTAGCTATCCCTCCTAGCTTTGTGTCATCAGCAAATTTAATCAGCTTACCCTCAATTCCTTCATCTAAATCATTGAGAAAGATGTTGAACAATACAGGGCCCAGGACAGAGCCCTTTGGTACCCCACTTGAGACATTCTTCCAACTGGATGTGCAGCCATTTACAACCACTCTTTGGGTCCGATCACTAAGCCAGTTATGAATCCATCTAACAGTTGCCTTGTCCATTCCATACTTAGTCATTTTTTCAATAAGGATTGTGTGAGATACTTTGTCAAATGCTTTGCTGATGTCAAGATATACTATATCTACATCGTTTCCCTGATCCACCCAGTCAGTGATTCTGTCATAGAAGGAAATAAAGTTAGTCTGACATGACTTATTAGTTACAAACCCATGCTGACTCTGGTTAATCACTTCATTCTTATCCAGGTACTTACATACATGTTGTTTAATAGTTTGTTCAAAGATTTTTCCTGGTATAGAAGTCAGACTCACCGGCCTATAGTTCCCTGGGTCCACCTTCTTACCCATTTTGAAGATAGGAACAACATTTGCTCTTTTCCAGTCTTCTGGGACTTGTCCTGTTCTCCAAGAATTTTTAAAGATTATGGAGAGTGGTTCAAAAATGTCTTCTGCTATCTCCTTCAGTACTTTGGGGTGTAATTCATCTTGACCTGGAGACTTGAATTCATTTAGGTTAGCTAAGTGTTTCCTCACTATTTTTCTGTTTATAGATATCCTGGATTCTTCTATTCCCTTACTAGGACAGTGAAGATCAGTTGATGTTACATTTCTTTTCTGAGAGAAAGCCGATGCAAAATAGGAATTTAAAAGTTTGGCCTTCTCAACATCTTGTCTTACCATTTCATCATTTTCATCCTGTAAAAATCCTGTAGCATCTTTGACTTTTCTTTTACTTTTGACATATCCCCAATATCCTTTTTTGTTGCTTTTGACGTCTCTTGCAAGCCTTAATTCATTGTCAGCTTTAGTAATCTGATTTGTGCCCTGCAGGTTCTGCAGACAGCATTATATTCTTCTTTAGATATGCCTCCATCTTTCCATTTGATAAACATTTCTTTCTTTCTTTTTAGCATGTGTTTAAGTTCTGTGTTCATCCATTCTGGTTTCCTTAAATGCTTCCTATTCTTCCCTCTTTTTGGAATTGCTAACGATTGTGCTTTGAGAATCTCATTTTTCAAGATTTCCCATCCTTCTTGGACATTTTTGTCCTTAAGGATATTAAGGATATCCGTCCTTTTCATACCCACAGTACTTGAGTGTATGAAGTAACTCATCTTGTAGGAAACTCACATACAACTCAGCATTGAGACCACCATCGACCCTGGTTAAGTATCCAATTCCATTTGGTTGTGAAACTACAGCATATCATCATGCTTCCTCCACCGAACTTGACATTTCCTTCAATTTCCCAATCCATTTTTCCCTTTTTCCCTTTTTTTCATTCAGACCCATTTGCACCTATCAGAGCCTAGTTTATTGACTTTTGTGCCATTACTCCAAATCATCCATTTCAAATCTTTGAATGCCACTTTTCATACTTGTTTGTAAACTAGAGGCAACGCTTCTTAATATTGAAGTTGAACCTTCTTTACTAGAGATGAGCGAATACTTCAGTGTTCGGTTCAGATTGCGATCTCCGAATTTGCAATATTAATTTGACAAATATTCGCCGAACATAACCAAACACCATTCAGCTCAATGGGAGGCAAAAAAAAACACATGCACAACACCTTATAATGGCCCCAAATTCTGCCAAAACACATCAAATGAGGGGCAGACACCAGGAAAATGGCTTCAATTCACCCACAGTACTAATTGTAGCATGGCTCTGCAGGAATCAGCCAGGCATGAGGTATCGGGGTCTGGGACAACTTTCAATTGAATGTCACAGTAAGACGAGGTGGGTGAGGGATCAGTGTAGGCCTCCTGTGCTGGGAACCCTGATACCACATGCAATACCTCTACTTGCTTTCAAGCTGAGCCAAACTCAGTTTGCACAAATATCAGTTTTCTAGACTACTATTGTCAGAAAAATTTAAGAATCGTAACAAGAGTAGTTAACTCCAAGGAAGTGGAGGCCTGATGATCTGGGAGGCCTACTGCTACAAGCAACACGCATGAAGGAGACCCAACCAAGAGTCTACACATTTACAAAAATTAATGACAGGCACAAACAAAGTGGCATCAATTGTAACAAAATAGAATTAGTATAGCGGGGACCAACACCCCTTGCACTACAGCCAACCCAGCAGATGGAGACTGTAATGGGCAAGGTGGTGGAATCAAGGTGGCAAGGTGGTGGTGTTCCTCTGAAAGCCTGGAAGGGGCCTACCAAATCCCTACTCAGACCAGATGCAGCAGGTGAAAACTGGGACCCAAAGAGGTACAAAGAGATGGCACCAGGTGCTACTCCATGGCTGACCTAAAGAATGTGGCAGCTGACCCCCTACATCAGGTATGCTGCTACGGACCAAAGTAGGGATGAAAACTGCAGGCAGGCACCGTAGGGACTATGGAACCACATGTACAGATGGGACCAGCTGAGGTACAGAAAAGCACTGGCAGGTGCATGCTGGACAGGGTGTTAGACAGAAGGGTATTGGCAGGTGCGATCTGGACCAACTGATGGACAGAAGAGCGCAAACAGGTATGAGCGGATGGGCACAAACAGATAGGAGCAGACTGGTACAGTGTAGACAAGCAGACAGGCGGACCTGGGGAACCTGACAACTAGCAAGCATGCAAGGCGAATTAACAACGTAGCTCAGGCACCTCCATATTGGAGGGGAAGCCATAAATAGAAGGTGTCACCCAGCTATAGGATGGGAATACCTTTGGTTGATGCGAGTGGTCCCTTTCTTTGGCAGACATACAATTGTACGCTTTGTAGATGAGGGCCAGAAAAAGCATGTGCTCCAGTAAATGGGAAGCGCTGCATCAAATGGCCTCAACTCCTCTTCCTCCACCTTAACATCACACACAGTACAGTCCTCAGTGGTGGCACCTCAATTAACCTTTTTTTCCCCCACATCACAACTCTCCAAGCACCCAACTGACTGTTGGGAACCACAGATCTGCAGATCTGTTCACACATTGTATGCCATAGGCATAGGAAGTGTACTCTAAAGATTCAAAGAGTCAAGGGGAGGAAATGACCATATTTTTTCTCACTTTGATCTATAGCCGGACAAAGTTTTGTCTGAGCATAAAACAAACCCTCATCAACAGAGGTTAACCCCGTTGGGTGAAGGTGATCCATTTGTGACGAGACTCAGATATTTGAGGCGCCTACAGACTGTACTGTATTGTCAAGGCAGGAAGAGGAGGAGGATGACTCTCAGGGCGAGGAGTGGGAGAACAGAAAAGATGACGATAAAGTAATAGATCACACTTGGTGTAAACCCAGAGGCATGCAGCTGAGTAGCTCAGCAGAGGAGGAGGAGGAAAATGAGGAGGTTACGTAGACACAGTTATGCAACCACGACAACCAATGCATCTTGAGGCCCAACTCTGGCAGTAGGCAGCAGAGTTTGTGGTTCTGCAGTTGGCTATCATGTGTCTTTTTTTCAGACTGGCAAAAATCTAAAAAAATCATGTTATTTGTCAACTTTTTTTAAAAACAACCTAGAAGAGTAAAACAATGAAATAATTTCAGTACTACATGCATGACCTGGCACATGCGCGATCAACATGTGTTAATCTGGGAATGTCATTGTGCTAAAATGCAGACTAGTGGGTATTGGCAATCACCGTCCACCCCATCAACCGCATCTTCTGATTCTTTCTCCTCCCTAACCATGGCAAGTGTTGTCACACAGGTCTCCAGCCAAAAAACCTCCACTTGTTTACCCCCTACAGTTGGGGTGATTGAGAGCCTGTTAGCTGACCCGGAATTGGACATGCCTGCTGTTTTTGGCTGATCTTACATACCAAGCACTAATAATTGTATTACCTTTTCCACCCAATATAACTCCCAGTATACAGAAATTGTTCATATCATACGTAAATATCTGCCAATGTTAAACAAAGATCCTAAACATACTGATATTCTGAAAAAAACTGAAGTGCGTTTTGTTGTTAAGAAAGCACTTACACTGGGGAATATTCTCTCACCCAGTTATTTTTCCAATTAAACATCCTCGCATCAGCCTACCTGGTTATCTACAAAAGGTTTTTCCAGATGCGGACATACTCACTGCAAAGCATGTTCACATGTAGTTCATAATAAACAAAAATTTAAATCTATCACAATAAACAAAGAATTTTCTATGAATAATTTTATAAATTGTAATACAATAGATGTTATTTATGTCATTGAATGCGAACAATGCAATATCCAATACACATGTTGTACCACCGGACCTCTGAAAAACCGCTTAAGACGGCATATGTCTGACGCGGTTAATATGAAAGCTGTTGGTGTATCAGCAGTCTCAAAACATTTTTCTCAAATACATGAAGGTAATATCAGCTCCCTAAAATTCTATGGTATAGAAAAAGTGTAAAGACCTAAGAGAGGAGGTGATTTAAGGTGAAAATTGTTGAACCGTGAATCTTTTTGGATTTTTAAGTTACAGACCAGAGTCCCCCACGGTATGAATCTATGACAAGATCTTATTTTACAATACAATTAATATTTTTTCTTATTTGTCTTGGTATACCTACCACTTGAGATGAGCGACTTTGGCTCCATAAGGGTCGAGTTGGGTTTCGGACCACTCGACTAGCCCAAAAGTTGAGTCGAACGAATCTGGCAGACTAACGGAAAAGGTCGAGTCGGAGTCGAAAACCCGACCCCAATGCAAGTCAATGGGGAATAAAAGTCGGCAGTGAGTGGAGGACAGTAAACACACCTACAGTGCCCATTTCAATGCCAACGACATCAATTCTTATTACTTAAGCTTGTCTACCTTAATTTACTTTATAATAATAGTAACGCATTGAAAACTGGGGGTTATTTGGCTAAAGTTGTGGGGGGGGCCAGGGCTGGCTCCAGGTTTTCGTGGGCCCCGGGCCAAAGAGTCTCAGTGGGCCCCTTTAACACATACCACAATTCATGATGCTCCGATACAGCAGAGAAATATAGGTATAGTACAATGCCAAATACTTCCCTTCTTACATTACATGAGTGATATCTATTGTAAATTATACAATATTTCAAAAAACGGACAGTATAGTCCTCCATACAGCATTATGGGCACCACATAGTGCGCCATACAGAATAATGAGCCCCATATATTGCTCTATACAGAATAATGAGCCCCATATATTGCTCCATACAGAATGGGCTCCATATAATGCTCCATACAGAATAGGTCCCATATGTGCTCCATATGATGCCCCATATATAAAGGGCCCTATATGATTCCCCATAAATAATGAACCCCATATGATGCTCTAGTATATGATTGATCCCATATATGATGCTCCAGTGTATGATGAGCCCCATATAGAATCATAGAATCATAGAATCATAGAATAGTAGAGTTGGAAGGGACCTCCTGGGCCATCTGGTCCAACCCCCTGCTCAAAGCAGGATTCTCTAAATCATCCCAGACAGATGTCTGTCCAGCTCCAAATATAATGCTCCAAATATAATGGTCCCCATATATAATGCTCCATATATAATGGGCTCCATGTGATGCTCCATATATAATGTGCCCCATATAATGCTCCAGTATATGATGTGCCCATATGATTCTCCAGTATATGATGTGCCCCATGAATGATGCTCCAGTATATGATGGGCCTATATAATGCTCCATATATAATGGGCCCCATATAATGCTCCAGTGTATAATGGGCCCGTATATGATGCTCCAGTGTATAATGGGCCCCGTATATGATGCTCCAGTGTACGATGGGCCCCATTTATAATGCTCCAGTGTATGATGGGTGTTAGGGTCTGAGGAACGCACCAAATAAATATAAATAATAGGTGTGTTCGCAGCCCGGGGTCCACCATGCAGGCAGAGCATGAAGCTAGTAAGATGACACTAGATGGCGGTATAAGCGAACTCTTTTACACCACAGAGTCGTTGACATAGATGCTGTGGCACTATATGGCGGTATAAGCGAACACTGTTACACCACAGAGCCGCTGACATAGATGCAGTGGCACTATATGGCGGTATGAGCAAACTCTGTTACTCCACAGAGTCGCTGTGGTACAGACTGTGTCCTGTTAACCCCACAGGCATACACAGATAGCTGCAGAGCGGATAGCAGTCCTTGGTCATGCAGACAGTAACGCAAACAACCAACTCCTCACCGGAGTAGCCGGTATTCTAGAGGCTATTTCAGCCCAGCCCTGAACACGTGCATACAAAACTCCTCACCGGAGGTGCCGGTATTCTAGGGGCTTATTTCAGCCGAGCCCCAACCGCATGCGTACATGACCACACTGGCGCAAAGCACACAACAGATTTGATACTAGCGCATGGCGGTGCGGCCATGCAAGCCTTATATAGAAGTACAGAACCTTCCGGAAAGGACCAATGGAAAGCTGCTCCAGAACTACAGCAGCTTCAGGACCTTCCTGGAGGACCAATGGGAGTCGCTGCAGTAGCTGAGCATGTGACCCCTGATCCCTATGAGAGATCTTACTCTGGGCATGCTCAGAAGAGGAAAAGCTGGACTTAGTCCCACAGCCGTCTGCTCGCCGCTGACCAGTACTGGCTACAATGACAGAACCTGGAGAGGCAGCAGTAACCCTTTGTACCGTATCAGGCTGTACAAGCCGCTGGGACCGATGTCTCTGCTGAGCAGGCTCCACTGCAGCAGGAGAAGGATGGGAGACCGCATCAGAGATGGCTCGAGATTCCCCCTGTGCAGAAGTGGGAACTCGACCCCTAACAATAGGCCCCATATATAATGCTCCAATGTATAATGGGCCCTATCTATGATGCTCAAGTGTATGATGGGCCCCATATATAATTCTCCAGTGTATAATGCTCCCCATATATTGCTCCAAACATTAAAAAAAATGAAATACCTCTCCTCGTTGGGCACTGCTCTACTCTGGACTCCTCAGCGTCGCCATCTTCCAGCTCTCTGCACTGTGACTGTTCAGCCAGAGGGCACACAGACGTGACATCATCGCGCTCTCTGACCTGAATGTCACTGTCAGGAAACGCAAAAGACGTCACAGCGATGGAGCAGGGAGAGGTAAGTATTGCAAGTGCTGGAGCCTTGAGCAAGCAGGGGGGGGCACACTTGTGGGGCCCAAAACAGGCACAGGGCCCCTCATAGTACGCCGGTGTCTGTGACGGCGAGTGGGCCCCCACACCTGCTCAGGGCCCCGGCACTTGCCCGGGTACGCCAGGTGCTGACGCCCGCCCTGGGGGGGACAGCCCAGTTAGGGATGTGGAAAAACTGGCATATGTTGAGGTGTAGGCTGGACGTTCAGCAGCTGCAAATAGAGGAATTGGAGAAGTCGGAGGAAGAGGAGGACAAAGCGAGCCATTTTGCTGGCAACCTATGTGTCATCAGGGGAAGGTGGTACAAAATTCTTTGACACCCAGGCATGCTTCATTTTAATGAAGGTGAGATCACCTACATTTTGGATCGACGACAGCCGGGTCCTTCTTTCTGTCAGGATTCATCCAGCAGCACTGAAGACTCTTTCTGATAGCACACTACCAGCAGGGCAAGCGAGCTCCTGTAAGGCATATTGTGCCAATTCAGGCCAGGTGTCCAGTTTACAGGCCCAGTAGAAAAAGGAGAATGTACTGTGAGGGAGAACATTGATAGGGGAGGAGAGATCATTTTGAACCATAGTTGACAACTGCTGTCTCCTGTCTGTTGCAATCGATTCAGTATTACCAGTCGTGTGAGCGGTACTCGAGAAATCAGACCACAATATGGTCATGAAACCCCTGTCTCCAACGCGACTTCGGCTGTGTGCACCAAGAACACCTCTTCCATTTGGCCCAGTATGGCTCATGGTAGAACCTGCACTGCTGCTGTGTGCTGGAATGCCTCTAACAAACGGTTTACCAGAGTTGCTTGTTTGTTCGCCAATATTAGCTCTAGGTTCTCCTGTGGCATGATGTTCTGTAATTTGCCTTTATAGCATGGATCGAGGATGCTGGCCAACCAGTAGTCATCATCCTTCATAATTTTGGCAATGCGGGGGTCCCTTTTTAGGATCCGCAAGACATAATCACACATGTGGGTCAATGTTCCAGGTGTCAATGATGCACTGCCAGTGGTGGGTGGAGGAGCACTTTCTGCCAAATCCCATCCCTCCATTCACGCACAAACCCTGTACCTGACCTTGGCAAGCCAACATTTTCACTTGTCCCCTGAGAAGCATCATCCTCCCCAAAATAATCATCCCCTCATCCTCATCCTCCTCTTTTCCTCTACTTCCTCCACCTCGTCCAGGACAGTTCCCTGAGCAGACAATGGCTGATTGTCATCAAGGCTTCCCTCCACCTCCTCCTCCTCCGCTGCGACGCCTGATCCTTAATGTGTGTCAAAGTTTGCATGAGCAGGCGCATAAATGGGATGCTCATGCTTATGATGGCGTCGTCTGCGCTTACCAGCCGTGTGCATTCCTCAAAACACTGAAGGACTTTACAGAGGTCTTTCAGCTTTGACCACTGCACATCCGAAAACTCGATGTCTGCCCTTAAACTGCCAGCCCATGTATCCTCCCACAAATGCATTACAGCCTGCCTCTGATTGCACAGCCTCTCAACCATGTGCATGGTGGAGTTCCACCTTGTTGCAACGTCTATAATTAGGCGGTGCTTGGGGAGGTGGAGCGATCGCTGCAGCCTCTGCATACGACTGGAGTCTACGGGCGAGCGACGGATGTGCAAGCACAGTCTTCACACCTTATGGAGATGTAGACTGCCCAGCCATGACTCAGTTTCTCGCTGCAAGTAGTCGGCCAGTACCTCCGCAGTGTGTCTGTTGTTGCCCAAAGACATCATCTTTAAAACAGCCTGCTGACGCTTCCCACTAGCTGTTTGATAGTGGGACACCTCATGTGCAACACTGGCAGCTGCAGATGGAGTGCTCATGCGACTGCGCTCTGTCGAGGAGCTTTGTTTCTGGAGGAGGAGGAGGAGGGTCGAATGCCTACAGCCAACTGTTGCCTATACCTTGGGCTAGCCAGCACTGTCCCACCGCTGCTGTCCACTGTGGACCCTGCATTCACCACATTAACCCAGTGCACAGTGATGGACACGTAACGGCCCTGGCCATGTCTACTGGCCATGCATCTGTTGTGAGGTGCACCTTTCCACTCACTGATTGTTTGAGTGCATGGACAATGCGGTCATTCACATGCAGGTGGAGGGCAGGGATGGCTTTTCTAGAAAAGAAGTGCCGACTGGGTAGGTCGTAGTGTGGGACAGCGTAGGCCATGAGCTCTCGCAACGCTGTGCCAGTGAGGTTTTGTAGTCCATCCATGCTTGCAAGTGCATGGTGTTTAAATGTCTAAGCATGCAACTGGTATTCAATTTTTGGAGATTTTTCCCTCGGCTAAAGGTCCTTCCGCACTTCTTACAGATAACCTTTGCCTCATCAATAGGACTTTGGCCAAAAAGTGCCACACTGCACTCTTACTTCTATGGCATAAATTTTCAGGGCTTGCACGCTGTGCTAATTTGACCATCTGGCCAAGCTGTCCTGCAACTCTTTTTGTTTTTTAACCGTTTTTGGACTGCTACGGGCCTGCCAGATAACCGCAGCTGCGATGTCGATGACTGCTGCGGATCCTCCTCCTCTTCTGAGCTATTGCCAGCTGCACCCTCTTCCCCAATGGATGCCATCCGGGTCAACA
>JARQOD010000001.1:50686269-50729776 GCA_033576555.1 Oophaga sylvatica
TTACACCAAACTCCTGAGCAGTGAGTGGTGAGCACGATAAGAGATTTTACCAAGATATTGCGACTATGGAAAAAAGATATCAAGGAAAATGGAATCCATCAGTGCTTGCAGATTACTGTTGGACAATTGTAAGAGATAATCCGATGCAGGAGTACAAGCAGGGGTGGAACTATAGTGGAAGCAGGGGAAGCAGCTGCCACAGGGCCCGGGCTAGAAGGGGGCCCGTCCCTGCTGCAGCTGCCCTGTGATTTAGGAGCAAAAAGGGGGGCCCGAGCACGCTGGCAAATGGATCCGCGCTCGGGCCCCCTCCCAACATTTTGTTCAGGCTTCTGACTCTGAACGCTGATGCATAACAACACTGTGTTGTTTTAAAGAGACACTACAGTGTTGTAAATGCAGACAGCGAACAGAAATGAGCACTGTAGCTTTAAGCTGCGGCCCAGTGCATTATGGTCCATCTGTCACAGCGTGTGTGCATGTGGGGGCGGACAGCAGACGGCCAGGCAGACCACATGAAGCAGCAGACTGACTGGACAAGCAGGTGGAAGCCCGGGCGAGCAGGGTGAGTACCGTGAGTCTCTCAACAGTGAGAAGAGGCTTGGCTGCTCAATGGTGACTGGGAGGGCAGGTGCAGGCAGGATCTAACAGGGCCCACATTCAACAGGGCCCAGGCCCCAGGCTGCAGTGCAGGGGGCCCACATTCAACAGGGCCCAGGCAGCAGGGGGCCCACATTCAACACAGGGCCCAGGTAGCAAGGGGCCCGCATTCCAACAGGGCCTCGGGCTCCTGGGCCCTGTTTGACGCAAGCCTCAAGTCACCACTAACCTCCCCCTGGGCCCTGTTGGGTACGGGACCTCAGTCACCAGTAGCCTCCCCCTGGCCCAGTAACAGCCTCATGGTTGCTACAAGTGACGAGTGACACCCTGATCTCTGCTACATGTGACAAGTAACAACCTCAGCTCTGCTACATGTAACAAGTAGCAACCTCGGCTCTGCTACATGTGACAAGTAGCAACCTCAGCTCTGCTACATGTGACAAGTAGCAACCTCGGCTCTGCTACATGTGACAAGTAGCAACCTCAGCTCTGCTACATGTGACAAGTAACAACCTCAACTCTGCTACTTGTGACAAGTAGCAACCTCAGCTCTGCTATTTGTGACAAGTAACAACCTCAGCTCTGCTCATGTGAACAAGTAACAACCTCAGCTCTGCTCATGTGACAAGTAGCAACCTCAGCTCTGCTACATGTGACAAGTAACCTCAGCTCTGCTACATGTGACAAGTAACCTCAGCTCTGCTACATGTGACAAGTAACAACCTCAGCTCTGCTACATGTGACAAGTAACCTCAGCTCTGCTACATGTGACAAGTAACAACCTCAACTCTGCTACTTGTGACAAGTAGCAACCTCAGCTCTGCTATTTGTGACAAGTAACAACCTCAGCTCTGCTCATGTGACAAGTAACAACCTCAGCTCTACTCATGTGACAAGTAGCAACCTCAGCTCTGCTACATGTGACAAGTAACCTCAGCTCTGCTACATGTGACAAGTAACCTCAGCTCTGCTACATGTGACAAGTAACAACCTCAGCTCTGCTACATTTGACAAGTAACAACGTCAGCTCTGCTACATGTGACAAGTAGCAACCTCGGCTCTGCTAGATGTGACAAGTAACAACCTCAGCTCTGCTACATGTGACAAGTAGCAACCTCAGCTCTGCTCATGTGACAAGTAACAACCTCAGCTCTGCTCATGTGACAAGTAACAACTTCAGCTCTGCTACATGTGACAAGTAGCAACCTCAGCTCTGCTACATGCGAGGAGTGACAGCCTCATCTCTGCTACATGCGCGGAGTGACAGCCTCAGCTTTGCTATACAAGTAGCAGAGCTGAGGCTGTCACTCCTCATATGTTGCAGAGATGAGGCTGTCACTCCTTACATGTAGCAGAGCTGAGGCTGTCACTCCTCGAATGTAGCAGAGCTGAGGCTGTCCCTACTCACATGTAGCAGAGCTGAGGCTGTTCCTCCTCACATGTAGCAGAGCTGAGGCTGTCACTCCTCACATGTAGCAGAACTGAGTCTGTCACTCCTCACATGTAGCAGAGCTGAGGCTGTCACTCCTCACATGTAGCAGAGCTGAGGCTGTCACTCCTCACATGTGTAATTGGTGAGGGCGTGGTGCAGAAGTACGGTATACAGAACAATCTTAGATTATTCTGTATACCGGACTGTTGTTCTACTGAATAAATCATCTGTTTTGAAAGCAATTTGCAGGCTGGATTACAAGTTTCTTCACATATTTACTCTGGAGAAAGCCTACCTTTGTCACTACCTCAGTTGCTTCCTGGGAGTTGGTTCCTTTCTGTTATTTCACTATCATTACTCCAAAAACCTCTAATTTTGGATAATAAAGGTATCTTTCTTAACACAACTTGGGTAGACCGGGATTGGCAACGCACGCGAGGGGGGGGGGCCCATTGTGAAGTTTGCTGTGGGGCCCTGCCATTCCTAGTTACGCCCCTGAGTACAAGAGACAAGTTGTCACTGAATAAGATCCAAATTTTAGTTATTTGAATTGTTGCTTAGGTTCTCCTATATGAATATCATAAAATTGGCATAACAAATATTTTGCATCTATAAATATTTGCAAAAATAATAATATCTCATAGTACTGAAACTTTTATGTATTAATTATATGTAGCAATAAAAGGAAAACTCTTTGATATCATAGAAACAAGAGACAACTAAAAATTTTCTTTGTCGGATTTAAATGAGGAGGTCAAAATCATTAAGAAATGGCTCATTTTATAACTGAGTCTGACAACTTCTGAAAATCTGTAGAACAGTGAGATCTGTGGTTAGTTATCCAAAATGTTAGGAGCAACCTCCTTGCCGAGTGCTTTGCAAGGGGTGGTCACCAAATATTGATTGATTTAGATTTCTCTTTTGATCATTTGCTTTGAACTTTGTTACTTGATAAAAATAAACTATGAACGCTTCTAAGTATTCTTACGTTGTAACATTTTTTTCCACATCTGCCTAAAATATATAAGTACATTCATATATACAATGTATTAAATGGATCAGATATAATGTTTTAAAGTGCAGCAAATGTAATTGTTCACATTTACTTGTCCACTTCTCAGTGGATGGAACGAGGGTAAGGAAAGTAAATGATGAGGTTGCCATAGGAATGTCAAAGAAGTGCTGCCCTTTTCCTTATAAACGGTGAGAAACAGCAATTGTGTAACAAAGAGTATAAAAAGTCAGTGGGGGGAGGTAACAGGCATGGAGCACATGGAATACAGAGCGTGACTTCACAGCAGATAAAAACTGGAACAATTGCACAGAAATTAAAAACAAATCAGATTAGAAAAGATATTCTGGCAACACTGTGTCAGTGCTTTTATCTGTCAGAGCAATAGTCAAGGCTATGCTCCTCATTATTGAAAAACCTTAAAACCGGCTTGAAAAGTTTGCCATTTTTAGTATGTGTCTGCATATAATTTTTAAAGGAGCACCAACCCTAAGGCTATGGTTCCACGGTCCGGAACCATAGCGCTTTTGACGGAGCGGAAATTCCGCTCCGTCTAAGCCCCGCCCCCTTTCTGACGCGCGCTCTTTCCGGAGGTGTTCAGGACACCTCCGGAACACCTCCGGAAAGAGCGCAGGGCTACATAGCCCTGTGTTAATTATGTTGCGGCGACGCACCGTCGCCGCAATACGCGAGGACATGCTGCGGTCTGAAAAGACGCGCCGCATGTCCGTTTACGCAGGTTTGCCACCTGCGTATTGTTACGCATAGTGGAGACGGGATTTCTTGAAATCCCCTCCACTATGCTGTAACATCTGGACGCTGCGTGTTTGGCGCTGCGCCAGCGCACAGCGCCAAACACGCAGCGTTTCCTGACCGTGGAAACTCACCCTCAATTTGTTATTTTAGGATACTCCAGCTTGATAACACAAGTGGCTAATACCATCAGTCCACTTTGTGATAATTATGCTGATAATTTCGCTAGTGTCACATTTGAGATGGGAAAATTGATTTTTATGTTCCATACTGGGAATAAAAAATAAATAAATATATGCACTGGATGGCTCTCTCAAATAATGAACATGAATGGCGTCTAATGGACCTGATAAACTGTAAGGAGATCTGTCATGTTCTACGACTTGGGAATTATACAGTATAATATGATGATTGTATTATTGATGTTATGCGATCTGTATGCTTCAATAAGTTTGTCCTATTTGTCACCCTGTTGTCAGGCTCCTATGCAGGTAATTCCTCTTTACTCTTGTGTCTAGCTCAGTATTGTATCAGCCATCATTGTTTCATTTTATCCTCTGTACAACCGTGGCTAATAATCATCTTTTCACCTTCTGCAGTTTGTGCATAACCACCAAAATTGGAGCCTGAGAATGAACCTCTTCTGCACCCTTCATTCATGCCTCTTCAATGGAGCTGATACTGTATGACAAAGTTTAAATCAGATGAAGTACATATCTCACTCTGCAGTCAATTGAGTAGGGTAAATGCTCTGCCAAGCTTCCATGGGAGGTTAGAAAAAACTTTGAAAGTACAAAACTTGAACTTTCCTGTAATGTGTCAATGTGTCAGGCTTATGGTAAAGCTGTCACATCACTACCACCTCTCAATCTGCTTCTGACCAGCCACCACTAGAGGAAGCTCTAGAACAGATGTGAGCAGCATATGAGTGCTAAACAAGGAAAAGCCAGGAATACTTGTATGTTTGTACTTTGAAGACAATCAGCACACAGGATTCTGTTAGGCTCACCTGGTGACGTGGATCCTAGAAGCCCAAGGTCAGGTGGGTGAATAAAAAAATGTATAACGTGGCACTACCGTGGAGGTGTTCAAGTAGGTTACCCAAACCAAATATATGGAAAGAAAAACTTGGCAATCAACTTATGTCAACTTATGTCTAACTGTAGTAATTTTATTTTGCAGTCTGTAAAAAACGTTTCTGTCCCACATGGACCTTCTTCAGTCTGACTGCTTGTGGAAGAAGAGAAGATGAGGTCAATGTTAAAGAAGTAATGAGAGAATAATTCATAGAATCATAGAATGGTAGAGTTGGAAGGGAACTCCTGGGTCATCTGGTCCAGCCACCTGCTCAAAGCAGGATTCACTAAATCATCCCAGACAGATGTCTGTTCAGCCTCTGTTTGAACACTTCCATTGAAGGAGAACTCACAACCTCTCGTGGCAGCCTGTTCTACTCATTGATCACTCTAACCGTCAAAAAGTTTTTTCTAATATCTAATCTGTGTCTCCTCCCATTCAGTTTCATCCCATTGCTTCTAGTCTTTCCGTGTGCAAATGAGAATAAAGATAATCCTTCTACAATATGACAGCCCTTGAGATATTTCTAGACAGCTATTAAGTCTCCTCTCAGTCTTCTTTTTTACAAGCTAAACATTCCCAAATCCTGTAACCATTCCTCATAGGACATGGTTTGCAGACCGGACACCATTCTGGTCACTCTTATCTGAACTTTTGTTCAGTTTGTTGATGTCTTTTTTAAAATGTGGTGCCCAAAACTGGACACAGTATTCAGATGAGGTCTGACTAAAGAGGAGTAGAGGGCAATAATGACTTCACGTGATCTAGACTGTATGCTTCTGTTAATACTTCCCAGAATTGTATTTGCCTTCTTTGCTGCTGCATCACACTTTTGACTCATGTTCAGTCTGTGAGCTATTAGTATACCCAAGTCTTTTTCACATGTGCTGTTGCTTAGCCTTATTCCTCCCATTCTGTATACGCTTTTTTCATTTTTATTTCCCAGATGTAGTACTTTGCATTTTTCCCTGTTAAAAACCATTCTGTTAGTTGCTGCCCACTGCTCCAGTTTATTTATATCTTGTTGAATCCTCTCTCTCTTCTCTAGTATTAGCTATCCCTCCTAGCTTTGTGTCATCAGCAAATTTAATAAGTTTACCCTCAATTCCTTCATCTAAATCATTGATAAAGATGTTGAACAATACTACCTTTTGGAAATAAAGTTGTCAGCAAGAGAGGATAAGAATTTCCTGGACCTGTTAGTCTTGCCTGAGAGAGATTCCCAACAAATGTCTGGATAGTTGAAATCTCCCATGACCACTATGTCATATTTTTTGGAGAACTTGGCCATATGATGCATAAAGAGTTCATCCAAATCTTCAGCTTGCATAGGCGGCCTTGTAGTAAATGCCTACAATGGTGTCCTTTCCATTGTTCGCTCCTTGTATTCTTACCCAAACAGTTTCCAAAGAACTCCCAGTCTCTGAAGCTTCAATCTCTGTGCAGATATACGCTTTTCTAACATACAATGCCACACCTCCTCCTCGTTTATCAAGTCTGTTTCTTGCAAATAAGTTGTATCCTTCTAGCCTTGTATTCCAATCATGTGTATCGTCCCACCAAGTTTCAGTGATTCCAATTACATCATATTTCTTTTCCTGCGTTAGTAGTTCCAATTCTCCTTGTTTGTTGCCCATGCTTTGTGCATTTGTATAGAAACATTTTAGTTTGTGATTGGTTTCTCTTCCTCTAATATTTTTATTATTTAGATTTTTTGTCTTCGTTCTTCCTTTCCACTTCTAATAGCCGAGTTCTCAATAGCATTTGTCAGGTGTATGGATTTTTCTGGCCTTTTGCTTCCCTTCCCACATTGTTCTAGTTTAAAGCTCTCCTGATGAGTGTAGCAAGGCGACTTCCAAATACATGTTTTCCAGTCTTCGTAAGGTACACCCCAATGCCTGTTCAAATTTGAACCCAGAGGGGATGATATACGTGGAGGTTAGAACTGTAACTTGTTAACCAATGCTGTTTCTGACCATACAGGGTGTATAATGAGGAATTGCTCCTCTGGATTGTAGAGCTGTCTTAAATATTGGATTCCGTGATGTCCCCTGTAGGGTAGCTGTAGCACTTTGGCTGCAATGGTGGTTAGTGGGTTCCCCTGAGACAAATAACGCGGTGTCCAGAACACTAGCAGCTGACCCCAAGGGTCCGAGATGCTGGTTCAGATTGCATGTCCCAGGAAAGACAGGACGGCCACTGGTATGGGTTCAGACTATGAGGCTTCTAGATAGCAGGCAGAACAGCCACTAGTACGGGTTCAGACTGTGTGGCTACTGGATAGATGGCAGGACAGCCTCTGGTACTGGTACAGACTGTGTAACTTCTGGATAGAAGACAGGACCGCTACTGGTATTGGTACAGACTTTATTGTTTTAGGATAGAAGACAGGATGGCCACTGGTATGGGTTCAGATTGTGCTGCTTTTGGATAGCAGACAGGTCAGAAATGCAAGCGGAATACAGGTTACACAAAGCAGGGTCAGGCACAGACAAACCAGACAAGAGGGGAACCTAACAGCAGGCAGGCAAGTATTAACTAACTTTGCACAAACGTTGCTGAGGCACCTTAAGTAGGTGGAGGTGCCTTAAGTAGCTACAATGGCATATAAACGTTTGTGCACCCCTGGACAAAATTACTATTATTGTGAACAGTTAAGTAAGTTGAAGATGAAATGGTCTCTAAAAGGCCTAAAGATGACACATTTCCTTCAGTTTGTACCTTTTGAGGAAGTCTGTTGTGGATTTTGACGTGTGCTTGGGATCATTATCCATTTGTAGAAGCCATCCTCTTTGGAACTTCACCTTTTTTACAGATGGTGTTATGTTTGCATGAAGAATTTGCATAAAGATAATGAATATAAAGCGCTGCGGAATAAGATAGCACTATATAAGCAAAGCATAATAATAAAAAATAAAGAATTTGTTGAAATTTCATTGAAACTATTCTTCACTCTACCCGTGAAATGTTCGACATGCCATTGGTGCAAACACAACCCCAAAGCATGATTGATCCACTCACATGCTTAATGGTTGGCAAGATGTTCTTTCCATGAAATTGTGTGCCCTTTTTTCATACATACCTTTGATCATTGTGGCCATATAATTCTATTTTAACCTCATCAGTCCACAAAACTTGTTTCCAAAATGCATCAGGCTTGTTTACATGTTCTTTTGTATACTTCTGACAATGAATTTTATGATGAGGATGCAGGAGAGGTTTTCTTCTGATGATTCTTCCATGAAGGCCATATTTGTGCAGGTGTCTCTGAACAGCAGAACAATGTACCACAACACCAGAGTCTGCTGTTGTGAATGTGTTAGAAATGAATTCTGATCAGAAGCTCCCTCTGGTGGTTACAAACAGTACTGAACCATTCAATGAGGATTGGCAATCAGGAGTTACAGACTGGTCTTATATAAGGGAGGTTCCCTCCCATCATGGTTGCCGGTGATCAATTGTTCTTGTCTCAACTGTGGTTCCTGGTTCACTTGGAAGCTTGCTGAGTCTTGCCTGCATCTTCTGCTATCAGATAAGATATTTTCTGCTTTTATTTTTGTGCTTGCTTTTTGCATTGTTCCCTGCACTTCTGTGGAGGTCAGCCAGGTCCCCTCCGGGAGCTTGTGCTCCTATCAGTTTATCTGAGCCACTGTTATTTGTTCATTTGCCTTTTCCAGTTTTTTCAGTGGCTGCGGCTTAGCTTTGTTACACCGGAGGACTAGTTTAGGTGGTAGAGGTCGTGTGATCTCAGGTGTTTTTGCAGTTAGTAGAGTTGGTATTTTTTAGGGTTTTTTTGAATGCAGTAAGTGTCCTTCCTATCCTTTTCTGTCTAGGCAGATTGGGCCCCAACGTTTGCTCATTCTATTTTCTGTCTGTGTCTGTATTTCCTCTTGTCTAACCGCCATTACATGTTTGGGGGCTTCCTATGTTCTTTGGGGATCTGCTCCGGGGCAGATAGCTTTCCTCTTTCTATCTTTAGGTGTAGTTAACCTCTCAGGCTGTGACGAGGCGTCTAGGACCAACGTAGGAACGCTCCACGGCTGCCTTTAGTTGTGGTGGTTAGTCAGGGTACTGCAATCCAGTAGATTCCAACCTCTCTGGTGTATTGCCGTTTTGCTGCTCTCCTCAGCTACCAAATCATAACAGTATCACCGGCCAAACTGAAAATTATATGGTACTCAACAGAAGGGAAAAATAGTAAAAGGAAAAAGAAAAAAGGAAGTTGTCAGAAATTTTTTTTTTTCCTCTGTTGTATTTTTTCCCTCTTTTTCTCTGGGTGCTGAGGAGGATTTTTTTTTCTCTCAATGGAGTTTGCACAGTTGTCTGGCCGTGTGGATCCGCTTGCCATTGAAGTTCGGAGTATTGCTTACTTATCTTGCAGGGTTGCCAGTTGTGGAACCTAGGATCCCCATGCCAGATTTATTTTTGGGGGATCGAGCTAAATTTCTGAATTTCAAAAATAACTGTAAGTTGTTTTTTGCCTTAAAACCTAAGTCCTCAGGGAACGCAGCACAGCAGGTTCAAATTGTCATCTCTCTCCTGCGCGGCGATCCTCAGGATTGGGCTTTTTCCCTGACACCTGGGGACCCTGTTTTGAGTAATGTTGATGCATTTTTTCTGGCTCTGGGGTTATTGTACGATGAACTTAATGTCACTGATCAAGCTGAAAAAACCTTGTTGGCATTAAATCAGGGCTTGAGGACGCTGAGTT
Source organism: Oophaga sylvatica (assembly GCA_033576555.1). Classification (NCBI taxonomy): domain Eukaryota; kingdom Metazoa; phylum Chordata; class Amphibia; order Anura; family Dendrobatidae; genus Oophaga; species Oophaga sylvatica. The sequence continues at coordinate 50,695,852 of JARQOD010000001.1, forward strand.
GTACTGTCAGAAATTCGAAAGTGGGCAGTCCTGACCAAATGGAATGATGATGCTTTGGCAGCCCTTTTTCGGAAGGGTCTGTCAGAGAATGTAAAAGATGTTATGGTGGGTTTCCCTGCTCCCTCTGGTCTCAATGATTCTATGTCATTATCAATTCAAATTGACAGACGTTTGCGTGAGCGTAGAGGTATGCGTGGAATAGTGTTGCCTTGTGAACCAGCTTCTGAACCCATGCAGTGTGATAGAGTGGCTTCTGGGGCACAGCGTCATGAGTTTCGAAAACGCAATGGATTATGTTTCTACTGTGGTGACGCCTCTCATGCTATTTCAGTCTGCCCTAAGCGGGGAAGACGTTTTGCACGCTCAGTTGTCTTGGGTAGTGTTCAGACTAAATTTCTGTTGACTGTTACCCTGATATGCTCCCTGTCCACATTTTCTGCTAAGGCTTTTGTTGATTCGGGAGCAGCTATTAACCTGATGGATTTTGATTTTGCTAAACGTTGTGGGTTTCCCTTGATACCCCTACGGAAGTCTATTCCCCTACTGGGGATTGATTCTATCCCTTTGGCTGAGAATAAACCCCAGTTCTCTACTCAGGTGATAATGAGGGTTGAACCTGATCATCAGGAGAGTTGCAAATTTTTGGTGCTGTATAATCTGCATGACATTATTGTACTAGGTTTCCCTTGGTTACAGTCTCATAATCCTGTTTTGGATTGGAAATCTGTGTCTGTAACCAGTTGGGGCTGCCAATGTGTTTAATGCCGACACTCCTGTTTTTTCTGCCTCTCCCCAGGCTCAGGATGTTCCTGACTTTTTGACTGATTTTTCTGATGTGTTTAGCGAAAATAGATCTGCATCCTTGCCCCCCCATAGGAGCTATGACTGCGCTATTGAATTAGTGCCTGGTAGTAAATTCCCTAAAGGTCGCCTTTTTAACTTGTCTGTACCTGAACATGACGCTATGCGGTCTTATATCAAGGAGTCATTGGAGAAGGGTCATATCAGACCATCCTCTTCACCCTTGGGTGCCGGTTTTTTCTTTGTGGCCAAAAAGGATGGTTCATTAAGGCCGTGTATTATCGTCTCTTGAACAATATCACTGTTAATATCAATATCCGTTACCCTTGATTTCTGACCTGTTTTCCAGGGTGAAAAGTGCTAGTTGGTTTACCAAGCTTGACCTCAGGGGGGCGTATAAACCTTATTCGCATTAAGCACGGGGATGAATGGAAGACGGAATTTAATACCCCAGAGGGGCATTTTGAGTACCTAGTGATGCCCTTTGGGCTCACTAATGCTCCTTCCATCTTCCAGTCCTTCATGAATGACATTTTCAGGGATTTTGTGGATAAATTTCTGATTGTTTATTTGGATGATATCTTGATTTTTTCCAACGACTGGGACTCTCATGTGAAACATGTTCGGACTGTGTTCAGATTTTGAGAGAGAATGCTCTGTATGTGAAGGGATCAAAGTGTCTTTTTGGCGTACAGAGGATCTCATTTCTGGGATTCATTTTGTCCCCATCTGTTATTGAAATGGACCCGGTCAAGGTTCAGGCCATCTGTGATTGGGTCCAACCTACTTCATTAAAGGCTCTTCAGAGATTCTTGGGTTTTGCCAATTTTTATCGTAAATTTATTGGTAATTTCTCTGTTATTGTTAAACCATTGACTGATTTGACCAAAAAGGGTTCTGATGTGGTGAATTGGCCTCCTGAGGCAGTCTCTGCGTTTCAGGAACTTAAGCAGAGATTCACTTCTGCTCCTGTTCTACGGCAGCCTGATGTTTCTCTGCCATTTCAGGTGGAGGTTGATGCCTCTGAAATTGGGGCAGGTGCCGTTTTGTCCCAAAGAGATCCAGAGACCTCTAAAAGTAACCCTTGTGCCTTTTTCTCTCGAAAATTTTCTCCAACTGAACGTAATTATGACGTGGGTAATCGGGAGTTATTGGCCATGAAGTGGGCTTTTGAAGAGTGGAGACATTGGCTGGAGGGAGCCAAACATCAGGTGGTGGTCCTCACGGACCATAAGAATCTGGTTTATCTGGAATCAGCCAAGCGACTTAATCCTAGACAGGCCAGGTGGGCCTTGTTTTTCACACGTTTTAATTTTGTGGTTTCCTTTCTTCCTGGCACTAAGAATGTTAAGGCGGATGCCCTTTCGAGGAGTTTCCTTGCGGACTCTCCTGAGTTATCTGATCCAGGGCCGGCTCCAGGTTTTTATGGGCCCCGGGCGAAAGAGCCTCAGTGGGCCCCTTTAACACAGACCACGATTCATGATGTACAGATACAGCAGAGAAATATGGGTATAGTACAATGCCAAATACTTCACTTCTTCCATTACATGAGTGATATCTATTGTAAATTGTACAATAGCTCAAAAACCGCCAAATCCTCACAGCGCACAGTACAGACTGGACAGTACAGTCCTCCATACAATATTATGGGCACCACAGTCTCCCCCTCATCACCCATATAATACCCCATGCAGGATGTCACCCCCCATATAATGCTCCATACAGAATACTGGACCCAAAATAATGCTCCATACAGAATACTGGACCCAATATAATGCTCCATACAGGATACTGGTCCCCATATAATGCTCCATACAGGATACTGGTCCCCATATAATGCTCCATACAAAATATGGAGCTCTCCTCTGCGCTGTACTGCGTTCTGCACTGTTACGGCTCAGGAAAGGGCGCTGTGGAAAGACTCCCCATTATCATCATGATTTCCTCCCCATCATCATCATTGCCTCCTTATCATCATCATCAATGCCTGCCCATTATCATCATCTCCTCCCCATCATCATCAATGCCTGCCCATCATCATCATCTCCTCCCATCATCAATGCCTGCCCATTATCATCATGGCCTCCCCATCATCATCATCTCCTCCCCATCATCAATGCCTGCCCATTATCATCATGTTCTCCCCATCATCATCATGGCCTCCCCATTATCATCAATGCCTGCCCATCATCATCATAGCCTCCCCATCATAATTATCGCCTCCCCATCATCATCAATGCCTCCCTATTATCATCAATGCCTGCCCATTATCATCATCTTCTCCCCATCATCAATGCCTGCCCATTATCATCAATGCCTCCCCATTATCAGCAATGCCTGCCCATTATCATCAATGCCTGCCCATTATCATCATCTTCTCCCCATCAGCAATGCCTGCCATTATCATCAATGCCTGCCCATTATCATCATCTTCTCCCCATCATCAATGCCTGACCATTATCATCAATGCCTCCCCATTATCAGCAATGCCTGCCCATCATCACACACAGACAGCACTACAGCACAAGCACTCTCTCACATACACACACACACACACACACACACACACACAAAGCACCGCACTACATACACACACAGAGACACGAGACACGTCTTACCTGTTCAGCGTCCGCGCTCTCTGCCACAGCCGGCCGCTGAATGATGTCGTCATTCAGCGGCGCTGCTGTGAGAGGAAGCGCTGGCGCCCCCTGGAGCCCGGTGCTGCGGCAGCGGAGGCACGGGAGAGGTAAGTATTGTGCCAGCTGCTGCCGGGGCCCTGAGCAAGCGGGGGGGGGGCCCAGTGGCGGCGCTGACACCGCTCTCCTCCGCTAACGGGCGCGGGGGTGCCAGACGGCGAGTGGGCCCCCCTGCCTGCTCAGGGCCCCGGCACTTGCCCGGGTGTGCCGGGTGCTGACGCCGGCCCTGATCTGATCCTGCTGTTATTTTGAAAGAGGGTGTAGTTCTTTCCGCCATCTCGCCCAATTTGAGACTGGCTCTGGAAGGGTGTCAGGAGGATAAACCCGAGCGCTGCCCTATTGGGAAATTGTTTGTCCCAGACCGGTGGAAAAAGAGTGTGATGTCTGAGATTCATTGTTCCGCGTTGGCCGGTCATCCCGGAATTTTTGGTACCAGAGACTTGGTTAGTCGGTCCTTTTGGTGGCCTACTTTGTCTCGTGACGTCAAGGAATTTGTGCAGTCCTGCGGGACTTGCTCTCGGTCCAAGCCTTGCTCTCGCTCTAGTGGTTTGTTGATGCCATTGCCTGTGCCCAAGAGACCATGGACCCATATCTCTATGGATTTCATTTCCGACCTCCCTGTTTCTCAGAGAATGACCGTTATCTGGGTGATTTGTGATAGGTTTTCCAAAATGATACATCTTGTGCCATTACCTAAGTTGCCTTCCTCCTCCGAATTGGTGCCTTTGTTCCTTCAGCACGTGGTTCGGTTACACGGCATTCCTGAGAACATTGTGTCTGACAGAGGAGTCCAGTTTGTTTCCAGATTTTGGAGGACTTTTTGTTCTAAACTTGGTGTTCAATTGTCTTTCTCCTCTGCTTTTCATCCTCAGACCAATGGACAAACTGAGAGAACAAACCAGACATTGGAGACTTATCTGAGATGCTTTGTGTCTGCTGATCAAGATGACTGGGTCTCTTTTTTGCCTTTGGCTGAGTTTGCTCTTAATAATAGGGCTTGCTCTGCCACTTTGATGTCTCCATTTTTCTGCAATTTTGGGTTTCACCCTCGATTTTCTTCGGGACAGACGGAGGCTTCTGTCTGTCCAGGTGTTGACTCTGTTATGGAGTGTATGCAGCAGATTTGGGACCAGGTAGTGGAGAGGTTGTCCCTCTCTCAGGAGAGGGCCCAGCGGTTTTCCAACCGGCGTAGGACTGATGGTCCTCGGTTTGAAGTGGGGGACTTGGTCTGGTTGTCCTCAAGAAATATTCCTATGAGAGTTGCATCTCCTAAGTTTAAGCCTAGGTTCATTGGACCTTATAAGATCATGGAGATTCTTAATCCTGTTTCCTTTCGTTTACTTCTTCCAGGGACATTTAAGATCCATAACGTGTTCCACAAGTCCTTATTGAAGAGGTTTGTCGAGCCAGTGGTTCCTATGGCTGCGCCTCCTGACCCTGTTTTGGTTGAGGGCAATCTGGAGTATGTGGTTGAGAAAATATTGGATTCTCGTTTTTCTAGACGGAAACTCCAGTATTTGGTTAAGTGGAGAGGTTATGGTCAGGAGGACAATTCTTGGGTGTTTGCTTCGGACATCCATGCTAGGAGACTGATCCGTGCGTATCACAGAGCTCATCCTGACCGACCTGGTTGCCCAAGTGAGGGTTCGGTGACCCCTCCTCAAGGGGGGGTACTGTTGTGAATGTGTTAGAAATGAATTCTGAGCAGAAGCTCCCTCTGGTGGTTACAAGCAATACTGAACCATTCAATGAGAATTGGCAATCAGGAGTTACAGACTGGTCTTATATAAGGGAGGTTCCCTCCCATCATGGTTGCCGGTGATCAATTGTTCTTGTCTCAACTGTGGTTCCTGGTTCACTTGGAAGCTTGCTGAGTCTTGCCTGCATCTTCTGCTGTCAGATAAGATATTTTCTGCTTTTATTTTTGTGCTTGCTTTTTGCATTGTTCCCTGCACTTCTGTGGAGGTCAGCCAGGTCCCCTCCGGGGGCTTGTGCTCCTCTCAGTTTATCTGAGCCACTGTTATTTGTTCATTTGCCTTTCCCAGTTTTTTCAGTGGCTGCGGCTTAGTTTTGTTACACCGGAGGACTAGTTTAGGTAGTAGAGGTCGTGTGATCTCAGGTGTTTTTGCAATTAGTAGTGTTTGTATTTTTTAGGGTTTTTTGGGAATGCAGTAAGTGTCCTTCCTATCCTTTTCTGTCTAGGCAGATTGGGCCCCAACGTTTGCTCATTCTATTTTCTGTCTGTGTCTGTATTTCCTCTTGTCTAACCGCCATTACATGTTTGGGGGCTTCCTATGTTCTTTGGGGATCTGCTCCGGGGCAGATAGCTTTCCTCTTTCTATCTTTAGGTGTAGTTAACCTCTCAGGCTGTGACGAGGCGTCTAGGACCAACATAGGAACGCTCCACGGCTGCCTTTAGTTGTGGTGGTTAGTCAGGGTACTGCAATCCAGTAGATTCCAACCTCTCTGGTGTATTGCTGTTTTTGCCTGCTCTCCTCAGCTACCAAATCATAACAGTCTGCTAAATCTTTCTGAAGGTTTTTTGCAATCAAGCAGGAGTTCTGATTTGCTTATCTAGCAATCCTACGAGCTGCTCTCCCTAAAGTTTTGCTTAGTATTCCAGACCTTATCTTGACCTCCACTGTTTCTGTTAACTGCCATTTCTTAATTACATTTCAAACTGAGGAAAGGGCAACTTGAAAGTGCTTTGCTATCTTCTTATAGCCTTCTCCGGCTATGTGGCCTCTATCATGTTCATTTTCAGAGTACTAGGCAGCTGCGTATAAAAACTCTTGGCTGCTGTTTTTGGCACAAGGTTAGAGAAAGCTGGGTTTTTATAAAGCTGGAAATTTTGCATCATCTGGCCTTTCCTAATGATGATAGTGAACAAGCCATAACCCTAACAGACTAATTAAGGTATGAAACCTTGATCAAAGTTGTCTGAGCACACAAATCTCGAAGCGTGCCCAAACTTTTTCATTGTCCCATTTTCCTTTTTGTAATTTTTAAAATGTAAAAAAATGACAATATATATTGTTTTGCCTAAAATACAAAGGAAATATGTCATCTTACTTTTAGGCCTTTTAGAGATCATTTTATCTTCAACTTGCTTAACTGTTAACAATAACAGTCAAGGAGCATGCGTGCCCTAAGCGCGCTGCCAGGAGAATTGCCAGATATGCACAGACCCTGGGAAGCATGGAAGCAGGAGACACGGACAGACGGACTGACGGGAAGGTTAATAAGTCTGCCACTTTATTTTCTTCATTTTGTTTTCCAAGAATTAACCTACCAAACAAACTGCAGCAAACAGGTGGTAGATTTTTATCTTTAAATTCACCCTAACAAAGAAAATCGACATAGAAAAAATTTTTGTAGACTTTGTGGTGTGTGTAATATCTTGAATGGAGATCTTGCAGTATCAGCATCACCACTAAAGTAAGGAGAATAATGCTGGTTCCTTCCATCATTTGGTGTTTATCACCGTTGCAATCCTAACCCAATCAGAGTTGTGTTTGACACCATTGCTCAGTATGAAGACATCTCTCTCAACAACTTGCTCCTCACTAGGTCCTACCTAAACAACAGTCTTTTAGAAATGCTAATTTGCTTTAGTCAAGAACCTGATCCAACAAATATTCCATTGTTTTTTTGTCAAGGAAGACAGTAGAAACTACTTTAGTTTCCTAAGGTAAAAGTACAATGACAACAAGGTCATAGATTACCGGTTGAACCTACATGTTTTAGCAATATACCCTCACCTGCTGTTGCAATCTATGGACCGAGATAGACAGTCCAAGAGGGTGAGGAGAAGTATGGATGTAACGCTTGTCAATTCATTGAGAATAAGTTTGATGAAGACGACAGATTTTAATCAATCCACATGTGAAGAGGCAACTGATCTGCTCTCTAGAACATAGGAAATGCTCTTAGCAGAAAACCTCAGACTTCACAAAATTATCTTCAACAACCAGAAGATAATTTCCATCTGAGTACCATGTAATGACATGGCCAATGAACTGATGTTCAGTGAATCCATCCATCCAACTTTAGACAATGCTATACAAAACAAGATGTAATAAAACTATAATAAAACTATAATAAATAATATGTAATAAAACTATGTAAAAAAACTATGTAATAAGGTTTGGCGCTATACAAACAAAGTGAGTTTCTTTTATAAATAAGAGAATTAGTATAGATACTTACATCCAATAAAGTACCACTGACATCTCATATGAGTAGAATAGAAAACATAGTCTCAGACTAAAAGCTCAAATGTACATGGCTAAATGTAGTCCAAAAAGGAACTATAGGGAGAAAAAAGGGGGCAATCGTCCTATGGCACTCCACTGCATACACTAAAACAAGAAGAATTGGAGAAAAAAATGCCATATATTGATGTATAAATATTTATTAATATCAAAAGTCATGTATCTCAATAATCACTAGTAAATACATACACAAATGCATAGCTAAAACAGTGGTTTGAAATGGTATGCGAGATGTAAATAGATGTAATAACCTGTAATACCTATGACAGCAGGGTGAGGTGGGTGCACATATCCTCGATATATAATCAGATGCTCAATGGCATAATGTGCCCCAATAAATAAATATATTCATGCGCAGCACAAATGTTCCCTAGAAGAAACACATATTGAGGTAGTTGCAAGTGCATACAGAGAAAAGGGTCCGGATTCCCCAACTCATATAGATAAATTGCTGCTGCCTAAGTCAATAATAAAACTCACCCATACTGGCACTAAGTTTCAGGAACACGCCCCGACGCGCGTTTCGCACTGGCTTCTTCGGGGGGCTAGTTGCTACTAAAGCGCTCATACCAGCCTGCTAAAATACCCATCATTGGATTGAATGAGGACAAACACATGTGGACATGTTTTTCGATACTATTTAATAACATTTGATACTTGTGTTAATAATGCTCTGTATTAATCAGGATCCCATATATTGCAGTATTGATCGATCTTTGTTTATTTGGATTGGGGCTAACTTAGGTTACTTTGATCATTGGCACTGTATCTATGGGCAATTATTGTAACCGTTTCCCCATGACTGATTTCTCACCTTTGAGTACTTGGTAATTCTACTTAAATCAATATAGTGGTGGGTATCTGCAAATTATATGCCTGTAGGGGCAGATTCTGCCCTTACTAGCGATGTCTTCATTTGCTTTTAGATCCTTTGCGCATGTCCTTTATTTGACTCCGCCTCCGTTTCCTCCTGCGGCGTCCCTGGGTCTGTTCGCGCTCCACCCACGTCATAGGGGTGCACCCGTGGAGCGCGTCGGCCTGGTGACGTCACCGGAAGTTTATGGACACGATGTCCACATGTGTTTGTCCTCATTCAATCCAATGATGGGTATTTTAGCAGGCTGGTATGAGCGCTTTAGTAGCAACTAGCCCCCCGAAGAAGCCAGTGCGAAACGCGCGTCGGGGCGCGTTCCTGAAACTTAGTGCCAGTATGGGTGAGTTTTATTATTGACTTAGGCAGCAGCAATTTATCGATATGAGTTGGGGAATCCGGACCCTTTTCTCTGTATGCACTTGCAACTACCTCAATATGTGTTTCTTCTAGGGAACATTTGTGCTGCGCATGAATATATTCATTTATTGGGGCACATTATGCCATTGAGCATCTGATTATATATCGAGGATATGTGCACCCACCTCACCCTGCTGTCATAGGTATTACAGGTTATTACATCTATTTACATCTCGCATACCATTTCAAACCACTGTTTTAGCTATGCATTTGTGTATGTATTTACTAGTGATTATTGAGATACATGACTTTGATATTAATAAATATTTATACATCAATATATGGCGTTTTTTTCTCCAATTCTTCTTGTTTTAGTGACATCTCATATGATTAGAGCTATTATCTTTGTTTCTTCACCATCATGTCAAACCTTCACGTTGATGTCTCAAAACCATAACTGGATCTATGCAGAGTTTGCCACACTGATCACCTTGCCCTTAAAGATGAAAAGGTCATATATAATATATATATTATATATATACAGTACAGAACAAAAGTTTGGACACACCTTCTCATTTAAAGATTTTTCTGTATTTTCATGAATCTGAAAATTGTAAATTCAAACTGAAGGCATTAAAACTATGAATTAACACATATGAAATTATACAGTATACTTAACAAAAAAGTGTGTAACAACTGAAATTATGTCTTATATTTTAGGTTCTTCAAAGTAGCCACCTTTTGCTTTGATGACTGCTTTGCACACTCTTGGCATTCTCTTGATGAGCTTCAAGAGGTAGTCACCGGAAATGGTTTTCACTTCACAGGTGTGCCCTGTCAGGTTTAATAAGTGGGATTTCTGGCCTTATAAATGGGGCTGGGACCATCAGTTGTGTTGTGCAGAAGTCTGGTGGATACACAGCTGATAGTCCTACTGAATAGACTGTTAGAATTTGTACTATGGCAAGAAAAAAGCAGCTAAGTAAAGAAAAACGAATGGCCATCATTACTTTAAGAAATGAAGGTCAGTCAGTCCGAAAAATTGGGGAAACTTTGAAAGTGTCCCAAGTGCAGTGGCAAAAACCATCAAGCACTACAAAGAAACTGGTTCACATGAGGACCGCCCCAGGAAAGGAAGACCAAGAGTCATCTCTGCTTCTGAGGATAAGTTTATCCGAGTCACCAGCCTCAGAAATCGCAGGTTTACAGCAGCTTAGATTAGAGACCAGGTCAATGCCATACAGAGTTCTAGCAGAAGACACATATCTACAACAACTGTTAAGAGGAGACTTTGTGCAGCAGGCCTTCATGGTAAAATAGCTGCTAGGAAACCACTGCTAAGGACAGGCAACAAGCAGAAGAGACTTGTTTGGGATAAAGAACACAAGGAATGAACATTAGACCAATGGAAATCTGTCCTTTGGTCTGATGAGTCCAAATTTGAGATCTTTGGTTCCAACCACCGTGTCTTTGTGCGACGCAGAAAAGGTGAAAGGATGGACTCTACATGCCTGGTTCCCACCGTGAAGCATGGAGGAGGAGGTGTGATGGTGTGGGGTACTTTGCTGGTGACACTGTTGGGGATTTATTCAAAATTGAAGGCATACTGAACCAGCATGGCTACTACAGCATCTTGCAGCGGCATGCTATTCCATCCGGTTTGCGTTTAGTTGGACCATCATTTATTTTTCAACAGGACAATGACCCCAAACACACCTCCAGGCTGTGTAAGGTTATTTGACCAAGAAGGAGAGTGATGGGGTGCTACGGCAGATGACCTGGCCTCCACAGTCACCAGACCTGAACCCGATCGAGATGGTTTGGGGGAGCTGGATCGCAGAGTGAAGGCTAAAGGGCCAACAAGTGCTAAGCATCTCTGGGAACTCCTTCAAAACTGTTAGAAGACCATTTCCGGTGACTTTTTTTTATTTTTTATATGGATTATTTTAGAATTTTGGATAACAAGAGGAGGAAGACTTGTGAAGACTCAGACGTCAAGGTTAGATTTCAGAAAGGCAGATTTTAAGGGACTCAGAAAGAGAATTGGAGGGATCCAATGGCTGGATATACTTAAGGACAAAAATGTCCAGGAAGGATGGAAAATCTTGAAAAATGAGATTCTCAAAGCACAATCGTTAACAATTCCGAAAAGAGGGAAGAATGGGAAGCATTTAAGGAAACCAGGATGGATGAACACAGAACTTAAACACATGCTAAAAAGGAAGAAAGAAATGTTTATCAAATGGAAAGAGGGAGGCATATCTAAAGAAGAATATAATGCCATCTGCAGAACCTGCAGGGCACAAATCAGATTATCTAAGCTGACAATGAATTACAGCTTGCAAGTGACGTCAAAAGCAACAAAAAAGGATATTGGGGATACGTCAAAAATAAAAGAAAAGTCAAAGATGCTATAGGATTTTTACAGGATGAAAATGATGAAATGGTAAGACAGGATGTTGAGAAGGCTGAACTTTTAAATTCCTATTTTGCATCTGTTTTCTCTCAGAAAGGAAATGTAACATCAACTGATATTCACTGTCCTATTAAAGGAATAGAAGAATCCAGGATATCTATAAACAGAAAGGCAGTGAGGAAACACTTAGCTAACCTAAATGAATTCAAGTCTCCAGGTCCAGATGAATTACACCCCAGAGTACTGAAGGAGATAGCAGAAGAAATTCTTGAACCACTGTCCATAATCTTTGACAATTTTTGGAGAACAGGAGAAGTCCCAGAAGACTGGAGAAGAGAAAATGTTGTTCCTATCTTCAAAAAGGGGAAGAAGGTTGACCCAGGGAACTATAGGCCCGTGAGTCTGACTTCTATACCAGGAAAGATCTTTGAACAAATTATTAAAGAACATGTATGCAAGTACCTGGATAAAAATGAAGTGATTAAACAGAGTCAGCATGGGTTTGTAACTAATAAGTCATGTCAGACTAACTTAATTTCCTTCTATGACAGAATCACTGACTGGGTGGATCAGGGAAATGCTGTACATATAGTATATCTTGACTTCAGCAAAGCATTTGACAAAGTATCTCACACAATCCTTATTGAAAAAATGACTAAGTATGGAATGGACAAGGCAACTGTTAGGTGGATTCATAACTGGCTTAGTGATCGGACCCAAAGAGTGGTCGTAAATGGCTGCACATCCAGTTGGAAGAATGTCTCAAGTGGGGTACCACAAGGCTCTGTTTTGGGCCATGTATTGTTCAACATCTTTATCAATGATTTAGATGAAGGAATTGAGGGTAAACTGATCAAATTTGCTGATGACACAAAGCTAGGAGGGGTAGCTAATACTAGAGAAGAGAGAGAGAGAGAGAGGATTCAAATAGATATAAATAAACTGGAGCAGTGGGCAGCAACTAACAGAATGGATTTTAACAGGGAAAAATGCAAAGTACTACATCTGGGAAATAAAAATGAAAAAAGCATATACAAAATGGGAGGAATAGGGCTAAGTAACAGCATATGTGAAAAAGACTTGGTTATACTAATTGATCACAGACTGAACATGAGTCAACAGTGTGATTCAGCAGCAAAAAAGGCAAATGCAATTCTAGGATGTATCAACAGAAGCATACAGTCTAGATCACGTGAGGTCATTATTTCCCTCTACTCCTCTTTGTTCAGACCTCATCTGGAATACTGTGTCCAGTTTTGGGCACCACATTTTAAAAAATACATAAAAAAACTGGAGCAAGTTTAGAGAAGAGCCTTCAGAATGGTGACCGGTCTGCAAACCATGTCCTATGAGGAACGGTTGCAGGATTTGGGAATGTTTAGCTTGGAAAAAAGAAGACTGAGAGGAGACTTAATAGCTGTCTACAAATATCTCAAGGACTGTCACATTGTAGAAGGATCATCTTTATTCTCATTTGCACAAGGAAAGACTAGAAGCAATGGGATGAAACTGAATGGGAGGAGACACAGATTAGATATTAGAAAAAACTTTTTGACAGTTAGGGTGATCAATGAGTGGAACAGGCTGCCATGAGAGGTGGTGAGTTCTCCTTCAATGGAAGTCTTCAAACAGAGGCTGGAAAGACATCTGTCTGGGATGATTTAGAGAATCCTCTGAGCAGGAGGTTGGACCAGATGGCCCAGGAGGTCTCTTCCAACTCTACCATTCTATGATTCTAGGGTGTTTGCTGAATACTCGTTCATACTCTTGGACTACTCGGTAAACCCCATTCTTTTGGTGTGAAGGGGTGGAGTCAATGCCTATGTGCAGCTTCTGACACCAATCCTCTAGCTGTTTTAAAGAGCCATTGTCCTCCGCCTGGTCGGACGAGACCAGGGGTTCTGCTGTCTGGATTGTGTTGTGATTGACAGTGGACAGCTTAGCAACGGTGGAATACTGGGGTAGCTTGACCTCCTGCTCCCCACAATTTAAGATGCTTACAGGTACCCTCCCCTTGCGGACATCGATTTCTCCTCTGGCTGTCAGGACAGTGGGCCTACAATCAGAGTACACTGATCTGCCAGGGCCTGGTAATCTCTTTCCCTGAGGTCAATGGCTACCCGACACCAAATTAACATTTCACTCCTTGGGGGTATTGCAGTGGGGAATGAATCACTCACTCTGACACTGCCGACTTCTCCGCCAGATAGCTCTACCTGTTGTCTTTGCAACAGGGCCTTGATCTCTTTTTGCAGGACTGGTTGCTCACTGGAACCAGCAGTTTCGGCTACCTGTTGCAACAAAACAATAACCTCGGCAAGACAATTTTCTATCAAATTAGTACCTAAGGTCATTCTTGGGTTAATTCTCGTCAATCAATGTCTACAATTATCAGACCTTTTAATTCTACTCTCCCCACCTTAATGGTTACTTCCTTATACTCCACTTGTGGCAAAGGCTGACCATTGCTGGCGATTACTGTCAGCTCATCATCTGGGATGCGAGTAATATCAGAGTCAGCTTAATACTGTTTTAAAGAATATATGGCATAGTCGTCACCTGAGAGCCGGTGTCCAGTAAAGCATTTATTGGGATGCAGTCAATCACAACTGGGAGGACCGGTCGTCCTCCGATGTACTTGGCTCACCAGTTTTGTGGGCCTGGTCGTCCTACTCCTGGGGGTTGGCCCTCTGCCCCAGGGGTTGCTCGATTAAATTGCAGAATCTTGCGATGTGCCCCGCTTTGCTATTGTGGCTGCAAATGGGTCCTGTCCTGTAGCGATCGTTGTCTCTCCCTCTGGTCGGTGGGATCCCCCGCGTCACCATGGGACGTCATCTAGACTGGAGGCCAACTGGATCTTATCCTTTGGGGGCACTTGCATGGACTGCATGGTTTTGGCTAGTCCAACCACACTTTTGGTCAGCTCCTGGACCTGAAGACGTAGTTCTGGCAATGGATCATTAGGTCAGGGTCTCTGCGTCGGCATCAACCAGGGCCTGAGGGAAGGATGCCACCTCCTGGTGGTATACAATTGCTGGGCGCCTAAGGGGCACTGGGCGGCTGACATTTGGTTCGTGCAGCACCCGGAAAGCCCTATCTTTAAAGTCTGCAAAGTTCAGGTCAGGGTTTTGTAGGGCCATGATGCGCAGCTGTGTCCTGTGGGTCCTGAACAGGAGTCCCTCAATTAATGGCTACTTTAACATTTTGTCTCCATCCTGCACGTTGTCGGGGTCAATCTGCTTTACAGCCCGCAGTGCCTCCTGAAGATTAAGGGCATAATCCCGTATACTGTCCTGCACCCTTTGTTTGCACCCAAAGAACCTCATTTTTATTTCTGCTGCAGTGTTTGTGTCAAAGGTGCCCCTCAGCTTAGCCAGAATTTACTTAATAGTCTCTTTATTAGTGTCCTGCCCGGACTTTACTTCTCTTTGAGCCGCACCAGTTAACTGTCCAATGAGAATGCTTACTTTTTGACTTTCAGAAAGGGGGTACACATCAAACAAACTACACAGTCTCTCCTTGAAATCACTCAGGCTATGTGACTCCCATGAGTACTGCGGTAGCCAGGCTGCTCCCGGTATATATGGCATTAATAGCGGCATTATAGGGACTGCAGCGGTGGTCGCCAGATCTTGCTGCGCTCTGGGGGCTGCGGCTGTGTCACCTGCCAGATTCTGCTGTCTTATGGGGGCTGCAGCTGTGCCTGCCACTGAATCTTGCAACTCTATGGGGGCCGTAGATCTCCATCTGTGCTGGACATTTTCTTTCCCCCTAGTGAATCTTAGTCAGGCTCTGTGTTTCCACTGACTTACCAGGCTGTTGATCCGTTGGCGGTATGGCCGGTGAGCGCCGGATTCCAGGCCTCAGCTCTCTGCTCTGCCAGATGCCGTTTGCACTTCACTTTTTGCGCCCTCTCCCTGGCTCCGCCCACAATGGCACACCCCGTCTTCTCCTTGCGCGCCTCTGCTCTGAAGTTTGGCTGGCTTACCAGTCTGTTGGTCTGTCGGCGGGATGAACGGTGCACGCCGGATTCCAGGCCTCAGCTCCCTGCTCTCTGCCAGTTGATGTCTCAGCACACGCAGCACTTCTCTTTTCATGCTCTCTCTCCGGCTCCGCCCATGATGGCATGCCCCTTCTGCTTCCCGCATGCCGTGTGGTGCTGTAATGGCGGCAATTCACCCAGTTCCAACAAAGTCTATGGCACACAGTACCCGGCAATATCGGGATACGGATCCTGTTCGTGACGCCAGAAATGGCCCCCTTCATGCTAATTGAATATAGCTAGAAGCGCTTTCTCTGGTTGAATTGTGCCCATCCTGTGTCCAGTTATCCTTTTATGTGGGTCCTTACAAAATAGATGATACTTCTTTCGCTAGCGGATATAGCTCAGCTCAGACAATAATTTGTTCTGATGAAGGTCCGTTTGTTGGGCCGAAAATGTTCAACATAATATCTATTTTGTTTTAGATGCAAATAAATCTACACCCACGGAAATCATCCTCTCTTGTCTTTAATTGAGTGCCAAGTTATTTTTTGTTATTATTTCCTGGGCTGGAAACCCAACTTGAGCACCATATACCCTTTTTGATGAGTTGCGTGCTTCTTATCGCCAGAAATGGAGCGCCCACCAGGGTTGTGGAACTCACTACCGGGCAGGTGGTTCTTAAAGGGGATGTTGTCACGGCAGCAGTGACCCGGTCCGTGGCCCTGGGCGTCCAATAAAAGGGGAATTTGATGAAAAGGTGAAAATAAAGTTTGTAATAAAGTGTTCGTGTAAAGTGTTCATGACGCCAGCTGTGGTATTTGGCAATAAAAATGTTAGCCAATGCTGCAGATTCAGTCCACTGGGACAGTTGTTGATGCAGCAGAGTTGGTTCAGCTCTCCACAGGCAGAGCTATGTCCCAGGGCAGTTAAAATGTTAAAAGTGATGTTGGTGGTGAGTGTGGTACAGGGTTTGTGACACAGTAATAATTCAGAAGACACAGCAGGGTGCAGTTTCCTTTACCTTTTACTGAGCAGTGCATGTACAATCCGCAGCTCAGGTTACAGATGGTTCTGGAGTCGGTCAGCCTGGAAGCAATATGGGAATTTCCTTAGTCGGGTGGGTTGTGAGGCCTCCTTTCTAGCACTATTCTCTGAGGTACTTGCTGCTGTAAACTCTATTAAAGTCCCTCTTTCTGTCTGATGCTTAGGTAGAACTCCACTCGCATGACAGATAGCTGGAGCCTGCTTCATGGGTCGCTCCTGTCTGGTGTCTCCGGCTCACACATGCTGCTGTGTCGTCGAGTATCAGTTGGGGACAGAGGATCTGCGGTCTTCTGTCCTCCGGATTCTGCTGCCGGGGCTTTAGTGCCAACACAGCCTCGGGCTCCGGTGCCCGGTCACTGGTGCTCAAGCCTGGGGTGAGCTCAGATGAAGCTCCTATCCCCAGCTACTCTCCACACGTCCTCTCTCAACCTTGTTCAGGCTCTAACTCACTACTCACTTCCTCCTCCTGACCAGAGAGAGCAGCTCACCTGAAGTTGGGTAGAGCTCCCCCTGCTGGCCTGGAGCAATAACTGTGCTGTATGCTGGGACTACCCGGTAAGGGGATTCCTTATTTGCTTCCAGGCATGACATCACTCCCCCCTGGAGGGAGGCAAGGCCATTGTGGCAACTGAACTCCTGGGGTCCCACATACTCTTACCCCCAATTCATGCACTCTCCTGCATCCTCAACTCCCTACTGTGCACCTCCCACAATTACAATTACATATCTTCTCCTCCAATTCATTAGTATTACATGTCCTGTTTTAAATTAACATTTCTTTTTTTCCCACATATTCTAAGCAACAAACACATGTGCTTTTGTATATCACACCTCAGTTGATGCAGTTAGTAAATTAGTTGATGTACCTGCAAATACCTTGCCTGTAATCAAATATGGACAAGCCATGCAATTAACTCCATTTAAAACAATCCTTAATGGCAACAAAGATCAGAATATCAGAACACAGAGTAACAAACCACCACCGAGCAAAGGCTTTGACTTGCTAAGCTTGACAAGTTTTCCTTTTGAACGATACCATTGCTTTTACCATATAGTGTACTGGAAAACGGTAACAAATTATAAGTGCGGTGAAATTGCAAAAAAAGTGCAATTCCACAATAGTTTTTTGGTTTATTTTTTACCATGTTCATGTAACCTGGGTGCCGATGGGCGGAGCTAAGGTGCGCATCCGGTTTGCGAGAGTTAAATGCTGCTGTTAGTGATTGATAGTGACATTTAACTAGTTAACAGACGCGGGTGGATCGCTATTCCACCCGCAGCTGTTAGAGGCATTGGAAAGCTGATTAAATCAGCTGTTATATGCCGCTGCAGGGAGGTGACCTATGATGGACATAGCACGTCATAGGTCATTAAGGGGTTAATCTAGCGTTTTATGATGCCCTTCTCTAAGTGCCATGAAAAAAAAATGACAGCAAACATTTTTCTTGCACCTTTTACACCAAAGTGCAGCCTCTCTGTAGAAGAGTTTCTGGCTTGACATTTATTACTGGTCATGCTGTAAGTCTCGTCTAAGAATCCGTCCTTGACTCCTAGATCATTCTCCTAAGTGGAAATTGCCTTTTATAGGTTCTCCTACATGGTACTTGCAAAATAGTTTCTTCATACAAGAGACTTCATTTGCATACTTTTCTTACATGGAGCATACACATCTGGTCCTTTTAAGGAGAACCACTATTTCCCCCGCATACTGTACATCTCCTGTAAAACATTGCAGTACAAGATATGTTCTTTCTTTATTTTTCACTGAAGTGTACACATTCCAAACTCTAGTTTCGACCTTGATGTTCCTCATCTCCCATCACTCTAAAAGCAAAGCATCAATAATGATTAATGAACTTGTACAGATCGGTGATACTTGTGCACATTACATTAGGCAGTAACAATAGCGAAGGACAAATTCCACTGAAAAGTTTGATAAAATAAACTTGACATTAAAAATGAAAATAAATAAATCTGTACTGTGCTTTTACAAGGAGATCTTTTGTAATACACATCTAGCAATGCTTTGCTTCCCGATTCCTACTTGATTTGTAATTAATAATTGAAAGGAAAAGATAAGAAAAATGTTTCTCTTTGTTAATATTTTTTTTGGTAGAAAAAGTGACAATAACTACGGTAAAATGGTAGTAGTTTCAAATAAAGTTAAATTCTGGACAAAACATGACAATTCCACAGAGAATACTTGTGTAGAGACGTTACTCTTGTTTTTAGGGTATGTTCCGACAGAGTTTTATGTTGTGAATTTTTCTGTGTAATATATCAGTGCCAAAAAAAAATTAAAAATCAAAAAAAAAATTGTGTGTTGGATGGTTTTGTATTTGGGACATTTTTTCTGGCACAATTGAATAAATAATCAAATTTGAAGTACCGTAATTTTTTTAGAGAGAAATACCCCAAGAACTGACATGTTGCTTCATTTTCCATTTGGAAAAACAACATACATCACCATGTTCAGCACTATAGGCGTGTTTTACCATTGAAGACAATGGGAGGTTTAGTCAAATTTAGTCAAAGATTATTTGAATCATCTTTCAGGAATCCACCTGAAAAAGCACCATAATACCACCACATAAAATGAATATAATGCACGGTAATGTCAAAACGACATTGCTGTGCAAATGTTTCATTTTATGTCACTTCTTTTAACCGCTTCGTATTTCTGAAACACTGAAGCAATTAAAAAAAGTTACATGCTCATTCTTGGGGCGGCTTCTGCTAGGAAGCTTACGATTTGTTATATTTAACAGTATAGAGTAAAAAATGCCAACAGCAGAGCCGCTGCCAGCCGAAGGCAATGTGGTTGGAGAAGCCGCTTCCATAAAATGACTGGCGGCGCTTTCACATTACTTGGGTACAGGGCCGGCTTCAGCACCCGGCATACCCGGGCAATTGCCGGGGCCCTGAGCAGGCGGGGGGGCCAACTCGCCGTCGGGCACCCCGGCGCCAGGTAGCAGATGAGAGCGGTACCAGCGCCGCCACTGGGCCCCCCCGCTTGCTCAGGGCCCCGGCAGCAGCCCGCGCAATACTTACCTCTCCCTGTGCCTCCGCTGCCGCAGCTCCAGGCTCCAGGGGGCGCCTGCGCTTCCTCTCACAGCAGCGCCGCTGAATGACATCATCATTTAGCAGCCGGCTGTGGCAGAGAGCACGCGGATGCCGGACAGGTGAGATGTGATGTGTCTGTGTGTGTGTGTCTGTGTGTATCAGTGTGTGTGTATGTAGTGCGGTGCTTTGTGTGTGTGTGTATGTGAGTGAGAGAGTGCTGCGGTGCTGTCTGTGTGTGGTGCTGTATGTGTGATGGTGGTGGGGAGGCAGTGATGATGATGATGGGGAGGCAATGATGATGATGATGATGGGAGGCAATGATGATGAAAATGATATGGGGAGGCAATGATGATGAAAATGATGATGGGGAAGCAATGATGATTATGATGATGGGGAGCCAATGATGATGATGATGATGGGGAGGCAATGATGATGATGATGATGGGGAGGCAATGACGATGATGATGATGGGCAGGCAATGATGATGATGATGGGCGGGCAATGATGATGATAATGGGGAGTCTTTCCACAGCGCCGTTTCTTGAGCAGTAACAGTGCAGAACGCAGCACAGTGCAGAGGAGAGCTCCATATTTTGTATGGAGCATTATATGGGGACCAGTATCCTGTATGGAGCAATTTATGTGGTCCAGTATTCTGTATGGAGCATTATATTGGGTCCAGTATTCTGTATGGAGCATTATATGGGGGACGGAGTGGTGACATCCTGCATGGGGTATTATATGGGTGATGAGGGGGAGACTATGTGGTGCCCATAATATTGTATGGAGGACTGTATTGTCCAGTCTGTACTGTGAGCTGTGAGGATTTGACGGTTTCTGAACTATTGTACAATTTACAATAGATATCAGTCATGTAATGGAAGAAGTGAAGTATTTGGCATTGTACTATACCCATATTTCTCTGCAGTATCTGTGCATCATGAATCGTGGTCTGTGTTAAAGGGGCCCACTGAGACTCTTTCGCCCGGGGCCCATAAAAACCTGGAGCCGGCCCTGCTTGGGTAACTTCAGCGGCAGCTCCAGCGTATAAATCAGACAGTGTGAACATACACTTCACATGGATATTGGAGCACGATCTGCTCCAGTAGCTGCATAAAAGATCTTTAAAGGGTTTTGAGTTTTTGAGGAGGCGTTGGATAATTTCTACTCAGTTTCTACTCCAACAACTCCTCCAAAAACTCTGTGTGCACATACCATTAAGTTTTTTTCATCTACACATATTTTTTTCCATCTAAGTACAGCTCTTAAAGAAGCCCTGCCATCAAAGTTTTTATCCTTTTAATATATTGCGCTAATGTTTAATATATTGCACAGTACAATAATGAGCACTTTGCACTTACAATTGCTCATTTTGCTTTTCTACCCAGTTAGTTCTTCTCTTTTAGATCTATGACATCACATGATTAAAAAATGACTAGCTGAATTTTTCTAATCTCTGTGTAGGAACAATATGTCTCTTTCCCGTGCATGAGTCATCGTTAAAACTACAATGCTCCATCACTGCCAGGGACTTTACCCTTCATTCCAACTCCTGATTCAGCTGCTCCGCCCCTCTCCCTGCCAGGGACTTTTTTTAGGTGATGTAGAATTGTAGTTCTAATGATGACTCATACAGGAAAAGAGACATCCTGTTTTTACGTAGAGCTTAGAAGAATTCAGCTAGTTTTTTTTAATCACGTGATGTCACAGACCTAATATAAAAGAGACAAATTAACTGGGTAAGAGGGCAAAATGAGCAAGTATTATAGGATCTCCCTCTCTCATTAATATTGCAGTCTTTATGACAAACTGCATATAGTGGATGAAAAAGTCTACACACCCCTGTTCAAATGTCATGTCTTTGTCATGTAGAAAAAAACCATACCAAGAACTTTTTCCACCTTTAATGTCACCCATAGTCTGTACAAATCTACTGAGAAACAAACTAAAATCAATTTGAAGGGGAAAATAAAAATAACAGAACTAAAATAACAGGATGTCCACACTTATGCAACCACATTATGGTTGGGGATGTGGTTGTATTCAGAATTATCCAATTACAATCAGGATAGTTCACATGAGCGTGGAAATCAGCCGAGTGCTATCCAATGTTTTATCGGATAGCACCTGGACCCACCCGGATGTGACAGTGACAGATCTGTTACGAATTGGTAGCTGAGGAGGACAGTAATAAAAATAGCCAAGGCAGCCAGACACCCAGAAAGGTTGGTAACTAATGGATTGCAGACCCCTAAACTAACCGCACAACTAGAAGCAGCCGTGGGACGTACCTACGATGACCTAGACGCCTCGACACAGCCGGAGTGTTAGCTAAGCCTAAAGATAGAAAGGGGAAAGCTAACTGCCCTGGAGTAGCGCCCCAAAGGAATAAGTAGCCCCCACACATATATTGGTGGTGAGACAAGATGAAATACACACTCAGGTAGAAAATAGAATAAGCAAACGCTGGGGCCCAAAACTATCTAGATAGGACAGGACAGAAAAGAATACTGTCTGCAATCCAGCAAAACCATAGGAAAAATTCCAACACTTCTGATTTCAAAAATACTGAGACCACACGATCTCTGCCCCGCTAGATCAGAACTCTGCTGTGAACAGGCAGCTACCCAGCAGCCACTGAAATAACAGGGACTGACAAAAAATGAGATAAAAGAAAAACAGAGACCAGCGCAGGCCCCAGCAGGGGACCTGGCTGACCTCACACCAGAAGGGCAGAAAAACAAAGGAAAAACAAAACCACAGAGAAAAGCAGAAAATAACTTATCTGAAAGTTGCAGGAGACAGCAAAAAGCAAGCTGCCTTCCAAACTGGACCAGGAAGAGACAACTAATCACCGGCGAGGATCATGGGAAGGTTACTCCCTTAAATCTCCCCAGTCATCACTCCCAGATTGCCAATCGTCCGCAGCTGAATCCTCAGCTGGAGGGCCTCTGTCAGTCAAGGCAGCTTCATTACTATCAGCAGCCACCTGAGGGAGCCACAACTCAGAATCCAGCGCATTCACAATACAGATCTGTATGTTGCAAACTTCGCGTGGACCATCTGTATTGGGTGCGAGATTTACACAGCTCTCCAAAGAATCAGGAAATTGCATCATCCAAGCCCTGTAAGTTGGGCTACAGGAAAAGCCTGGCGGCAACCAACATAAAAAAACACGTGGAGATCTGGACGAAATGACATGACACATTAGTGTGGAGATGCTGATACTCCTGGTCCAAGAGAGGCCCGAACGTTGGGACACCGATGACCCTGCCTAAATGGACCGACTTGAATGGATGCATTGTGGACCTACATTTGCCACCACATGTACCCCAATTATGATTTGAGCACATGAGATGAGCAACAGTTAGTAAGTTTGCCTTGTTTCAACGCATCTTGTACATAAATTATGTTGCATACAATAGTATGTTCACTGTTAAACCAGCATATACAAATAGTACATTATATGCACACACTTCTCCCATACATAATGTTACCATCACCTCTGAGATTTTAAACCAGAAGCCAGCTCACCACCCTATGTTGGTCCGTTTTTTGGTATTGCACCACAGCACCTATAATCAAAGTATCGGATAGTGTATAATTGTCCAAAGGTGCAAACTGTATGTGATGTTTGTATGTAAAATATGGCCATCTACCTCCTACTTATACGCAATGGCTGAATACACTAATGTGTTTGCACTCGTATAACTTCCTTTCTCGGCATTTTGTACACTATTTTTATTTGTTTAGGCCGTGACTCTTTTTATTTTTGCTTAAACACAATACGTAGTTTGTAAAAACAGTCTAGTTTTTATATAACTGTTATTTTGTCATTCTAATTTTAGTGAGTGATGTGACCAGGCATTGGCATAGCTGTCGAGATCAATATCGCCAGCAGTGCGCCAGAAGTGGGTCAGCGCCACTTCTGGTACATATAGAAAAGTACATACATTATGAAAGACAAATTTTCTGATGCCCGGTATGGATTTTCCTCAGTAAGTGGATGACTTTGTTATGTCTGTAAAATATTGTTGAATAATGTTTTTACATTAGGGAATAAAAACCCACGTCTGCCTTTTACAGAACGGGATTAAACATCCGAGAGAGGGATACTGTCTCCGAATCAAATGTTTTTGTAGATACTGTTCGGGACTTTTCAAAGGAACGTGGCTCCTTCTGCAACATCACAATTAGCACCATCAGCAGCAATGTCAGCATAAGCACCATCAGCAACAGGACCAACGGCAGCAGCAGAACAGCTCCATAACGATGACGAGCACAGCTGGAACAGCAGCCCAGCGCTGCCTTTGCATATTTTCCCTCAAGCTGCACATATCCCTGGATGAGCCAGGAGAAGGACCTCCCCACCACCAGTACCAGGAATGTTGTAGATAGTGGCATTTTGAACTATCTAGCTTGCACTGTAAATGATAATGGAGAGGAGGTCTTTGCTAGGAGACTGACCTGCTATTTGAAGGACATTCCCTATATTGTGAGGCTGAGTACTAGGTCGACTATACGAATCCTGGCAGATGTGTGCACCACATCTAATGACCGCCAGATAGTCTTTAAATTTTTTGAAAGATGGAAGCTATCTAGCACTAACTACCACCACATGCCTCCCTATCAGGAACACAGCCACTAGAAGGACAGCACCCATCTCCATGTCAACAAGTACCACAAGAAAACATGCAGCAGCACATCACCTACACTGAACCGGCCAGTCTGGGCACCGGTCTATCTCAACACATCAGGAGTTGACTGTACCTTGGTCCACATGCCATTCATATAACGTGGGTCAAATGCATCAGCTTTGGGGCCCTTATCACCAGCAGGAGGCTTCATATTATGGACGGGTAGCTCCATACCATGTGGCCTCACAGGCCCAAACTGTTCACCCTTTGCTTAACACTCTTCATTCTACCTCATCTGTTGCCCAGCTACTTAGGCCAACACTCAACTGCATGCTTCCCCAAATCTGCCCTTCTTGCCCAGATCCCCTTCCATGTATTATAATTTTGTAATTTTTGTTGTTTTTATGCTTTTCCCTATTTCTGTATGTTTGTTACAGACTTAATTTTTCCATCAAAACAGAAAACTATATGAAGAAAATATGGACCTGATTGCTTTGTAGGCTATTTAGTTTTTCATAAAAAATATTTTCACTTAGCCTGTCTGTTTGCTTGTAGATTTTAACCATCAATCTTGTATTAAAAAAGCAACCCAAAGGATCAATAAGCACACATTTCATTTTGTACAAAATGTGTCATGTTTATAAGTAAATATAACAAACATTACTTATAGTAAAGCAGCATAGGAGTCCTGCCAGTGAGTTGATCACTGTGATGTTACAAATAAGAGGAAAACATGTCCTGAACTTTGAAGGTCGATCATATCGTCTAGTGGTAACATCTGGGAGTGGACCTTGATTGTGTTCGTAGTCTCCATCATCACCAACATCCTCTGGACAATTGTGTAAGTGAGTAAAGTTGTGCAATATTATACATGCCTTAATGACACAATTAACATTTTGTTCGCTTAACTGGAGGGCTGACATCATTAAAATGCCAAATGCACATTCTACCATTCACTGTGCACGTGAAAGAAAGTAGTTGAAGACATGACAGCGGTGGTGTGGACCTCAACATGGATATCGCCTCAAAACTTGGTTTTTAAGTTGGAAGGCCTCATCTCCAGCCACAACATTAGGAACAACATCTTAACTGGAACCTGGTAGGGGTCTTTGTTGTGGGATATTTCAAAGCTGTTGAAACCATTTTGGAACAAATGAAGATTTTGGAAACTATACCCCGTATACCACCTTGAACCTGCAGGTGCTTCACATAATTTTATAGCATTGAGCCATGAAAAAAATAACATTTTTCCCACTAAAATGTTCATTTAGCCCCAAATTTTTCATTTTCCCTAGGGCAAACAGGAGAAAACAAATGGCACAATTTGTTGTGCAATTTTTCCTTTGCACAATAATACCCTATATGTTCTCAAAAACTACTTTTGAGGCATAGTACAAAGCTCAGATTGGAAGGAGCACCGTATTATAACCTAGATTTTTCTGTTATGGTTTGAAGGTGCCATGTCACATTCTTTGAGACCCTGAGGTGCCAGAACAGGACAAATCTCCCATAAGTGACCAAACTTTATAAACTATGCCAATCAATGAATTCATCTAAGGGTGCAGTGATCATATTGACACCGAGGTGTGTCACCGAACCTTCTACCATTGGGTGGTGAAGGAAAAATAATCACATTTTTACTCCAAAAATTGTTTTAGCCCCAGATTTTACATTTTCACATGGAAAAAAATTGTAAAAATGTCACCAAAATTTGTTACACAATTTCTGCTGAATGTGGCAACACCCCATATGTAGCTATTTAGTACTGCTTAGCCACACGGCGAGACTTGGGAGGGAAGGAACACTATTTGCCTCCTAGAGCACAGATTTTCCTAGCATAGTTTGTGGACTCTATTAGAGGCGTATCCATTGAGGACAGGCAGTGCATTTGCCCTGGGCGCAGCCAACAGGGGGAGCCTAATGCGACTATCAAAAGTGCATTTTGCAGTCCCCCCCACTGGGATTCAGTCATTCTCTGAGCCAGCTGTCAAACTGACAGCCGGCTCAGAGAAGGTGCGGTGAGGCTGCTCCCAGAGATCAATTGTCTTTTAGACACGAGTACAGTTGAAGCCCTGACCACCGGCACTTCCGGGTTAGGGCGACATCAGCAGGGTGATCAGGTCATGTAATCATGCTGTTGATGTCACACGCAGGCTCTGCAGAGGAGAAAACTACAGGGCACCTCATTGGAGGTAAGTACTTCAGCCTCTGATGGAGCTGAAGACACCAGAGATGATGATTTGAGGACATAGCTTGAGGGACTATAAAGGGATTAGTGGGGATGCAATATGGGGAGTCACATTAGGAGAAATTTGAGTACTCAATATAACGAGCAAGGGGGAGATAGGGGTGGTATGAGAAAACAGTATGAGTGCAACGCTCAACAGTGGCGTACATGAATTTGTGGACCAGGCCTGCCCAGTAAGGGGCTTAGCTAAGCGGCTACCAGGTGTTCACTCGAGCTCCTGATGGTGGAGACAGACTGAGCTGCAGGTAGCTGCCAGGTACCGCTCCTAGGAAGATCCAGGGACTACAGCTGCTGGCCCATGGGGTCAGGCTCGCTGACATGGACTAGAGCTATGTTTAGAAATACCAGTCTAGGATACTGCATTAGTGACTTGCCGCACATGGACCTGGAGGTAATGTTCAGGCCTGACTCCACTGAGATCAGGGGACTTTGGGACAAGACACTGGCTGCAGAAGGACCAGGGTTGAGGTTCAGGACACGGACCACACTGGGTCCAGGGTATGAGATTCAGCACCCTGGCCGCACCGGGACGCAGGAACAACGTTCAGGCACTGACCGCTCCAGGAGTACAGATTTCAGGTTCAGAACACTGGCTGCACTGGGACCAGGTATTCGGGTTCAGGACAGTGGCCGCACTGGGACCATGGGACCTCACAACTGTGCTGCTGGTAGAACACCACTCTACCCAATGACTAAACTTGTCGATTGGCGAATCCCTAAGAGAGAGGGAGTCTTTTATACAGGATGACTCCCAACAATAGTCTGAGAGCAATTCAGCAAGTGTATTAATTATATAAAATACCTTTCAGCTACAAGCTGAGGGCATTTACTACATGTGCAAGTTGCCCCATTAGGCGCACCGCCGGGAGCTGCAGTGCACACTACAAGAGGAGAGAAGGGGAACCACACCGTGGGACTGAGGCAGTGAGTATGCCGGCATCCCTGCATAGAGGGGGAAGGGGGCACCATGCAGGGGTGCCATCCATAGCACTACAATGAATCAGGGATGGGTGCAGACACATGTATGAAGAGCGGGGGATAAATTTGAAGACAATGTGAGGAGTGAGGGAGTAAGATGGGCGCGTACACAGTATGAGGGTCAAAGTGGCTGGATGGGTGGGGACAGTATGAGGAGCAAGGGGAAGAATGTATGCAGACTCAATATCTCAATATAGGGAGCAAGGGTGATATGATGGGTGCAGACACAGAATGGGGAGTCGGGGAGATGTGTGAGGAGGCAGTATGGAGTGAAGGGGTAAATATATGAGGAGACAGTATGGTTAGCAGGAGGACATGAGAGGAGACAGTATTAGGAGGAGGGGAAAAGTGTAAGAGGACTATTTAGGGGAATACTGTGAGTAGACAGTATGGGGAGAAAAGTGTGAGTGGGCACAGAATAGAAAACTGAGTAGTGTATGAGGAATAGCATGAGGGGCAGGGCCGGCGTCAGCACCCGGGCAAGTGCTGGGGCCCTGAGCAGGCGGGGGGGCCCACTCACAGTCGGGGACACCGGCTTGCTATGGGGGCCAGTTCCTGTGCCATTAAAGGGGGCAGGTGCCTCAAGCAGAGCAGCAGCCAGTGTGGAGAGGTGAGTATTTCATTTTTCATTTTTTTTATGTTTGGTGCAATATATGGAGACCATCATATGGGGCCCATCATACACTGGAGTATCATATATGGGGCCAATCATACACTGGAGCATCATATATGGGGCCCACCATACACTGTAGCATCATATATGGGGCATTACATTGGGCCTATCATACACTGGAGCATAATATATGGGGCCCATTATATATGGAGCATTATATGGGGCCCATTATATATGGAACATCATATGGGGCCCAATATATATGGAACATCATATGGGGCCCATTATATATGGAACATCATATGGGGCCCATTATATATGGAGCATCATTTGGGGCCTATTATATATGGAGCATCTTATAGGGTCCATTATATATGGAGCATTATATGGGGCCCATTATATATGGAGCATTATATGAGGCTCATTATTCTGTATGGAGCTCTATGTGCTGACCATAATACTGTATGGAGCAATATATGGAGCTCATTATACTGTATGGAGCAATATATGGGGCTCATTATTCTGCATGGAGCACTATGGGCTGCCCATAATACTGTATGGAGCAATATATGGAGCTCATTATTCTGTATGGAGCACTATGTGGTGCCCATAATACTGTATGGATGACTATACTGCTTGTCTTTTGAGCTATTGTAGAATTTACAATAGATATCACTCATGTAATGTATGAAGTTAGTGAAATGTTTGGCATTGTACTATACCTATATTTCTCTGCCGTATCTGTTCATCATGACTTGTGGTATGTGTTAAAGGGGCCCATTGAGACTCTTTCGCCCGGGGCCCATGAAAACCTGGAGCCGACCCTGATGAGGGAACAGTGTAAGGGCAGGCACAGCTAGGAAGGAACAGGATGTCAAGGTGGGGGAGTGTGATGAGGGGACACAGTTCAAAGACTGAAGTATGAAAAGGAGAAGACATTGTGGAGTGCATGTACTATAAGAGGGACAGACAGTGTGTGGGTCATATTTTCTGCAGGGAATATAGTGAGGGACAATTATTTATTCAGGGGCTCAGCATAGGGCAGATATTTTTATTTAGGATCATTATAATGACAATGCTATTTTTAACCCCTTCACCCCGAAACTTGTTTCACCTTACTGACCAGGCCAATTCTTATAATTCTGACCACTGTCAATTTATAAGGTC
Organism: Oophaga sylvatica; assembly: GCA_033576555.1. NCBI lineage: Eukaryota > Metazoa > Chordata > Amphibia > Anura > Dendrobatidae > Oophaga > Oophaga sylvatica. Next base: position 50,725,005 of record JARQOD010000001.1, read on the forward strand.
ATAACTCTGGAATGCTTCAATGGATCTAACTGATTCTGAGATTTTTTTTCTCATGACATTTTGTACTTCATGTTAGTCATAAAATTTCTTTGATATGACTTGTGTTTATTTGGAAATTAATGGAAATTTGGGGAAAATTGTGAAAATTTTGCAATTTTCAAGCTATGAATTTTTATGCCCTTAAATCAGTGAGTCATATTGCACAAAATAGTTAATAAATAACATTTCCCACATGTCAACTTTACATCAGCACAATTTTTTGAAACAGAATTTATTTTTGTTAGGAAGTTACAAGGGTTAAAAGTTGACCAGCAATTTCTAATTTTTACAACAAAATTTGCAAAACCTTTTTTTTTAGGGACCACCTCACATTTGAAGTGACTTTAAGGGGCCTATATGACAGAAAATACTCAAAAGTGACAACATTCTAAAAACTGCACCAACCCAAGGTACTCAATACTGCATTCAAGAAGTTTATTAACGCTTCAGGTGCTCAACAAGAATTTTTGGAATGTGGATGGAAAAAAATAAACATTTACTTTTCTTTCACATAAATTTTCCTTTAGACCTAATTTATTTTAGTTTCGCAAGGGTAACAGGAGAAAATGGATGATTCAATTTGTTGTGTAATTTCTCATGAGCATGCCGATACCCCATATGTGGGGGAAATCTACTGTTTGTGCATACAGCATGGTTCAGAAGGGAAGGAGTGCCATTTCACTTTTTGAATGTAAAATTTGCTGGAATAATTAGCGAATGCCATGTCACGTTTGGAGAGCCCCTGATGTGCCTAAACAGTGAAACCCCCAACAAGTGACACAATTTTGGAAACTAGACCCCTTAGGGAACTTATCTAGATGTGTATTGAGCACCTTGAACCCACAGGAGCTTCACAGAAGTTTCTAACGAAGAGCCGTGAAAATAAAAAAAAATCACATTTTTCCCAGATAAATCTTTTTTAGCTCCAAATGTTACATTTTTATAAGGGTAAAAGGAGAAATTTCACCATAAAATTTCTCGTGCATTTTCTCCTGAGTATGCCAATACTCAGTATGTGGAGGAAAACAAGTGTTTGGGTGCACGGCGGGACTTGAAAGGGAAGGAGCGCCGTTTGACTTTATGAATGCAAAATTTGCTGGAATAATTGGCGGACGCCATGTCTCGTTTGGTGAGCCCCTGATGTGCCAAAACAGTGGAAACCCCCCACAAGTGACACAATTTTAGAAATTAGACTCCTTTGAGAATTTATCTACATGTGTATTGAACACCTTGAATCCCCAAGTGCTTCACAAAAGTTTATAACGTTAAGCCGTGAAAATAAAAAAATCACATTTTTCCCACAAAAATCTTTTTTAGCTCCAAATTTTGTATTTTTACTAGGGTAACAGGAGAAAATTGACCCCAACATTTGTAGTGCAACTTATCCTGAGTTTACCGATACTCCATATATAAGCGAAAACTACTTTTGAGGCACAGTGCAAAGCTCAGAAGGGAAAAGTATTAAGTTACTTACCGGTAACGGTATTTTTCGGAAGACCATGACAGCACCACGAGAGAGAGGGGATCCGCCCTTCGGGAACAGGAAACCTACAGATACAAAAAGGGCGGCTCCCTCACACGCATCAGTGGATTACAGAGCCGAGAGGACGTCCATGGTTAATGACACATAAATTATATACAAACTCTAAACAACCTAGTCTACGTGGACTTTATAATTAAAGGGAGTGTGTGGATACACGTGCAAGGGAGGGAACTAAGGGTGCTGTCATGGTCTTCCGAAAAATACCGTTACCGGTAAGTAACTTAATACTTTATTCGGACTACCATGACAGCACCACGAGAGAATTACAGAGATGTAACACTATTCTAGGGAGGGACTACAGCCTGCAGCACCCTTAACCCGAAGGAGAGATCCGAGGAGGCACCCATGTCTAATCTATAATGATTAAAAAAGGTGTTAGGAGAAGACCATGTGGCCGCCTTACATATTTGGTCGATGGATACTCCAGATCTTTCCGCCCAAGAAGTTGCCATGGCTCGAGTGGAATGCGCCCTCAGATTCTGTGGAGCCAGACCGCCACCTGCTGAGTAAGTTAGAGAAATAGCCTCCCTAATCCACCTTGCTAATGTGCATTTGGAAACTCTAAAGTCCTTCCTCTCACCCTAAAAACATATAAACAAGGCGCTGCCCTTCTTCCATGGATCAGTTACTGACAGATAATGTAATAAACACCTCCTGACATCTAGGGTATGGAGTTTCTCCTCTTTCTGGTTAGTGGGGTTAGGAAGGAAGGAGGGGAGGACTATTTCCTGTGTTCTATGGAACCTAGAGGCAACTTTGGGTAAATAGGCAGGGTCCGGTCTAATTATTACCCTGTCTTCCATAATCTGTGTGTAAGGAGGGTCCCTAGAGAGAGATTGTATATCTCCTATCCTTCGCGCAGACATGATGGCTACCAAGAAGGCTAACTTGAGAGACAGATTTTTAATTGTGGCGGACACCATAGGTTCAAATGGAGCCTCTGTCAAAGCCGTAAGGAATAGGTTTAAGTCCCATGGTGCATACCTTGTTTTTTGTATAGGTCTCGTTCTATCTGCCGCTTTGATAAATCTGGATATCCAGTAATTTTTTGCAATCTCGCAGTTGAACAGGACACCGAGGGCTGATACCTGTACTGTTATGTTATGGCAGCTGAGGAGTGCAGGCAAAAAAGGCAATACACCAGAGCAGTTGGAATCTATGAGATTGCAGTACCCTGACTAACCACCACAACTAGAGGCAGCCGTGGAGCGTTCCTACGTTGGTCCTAGACGCCTCGTCACAGCCTGAGAAACTAACTACACCTAAAGATAGAAATAGGAAAGCTATCTGCCCCGGAGCAGAACCCCAAAGATAATAGAAAGCCCCCAAACATGTAATGGCGGTTAGACAAGATGAAATACTGACACAGAAAGAAAATAGTATGAGCAAACGCTGGGGCCCAAACTAACTAAATAGAAAAGGATAGGAAGGGCACTTACTGCAATCCCAGAAAACCCTGAAAAGCACCAACTTTACTAATTTCAAAAACGCCTGAGATCACACAACCTCTTCCACCTAAATTAGTTCTCTGGTGTAACAAAATCAAAACAGCAGCCACTGAAAAAACTGGAAAAAGCAAAAGTACAAACGTCAGTGGCTGAACTAAACTGAGAGGGCAAAAGCCCCCGGAGGGGACCCTGAAGGCCCCCACAGAAGTGCAGGACAAAATGCAAAAATATAGCACAAAAAACAAAAAGAAGAAAATGTCTTATCTGTTAGCAGGAGATGCAGACACGACACAGCAGGCTACAAGGGAAACAGGAATGAAGGATTCAGACCAGAACAATTGATCACCGGCAACCCTGATGGGAAGGTGACTCCCTTATATAAGACCAGTCAGTAACACCTGATTCCCAGTCCTCACAATCTTCACTGGACAGACCAGCACCGCTAGTAACCACTAGAGGAAGCCTCTGCTCAGAACTCATCTCAAACCCATTCACAACAGTACCCCCCCCTTGAGGAGGGTCACCGAACCCTCATTTGAGCAACCAGGTCGGTCAGGATGAGTTCTATGATACGCACGGATAAGTCTCCTAGCATGGATGTCCGAAGCAAACACCCAAGAATTGTCTTCCTGACCATAACCTCTCCATTTAACCAAATACTGGAGTTTCCGTCTAGAAAAACGAGAATTCAATATTTTCTCAACCACATACTCCAGATTGCCCTCAACCAAAACAGGGTCAGGAGGCACAGCAGCAGGAACCACTGGCTCAACAAACCTCTTCAACAAGGACTTGTGGAACACGTTATGGATCTTAAATGTCCCTGGAAGAAGCAAACGAAAAGAAACAGGATTAAGAATCTCCATGATCTTATAAGGTCCAATGAACCTAGGCTTAAATTTAGGAGATGCTACTCTCATAGGAATATTCTTTGAGGACAACCAGACCAAGTCCCCCACTTTAAACCGAGGACCATCAGTCCTATGCCGGTTAGCAAACCGCTGGGCCTTGTCCTGAAGAAAATCGAGGGTGAAACCCAGAATTACAGAAAAACGGAGACATCAAAGTGGCAGAGCTAGCCCTATTATTAAGAGCAAACTCAGCCAAAGGCAAAAAAGAGACCCAGTCATCCTGATCAGCAGACACAAAGCATCTTAGATAAGTCTCCAATGTCTGGTTTGTTCTCTCAGTTTGACCATTGGTCTGAGGATGAAATGCCGAGGAGAAAGACAATTGAACACCCAGTTTAGAACAAAAAGTCCTCCAAAATCTGGAAACAAACTGAACTCCTCTGTCAGACACAATGTTCTCAGGAATGCCGTGTAAACGAACCACGTGCTGAAGGAACAACGGCACCAATTCAGAGGAGGAAGGCAACTTAGGTAATGGCACAAGATGTATCATTTTGGAAAACCTATCACAAATTACCCAGATGGTGGTCATTCTCTGAGAAACAGGAAGGTCGGAAATGAAATCCATAGAGATATGGGTCCATGGTCTCTTGGGCACAGGCAATGGCATCAACAAACCACTAGAGCGAGAGCAAGGCTTGGAGCGAGAGCAAGTCCCGCAGGACTGCACAAATTCCCTGACATCACGAGACAAGGTAGGCCACCAAAAGGACCGACTAACCAAGTCTCTGGTACCAAAAATTCCGGGATGCCCAGCCAATGCGGAACAATGAATCTCAGACATCACACTCTTCTTCCACTGGTCCGGGACAAACAATTTTCCAACAGGGC
>JARQOD010000001.1:50729876-50847975 GCA_033576555.1 Oophaga sylvatica
AGGAACTGGGCCCCAACACAAGGATGACTCTCCAAAATAGACTGGCCATTGATATGATCCTAGCTGAGAAAGGTGGGGTCTGTGGATGATAGGAGAAGAATGCTGTACCTATATCCCCCAAAACTCTGAAGATAATGGAAAAACTATGGTGGCCCTTACAAAAATTAAAAACCTGGCCCGGGAGGTGAAAGAGAATGCTGGAGTGGATACTCCTTTCTTCTCAGGATGGTTGGGAGGCCTCAAAGGATTTCTCCAACAAGCCTGTTTGGTGGTAGCAGGGCTTCTGGTCATAGGATTGATAATCCTATGTTGTGTGGTACCCATATACAGGAAAATTGTAACTAAGGCAGCCGACCCCTCAGGTACCTTCATTTTTCAGGAAGTTGTGTATATGAACGAAGGGGATATGGACACATATACCCCGCCGAATATCCTTGGCATAACCCACTATGACAAAATACAAATGAGAGAGTTAGTTTAGGGATCTAGGGGGAACTCCATGTGTTAACCCGGATAGGGACCTGATCGTCTGGGGGCGTTCTATAAGGGAACAGTTTCTAAGATGATCTGGTGAAGAAATCCACCTCCCCTCTCCCACACATGGACAGTCTCAAAGGGAAGTGCCGCGCCAAAGGGAAAATTTAGTGTTTAGGGGGATTGTCAAGGTAAAATATACTTTTCTACTTTATACACACATATATATGCTTACATGTGCTTTGCCACCATTTTGTGTTCTGCATCCATTTTGAAACATAAATTTTCCTTGTCGAGTGAAACCAGATATATCAGAAACAAGCTTGAGCTAAGATTGCACCAGCATCGACCTACACCCACACTTGTTTCCTCTGAGGAAATGTCACGACGTCTGGACAAGACCACAACAAGGAAATGTAATGGTTGAACTTTACATGAACTTTATATCTGCAGAATATCATAGACATAGAAATGAGCCCACGCGGCTACATTTCCTGTCGTTAATTTTATAACCTGCTTGAATAATACCTAACCAATTAGAGATGGAAGATGCTAGACTATATCACTTGCCCACGCTTGCAGGTGCTAGCAATATACTGTTTTACCCTTTAGCCCACCCTGTTATCCTGTTTGCTACATATGACGTGTTTTGTGCATATAATCTCGTGTATGCGGAAATAAAGCAGATCAGTGTTGAGACCGGTGCTTGATAGTACCCTTCTGAGCATGATCTAAGTCTGAACCAGAAATCTTGTCTGACTCATTTTTTGAATGGTTGACCCATGCTCATAGCTTGAATCCGGAGTGAGTGGAGGACGAGTGATTGACGAAACGACCCCGTCACTGGAACACAGTTCTAGGTCCTCTTCTCTCTCCATATCTACGGAAGACCCTGCTCGGGGTTATCCCTCCCTAGCGCCCTCCTCCCAGGAATCTGGCGAGGCGTCTCCGGAGGCGTTTTCGGAGGATGAGTCGGACCTGGATCCAGATCAGGCCTCCGACATGACGGATATGGTGCAGAGTCTGATTGTGGCTGTCAATCAGACCTTAGGCATCAGGGATACCTCTACGGAATCCGCAGAACAGGCGGTTTCATTCAGACGGTCCAAACCACCTTCCAAGGTTTTTGCCCCTCACACTGAGTTCACGGACATACTCAAGAGGGAGAGGGAGAATCCGACCAGACGCTTTCAAAGAGGGAAGCGCCTCGGCATACTATACCCGTTTTCCCCGGAGTTTACATCTAATTGGACAATTTCTCCTTCAGTGGACCCACCAACACGGTCCTTCCTCTGGCTAGCGCTGCTTCCCTATAGGACGCCAACGATAGGATTCTAGAATCACTGGCAAAGTCAGCCTTTGAGGCAGCCGCTTCTGTTCTATGACCGGCCTTTGCGTCTACTTGGGTCTCAAAGGCGATAGCCAGATGGTCCAGACAGCTCCGTAAGGGCATCTTGGCTGGAGCACCCTCCAGAGAGCTGGCGGAGCTTGCAGACCAGATCTCCCAGGCTGGGCAATATGTAGTCTCTGCCTCCCTGGATGCTGCTTCCTGCGCGGCGCAGGCATCCAGCAATATTGTGGCTATCCAGAGGAACATCTGGCTCAAAGCATGGCAGGCTGATCTTTCGTCAAAGAAGTCGCTCACAGGTCTCCCTTTTCAGGGAGAACATCTGTTCGGAGACAGGTTGGATCAGATCATTAAGGACGCAACGGGGGGCACGAGTTCCCTCCTCCCTCAGTCAAAGTCTCACAAACCCATCCAAAGGAGACGGTTTCGCTCCTTTCGGCCTTTCCGCTGTTTTCAGGTATCGGAAGATTCCTCCAGTCAACGTAGGCCGCAGAATCGCCAGGTTAAGAGGAAGGCTTTCTTTCGGCCTACCCCCTCCTGGCGTTCCAATTACTCCCAGGTTAGATCCACCAGGTCAAGACCTGGTCGATCTTTTTCGGCATGACTGGACCCCGGAGCCCAGCGTTCATCCCAAGCTCGGCGGTCGTCTCTTGCTGTTCAAGGACGTGTGGCTCGACTTGGTGAGGACGCTTGGGTCAGGGAGGTTGTATCCTCAGGATACAAAATAGAGTTCACTTCCCGTCTAAGAGATCGGTTCTTCGAATCCCGCCCCCAGGAGATCCTTCCTTGGTAACGGGTTTCTTTGCATCCATCGATTCCCTTCTCAGTGCTGGAGTTATCGTTCCTGTTCCAGAGCAAGAACGTTTCACAGGTTTTTATTCAAACCTGTTTGTTGTGCCGAAGAAAGGCGGCAAGGTTCGGCCTATCCTGGACCTCAGGCTACTGAACAGGAGGGTTCACCTGCGTCACTTCAGGATGGAGTCTCTTCATGCAGTAATATCGACAATGGAATCACAGGAATTTCTGTGTTCCATAGACATCCAAGACGCATACCTCCACGTCCCGATTTACCCAGCCCATCAGAAGTTCCTGCGTTTCGCAGTTCGGCAGAACCATTTTCAGTTTGTTGCCTTGCCCTTCGGGCTTGCGACCGCTCCCAGGGTCTTCACCAAGATCATGGCGGCTTTGGTGGCCACCTTGAGGGTTCGAGGACTGGTGCTCATTCCTTACCTCGACGATATTCTCATCAAGGCTCCGTCCCTCCCTCAGGCTCAAGAAAGCCTGTCCATCGTTCTCGACACCCTGGCCCGGTTCGAATGGATCATCAACAGGAAGAAGTCCTGCCTTGTTCCCTCTCAGCGCCTGATCTTCTTGGGCATGCTGTTCGATACCCGACAGGCGAAGGTCTTTCTCCCCAAGGAGAAGAGAGCAATCCTCCAACAGGGTGTTCGGTCTCTGCAGAGCCCTCAGCTTCCTTCATTCCGGTCAGCGATGAGGGTGCTGGGCAGAATGGTTGCAACTTCAGAAGCAATTCCCTTTGCTCTGTTCCACTTGAGACCTCTTCAGCAGGCTATTCTGTCTCAGTGGGACAGGTCCATCAGATCGTTGGATCGTCCACTTCGTCTCCCTCTCAGGGTCAGGCAGTCTCTCAGCTGATGGCTGTCATCCCCCCTCATCTTCCAGGGCCGGTCCTTTCTGCCAAACCACTGGCAAGTCTTAACGACGGATGCGAGTCTTCTGGGCTTGGGGGCAGTTTTTCGGCATCTGACGGCTCAGGGTCGTTGGTCGACACAGGAATCTTCCCTGCCGATCAATATCTTCGAAATCAGGGCCATCTTTCTCTCGCTCCGTCACTAGGAATCGCTTCTCAGGGGTCTGCCAGTCAGAATTCAGACAGACAATTCCACGGCTGTGGCATACGTCAATCACCAAGGGGGGTCCAGGAGTTCTTGGGTGATGGCCGAAGTTTCCAGGATCCTCCTTTGGGTGGAGGCGACGGTTCCGGCAATATCCGCGGTGTATATTCCCGGCGTGGACAACTGGGCCGCTGACTTCCTCAGCCGCGAGGGTTTCGAGAATGGTCCCTACATCCGGACGTCTTCCATCAAATCTGCCTACGATGGGGGACCCCGGATGTGGACCTCATGGCATCTCGGCTCAACAGGAAAGTTCCGCTGTTCATCTCCAGGTCCCGCGATCCTCTAGCATTGGACGTAGACGCTCTGGCCATTCCTTGGTCACAGTTCACTCTTCCATACGTGTTTCCTCCGCTTCCCCTTCTTCCCAGATTGCTGAAGAAGATCAAGGCGGAAGGGGTGCCGGTCATTCTGATCGCCCCAGATTGGCCCAGGAAGTCCTGATTCGCAGACATCATCAATCTCTTGGCGGACGGCCCCTGGAGACTCCCAGACAGGCCAGATCTTCTATCACAGTGTCCGATCTGCCACCAGGGTTCTTGGTCGCTCAATTTGACGGCGTGGCTGTTGAGATCGCGGTACTGAGAGAGTCCGGGTTCTCAGATCAAGTGATTTGCACCATGATCCAGGCCAGTAAACCGTCGTCTTCCAGGGTCTACTATCGAACCTGGAAGGCCTACTTTCGCTGGTGTGAGTCCAACGTCATCCCGCCAATGAAGTTGTCGCTTCCAGCCATCTTGGCTTTCCTCCAAGCGGGGCTGGACTCGGGTCTCTCTCTCGCTACTCTTAAGGGACAGATTTCAGCCCTTTCTATCCTCTTCCAGGAATCCTTGGCTTCTCGGGTTCAAGTCAAAACTTTCCTTCAGGGAGTGGCGCATATGGCTCCCCCGTATCGGAATCCTGTGGACCCTTGGGACCTCAATCTCGTATTGGAGGTTATGAGGTGCGCTCCCTTTGAACCTCTCACAGAGGTTTCCCTGTCGGTTTTGTCTTGGAAGGTGGCCTTTCTCGTTGCGATCACTTCCATCAGGCGAGTTTCAGAGTTGGCAGCTCTGTCTTGTCACCCCCCTTTCCTGGTTCTCCACCAGGATAAGGTAGTATTGCGGCCTCCACCTTCCTTTCTTCCCAAGGTGGTATCCACTTTCTACTTGAATGAAGACATTGTTCTACCTTCCTTCTGTCCGGCTCCGACTCATCCTTTGGAGCGCTCGTTGAACAAGCTAGACCTGGTATGGGCAATAAGGACCTACCTGGATAGGACGGCTTCCTTCAGGAAGTCTGATCTCCTATTCATCATTCTGGACGGAGCGTGTAGAGGCCTGCCTGCTTCCAAGGCTACAATTGCGCGTTGGATTAGGACCGCAATATTGGAGGCTTACCGGGTTAAAAATAGAGTGCCTCCTACTGGGGTCAGGGCTCACTCCACCCGGGCGGTAGGCGCCTCCTGGGCGGTTTACCATGGGGCTTCCGCCCTACAACTTTGCAAGGCGGCAACCTGGTCTTCCATCCACACGTTTGCCAAATTTTACAGGGTCCAAACCTATGCTTCGGCGGATGCCAGCCTAGGCAGAAGGATCTTGCAGGCGGCATTGGAGCCTTTGCCGGCCTGAATGGAGTCTCTTGCCATTTTTCTCCCCGCCCCAGGGACTGCTTTGGAACGTCCCATGGTTTCTGTGTCCCCCAATGAAGCGATACAGAAAACAGGATTTTTGTACTTACCGTAAAATCTGTTTCTCTGAGCGCTCATTGGGGACACAGCACCCTCCCATATGTTTACAGCTCTTGTTCTTTCTTTCGATTTGTTTTTGTTAAATTGAGTTGTTTGTTTGTTGTTTGCGTTCTTCTCCTACTGCTTTCTCACTAACTGATTAGCTTGGTGCCAGTCGGTGGGGTGTACACTGCAGAGGAGGAGCCAACCTTTTTTTCATATGCATAGTGTCAGCCTCCTAGTGGCAGCAGCATACACCCATGGTTTCTGTGTCCCCCAATGAGCGCTCAGAGAAACAGATTTTACGGTAAGTACAAAAATCCTGTTTTTGTGGCTTCAGTGATATGTGCCCTGAACTGGTCCAGCACTAATAGAGCAGGTTTTTTCAGAAGCCCTCCAGGACGTTTGGACCAAACTTTTTCTATCCATATCTTCATGCCATTTTCATCCATCCATCCCTTGTCATGAATATGAACAATGACACCTCTTGGGATCGCCTCTTTTGGCATGGTTTTCTCTTGAAAATCAGCAGTGGGGGCAGTTTTTTGCCATCTGCACAGCAGGACAACACTGCTGTATAATGGGTTTTCTCATGCCCTGAGTTCTTCATGGCTATAGTTTTGGCACCTTTCACATCAACAGTTTTGTTTGATGGAACATCGAAAGTCAACGAGACTTCATCTATGTTCCCAATCTGAGGAACTTCGTATCCATTTTTCTTTCTTGCTTCCAGGACAAATTTGTGAAAAGACACAATCTTGGTTTCGTATTCTATAAGCATTTTTTGTGCAATCCTAGTTTTTGTGCGCATAGCATGGCCACATCTCTTCATAAATCTATAGCACCATGATGGTGATCCTGTGAAGTCCTCAATGCCTTTCTCTGCAGCAAGACGTTTAGCTTCATAAATGATCATTTTTGTAGATACAGAATATCCATTGTTCCTGTGACGTATGATCCACTCTTTCACATCCACTTCTAAATGTGGCCACTTTGCAGCATGCCCACGAAAACATTTTTTGTCTTTGTCCATTTTTTGCAGCTGATCCTCCTGTTTCCTCCATTCCCGTATCATTTTTTCAGTTGGAGGTGGCCCAAAGTGTCTCTCCGCTGCTCTGTTCCCATGTTCTTTGGCGTACTTCACTACCTCCAGTTTAAAAGGGATTTATATGACATCCTTTTCTGCTTTAACATCTTCCCAGGAGAGTACGGTACACGATCATATCTTTCTGCAAGAAAATACAAAATTATAGTATCAGTACGGTACTTTGTCTTGCTGCTGACTCTGTTATGGTGGGGGATCTGCTGCTGGAGGGCCACAGGTTGTGCAACACTGTTGCATGGAACAACATCCCAGCAAGGAGTTTCTATGTTCTCCCCATGATTGCATGGGTTTCCTCCGGGTTCTCCGATTTCTTCCCACACTCCAAACACATACGGATAGGTACGGTATGCTTCACTCTGAAATGCTACGGCGTTTCAGCGAAAAACACACCGTACCGTACTTTGGCTTTTCCCCTACTGCTGCCAATCACTGACAGGTCTCTTCCTGTATGTGTACGCAGAAAGAAAATTGTCACTCAATGGTAGCGGATGGGGAGGAGCTGCTGGGGACCCACGTGTCTGACTACTGTAATCTCCAGGTGGCTTTTAAAGTACGGTATGTGCTGTCCAATGCATAGGCAGCATGTACGGTATTAGCGTAACAATGGGCTGTATGACTTTAGCCACTTTTTTTTTCTCTAAAATGCTATGGCATTTAGACCGTAGCATGTCTACGGTATTTACCGTATCTTGCAGAGACGCTCAGTCGCCGCAAGATACGGAAAATACGGTAGCACCACCCAATGTATAGGATGCGGTGATTCCGCATGTGTTCAACGAATCACACGTACAAAAGCCGGCAGCGCTTTGGACGGAGCGGACATGTGCTGCATCCAAAGCGCTGCCGGTATGTGACCGTGGAAACATACCCTAATACACTCAGCCTGTGCATTTGACAGCCTACCGTATATCATAGGTGCCATTTTTTATACCGTATGTCAAGTGGTTTGGAGAACTATAACTCCCAACATGACCTGCAGCTCCTGTAGCATGTAGGGAGTTACAGTTCACCACAGTAGTGATAGTGTGTTAAAGGGAATATGTCACCCAATTTTTGCCCTATGAGATAGGGCCACCGCCATCAGGGGCTTATCTTACATTCTGTAATGCTGTAGATAAGCCCCCGATGTCACCTAAAAGTGAAGAAAAACGAGTTACGGTATATTACGGTATACTCACCCAGGGGCGGTCCGCCGTCCGACGGGCGTCGCGGTCCGGTTCGGCGCCTCCCATCTTCTAGCGAAGCCGGTCTCTTCTTTCCGTCCCGTCGCGGTTCCTGCGCAGGCGCACTGCTCTGCCCTGGTGAGGGCAGAGTACCGCAGAGCGCAGGCGCCGGGAAAGGTCAGAGAGGTCCGGCGCCTGCGCACTCCAGTACTCTGCTCTGCCCTCACCAGGGCAGAGCAGTGCGCCTGCGCAGGAGCCGCGATGGGACACAGAGAAGAGGAGGGCTTCACTACAAAATTGGAGGCGCCGAACCGGACCGCGACGCCCATCGGACTGCCCCTGGGTGAGTATAATAGAACTGTTTTTCTTCACTTTCAGGTGACATCGGGGGCTTATCTACAGCATTACAGAATGCTGTAGATAAACCCCTGAAGGTGGTGGCCCTATCTCATAGGGCAAAAATGGGGTGACAGATTCCCTTTAAGGGTGTGTTTCCACGGTCAGTAAATGCTGCGTGTTTGACGCTGTGTACAGCGGCAGCGTCAAACACGCAACGTCCAGATGTTACAGCATAGTGGAGGGGATTTCAAGAAATTCCGTCTCCACTATGCGTAAAAACAAGCAGGCGGCAGACCTGCGTTAACGGACATGCGGCGCATCTTTTCAGATCGCAGCATGTCCTTTTCCCTTGCGGCGACTCTCTGTTGCCGCAAGGGAAATAACACAGGCCTATGTAGCGCTGCGGTGATTCCGGATGTGTTCAATGAGCACATCGGGATTCACCGCGTGTTCAGAAGGGGGCGGCGCATTGGGCGGAGCGGACTTTCCGCTCCGTCCAAAGCGCTGTGGTTCCGGACAGTGGAACCATACCCTAACTGTTTTAACTTTAAGGCCAGCGTCACACTGGCGAGTTTGATGAGAGTAAGTCACACGACATTCTCGCATCAACACCCGGCACGGCCGCCCGCTCTCGGACCCGAGTGTGCGGCTGCGTAGAAATACATGCAGCCGCACACTCGGGTCCAAGAGCGGGCGGCCGTGATGGGTGTTGATGCGACAAAGTCGTGCGACTTACTTGCATCAAACTCGCCTGTGTGATGCCGGCCTAAAACAAAATGTACTGTACCTCACTTCTGTGGCCACACTAGGCAGGAAGTATGGTATGTTCTCATCCAGTTCATGAGCTGCAGCACATGACAATCTGTCACTGCAGCACATGACCAGCAGGGTGAACCTCCTATTTCTTGTTCAGTGTGGCCGCACTATATTCACAGCGTGGCGGCTCACAGTGGAGGCAGCCGCTTCACCGCTGGCTGCTCACACAGTGGAGGCTGCCGCTTCAGAAAGCCGCTGACGGCTCATGCTCCCTCGCCGGCGGCTCCCACGGCCATGCTTCATCTCCGGCGGCTTCTGCTTCACCGCCGGCGGCTCCTGCTTCACCATCGGCGGCTCGTACTCCACCGCCGGCGACTCCCATGGCTCCTGCTCCACCGCCGACGGCTCCTACGGCCATGCTTAACCGCCGGCGGCTTCTGCTTCACCGCCGATGGCTCCCATGGCCCTGCGTAACCGCCGGTGGCTCCTGCTTCACCGCTGGCGGCTCATACTCCACTGCCGGCGGCTCCCATGGCTCCTGCTCCACCGCCGGCTCCTGCTTCACCGCCGGCGGCTCGTGCTCCCATGGCCCTGCTTCACCGCCGGCGGCTTCTGCTTCACCGCCGGCGGCTTCTGCTTCACCGCCGGCGGCTTCTGCTTCACCGCCGGCAGCTCGTGCTCCACCGCCGGCGGTTCCCAGGGCCCTGTGTTACCGCTGGCTTCTTTTGCTTCATCACCAGTGGCTTCTGCTTCACCGCCGGCGGCTTTCGCTTCACTGCCGGGGGCTCCTGCTCCACCGCCAGCGGCTTCTGCTTCACCGCCGGTGGCTTTCGCTTCACCGCCGGGGGCTCCTGCTTCCCCACCGGCAGCTCCTGCTCCACCGCCGACGGATCCCGCCATGCTGCATCGACGCTGGAGGCTCCCGCAGTGCCGCTCCACCTCCGGCTCCGAGCTCCTGTGATGCCGCTGAACCCCATTTACAGGTACGTTCCGACCATAAGATGCACCCTCATTTTCCTCCCGATTTTGGGGGGAAAAAGTGTGTCTTATGATCCCAAAAATACGGTATCTGTTTCTCAGTTGTGTGGTTGGTGATGTCTCCATGGTCTTCTTGCTTCTTTTGGTCATATGCTTCCACTTGTCTGCTTTCGGAGGTTCTCTGACACTTTCTTCACCTTCTGTGACCAGAAGAGATGCTTCTGTTCTATCTAGGAAGTCTTCATTTTCTTTGATGAGTTTCAAAGTTGCAATTCTTTCTTCCAGACCCTGCACCTTTTCTTCTAAAAGGGCCAGTAGCCTACAGTTCAGGCAGGTGTTGTTGGATTCTTCTTCTGGCCGATCTGTGAACATGTAGCATATGTTGCAGCTCACCATGTAGGTTGTCACATCTGCCATGTTCCTCCTAGATCCTGCTGACTTGCTGTGTGTCTTCCTTCTTATGTAATCTACTGTGTGTAACCTTCTTGTATAATTTGCTGTGTTTTTCCTTCTTGTGTAATCTACTCAATCAGCCAAGCTTACTTACAATAATGTCCTAGAGGCAAAAATTTGCGTGCCGTAAGGCGCAGGTTTGGCAATGCTTTCCAGCAGCAGGTCCCGGCTGTACCCAACGATCTTCTTACAAAGGGAGAGTTCGCTTTTCCCAGAAGGCACCTGGAATATGCAAATTGTCCTCCTCAAGCTTCAATCCCTGGTTTGACGATGTTTTCCGAGCAGTTGTCCCGGCTGTACCCAGCGATCTTTTTGCTAAAGTAGACTCTTTGCTTTTCCCAGAAGGCACCTGGAATATGCAAGTTGTCCTCTTCAAGCTTCAATCTTCTTGTTCCAGAAGTTTTGAGGCTTGTTTCTGTGCTGTTTTGTGTATTGTAGGCGAGATACTTTATGGCATTTGCGCAGTAATGGCTTTCTTCTGGCAACTCAACCATGCAGCCCATTTTTCTTCAAGTGCCTCCTTATTGTGCATCTTGAAACAGACACACCGCTAGCTTTCAGAGAGTCCAGTATTTCAGCTGATGTTATTTATGGGTTTTTCTTTGCATCCAGAACAATTTTCCTGGCAGTTGTGGACAACATGAAATTTTGCTGGTCTACCTGACCATGGTTTTGTTTTTGCAGAGCCCCTGATTTTCCATTTGATAATCACTGTTTGAACACTGCTGACTGGCATGATCAATTCCTTGAATGTCTTTTTGCATCCCTTTCCTGTTTTATACAGTTTAACTACCTTTTCAAGTAGTTCCTTTGACATTTATTTTGCTTTCTCCATGACTCACAATCCAGAAACGTCAGTGGCTGGGATGAAAGATGCAAGAGTTTGTCTGGATCACAGAAACTCACTCAGCTTTTATGCACACACACTGATTACAAACAAACATGTCACAGGTGAGGATGTTACCTTTAGTAGCCATTGAAACCCATTTGTGTCAACTTCCGTGCATGTTATCGGGCCAAAATCACCAGGGTAAGTGAATTTTTGATCAGGGTCATTTGGATGTTTTGGGTTGTCATTATGATTTAAAAAGAGAAAACACAGTAGTTTGACAATAATTGGCTTCACCCAACCACTAACCATGAGTGGAGAAAAAGTTTTGATGTTATCATTCATAGTCTTTGAAAAAAGGCAAAGAAAGCAAAAATTCTGCCGGTGTACGTAAACTTTTGAGCACAACAGTACATTGGGTCGTTCTGGATGCGTCGATATCAAATATGTGTACTTTTTCTGTTTTGACACCTTTATACAATAAAAGCAATATTTTTAGAAAAAAGAGCTCACAATAAAAGTAATTTTTTAGAAAAATAGCTATTTTTTTATTTTTGCTGATGGAGCTCTATTGTAGCTTGTTTTTTGTGGGACAAGATGATGTTCTCAGCTATACCAGTTTAATTTACATTTAACTTTTCGATAGCGTTTTATTCCACTTTTTGTGGAAAGGGTTAACCAGTGGAATTATTTTTCAGACCGGGTCATTCGGACACAGCAATACCAAATGTGTACTTTAATTATTTTTGTTTTTTCCATTAATTTATGTATTTATTTATATAATATTTTAACCCCCTTAATGACCACCGATAATAGGCCTTTTAACGGCCGATATGCCTTTTACCAGCGGCAGTTAAGGGTACTTATGCGTCAGTGCCGCTATTTAACGGCACTGAGAAATAAGTTTATGGCATCCCCCAGAGTCAGAGTTTATCCGGGGTCTCGGCTACCTGGGATAGCTACGACTCCAATGAACATGATTTGGGTTGGTTTTAAACGACCCCGGTGTTGCAATCGCAATTTGCGTTATTCCGCAAAAAAATCAGTTCGATTTCCCATTCAATTTCTCTCTCCTCTGATGTGATTGCACATCAGAGGAGAGAGAAAAGGGATCCCCCAGTACACCCATTACCTCCAGAGTCTCATCATCCCCCGTGAAGTCCCCCTGCCGCTGGCATCTTCTTCCTGGAAGAAAATGGCGGCCGCATGCACAGTGCACCCGCCAAGATATGCAGGCCGGCACCCGGCAACAATAGGAAATTTTTCCTATTGGTTCATCATGATCACTGTGATAGACCCTATTATAGTGATCAAAATAAAAAAAATAGTAAATTCAACTCCATTTTATCACCCCATTAGTTAGGTAAAAATAATAAAATTAAAAAAAGTATTTGTTTCCATTTTTCCATTAGGGTTAGAGTTGGGCTAAAGTTAGGGTTGGGCTAAGTTAGGGTTGGGCTAAAGTTAGGGTTGGGCTAGGGTTAGGGTTGTGGTTATGGTTGAGATTACGGTTAAGGTTGGGATTAGGGGTGTGTTAGGGTTAGGTTTGTGGTTAGGGTTATGGTTAGGGTTGGGATTAAGGTTAAGGGTGTGATGGAGTTAGGGTTGTGGTTAGGGTTATGGTTAGGGATGGGATTAAGGTTAGGGGTGTGATGGGTTTAGGGTGTCAGGCACACCACACTACACTGGCTCACTGAGCCAGTGCGTGTGTCCTGAGTAAACAAACTGTGCCCAAAGATACCTGTGGAGTGGAGCAGCAGCAGTGAAGATGTGTGCTTCAGACAACCAGGACCTGAAGCATGTGACTGCTGGGGTGTGTGGCCTAAGCTCAGGAGAGCTCGGAGGTGAAGGAAAACTCCTAGAAGGGTAACTACGGGACAAAGTTACCAAGGTGCATAGAAAGAACGGATAGTCAGGACATAGCCAAGGAATTGTCGGGGTCGTATCGACAAACCACTCGTCCTTCAGTCACTTCGAATTAGATTATGAGCATGTGGTACCAGTTATAAGATGAGTCAGACAATCAGGCTGGTTCAATCTTAAAGCATGCTCTGGCACATAGCTTTCTCAGCAAGAGCTCTCTTTATTATTACAAGCACAAAGTTATATAGTATACATATCAGGGTGGAGCGAGGGGCACCTAAAGAGAAACAGTATAGCCATATATGGATATGTATAGTATACTGCCGTCTGGATTGGTTCCACTGTTCCTTCAGCTCAGCTCAGCTCCCGAATGATGTAACTTTTGGCTGATGCAATCTTCTTGGAATTCAGGATCCAGTTACGTACTCCAGAGATGGGTCTCTAACTAAATGCCACGTAGCAAGGAAAGCTTATAGTTTGAATATACAAAATGGAAGCTAGCACATAAGCATCACATATAAAAGTACAAAAAACATTATATATAAGTACAAAAATATATTTTAACCCTGACAATCCCCCCTAAACACTAAGCTTTCCCTTGCAGGGGTGGCCTTTGAGACTGTCCATGTGTTGGGGGAGGGGAGGTGGATTTCTTCACTTATTTATCTTAGAAGCTGTCCCCTGGTAGGACGCCCCCAGACAAACAAGTCCCTACTTTAGCAGACACATGGAGTTCTCACAACCTGTCCCTAAACTAAATCTCTTAGTTGAACTTTTCCATAGGAGGTCTTGTCGGGCTTTTCCGAGGGAATATATTTTTCCATGTCTTCTTTACTTGCATCATTATATAACAGGGATATGGTTTCCTGGTGTACGAAAGTACCTGACATGGGAGCCGCGCTGGTGATAGCTTTTCTGTATAGAGGTACTACACAACACAGGACCACTAAGCCCAGCACCAGGAGTCCTCCAATTACTAAGCAGGCCTGCTGGAGGAATCCCTTAAGACCTCCCAACCAACTTGAGAAGAAAGAGGTATCTACCCCTGTATTTTCCTTTACCTCCTGGGCCAGGTTTTTAATTTTCGTAAGGGCCGCCATGGTTTTACCATTAACTCCAGAATTCTGAGGGATATAGGTACAGCATTCTTCTCCTATCATCCCACATACCCCGCCTTTTTCTGCAAGGATCATGTCAATAGCCAACCTATTCTGGAGGGTCATTCTAGTGTTGGGTCCTAACTCTTCAACTATACCTTGGAAAGCGTCTCTACTATAGTTGATAAACCTTTGCTCAGTGTAATAAACATAGTTTATCCAGTCCACATTTCTGTTGATCTGTATGGCGGGAATGAGGGAGAGGAAACCTGCAGTAATCTGGTTCTGGGCTTTGTACTCGTCGGGGACCCCCCTAGGGACACCTATGGAATCTATATAGATCTTGGGGTCGTCAGCATAGCTGGTATGCAGCTGATCTAGACTTTCTTTTTCCTAGTTAGTTCAGGGGCTATTTCTGGGTCCCAGGGTAGGATTTTGAATTGCATGGCCAGCTTCACCAATGTACACTGACCACTCCATATACCTGGCAGCTGTGATCTCAGTCTTCCGTCCCCACAGAACCAATAAATATCATACATGTATCTGGAATGATTAGTCAATAGGTTAGCATCTATAGTCTTATTGGTTTGGCAGAACCCGTCTTCAAATACCCCTAAGGAGGGACCAGTAGAGTTGTCAGGAGAGTAGCAGGTATAGTTATCCTTATTTACTATGACATCCCGAGGGGTTTGCAATTTGGTTTTTAGACTGACGAGGGGAATATAATCAGGACAGGAGGTGTCATTAGCTCCTTTCAATAACCCCAATAGACAGACTGTGGCATTGTGGTCAGCAGGGAAAGCATGCGTATATAGATAAGTGTTAGCAGCAGCGCAGGTTATACACCCCACCGATATATTTTGGGCCCTGACGTTGTACCTAACCCATTCTAACCATAGGTTTTTACGGGGGTTTATCTGGGTTTCTATGGAGAAGACTTCTTCCCACTGGAGTCCTGGTATAGGAATTACTTCATTCACTATTTGTTGTAATTTTTCACTTCCTTGAAGCTGACTAGTGATAGTGGGAGTCTGGGTAGGTTTTAATTTCTTATTCTTGAGTTCCACTATCCCCAATCTGGGATTAATTGAACCAACATGACATCCCAAAACATATTTTCCCAAATCTCCCTCTTGAGGATTTTCTAAGTTTAAATACAAAGGGAAGCATGACTTAGTATTGAGACATGTCACTCTATGTGGGCTGGTCTTCCGAGGCGTGAATCCAGCAGTCAAAGTCATTCGAGTTAGTAGAGACCTTCCCTCCTTATCTTTCCTGACTTGAGCCTCCTTTGGTTTATATCCCCAGTCCGTGTCACCCGTGTTCCACCCCACATCTGACCAGTAATAGCAATTCTCATTCCCTGGACGAGTCACACAGAGATAGAATGTTCCCCGGTCATGGGCATCATACCAGTACCAAGTCATTTTTCCACAGCTTTATATTTCACAAAAATCAAATCGGTAGGTCTGAATCCTTGCGTCAGTGTCTACCCAGAATATGGTGGTTGCCCAACTTGGAACAAACAGTAGATACGTGGAAAGGATATACAGAAGCAGTCTCATTCTGTTCGGCTTCGTTTGCAGTGGGAGGCGTGAATCCAGGTGTTCTTTCCCTCAAGCTTCAGTGCTGTGGGAGTGGTCAAATCACGGTGTAAGGACCCTCGAATCTGGGTTGGAGGCAGTCTTTCCTCACAAACTTTTTCACATACACCAGGTCACCAGGCAAGAAGTTGTGCACCGTGTCACCTGTG
This sequence comes from Oophaga sylvatica, assembly GCA_033576555.1. Lineage (NCBI taxonomy): Eukaryota > Metazoa > Chordata > Amphibia > Anura > Dendrobatidae > Oophaga > Oophaga sylvatica. Next base: position 50,745,659 of record JARQOD010000001.1, read on the forward strand.
GATTCTGGGAGAGAAGCAGACACTGTAGAATGGGTGTTAGTCAACTCTTTAGACAAAGCAATCACAAATTTTACCACTTTATCATTAGTTTCAGATAGCTCTTGGGGCCTAATGTCTCCTATCTTGGGAGGGGCGCCAAACAGAATCTCATGGGGGGTCAACCCGTGTTTGGCCTGGGGTGTGTGTCTAATGTGATACAGCACTATGGGGAGCAAGTCAGGCCAAGGAAGGGGATAGTCTTGGGTCATTTTCAGAAGTTGGGTTTTGATTGTGGAGTTCATTCTCTCCACTTTGCCTGAGCTGGCTGGATGGTATGGAGTGTGTAGGCCCAAGTCTGTTCCTAGCATGGTCCACAGCTCCCTGTAGACACTTGCAGTGAAGGCTGGGCCTTGATCTGACTCTATTACTTCAGGGATTCCAAATCTGCAGGCAATCTCGGTGATCAGTTTCTTGGCCGTGGTTTTGGCAGTCATGTTGGTGACCGGATAGGCTTCTGGCCAGGCAGAGAACATGTCCACAGCCACAAGGACATATTCATATTTTCCTGCTTTTGGCATCTGGATATGGTCGACTTGTATTCTTTGCCAAGGGTAGTCTGGTTTGGCTAAATGCTGGAAGGGGACTCGTTCAGTGGCCGTTGGATTGCAGGTGGCGCAAACAGAGCAGGACTTCGAGTATGCAGCCATGGCTGATGAGATTCCAGGTGCAAATACAACTTGTTGATGCATGCCAGAGCTTGGTTTTTTCCTCTGTGTGTGGGTCCATGCACCCACGCAGCCACTGCTGGATACATACGCCTGGGCAGACAAGTTTTTCCATGCACTCTGTAAAAGGGGAGAGATGCTCCTGATCTCAGGGCTCCCGCTGCTTTCCATTGCTTTATTTCTTCAATGGAGGTTTGTTTCTGTTCTTGCCACAATTTGGCTTCAAGTGGTCCGAAGGGTTTGGAATTTTCATCTAATGAGGATTCTTCCAACGTTGTTGGCTTCCTTTTCTTCTTGTCTCTTGGCCTTTCCAAGGACGATTCTCGATACTCCTGGATAGCTTCAGAGTTGGTCTCTTTGGCCATTGCTCTGGTGATAGCCATCATCTGCGAATTTCCTTTAAATTTTCTCGTGTCTTCTTGCTTCTCCTGTTTTTCCTGCCACTTTGGTGACACATTCTCCATTGCTGCTGCCTTGGCTGCTTGGTCTGCCAGGTGGTTTCCTCTTGCTTCTCTTGAGCTTATTCTGCCATGAGCCCTGACCTTAATGACAGCGATCTGAGTAGGTTCTTTCAAGGCTTCAATCAAAGCTTTAATCCAGAGAGCATGTTTCACCGGTGTTCCAGCGGCTGTGATGAATCCCCTATTTCTCCATAGGAGCCCAAAGTCATTAGCAATTCCATGTGCGTACCTTGAATCTGTGTACACATTGACAGTGGTTCCAGTGGCTAGATGACAGGCCTCTATCAGGGCCACAAGTTCTGCTTCTTGTGCAGACATGGAAGGTGGTAGGGCTTCAGCCATAAGGACCTCTGTTTCCGTTGTAACAGCATATCCTGTGTGAAACTTGCCTTGAGCATCAGCAAACCGTGAGCCATCCGTCCATAATCTCCATTTTGGGTCAGCCAGCGGACGGGACACCATATTTTCAGGTGCAGAAGTGTCTTGTTCCAAAATTTTCAAACAGTCATGGGGTAGCATATTGGCATATTCATCTTCCTCTCCCCCCTCAGAAGGTGGAAGCAAAGTGGCAGGATTGATAGTGGTGCACTTTTGGAAGGAGACATTTGAAGGTAACAGCAGGGAACACTGGAGTCTGAGGTGCCTTTGATGAGTAAGGTGTCTGGGTAAGTCTGTTGGAGGACAGCAGAAAGGTCATGGCCAGCTTGAATGACCAGATCATGTCCAAGGACAACATCAGCAGACTTGTCCAGAAGGGTATGAGCAGCATGGACCGCCTTGAGACACGTGGGTGAAGTCCTTGCAACTGGGTCCAGACGTGCCGAGTAATAGCCCAAAGGCCGGTATTTGTCATTATGGTGTTGAGCCAAAACGCCAGATGCATGTCCCCGGATTCGGACACGAAGAGGTGGAAGGGTTGAGTGTAATCCGGGATGCCTAAGGCAGGAGCAGAGATGACACTCTCCTTCAATTTGTAGAAGCACTGTTTCTGCTGTTCATAGACATCTGGATCCGGGGCATTTCGCCAATCTGGTCCTCCATTCTTGAGACTGTCATACAATGGTTGCATGAGTCTGGAGGCTTCAGGAATCCACTGTCTGCAGTAGGTGATAAGTCCAAGAAAGGTCTGCATAGCAGAGTAGGTTTCAGGGTAAGAGATTTCCCTTATTGCTTGCTTTCTTTCTTCAGTAAGATGGCGGGCTCCTTGTGAAATGCAATGTCCAAGAAAGACAACCTTAATCTGACACCATTGAACTTTGTTCTTCGACACTTTACAATTGGCTGAGCAGAGGAACAGCAGCAATGATGTTGAGGCAGGCAATATGGTTTCTTCCGTACCACAAAGCAGTAGATCATCCACATACTGTAACAAAGTTACTTGAGGGTTTTCCTGTATCCAGGGCTCCAAAACAGTCTTCATTGATTGTGTGAACTGGTTAGGAGAATTCTGACCTCCTTGTGGGGTTCTTGTCCATGTTAACTGTCCCCCTTGGAAAGTGAAGGCAAAAAGAAACCTGGAGTCTTCGTGCAGAGGCACACTGAAGAAGGCATTTGCCAAGTCAATTACAGTGAACATTGTGGCTGTTGGAGGTACGTTGGACAACAAAGTGTTTGGGTTAGGTACCACAGGAGTCTCTAGGATGGTGGCAGCATTCACTGCTCTGAGGTCCTGTACCAGCCGGTATCTTGGAGGTTCTCCTGGAGCGGTCTTCTTCTTGACTGGGAACAGAGGTGTGTTACAGGGTGACACACATCTTATCAGAACTCCAGACTTCAGAAGAGAAGAAATTTGAGCACCCAGGCTATATTCTTGTGCGGCTTTGAGAGGGTACTGGGGCAAACGGGGATATTTATATCCAGGCTTGAGATGTACCTTAACTGGAGGTACCCATAAAAGTCCAACATCTTGGGTCCCTCTGACCACAGGCTGTCAGGAAATTGAGAGGGATCCAGATAGCCAAACGGGTATGTTTCTGCTGTGGCTCCAGGTGTCTCAGGTTGTACAGTCATCATCATCAGAGGAAAGGCCTTTAGAACACATCTGTCTTCTGCCCCTTGCTGGGAATTGGGGTCTTGTAAGCAGAGTTCCATACCTTGTTCTCCAAAAGTGATGGTGGCCTTCATCCTTTCCAGGAGATCTGCACCCAATAAGTTGACAGGGCAGGTTTCAGAGACCAGAAATTTGGTCAATACTCGGTGAAGGGTCCTGCAGACACTGGGGTAGTGAGGGGGGAAGCAGTCTGTTGACCTTCTACTCCAACACATGTGAGGGTTTCAGAAGACAGAGATACTGATGAAGGAAGGTGTGCAGAAGAGATGACAGAAGTGGCCGCCCCAGTGTCCACTAAGAACTTCAAGGGTTGATTGTCCACCTGTAAGGTGACTGTCCCACAAGCTGCAGATGGATGGGCAGCTGGGAAGGTGGACACTGGTTGGCCTCCCCGTCAGTAGCGTGGGGGTGGCCTCTCATTATAATCTTGACGTCTGTTATCGTAGCTGTCTCTAGAGCCAGGACCATTCCTGTGATTCCCACGGCGTGGACAGTCTCTGAGGATATGATCTGGGCTGCCACACTCCCAGCACAGCACACGTCCTTCGGGGTCACGAGCTGGTCTTCTGTTTCGTTGGTTGGATCTTCTATCGCGCTCATGTTCTTGTCTTCTTGGTGGGGGTGGGGGACCTCCTCCACTTCCTTCCACTAGCACCCATTTTATGCCTGACTGATTATTGGGAGGTGGGTAATTTTCTTGAGCTTGGTAGACCATGGACGGCACTGGTTTACTCTTTACTTTAAGTTTGGTGTCCTCCTTCCCATCTGCTGCTTCTTTTTCCCGTTTCTGCAATGATTTATGGAAGGCCTTGACAACAGTTGCTGCATCATCAAAGGAGGAGGATAAAATGTCAGGGCGTACTTTAAGCACTTCCTCTCTCAATTTGTCCTGTAGACCTTGAATGAACGATTCCACTAGAAGTTTCTTCTGAGTCTTGATATTCATATTAAAGCCCAGGTCTTCAAAATGCAAAAGCAGGCGAGCAGAGTATTTCTCTACTGACTCATCAGGCTCTTGCTGGACATCTTGTACTGACCCTGTCTGGTCAGTCAGTCTATCTTGGGCCCAGGAAGTCAATTGTTTGCAATATTCAATGCCTGATTCATAGGTGGTGAGTGACCCAACCTTGGTAGGATCCATAGCCTTCTTCCATAGGGTGATAGTGAGGGCTCAGACGTTCGAACCGTGGAGAGGTATATGCCCAGTGAACAGGTCGGGCCCTCAGGTGGGCTCCATAGATACCCACTGGTTGAGATCAATTAGCACCAGGCTGAGGTAGTTCCATATCAGTGGATAGCTTGGTGCTTGACGAGCCGGGAGCTTTGAGGAACGCGAGTAGGATATCAATTGTGTTGTTGGGGGTTGTAAATGGGTGATACCTGATTTCTCCCAGAGAGGTCAGGGGAGCGATTTTGACGAAGGGTTCCGGTGTTCTTGACATTGGACGATTGGATGGTTGCCCCTCAGTCTTGGGTGTAGGAGTAGCATACAAGGATTGGTACGTCAACCCAGGCGCCTGACGGTAGATATTAGGCCATGCGCGTGAGTCACGTCAGCTGTGGGGTGATGACGCTTTATGGGCATTGCTCTCTGGAACAAGGGCAGGGCTTCGGACCGACATGAGCATATTTCTGCACGGAATTCAGCTCATGGGTAATATGGTACGGAAGATCCCATTCTACTTCAGTGGTTTCTGAGCACATGGTTACCTTGCATGTCTTTTGCGGGCCTCATGAAGCGGCTACCCATTGATGAGATATTTTACTGAGAGTGTAAACTGATGTCACATGGAATTATTTGATTAGGGTAGTGTTAGGAGATGTTTTGGCGTAACCTGCCAGGACTATGTATGGAGTATTCTGAAATTGTATATTGGATCGGAAGTACCTCACGTGACTCATCTGGGTTTAGGGGATCATGGACTGGACCTACTGCATGGATGATGACATCAACAGGAAGGTCTCCTGCATGGGTGGTCAGAGTCTGACCAGGTAGCAGGGGACCATGAGTGTGTAAATGAGCCATGCATTCTGTAGTGAGATGGGACCACCAGCTTGGGCTATTAGCAGAGCCAGGCCCCCCTTGTTGGAGCAGTTCGAGTTGGCAGGACTAACTATAGCGCCAACCTGATGTGTCAGGATATCACCGTACCCTATGGACAATGTCACTGGATTCCCGTTGTGGTCTGTGTAATTCTGTGAGTAGCAGGGATACCAGTTTTCGGGTACACCGGGAGCTGGGGGCCTGATCGGGGTTTCCATGAATCTTACAGAGCGACTATCCTCTCTGGGGATGTATGAAAGAGAGGGAGTTGCCTCAACCCTGGAGTAGGGGGTGGAGTGGGCCCTAGGGCCAGGGGTTGACAATGATGGGGGGGAGAGATAAAGGGAGAGGAGGTGCTGGTGGCACTGGGGGTGGTGATGGCTGTTGAGGGCCCACCCTTCCCCTATTTCCTGATCCTCCTCCCCTTCATTGAATCCTGTAATGTCACGGCGGCGGCTTCTGATCACTGTCTGGAAGGCTGAAGATTCATGCATTGCAGCTATGGCCGGATTGGGGTGAGTGAAAGGGAACAACGGTGTTACATCTGGTGCCATATTGGGAGCTGCGGCCTGCACAGGTGCAGGCGGTGGCTGATAGTAGGCCCCGGATGGTGTCAGCAAGGGATATAGGCCTGACTGGGTGTGCCTAGGTGTCTCAAGATGGCTGCCGGAAGAAATGGGGTGTTGGCGATTTCCGGGTGTACCAAGATGGCTGCTGGGTGTCCCAAGATGGCTGCTGGAGGAAATGGGAAGGGCGTTGTCTGGGGGCTTCCCACTGTTGGGAATGGGAGGGGCATCGGCTGGGCATTACACCAGGGGCGGCCCCCCCACAGACACGGCAGGTCTCCGCCCAGGGCGGATTCTGTTCACCGCACGCATGACAAGTCCAACCTCCCTTTGTTCTGAGATCGGTGCCATTATAGGGCGGTGGCTGAGGGCTTGGAACCGTGACGGGCATGAGGGGTGCGGCGGCCATTTTAGTTACATCAATAAGATCATATGCAGAGCATTTCACATATCCGAACAAAGGCTCAGCACCTTCTGAACCTCCCACACCATCTACTTCCTTCCAGCCCTCAATTTTCAAATCATTTGCTACTCTGAGATGTGCCTGTGCTTGATGTAGAAGTCTCTCATCACATAACTCTCCCTTCTTCTGTGCTACATAATCCTTCCACGCTGAAGGCTGAAGTCTGCCCGTAGTAGGCAAACCCATCATCTTATACAAACTTCTCACATTTTTAACAGCCTTCTTTCCCTCCCGTGACTGAACCAGCTCACAGACCCCCACAGCACCACCCTCTAACTTATGAGGTTTCCCAGATCTAAACATGCACATCATGATTTAACAAAGTGCAATGGTCTGTCGCGACTCAGACCACCGATGCCGCTGGCAGGTCACCACCGTCAACGTGGAGCCCTCCTCAACACACTGACAAGACAGAGAGTCCTAATCAATCTATCCCTTCCCTAACCGTGGGTGATGACTTTACAGCCCAGCTCACCGTAACACTCCTATATTCACAGCGGGACGTCTCCTTGTGAGATTCCCCTGTATTGGACAAAGAGCCCTCCTCAATTTGTCATTTATAAGACAGAGAATCCTAATCAATCTGTTACTAACTAGACTATCATGTGCGTCTTTTACCCCACTCAACACTTCAAAAATCTAAAATTTGTCCCAACTTTATTCTAACAGTCACGGGAGACATCTATCTACATAAAGGTACAGTGACCGGAGGAGGAGGAAGTGGTGTTGACCCAAGTACGCGCAGACATGCGACGTCACTCGGTCTCACTTGCTGGTTCGTGGCGTGGGATCGCCTTCGGTCTCACCACTCAACCGGTCACCCACCCAGACCCAATTTGGACAGTACAGCAAAGCCAACAATGACTGACGCACACAGGCAAGTGGGACACATATAAAATATATGATCTCAACTTACCGTGTTCGATGGAGGGTGATCAGTCCTCGCACTCAGTCACCGCGGGCACCACCGCAAAGTCCTCAGGACGGGTCCGGACGGGCGGCGATCCACTGCCCCACGTTGCCAGGCGCCAATTGTCGGGGTCGTATCGACAAACCACTCGTCCTTCAGTCACTTCGAATTAGATTATGAGCATGTGGTACCAGTTATAAGATGAGTCAGACAATCAGGCTGGTTCAATCTTAAAGCATGCTCTGGCACGTAGCTTTCTCAGCAAGAGCTTTCTTTATTATTACAAGCACAAAGTTATATAGTATACATATCAGGGTGGAGCGAGGGGCACCTAAAGAGAAACAGTATAGCCATATATGGATATGTATAGTATACTGCCGTCTGGATTGGTTCCACTGTTCCTTCAGCTCAGCTCAGCTCCCGAATGATGTAACTTTTGGCTGATGCAATCTTCTTGGAATTCAGGATCCAGTTACGTACTCCAGAGATGGGTCTCTAACTAAATGCCACGTAGCAAGGAAAGCTTATAGTTTGAATATACAAAATGGAAGCTAGCACATAAGCATCACATATAAAAGTACAAAAAACATTATATATAAGTACAAAAATATATTTTAACCCTGACAGAATCATACACAAAGAGGGCGGTGAAGTACAAGAGGAGCAGGCAGAGCGTAGTCAGAACAAAGCCAAGGGGTCTTACACAGAGAGAGCAGCAAAGTACAAGAGAAGCAGGCAGAGCGTAGTCAGGATGTAGCCAAGGGGTCATACACGGAGAGAGCAGCAGAGTACAAAAGGGGCAGGCAAAATTCAAAACAGGGACACAGCCAAATCAGAACCAGACAGACGAAATGTAGCACAGGCACAAAGCACTGGCACAAGCACAGCAAAGTCAAACACACTCGGCCAAGGGTCAGAGTATAAGTGACAGAGAATGGCCCCAAAATGAGGCTATAAGAAGTCTCCCAGAATCCCAGAGTGAGGCCATCCAGGTTAACCCTAAAACCACCTTATCCCAGAAACTCAGCAGACCATGACATAGGGTTGTGGTTTGGGTTATGGTTAGGGTTGAGATTAGGGTTAGGGGTGTGTTGGGGTTGGTTTTGGAGTTAGAATTGGGGGGGTTCCACTGTTTAGGTACATCAGAGGTCTCCAAACGCAACACGGCGCCACCATTGATTCCAGCCAATTTTGCTTTCAAAAAGTCAAACGGTGCTCCCTCCCTTCTGAGCCCTGCCATGCGCCCAAACAGTGGCTTTCTCCCACATACGAGGTATTGATGTACTCAGGAGAAATTGCAGAACAAATTTTGTGGTCCATTTTATCCTGATACCCTTGTGAAAATAAAAAAATTGGTTCCAAATTAATTTTTTTGTGAAAAAAGTAAAATGTTCACTTTTTCCTTCCACATTGCTTTAGTTCTCGTGAGGCACCTGAAGGGTTAATAAACTTATTGAATGTGGTTTTGCGTAACCTTGAGGGGTGCAGTTTTCAGAATGGTGTCACTTTTTGGGTATTTTCTGTTATATTGACCCCAAAAACTCACTTCAAATGTGAGGTGGTCCCTAAAAAATATGTTTTTGTAAATTTTGTAGAAAAAATGAGAAATTGCTGGTCAACTGTTAACCCTTAAAACTTCCTAACAAAAACAAAATTGTGTTTCCAAAATTGTTCTGATGTAAAGTTGACATGTGGGAAATGTTATTTATTAACTATTTTGTGTGACACCACTCTCTGATTTAAGGGTACAAAAATTAAAAGTTTGAAAATTGCAAAATTTTCAAAATTTTTGCCAAATTTCCGTTTTTTTTCATAAAGAATCGCAAGTCATATTGAAAAAAATTTACCACTAACATGAAGTACAATATGTCATGAAAAAACATTCTCAGAATTAGTGGGATATGTTGAAGCGTTCTAGAGCTATAACCTCATAAAGTGACAGTGGTCAGAATTGTAAAAATTGGCTTGGTCATTAAGTACCAAATTGGTTCCATGACTAAGGGGTTAGAAAAACCCTGATCTTTATTTTGTGATTTTTTTAACATTTTTACACATTTTTTACTTTTCATTTTTAATTTTATACCTTGTCCTAAGATACAATATGAACTTTCTCTGCCCTAATCGCTGATCTATTACTCTTCAATGCTTTTGCGTAGCAGGGCATCAGATCAGCATATCACAGGATGGGATGAGACAAGTCAGCTCCTGCTTTGAGCCGGAGCTTACAGGCCACTGTACCTGGGAGACTCCGCTGCTATTCTTTGGCCCAGGGTTATCATGGAGACTATCAGCACAAAGTGATTGCAATTGCTTTGCGCTGATCAGAGCAGGGAGCTTCCTCCCTTCCTGTCTCTCCTGATCGATGTCGCTGTCGCAATTGACAGCGGCATCAGAAGGGTGAAATGCCCAATGATTGTGCTGGCTCTGCGAGTGAGCTGATGTAATCATTGTGCCATACATGTATGGTGGTTTGCGGTAGTGCACTTCCCGCAGTGCCATACATGTACGGCGGATGTCATGAAGGGGTTAAGCGATGTCAAAAATCCCATCTCAGAAACATTCATTCACAAGAGCATTGGTGTGTATAGGGAGATATATATAGAAAGGAACAATCTCACCCATTTGTCAGTCCATGAGAGTCCTAGCATATTAGTCCATGACTCAAGTTGTCAGGAGAGCCGTAGTCTTGAACTAACCCTATTAGGCCCTACTATGTCTATTAAGGCCCTGGTTACCCTAAGACTCCCGCTCTAACTAGGGCAGTCCGCAGCTGTACCTATACAAGAGACGCCCATCCCCGACATGTTTCCTCTATTCTGGTTTATCAGGGGAATAGCAATGCATGTGTATGTCCAAACAAAATCTAGGGCTATCATTCCTATTGTGAAATGTGCATCAATCAAAATGGTACCATGGGTGAGATTGTTCCTTATTATATTTATCTCACTATACAAACCGATGGTCTTATGGAGGGATCTTTCTTAAGTGGGATTTTTGACATCCCTTTAACAAGATAAGTGGGTTCTTTGATTTGCGGTCTGTCTTCTTGTGAAACTAACCAACGTCAGTAACATCTACTATCCATATTTACCATAGTGTTAACTTTGCTTGTTGTGTTTGAACCCACGATTATGGACGTAGCATTTACCTGCCTTTTTTTCCGGTATCGGATAGGCTGTTTTATAATGTGTGATTTAGTGAATGGTTTGTGGCTGCAAATCTATTTTATATAACATTTATTAAAAGTTCTGTTTTAATTATCACTCACAAATTGCTGATATATCATTATATTTGGTAAGTAGACCAGAAATTCATTAGGGTATGAAGCTAATTTCATCTTCTTTCCCTTCCCTCTATTGAATTGACTGTATATTTTTTGCCATAAATAATTCTACCCCCTTTTTATGTTTAGCAGTCTTACCAATTCACTGACCTTTACCATCATTTCTGCTAATGCTACCTTATGTTCTGGAAAAGTCCATGGTCTGTTTTTTCAAGAAACATCTCCACTCCTGTCCATTGATTGTGGGTGGATAGGACATGACGGTTATACCTGCCACACCAGACAGACCTATGGACAAAATAGCAGATATTTTTGACAACCCCTTTAATAATTATATTTAATAATTATAATAATTTGCATAATTCTACACCTTATATTCTTGAGTCCTGTATAGATATTACATTTAGCTGACAATGGAAACAAGCAAGCGCATGTATTCACGATCTGTGCTAAATAGTATTTTTTTTCTGTAAATTATACACGTGGAATATTAGTCATGGTGTCCAAACTAAAATGTGACAGCAGGATTATTAAGTTCAACAAAATGTCATTTATAGTCAAATGTGTGATGACAGAATAGTCCCAGTTGCTGCCAAAAAACGTACAGGCACGTTTCATAATAGAGAGAAGCTTACATCACTTTATTTTAACCTCCTGGTAGTTTATTTTTCACATTTAGAAACTGTTACATAGAGTATTTTTTTCTAAATCTGCAGAATACAGTGCCGGCCAACGATGCTAAACATCTTGCATTGACATGTTCATTCTAACCCTGCTGAGAAAATATTATTCTCAAGCAATTTAACGCTGTCAGTTAAAATAAATATAAAGGCCGGCAAGGGTTTACGAGCTCTTTTAGCTTCGTATGGTTTCTCATGCTTTGTTTTCTTTGACAGTTAACATACAAAGTGCTATAACTTTCTGTTTTCACATTGAACTGTATTGTGCATCATTTTGTGAGAAATATTTAGAGGCTGGAATTTCTTTTCAAAATGTTATTCTACCTATCTATCTATCTATCTATCTATCTATCTATCTATCTATCTATCTATCTATCTATCTATCTATCTATCTATCTATCTATCTATCTATCTATCTATCCATCTATCTATCTATCTATCTATCTATCTATCTATCTATCTATTTATCTATCTACAGTGGGTACGGAAAGTATTCAGACCCCTTTAAATTTTTCACTCTTTGTTTCATTGCAGCCATTTGGTGAATTCAGAAAAGTTTATTAATGTTCACTCTGCACCCCATCTTGACTGAAAAAAAAAAAGAAATGTAGAAATTTTTGCAAATTTATTAAAAAAGAAAAACTGAAATATCACATGGTCATAAGTATTCAGACCCTTTGCTCAACATTGAGTAGAAGCACCCTTTTGAGCTAGTACAGCCATGAGTCTTCTTGGGAATAATGCAACAAGTTTTTCACACCTGGATTTGAGGATCCTCTGCCATTATTCCTTGCAGATCCTCTCCAGTTCCGTCAGGTTGGATGGTGAACGTTGGTGGACAGCTATTTTCAAATCTCTCCAGAGATGCTCAATTGGGGTTAGGTCAGGGCTTTGGCTGGGTCGGTCAACAATGGTCACAGAGTTGTTCTGAAGCCACTCCTTTGTTATTTTAGCTGTGTGCTTATGGTCATTGTCTTGTTGGAAGGTGAACCTTCGGCCAAGTCTGAGATCCAGAGCACTCTGGAAGAGGTTTTCATCCAGGATATCTCTGTACTTGGCCGTATTCATGCTTCCTTCAATTGCAACCAGTCGTCCTGTCTTTGCAGCTGAAAAACACCCCCATAGTATGATGCTGCCACCACCATGTTTCACTGTATTGGGCAGGTGATGAGCAGTGCCTGGTTTTCTCCACACATGCCCCTTAAAATTATCCCCAAAAAGTTCTTTCTTTGGGGGATAATTCGTCTCACCAGACCAGAGAATCTGGTATCACCAGACCAGAGAATCTTATTTCTCATAGTATGGGAGTCCTTCATGTGTTTTTCAGCAAACTCTATGCGGGCTTTCATATGTCTGGCACTGAGGAGAGGCTTTCGTCGGGCCACTCTGCCATAAAGACCTGACTGGTGGAGGGCTGCAGTGATAGTTGACTTTGTGGAACTTTCTCCCATCTCCTTACTGCATCTGTGGAGCTCAGCCACAGTGATCTTGGGTTTCTTCTTTACTTCTCTCACCAAGGCTCTTCTCCCACAATTGCTCAGTTTGGCTGGACGACCAGGACTAGGAAGACTTCTGGTGGTCCCAAACGTCTTCCATTTAAGGATTATGGAGACCACTGTGCTCTTAGGAACCTTGAATACTGCAGAATTTCTTTTGTAGCATTGGCCAGACCTGTGCCTTGCCACAATTCTGTCTCTGAGCTCCTTGGCCAGTTCCTTTGATCTCATGATTCTCATTTGGTCTGACATGCACTGTGAGCTGTGAGGTCTTATATAGACATATGTGTGCCTTTAAAAATCAAATCCTATCAGTTAAATTAATTACAGATGGACTCCAATGAAGGAGTTGAACCAGCTCAAGAAGGATCACAAGGAAATGGACAGCATGTGACTTAAATATGAGTGTCTGAGCAAACGGTCTGAATACTTATGACATGTGATATTTCAGTTTTCTTTTTTAATAAATCTGCAAAAATTTCTACATTTCTGTTTTGTTCAGTCATGATGGGGTGCAGAGTGTCCATTAATGAGAAAAAAATGAACTTTTTTGAATTTACCAAATGGCTGCAATGAAACAAAGAGTGAAAAATTTAAAGAGGTCTGAATACTTTCCATACCCACTGTATCCCTCTATCTGTCTATTCCATTATCTACTCTATCTATCTATATCTATCTATCTATCTATCTATTATCTATCTATCTATTATATGTGTATTAGAAAACAGCAGCACTCTATGAATGCCAAGACATATAATGTCAATTGAAATAACAACTTCCAACCTTCAGCAAGATGCACTTACAAGAAAAGCCAAGGTTCTTAGCGCAATAAATTGGCCAATCCATGTGTGCCCATCAACCATGGCAAGGTGACACTTCACTGATGGGTCCTTTCATAACCCTTCTCTATACTACTGTGGATGACACTTTTGGGCTAGGAAGCTTACAATAATGGACAAATATGTCTCTCCTAGACTGCAAGCCTCCAATTTGCAAGTAGAATTGGTTGAGAACACCTGCAGGTCAATGGGAGGAGTGCAGTGTCAGGTCATCTATCTATCTCACTTGAGAAAGGCTGGTCACAGCCAAAATGTTGCCACACTATATGGGCCAATAAAGTCCACTTTTTTTCATCATTTATTGGAGTGCTGCCTCCTTTTTTCTTTTTTATTATTTAAACAAATGGATATTTGCTTGGAGGGCCTTGTACCCTGAATTCATCTATACGGTGCTGTTCCATTTTTTCTTCTATCTATCTATCTATATATCTATCTATCTATCTATGAAATTCAAGGAAGCTTTATTGGCAGGACCAAATACACATTAGCTTTTCCAAAGCAATTGTGCTGTATGGAATAGGGATAAGGACTCTAGGAATGATGAGGCATATCCAAGATTGGCGCTATTGAAGTCCATGGCATATCATAGTTCTCTTTCTCGCAACCTATGGCATGCAAATGAGTCGCCCGCCAGGGCCGTGGGGTACTTGGACCCGAGCCTATTGACTTCTATGGGGAATGTCACGGTAGCCACGACTCGGTCTGTGGACCTGGGCGCTCACCAAAAAGGGGATATATTTACAGGGGATAAAGTTTATGTAGTGATTCGTGAGCCGTGATGCCACCTGTAGTGTCTGGTCAGGGTGACCAGCGCTGCTGTGCAGATCCTTTGGAAGGGATGGTGTTGTGCAGCTAGTTGGTAAACCTCCTACAGGTGAGGCTGTGTCCTTCCAGGGCAGGTATTTGTTATATATTTTAGGAATGGTGCTTGTGAATGTAGCAGAGAGGAATGTGCGTCGCTGGAATAATTCTAGGAGACAGTCCAGATGCAGTTTCAGGGTTTTTACTCACAATCTTTGGCCAATAAGACAGATGCCCACCTGGTACTGTGTCCTCCGGGAGAGTGGTCCAGTACCCCAGGTAGACCGGTCACACTTGCCCAAGACTCCCTTTCAGTGTGTTCTTTTCCTGGCCGTCTCTCTCTCTGTGCTTTTTCCACTCCTCTCTTCTAGCACCTCACCACATCAGTCTCTCAGTCCCAAAGCTGTGGTCCTGTCGGGAAACAGATTAATTCTGTATGTCATTGGTCCTATATAGCTTCCTTCCTGGAGTTGCTGCTGGTGGTTGGTAGCGATGACCCATAAAGTGATCTACGGCTTATTAGCAGGGCCTGAAGCTTTCCCACTAGTCTAGGGGCCGTTCCCTGTTGGCCTGGTTCTTCGAATCTCGGATCGGGCCACGGATGGGATATTCACTGTCCGTGCCTTTGGACCCTTTCTCATGCTCTCCAGAAGCTCCTCAGTCTGCTTCTTTCTATCAGAGGATGAGCTCCTAAAAGTTAGCTCTCCTCTCCACAACTCACTTCCTCTGAAGTGCTCTGCTTTCTAAACTTCTCTTCTCCTCTTACTGCTGCCTAAACTCCACCCACCCATAACCAGCCTGGTATGAGACCATCCTCCCTTAGGGTACGTCCATATGACCAACTGATATGGTGTGTATTGGATGCAGGTATCGGAGTCTAAGGGGGTGCTCCCTCCTTACCTGGGGTGGGGTGTGTTAGGGTTCGAGTTCACGCTGCTGCACAAGGGGAGTCTCGAACCAGTCCCGCTGCGGTCCCCCATCCATCTCCGTCCGCAGTGGAGCCTGCTCAGCAGAGACGTCGGTCCCAGCATCTTGCCCATTTCAATACTGTGCAGAGACTTGCTGCTGCCCTTCCTGGATCTTCTATTATGGCCAGTGCTGGAGCAGATGTCTTTGGAACGAAGTCCTGCGTTTCCCCTTCTGAGCATGCCCAGGGTAAGATCTCTCATTGGAGATCAGGGGTCACATGTTCAGGTACTGCAGCAGCTCCTATTGGTCCGCCAGGAAGGTCCTGAAACTACATGTGTTTTGGAACAGTTTCTCATTGGTCCTTGTTTCTGGCAGGTCCTGTAGCTGTTACTATAAAAGGGTGGCATGGCTGGGCCGCCATGCGCTAGTATCAATTGCATTATGTGCTTTGCGCAAGTGTGATCATGCATGCATGTGGTTAGGGCTCGGCTGACATAAGCCCCTAGAATACCGGCACCTCCGGTGAGGAGATTTGAGTGCAATTGGTTAGGGCTTGGCTGAAATAGCCCCTAGAATACCGGCTTCTCCGGTGAGGAGATTGCTTGATTGCGTTGCTGTCTGCATGATCACGGACTGCTATCCGCACAGCAGTTATCTGTGTATCCCTGTGGTGTTAACAGAACACAGTCTTTTTCTCAGCGGCTCTGTGACGCAACAGGGTTCGCTTTATAACGCTGGTTCAGCGCCCTAGCGCTTTACTTTGCGGCTCACTGAAGCTAAGTGAGTTCGCACTTATCGCCATATAGCGCTGTGGCATTCCCGTTAGCGGCTCTGGGGATTAACAGAGTTCGCACTTACTGCCACAGCACGCTACGGCGTTTATTTTAGCGACTCTGCGGGATAACAGAGTTCGCTACTTTCGCCATCTTACTAGCAGCGGGCTTCGCCTGCACGGTGGACCCCGGGCTGCAAACGCACCTCTGTACTATATCTATTAGGTGCGCTCCGCAGACCCTAACAGAATACTAGCGCCAGGGTCTGGCTAGTAAAATGGCGGACGACCAGCGTCTACAACAGTACATCCAGCAGCTGGACGGTATGTTGGCGGTCCTTGAGCGCACAACCTCAGCTCTGGATGTTACCTCAGTCGCTGTTCAGGCTGCTAGCATAGCTGCAGCCAGTTTGTCCACCGCTACCTCTGCTCCGACATTATCCTACCTCCCACTTCCGGACAAGTTTACAGGTGACAGTAAACATTGTCGGGGATTCGTGAGTCAGTGCTCTATACAGCTTGAGCTTCTGGCAACATGTTTCCCCACGGAACGGGCACAAGTGGCTTTTATTGTGTCTTTTCTGTCGGGCAGAGCATTGGAGTGGGCAACGCCGCTGTGGGAGCGCGACAATCGTGTGGTTGCGGAGTGCTTCTCGGTTTTTGGAGGCTCTGAAAAAGGTCTTTTTAGGATCTCAGGTCACGCACGATACGGCACTCCAACTGCTGGCAATGTCACAGGGTTTGTCCATGGTCAGCCAGTTCTCAGTCCAATTTCGGACTTTGGCCTCTGAATTAGAGTGGCCAGATAAAGTTCTTATTCCAGTGTTCTGGAGAGGACTGGCAGACCATGTAAAGGACGCTTTGGCTACCAGGGAGATTCCTGCCACACTGGAGAAACTTATTTCTACATCATCTACCCGCATCGACCTCCGTTTTCACGAGCGGAGGTTAGAGCGGACCCAGTGTAGGCAGAGGTTTCGACTGGCACCCACCTTTGCCAAACCTCTTGAATTTCCCGTTCGGGCGTCCGACTCCCCTGAGACCGTGGAGACTACTCGAGTGGGATCTAAGTCTCGGTCTGTAGAGTGTGTCAGCAGCCAGGACATTATGCCAAACGATGTCCCCAGCGAATGAGTAAACCGGCATGTTCCGTGACCATGGGTGCAGGGTCATTAGACGCGAGGGATTTTGCTCTGAAAGTGCTCCTTAAAGGGTTAATCTCTCTAGGTTCATCCACTCTTCCCGCCAAGCTTTGTGTGGACTCTGGGGCAGAGGGGAATTTTATGTCCTCCTCCTTTGCCTCTCGCCATTCCATACCGCTGGTGACGCTCGCCGAGCCAATATCGGTGAGAGTATTGAATGGAGCAATCCTGCCCTCACAAATCACCCACCAGATTGTCTCTCTACCTCTGTCTATGTCCCCTTCTCATCAGGAGAATATATCCCTTTTTGTTCTTCCTGAGGGAATAGATGAGGTTTTGTTGGGAATACCCTGGCTTCGCCACCACTCTCCCCATACTGAGTGGTCCTCTGGGAGAATACTGGATTGGGGTGATCATTGCAGAGACAGATGTCTCAGAGAGGACATTCAGGTTTCCACCATGGAGATACCCATAGACCTTGCTTCTCTCCCCAAGGTTTATCGGTCATACGCGGACGTATTCTCCAAAAAGGCAGCGGAGACTCTTCCGCCTCATCGCCCCTATGACTGTCCTATAGACCTCTTGCCTGGAACGGAGCCCCCTCGAGGAAGAGTGTATCCTCTCTCTCTTCCTGAGACCGAGGCCATGTCACAATACATCCAGGAAAATCTGGCAAGAGGGTTTATTAGGAAGTCAGTGTCACCAGCAGGGGCAGGATTTTTCCTCGTGCAGAAGAATGGAGAATTACGACGTGTATAGACTATAGGGGTCTTAACGCCATTACCATTAAGAACAAATATCCTTTGCCCCTAATATCTGAGCTCTTTGATAGGCTCCGGGGAGCAAGGGTATTTACTAAGCTGGATCTTCATGGTGCCTATAACCTGATCCGCATCCGTGAGGGGGACGAATGGAAGACGGCGTTCAATACCAGAGATGGACATTACGAATATCTTGTGATTCCCTTCGTGCTCTGTAATGCTCCAGCCGTCTTCCAAGATTTCGTTAATGACATCTTCCGGGACATGCTTGCCACCTCTGTGGTAGTCTATCTGGATGACATTCTCATCTTTTCTCCAGATATGGACACCCACCGGAGAGATGTTTGCAGGGTCTTCGACCTCTTGCGGGCAAATTCCTTATATGCAAAGTTGGAGAAGTGTGTGTTTGAGCAGGAGTCTCTGACTATATCATCTTCACTCAGGGATTGGCTATGGATCCTGCCAAACTGCAGGCTGTAATGGTTTGGCAAGAACCCCACTCTCTTAAAGTGGTGCAGCGCTTTATGGGGTTCATTAATTACTATCGACAATTCATTCCCCACTTTTCTACTTTGGTTGCTCCCTTGGTAGCCCTCACCAAGATGGGAGCCAATCCCAAATTGTGGTCAGAGGAGGTCTCCAAGGCCTTAACTTCTATCAAGTCCCATTTTGCTAGCGCTCCTATCCTACATCGTCCCGAGGTGGATAACCCTTTTATATTGGAGGTAGATGCCTCGTCCTTTGGTGCTGGAGCAGTCCTTTTTCAAAAGGATGCTCAAGGTCGTAAACATCCTTGCTTCTTCTTCTCCAAGACCTTCACACCAGCGGAGACGAATTATTCCATTGGGGATAGGGAGTTGCTAGCCAAGAAGTTGGCCTTTTCTGAGTGGAGACATCTCCTGGAGGGGGCTCGCTTTCCCTTTCAAGTGTTCACTGACCATAAAAATTTGGTCTATTTACAGACCGCCCAGCGGCTAAATTCCCGTCAGGCCAGATGGTCCCTGTTCTTCTCCCGGTTCCATTTCACCCTCCATTTTCTCTCCGGGGAGAAGAACATTCGTGCTGATGCTCTTTCTAGCTCCATGGTGTCCTCTGAGGAGATGGAGGAGGAGCCTCCGCTGATTGTCCCCACAGAGAGCCTAAGAACTGTGGCCCCGGTTTCGCTTGAGTCTGTGCCTCCGGGTAAGACTTTTGTGCCCATCAATTTGCGACCGGAGGTACCTCTTTGGGCACACTCATCCAGGTTGGGTGGACATTTTGGGGCAAAGAGGACATCTGAGTTGCTGGCGAGGACATACTGGTGGCCACATATGGTCCGTGACGTCGGGGAATACGTTCAGGTGTGCATCTCCTGCGCCAAGAATAAGTCTCCTCGACAACGGCCAGCTGGGTTACTTTTCCCTTTACCAGTGGCAGACAGGCCCTGGGAGATGGTTGGGATGGATTTTGTGGTGGGCTTACCCAAGTCTCTGGGCTGCACCATCATCTGGGTGATAACCGACCACTTCTCCAAAATGGTGCACTTGGTGCCGTTACCATGGTTACCGTCTGCACGGGCCTTGGCAGCATTATTCATCAGGCATATTTTCCGCCTACACGGTATGCCAGACAAAATTGTCAGTGATCGAGGTTCTGGAGAGAGCTGTGTCATTTATTCAGCATTGAGTTGAATCTCTCCTCTGCATACCATCCCGAGACGAATGGGTTGGTAGAGAGGGCCAACCAGACCTTGGTCACATACTTGCGACATTTTGTCTCTGCCAGGCAGGATGACTGGGCATCCTTGCTACCGTGGGCTGAGTTTGCTCTAAATAATGCTGTGGCTGACTCCACTGGACAAACCCCATTCCTCCTGAACTACGGTCAACATCCGCGGGTACCAGTGCCCATGCCCGTGTCTTCCGCCGATTCCAGGGTGGCAGACTGGGCTGTGGAGGCACGGGACATTTGGGACCGCACCTAGGATGCCATTCAGGCCTCCAAAGAGAGGATGAGGTCTTCGGCCGATGCCCATCGGCGTCCCGCTCCTACATTTGCTCCGGGTGACCTAGTGTGGCTTTCTGCCCAAAACATCAGGCTGCATGTAGAGTCCACCAAGTTGGCACCTCGCTTTTTGGGCCCCTTTAAAGTTCTTGAGCAGGTGAACCCGGTGGTTTACCGCCTAGATCTTCCGCCTCGCCTTGGTATCACCGACACCTTTCACGTGTCCCTCCTGAAACCCGTGGCCATTTCCCGGTTTTCCAAGTCATCTGCCGGGACGTCGGGTTCATCTACCAACGATCATTAGGTGAATGCTATTGTTAGGTGCAAGGTGGTACGTGGCCAAAAATTTTATTTGGTGGATTGGAGGGGTTATGGGCCTTGAGGATAGGTCCTGGGAGCCTGCCGAGCATGTTCACGCTCCGCAGCTCGTTGCTCCCTTTTTGATAAAGCAAACGCGAAACGCGTGTCAGAGGGTCACACGTGGGTCCAGAGTCTGCGGCTTGTTAACACTCAAAGGGTAAGCAATCTTGTCTTGGCAGCTTATATTCATGCTATTATGATAGATGTTCGCACACTGCAAGCGATATATATTTAATGTGTACTATTGTAGCACATGTTTTTTCAGCTGCCTAATATTCCCTTATATTTGGGTATACTCCTGTTATAACTCAGGGTTTTTTTTGCCGCTACACAATAAAAGCTCTGGCCCCATGTGTTTATTATAATGTTTTATGTTAGGGTCATTCACCATTGTGTGATGTTTTATGTACACATGTACGTTTTTCTAAATAAATTGACTTTTTTTGCAATAAATCAAGTGTTTTTTACTCCATTTTTCTTCGATCTATGATTTATTAGTTGGAGTGCACTCTTATATAGTCCTTACTTAGAGTTTTATTTCGTGGATATATGCTTTTGCATGTCTATGATATAAGTACCTCTCTTTTTGTACTGGTCTGTATTTATGTATTTGGTGCAGTGTAGAAGGAAGTGGGTCTCCTCCTCCAGGGCATTTAGGTCATCATTTAGGCACAGTTTATCCTGCCTGGGCTTGTAGCTCTGTCTGTGCCATCCAGATTCATTAGCCAGATTTTGGGTGCTGACTGAGCCTATACTGACTCAGGATCTGGTGGTCTCTGGGGTCAGGGAGATTCTGCAGATGTGGAGCCAGTGTGCAGATTCTCTTTAGACCCTGGTACATGGTCAGTTTCTGAGAGGGGATTACAAAGTTCCTCCAGTAACTGACATATCTCTCTTGGTCCTTGTCTACAATCTTTCTGATTCTGGCTTTTGTCAGGCTGCTGTGATTGGTGTTTTGGTCCAATTGAGTTTGGATGAGATGATCTGGGGGGCCTGATTCTTAGGGATCATCTTCATATAGCAGGGCTTCATGGTAATGGGAGCCTGGCCTGCCACTCTGTAGGTGAGCATGGAATAACGCCACCCTCTTTAGAACTTCTAGATGTAGATGGAATATGATCAACTCAGCCCGAAAGGCACTATTGGAGGTGCTCCAATGGACCTAGAGAAAGTACTTACAGAGTTCCAGGTGGAACATTTCTGTTGGGCTGTAATCCCATCTTGACTAGTCTTGGTATGTGTGAAGGCCCCAGACTTTGCTGCCATACTGGAGGATTGGGGTGATGATGGCATTGAAGATTTTTAGTTGGACACTATCTGGTGACTTCACATGGTAGAGCTTCCTTCAGATGGGATAGAAGGTTTTGAAGCCCTTGTCTTTCATATTCTCTTTGGTTTGAGCGATGGATTTCCCTTCCATGGTAGATGTATTTGTCCGTTCCTGTAAAAACGCAGTTGTTTAGCACAAATAAAGGT
Organism: Oophaga sylvatica; assembly: GCA_033576555.1. Classification (NCBI taxonomy): domain Eukaryota; kingdom Metazoa; phylum Chordata; class Amphibia; order Anura; family Dendrobatidae; genus Oophaga; species Oophaga sylvatica. The sequence goes on from JARQOD010000001.1 coordinate 50,767,359, forward strand.
TGCCTGTCGGATATTTCTCCTCTGGACCACGATGACGTTGGTTTTCTTTGGGTTGATAGGTAGTGTCCATGTGGAGCTAAATTTCACCAATATTTGCAAATTGTCTTGGAGACCTTTCTTGGTTGGTGACAGTAGCAGCAGTAAATAATTTGTATACAGCAGGAATTTCACTTGGGTGTCATGGAGTTTGCAACTTGGTGCCATGGAGGATTCCAGAGCGGTGGCCAGCTCATTAATGTAAATGTTGAAGAGCATTGGACTTAGGCTGCAGCCTTATCTGACTCCGTGGCTCTGCTAGAAATAAGCCATTCTTCTCCAGTTCACCTCACGCTGCAGCAATTTTTGGTGTAGGAGATTTTGATGACAACATAGGAATTTCCTTCTATTCCACTATCCAGCAGTTTCAGGAGCATGCCCACATGCCACGCTGAGTCAAAGGCATTTTTAAAACAAGTGTATATCTTCCTGTCCTTTGCTTTGTGAACATGGCTCTAAATAAGGCTGTGCAGGGTGTAGATGTGGTTGGTGGTGAGTTGGTTTAGCATGAACCATTCTTGGCTTTTGCTGAGGACATTGTGCTCAGTGAGGAAACTGAAAATCAACTTGTTTAGGATAGTTTTCACAGGTTGTTGCTGACACATACAGTATGCATGTGTAGTTGGCAGGGTTATATGTTATGTTTCGGTAGCTGAGGAGAAATTGCAAAAATAGAAAAAGTAGTAATACACCAGAGAGGTTGGAAACTATTGGATTGCAGTACCCTAAACTAACAGCCACGCTAGAAGTAGCCGTGGAGCGTACCTATGGTGATCCTAGACGCCTCGTCACAGCCGGAGAGATAATTACACCTAAAGGCAGAAAGATGAAAGCTATCTGCCCTGGAGCAGATCCCCCAAAGAAATAGGAAGCCCCCAAACATGTAATGGCGGTTAGACAAGAAGAAAATACGGGCACAGACAGAAAATAGAATGAGAAAACGCTGGGGCCCAATCTGTCTAGATAGAAAAGTATAGGAAAGAATACTGACTGCAACCCACAAAAAACCCTGACAAAAATACCAACACTTCTGATTAACAAAAAACCTGAGATCACACGATCTCTACCATCTAAATCAGATCTCTGGTGTAACACACAGCAATTCAGCAAAAAAAGGGACAAAGGAACAGAGCAAAAGTGCAAATACAAATTGTGCACAATTGCAGCGCCAGACCCCAAAAGGGGACCAGGCTGCAGTCCCCTGCAAGCAGCAAAACAGGCAAGGAAAATCCAACAAGAGGAAAAAAACAGCAAATCACTTATCTGAAAGAGAGCAGGAATGCAAGCTGAGCTCCAAGTAAAACCAGGAAGAACAATTGATTACCGACAAGGCTGATGGGAACTCAGGTCACTTATATCAGACCATTCAGAGCCAGCTGAAGGCCATTCAGCAATTAGTTCTTTACCCTCAGCAACCACCGGAGGGAGCCCCAGCTCAGAAGTCGCCTCCAGAGTATACACAACAGTACCCCCCCTTGAGGAGGGGTCACCGAACCCTCACGTGCGCAACCAGGACGATCAGGATGAGCTGGATGATAGGCACGGATCAGTCTCCCAGCATGGATGTCCGAAGCAAACACCCAAGAATTGTCCTCCTGACCATAACCTCTCCACTTAACCAAATACTGGAGTTTCCATCTAGCAAAACGAGAATCCAATATTTTCTCCACCACATACTCCAAATTGCCCTCAACCAAAACAGGGTCGGGGAACCACTGACTCGACAAACCTCTTCAATAAGGACTTTTGGAACACATTATGCATCTTAAATGTCCCTGGAAGAAGCAAACGGAAGGAAACCTGATTAATAATTTCCATGATCTTGTAAGGTCCAATGAATCTTGGCTTAAATTTTGGAGAAGCAACCTTCATAGGGATATTTCTTGAGGACAACCAAACCAAGTCCCCCACTTTAAAACGAGGACCATCATTCCTATGCCGGTTGGCAAACCGCTGGGCCTTCTCTTGAGAGAGAGACAACCTCTCCACTACCTGGTCCCAAATCTGCTGCATATGCTCCACAATAGAGTCAACCCCCGGACAGACAGAAGCCTCCGCCTGTCCTGAAGAAAATCGAGGGTGAAACCCAGAATTGCAGAAAAATGGAGACATCAAGGTGGCAGAGCTAGCCCTATTATTAAGAGCAAACTCAGCCAAAGGCAAAAAAGAGACCCAGTCATCTTGATCAGCAGACACAAAACATCTCAAATAAGTCTCCAAGGTCTGGTTTGTTCTCTCGGTTTGTCCATTGGTCTGAGGGTGGAATGCAGAGGAGAAAGATAACTGAACACCAAGTTTAGAACAAAATGTCCTCCAAAATCTGGAAACAAACTGGACTCCACTGTCAGACACAATGCTCTCCGGAATGCCATGTAACCGAACCACGTGCTGAAAGAACAAAGGCACCAATTCGGAGGAGGAAGGCAACTTAGGTAATGGCACAAGATGTATCATCTTGGAAAACCTATCACAGATTACCCAGATAACGGTCATTCTCTGAGAAACAGGGAGGTCGGAAATAAAATCCATAGAAATATGGGTCCATGGCCTCTTGGGTACAGGTAATGGCATTAACTAACCATTAGAACGAGAGCAAGGCTTGGAACGAGAGCAAGTCCCACAGGACTGCACAAAGTCCCTGACGTCACTAGACAAAGTAGGCCACCAAAAGGACCGACTCACCAAGTCTCTGGTACCAAAAATCCCGGGATGACCAGCCAACACGGAACAATGAATCTCAGACATCACACTCTTCTTCCACTGGTCTGGGACAAACAATTTCCCAATAGGGCAGCGTTCAGGTTTATCCTCCTGACACCCTTCCAAGGCCAGTCTCAAATTGGGCGAGTTGGCGGAAAGAACTACACCCTCTTTCAAAATAACAGTAGGATCAGATAACTCAGGAGAGTCCACAAAGAAACTCCTCGAGAGGGCATCCGCCTTAACATTATTAGCGCCCGGAAGAAAAGAAACCACAAAATTAAAACGTGTGAAAAACAAGGCCCACCTGGCCTGTCTAGGATTAAGTCGCTTGGCTGATTAGAGATAAACCAGGTTCTTATGGTCCGTGAGGACCACCACCTGATGTTTGACTCCTTCCAGCCAATGTCTCCACTCTTCAAAGGCCCACTTCATGGCCAATAACTCCCGATTACCCATGTCATAATTACGTTCAGTTGGAGAAAATTTTCGAGAGAAAAAGGCACAAGGGTTACTCTTAGAGGTCTCTGGATCCCTTTGGGACAAAACGGCACCTGCCCCAACCTCAGAGGCATCAACCTCCACCTGAAACGGCAGGGAAACATCAGGCTGCCGTAGAACAGGAGCAGAAAGGAATCTCTGCTTAAGTTCCTGAAACGCAGAAACTGCCTCAGGAGGCCAGTTCACCACATCGGAACCCTTTTTGGTCAAATCAGTTAATGGTTTAACAATACCGGAGAAATTACCAATAAATTTACGATAAAAATTGGCAAAACCCAAAAATCTCTGAAGAGCCTTCAATGAAGTAGGTTGAACCCAATCACAGATGGCCTGAACCTTGACTGGGTCCATTTCAATAACAGACGGAGACAAAATGAATCCCAGAAATGAGACCTTCTGTACGGCAAAAAGACACTTTGATCCCTTCACATACAGTGCATTCTCTCTCAAAATCTGGAACACAGTCCGAACATGTTTCACATGAGAGTCCTAGTTGTTGGAAAAAATCAAGATATCATCCAAATAAACGATCAGAAATGTATCCACAAAATCCCTGAAAATATCATTCATGAAGGATTGGAAGACGGAAGGGGCATTAGTAAGCCCAAAAGGCATCACTAGGTACTCAAAATGCCCCTCTGGGGTATTAAACGCCATCTTCCATTCATCCCCGTGCTTAATGCGAATAAGGTTATACGCCCCCTGAGGTCAAGCTTGGTAAACCAACTTGCACTTTTCACTCTGGAAAATAGGTCAGAAATCAAGGGTAACGGATATTGATATTTCACAGTGATCTTATTCAGGAGGCGATAATCAATACATGACCTCAATGAACCATCCTTTTTGGCCACAAAGAAAAAACCGGCGCCCAAGGGTGAAGAGGATGGTCTGATATGACCCTTCTCCAAAGACTCCTTGATATAAGATTGCATAGCATCGTGTTCAGGTACAGATATATTAAAAAGGTGACCTTTAGGAAATTTACCACCAGGCACTAACTCAATAGTGCAATCATAGCTCCTGTGAGGAGGTAAGGATGCAGACTTACTTTCACTAAACACATCAGAAAACTCAGTCAAAAAATCAGGGACATCCTGAGACTAGGGAGAGGCAGAAAAAACAGGAGTGTCAGTATTAACACATTGGCAGCCCCAACTGGTCACAGACACAGATTTCCAATCCAAAACAGGATTATGAGTCTGTAACCAAGGGAAACCCAGTACAATAATGTCATGCAGATTATGCCACACCAGAAATTTACAGCTCTCCTGATGATCTGGTTCAACCCTCTTTATCACCTGAGTAGAAAACTGGGGTTTATTCTCCGCCAAAGGGGTTGAATCAATGCCCAGTAAAGGAATAGACTTCCGCAGGGGTATCATGGGAAACCCACAACGTTTGGCAAAGTCAAAATCCATCAGGTTAATAGCTGCTCCTGAATCAACAAAAGCCTGAGCCGAAAATGTGGACAGGGAGCAAATCAGGGTAACAGTCAACAGAAATTTAGTCTGAACGCTACCCAAGACAACTGAGCGTGCAAAACGTCTTCTCTGCTTAGGGCAGATGGAAATAGCATAAAAGGCGTCACCACAGTAGAAACATAACCTATTGCGCTTTCGAAACTCATGACGCTGAGCCCCAGAAGTCACTCCATCCCACTGCATTGGCCCAGGAGCTCGCACACAAGGCAACGCTATCTCATGCATACCTCTGCGCTCACACAAACGTCTGTCAATTTGAATAGCCAAAGACATAGAATCATTGAGACCAGAGGGAACAGGGACTCCCACAATAACGTCCTTTATATTTTCTGACAGACCCTTCCGAAAAAGGGCTGCCAAAGCATCATCATTCCATTTGGTCAGGACTGCCCACTTTCGGAATTTCTGACAGTATAGCTCAGCGTCTTCAAGACCCTGATTTAATGCCAACAAGGTTTTTACAGCTTGATTAGTGACATTAGGTTCATCGTACATTAACCCCAGAGCCTGAAAATATACATCAACATCATTCAAAACAGGATCCCCAGGTGTCAGGGAAAAAGCCCAATCCTGAGGGTCGCCGCGCAGCAGAGAGATGACAATTTGAACCTGCTGTGCTGCGTTCCCTGAGGACTTAGGCTTTAAGGCAAAAAACAACTTACAGAAATTTTTGAAATTCAGAAATTTAGACCGATCCCCCAAAAATAAATCTGGTATGGGGATCCTAGGTTCCACAACCGGCAACCTAGCAAGATAGGTAGCAATACTCCGGACCTCAGTGGTAAGCTGCTCCACACGGCCAGACAACTGTGTAAACTCCATTGAGAGAAAAAAAAATTCCTCCTCAGCACCCACAGAAACAGAGGGAAAAAAAATGCAACAAACAGAGTACTATTTTTCCCTTCTGTGAGTACCATAGAATTTTCAATTTGGCCGGTAATACTGTTATGTTTCGGTAGCTGAGGAGAAATTGCAAAAATAGCAAGAGTAGTAATACACCAGAGAGGCTGGAAACTATTGGATTGCAGTACCCTAAACTAACCGCCACACTAGAAGTAGCCGTGGAGCGTACCTACGGTGATCCTTGATGCCTCGTCCCAGCCAGAGAGATAATTACACCTAAAGGCAGAAAGATGAAAGCTATCTGCCCCGGAGCAGATCCCCCAAAGAAATAGGAAGCCCCCAAACATGTAATGGCGGTTAGACAAGAAGAAAATACGGACACAGACAGAAAATAGAATGAGCAAACGCTGGGGCCCAATCTGTCTAGATAGAAAAGTATAGGAAAGAATACTGACTACAACCCAAAATAAAACCCTGACAAAAATACCAACACTTCTGATTAACAAAAAACCTGAGATCACACGATCTCTACCACCTAAATCAGATCTCTTGTGTAACACACAGCAATTCAGCAAAAAAAGGGACAAAGGAACAGAGCAAAAGTGCAAATACAAAATGAGCACAATTGCAGCGCCAGACCCCAAAAGGGACCAGGCTGCAGTCCCCTGCAAGCAGCAAATCAGGCAGGGAAAATCCAACAAGAGGAAAAAAAACAGCAAATAACTTATCTGAAAGAGAGCAGGGATGCAAGCTGAGCTCCAAGCAAAACCAGGAAGAACAATTGATTACCGGCAAGGCTGATGGGAACTCAGGTCACTTATATCAGACCATTCAGAGCCAGCTGAAGGCCATTCAGCAATTAGTTCATTACCCTCAGCAACTAACGGAGGGAGCCCCAACTCAGAAGTCGCCTCCAGAGTATTCACAACAGTTATACCTGTCCCCACTCTAGTGGATGCGTGTGATGAGGCCTTGGTGCCAGGTATGAGGGAAGTATCTGGCACTCAGCACAAAATTAAATAGCTTAGCCACTGCAGACTAAATTTCTGGTGGGCTGTATTTTATTATTTCTGTTGGGAGTTCATCCAGATGACTGACCACAAATATCTCATATCCAACCACAACCGCAGCCCAACCTAAGCAATAGATGAGATGACAATTGAGAAGTAATATGTCACAAGTAGAGTTGAAAAATATTTAGAGTTGAGAGTCCTCAGTGGTTGATACCTTTTAATGGCTAACTGAAAAGATGGTAACAAATTGCAAGCTTTCGAGACTACTCTCTGGAGTAGTCTCGAAAGCTTGCAATTTGTTACCATCTTTTCAGTTAGCCATTAAAAGGTATCAACCACTGAGGACTCTCAACTCTAAATATTTTTCTATCTACTGGCTAACACGGTACGAAAGATATACATCTTTACTGTAACAAGTAGAGTTGAGCATTCCGATACCGCAAGTATCGGGTATCGGCCGATATTCGCTGTATCGGAATTCCGATACTTAGTTCCGATTTTTTCCATATATCGTATACCGGAATCGGAAGTTCCCATAATTCTTTGAGAGGCAATGTGATTTTAGTCAGCCAATGAGGAATCCTAAGAAGTGTGGGCACATCCTGTACTGCTGCGGTCATGTTAACTAATGGCATGGCTGTGATTGGATGCTGAAATGATGTCAGAATGCACTATAAAAGGCGCAGCCGCCATTTTAGCGTCACTGTGCTGTGAATTCAGTTAGGGACAGAACACTGCTGTGCTGACTCTGAGGGACAGTTAGAGATTGCGATTTTGTGTACTGTGCTCTAGGCAGGCTAGTTTACCAACCGCTGTGTAAAGCTTCCTTTTGCCTTGCAGTGTTGTTTTAACAGCTCTGCAAGGTGTGTGTGTGTGTGAGTGCAGGTGACGCTGCTGTTTGCTCAGCATCCAACGCTGTTTGTAGGCATCTGCACGTGTCACTCACAGACTCTTTTTTTTTTCTTTACTGTAATTCTTGCTGCTCCATTCAATTGAAATTATAGTGTGACGTGCTTCCATCCGTATCCAATACATTGGTTGCAAACACTATAGAATTACATAAAGGAGCCTTTCACAGATAGTGAACAGTTGTGTACAGTGTTCACTGTAGTCTGTGAGGTATTTTTTTTTGGAGTGCAGATCACGCTCCACTTAGTTCTTCAACCACTGCTGCTTGTACTCTGCTGAGCGTGTCTCACTGCCTCATCCTTGACATTTTTCTATAATTGGTGGTGCTACATTTTCTTTTTTTAAAAAAACAAATCTATTAGTGTGACGTGCTTCCATCCGTATACAATACATTGGTTGCAAACAGTATAGAAGCCCACAAAGGAGGCTTTCAGAGATAGTGAACAGTTGTGTGCAGTGTTCACTCTAGTCTGTGAGGTTTTTTTTTTTTCTGAGTGCAGATCACGCTCCAGTTAGTTCTTCAAACACTGCTGCTTGTACTCTGCTGAGCGTGTCTCACTGTCTCATCCTTGACATTTTTCTCTAATTATTGCTGCTACATTATATTTAAAAAAAAACAAATCTATTAGTGTGACGTGCTTCCATCCGTATACAATACATTGGTTGCAAACAGTATAGAAGCCCACAAAGGAGGCTTTCAGAGATAGTGAACAGTTGTGTGCAGTGTTCACTCTAGTCTGTGAGTTTTTTTTTTTTTTTGAGTGCAGATCACGCTCCAGTTAGTTCTTCAAACACTGCTGCTTGTACTCTGCTGAGCGTGTCTCACTGTCTCATCCTTGACATTTTTCTCTAATTATTGCTGCTACATTATATTTAAAAAAAAACAAATCTATTAGTGTGACGTGCTTCCATCCGTATACAATACATTGGTTGCAAACAGTATAGAAGCCCACAAAGGAGGCTTTCAGAGATAGTGAACAGTTGTGTGCAGTGTTCACTCTAGTCTGTGAGGTTTTTTTTTTTTGAGTGCAGATCACTCTCCAGTTAGTTCTTCAAACACTGCTGCTTGTACTCTGCTGAGCGTGTCTCACTGTCTCATCCTTGACATTTTTCTCTAATTATTGCTGCTACATTATATTTAAAAAAAAACAAATCTATTAGTGTGACGTGCTTCCATCCGTATACAATAAATTGGTTGCAAACAGTATAGAAGCCCACAAAGGAGGCTTTCAGAGATAGTGAACAGTTGTGTGCAGTGTTCACTCTAGTCTGTGAGGTTTTTTTTTTTTTTGAGTGCAGATCACGCTCCAGTTAGTTCTTCAAACACTGCTGCTTGTACTCTGCTGAGCGTGTCTCACTGTCTCATCCTTGACATTTTTCTCTAATTATCGCTGCTACATTATATTTAAAAAAAAAAAATCTATTAGTGTGACGTGCTTCCATCCGTATACAATACATTGGTTGCAAACAGTATAGAAGCCCACAAAGGAGGCTTTCAGAGATAGTGAACAGTTGTGTGCAGTGTTCACTCTAGTCTGTGAGGTTTTTTTTTTTTTGAGTGCAGATCACGCTCCTGTTAGTTCTTCAAACACTGCTGCTTGTACTCTGCTGAGCGTGTCTCACTGTCTCATCCTTGACATTTTTCTCTAATTATTGCTGCTACATTATATTTAAAAAAAAACAAATGTATTAGTGTGACGTGCTTCCATCCGTATACAATACATTGGTTGCAAACAATATAGAAGTACACAAACGGGCCTTTCACAGATACTGAACAGTTGTGTGCAGTTTTCACTGTAATCTGAGGTTTTCATTATTGGAGTGCAGATCCCGCTCCAGTTATTTCTTCAACCACCGCTGCTTGTACTCTGCTGAGCGTGTCTCACTGTCTCATCTTTGACATTTTTCTCTAATTGTTGCTGCTACATTATATTTCAAAATAATCAAATCTATTAGTGTGACGTGCTTCCATCATTATCCAATACATTGGTTGCAAACAATATAGAAGTACACAAACGGGCCTTTCACAGATACTGAACAGTTGTGTGCAGTTTTCACTGTAATCTGAGGTTTTCATTATTGGAGTGCAGATCCCGCTCCAGTTATTTCTTCAACCACCGCTGCTTGTACTCTGCTGAGCGTGTCTCACTGTCTCATCCTTGACATTTTTCTCTAATTGTTGCTGCTACATTATATATTTCAAAATAATCAAATCTATTAGTGTGACGTGCTTACATCCGTATACAATACATTGGTTGCAAACAGTATAGAAGTACAGAAACGGGCCTTTCAGAGATAGTGAACAGTTTGTGTGCAGTTTTCACTGTAGTCTGAGGTTTTCATAGTTGGAGTGCAGATCCCGCTCCAGTTAGTTCTTCAACCACTGCTGCTTGTACTCTGCTGAGCGTGTCTCACTGCCTCATCCTTGACATTGTTCTCTAATTGTTGCTGCTACATTCTATTTTAAATAACTAAAATCTATTAGTGTGATGCGCTTCGATCCGTATACAATACATTGGTTGCAAACAGCCTTTTTGTTAAGCTACAGTATTATATCGACATTGTACATGTGTCGCTATTCAGTCTGATAAGTAGATATCATTCACCTTTTCTATCAGTTGTCGTTTTTTCAGCACCACTTTCAGGTATATATTTTGCTATTGTGACTACGCACTATTGACTTTAACAAGGTAATGCATGATTTTTGTTACCAATTCTCATGTTTACATGATGGACCTTTATGATATGGGTTGTTAAATTTGTAATTAAATATGTATTTTTTCTAATGACACAAATATAAGTAATGTTGAAGAGGACTAGTCCTACATCAATTGTTTGCACAATATTACAGGTGTACATCACGTCCCTTAATCAGCAATGGATTATTATATTTACTTGTATGCTTTTATGTAAAAGCCAAGAACACTGAAGGCTAACCTTCGCACTGCAGGTGTTGTCAAAGTTCTAACCAAATTATGCACTTCCAACATTGCAGCATTTGAGGCATGCTGTGAGTTTGATTTGTCTAAGTTATGTAGTGAGAAGGTTCACCATCAGTACCCTATAGCATAGGTAGGCTTTTGTGTTAGTATTTGTGTTCAACATGTGGATATCTGCAGTAATAGGTCACAATTATTTTGTTACAGATTTGTGACAAAGACTAATAATTTTATGGTTTTAAAGGTGACGTTTCACTTGTTTACAGCTTAGAACTAAGGGTGCAGCCTCTTATCTATGTGTAGCAGTAGCCACTTTAATATGTAATGTTTTATTCAACATGTGTATCTAGCTAGCATTAATTTTTGCCGGACAAACAGCAGGGGAACAGCAGGCGTTACTGAACCCCACAAACACATCAGCGATTGTTTTGAGCTGTGCATCCAACACTTGTGACCAGCAACTGGCGGTGTTGAAACCCAGGGTCAAGGAGGGTGTAGGCAGAGGCCTAGTATGAGATGTTTGAAGTTTAATTTGGAGTTAGCAGCATTAATTTTTGCCAGACACACAGCAGGGGAACAGCAGGCGTTACTGAACCACACTAACACTATAGCTTGTGTATTGGTCTGTGGACACGACACTTCTGAGCAGCAACTGGCAGTGTTGTAGCCCAGGGAGTAGAGTTCAGGTGGTAGAAAGATGAACATAACAGGAGACATGGATAACGTTGCCAACCAGTTATGTAATCTGAAACCGGCCAGTCAAATTCAGGCCAGATCCATGACTTGTTCATTTTCAGAAAATGAATCCGGTCTACATTATCGGAGGATAGTCGCATGCGACGGTCTGTTAGTACACCACCTGCATCACTAAAGAAGCGCTCCGATAATACACTGGCAGCAGGGCAAGCCAGCACCTCCAATGCATACTGGCTAAGCTATGGCCATGTATCCAGCTTACAGACCCAAAACTTGAATGGGAAGAGCCACTTTAACATGTCATGTTTTTTTCAACATGTGTAGCTACCTAGCAGTAATTTTTGCCAGACACACAGCAGGGGAACAGCAGGCGTTACTGAACCCCACAAACACATCAGCGATTGTTTTGATCTGTGCATCCAACACTTCTGAGCAGCAACTGGCAGTGTTGTAGCCCAGGCAGTAGAGTTCAGGTGGTAGAAAGATGAACATAACAGGAGACATGGATAACGTTGCCAACCAGTTATTTAATCTGAAACCGGACAGGCAAATTCATGTGAGATCCATGCCTTGTTCATTTTCAGAAAAGTAACCGGTCTACATTATCGGAGGATAGTCGCATGCTACGGTCTGTTAGTACACCACCTGCAGCACTAAAGAAGCGCTCCGATAATACACTGGCAGCAGGGCAAGCCAGCACCTCCAATGCATACTGGCTAAGCTATGGCCATGTATCCAGCTTACAGACCCAAAACTTGAATGGGGAAGAGCCATCTGGGAATACACTGAGAGGGCAAGACATGTAGTCTGTCACCATCTTACGGAAACGTTGCCTCCTGCTGACTGGAGCCGTCTCGGATTGTGTAGACATTGGTGGCGCTGCCACAAAACTTCGCCACATTTGTAACATACTGGTCTTGCTGTTGTGAATGTGCTAAAAATGAATTCTGAGAACAATCTCCCTCTGGTGGTTACAAACAGTACAGAACTATCCAATGAAGATTGTGAAGATTGGAGATCCGTTGTTAGTGACTGGTCTTATATAAGGGAGGTTCCCTCCCATCACGGTTGCCGGTGATCAATTGTTCTGGTCTCATCTTTGATTCCTGTACACTTTGTAGCTTGCTGTTTCGTGCCTGCAGGTTTTGCTAACAGATAAGACATTGTCTTATTTTATTTTTTTGTACTTGTTTTTTGCATTTTGTAATGCACTTCTGTGGGGGTCTGCCGGGTCCCCTTGGGGGGCTCGTGCTCCTCTCAGTTTAGTTCAGCCACTGTTGTTTGTTCATTTGCCTTTTCCAGTTTTTCAGTGGCTGCTGTTTATTTTTTGTTACACCAGAGAACTAATTTAGGTGGTAGAGGTCGTGTGATCTCAGCTGTTTTTGTAATTAGTATAGTTGTTACTTTTCAGTGTTTTTTTCGATTGCAGTAAGTGCCCTTCCTATCCTTTTCTATTTAGGAAGTTTGGGCACCAACGTTTGATCATACTATTTTGTGTCTGTGTCAGTATTTCTTCTTGTCTAACCGCCATTACATGTTTGGGGGCTTTCTATGTTCTTTGGGGATCTGCTCCGGGCCAGATAGCTTTCCTCTTTCTATCTTTAGGTGTAGTTAGCTTCTCAGGCTGTGACGAGACGTCTAGGACCAACGTAGGTACGCTCCACGGCTGCCTTTAGTTGTGGTGGTTATTCAGGGTACTACAATCCCATAGATTCCAACCTCTCTGGTGTATTGCCTTTTTTGCCTGCTCTCCTCAGCTACCAAATCATAACATCCTGCCCTGTGCAGAGGCGCTGCTTGTGCTCCCTCTTGTTGCAGAGCTGTCTCCACTGCCTCGACCACAGAGCTGCTTTGTAAAGCAGTAGCAGCAGCAGTGCTCTCGGTGGAATGGAGAACATTATGTATTGCACCAGTGTGTGTTGGTACTCCCGCATTTTACGCTCACGGTTCAACGGTGTGATGAGGCTTTGTAACTTGTACCGGTAGCGAGGGTCTAGGAGGGTGGACACCCAATAATCAGACGTGGTGAGAATGTGGGCGATGCGGCGGTCGTTTCTCAGGCACTGCAGCATGAAATCAACCATGTGCTGCAGACTCCCAACTGGCCAAGAAACGCTGTCCCCTGCAAGAGGCGTCATCTCTGCCTGCTCTGCATCACCCCACCCTCGCTATACATACTGACTACAGCGTTGTGTACCTCCCTCTGGAGCGATGTCTTCCTCCTCCATTGACTCCTCCTCACAAAGTGAGCCCTGCCCAGCCCTTTGTGAGGAACCACATTGCGCTGACTGTCCAGAAGGTGATGGAATTTGTGACTCCTCATCCTCCACCTCTTCCCAAACCTCATCCGTTAGTGCTTGCAGTGTTTTTTTAAGCAAGCAGATAAGGGGGACAGTCAGGCTGACTAGTGCATCATCTGCACTCGCCATCCGCGTTGACTCATCAAACGCACGCAAAACGTGGCAGATGTCCTTCATAGAGTCCTTCGCCAGTCCTTACACTGTCTGCCCATTCATTATAGTATCCGATTCAAAGTACTGGTTCTCACCCACAAAGCTCTCCACAGTGCAGCACCCCCCTACATCTCCTCCCTCATTTCTATCTATCGGCCTAACCGACTGCTGCGCTCTGCAAACGACCTTCGACTAACCTCTGCACTAATCCGTACCTCCCACTCCCGACTCCAAGACTTCTCCCGTGCTGCGCCAATCCTCTGGAATGCTCTACCCCAAGAAATTAGGACTATCCGCAATTAGCATGGTTTCAGGCGCTCACTCAAAAAACATTTGTTCACAGCGGCCTATCACATTCACTAATCAAAGTCATTCTATGTGTAAGTCTGTGTGTGTAGCCCATTCACTATCTCCATCCATCCATCACTCACTCAAAATGGCTGGACCATCATTGTAAATACACCATTGTATATAAACACCTGTACTTTGTATATCCCCACCTCATTGTATATTGTAAGCTCTCACGAGCAGGGGCGGCTTATATTGCTTTAATTATTGTATTGTTAACGTTGTTACTTATGACTTGTGTTCTGAAACTGTTAAACTGTAAAGCGCTGCGGAATATTTGGCGCTATATAAATATAAGATTTATTTATTATTATTTTAGAGCACACTCAGTTACTGTGAAGTGGACTGCGCAATTGTGAGTTGATTGCGCCATGAGCTATACTCATTACTGTTGGGCTGCTCAACGTCAACATGAACGTGATTCAGTGGTACTGATTTATTGAAAATTAAGTGATAGATGGCAGCTGTTCAGGAGTGATTCTGCTGGATGCCAGTAGGAAGCTACCATAATGCCACCCTTTTCAATGTGCTAGATTGGAGCCCCAACGTTGCCCAATACTGATTTCTGCATGTGTCAGATATTTCTTGCTGTGCTCAAAACCGCCCCATTGACATGTTGGGCGCTTTTGATATCTTTGGAGGTATTCAAGCTCGGGCAGATGCTTTCCATATCTATCTTTAGTGTAGTAGTCCAGCTGTGCAGCGTCTAGGACCAGTGGAACGCTCCACGGTGCTCTAGTTGTTGTGGTAGTCAGGTACTGCAATCTCAGTAGATTCCAACTCTTGGGATGCCTTTTGCCGCACCTCGGTACCGAACATAAGTTGGGTGAGTTCCAGCCAGAGCTGCACAGATCGCCATTGACACACTACAACCTGGCTGAGACATGACAAACCAGTAGGAAGGGGGGAAAGGGGGGGGTAATCGGTACCCTGGCCAGGTGGGTGTTAGAACCCTCCCCTTTTGTAGGTTTTGTTTCAGTTTGCTTGGGCACATGACCTTTTTTCCCTATTTAGTCTGGATCCGCCCTTCTGGCTTTGCTGGACTTCATTGTATTATCTACTCTTAAGCTAGCCGGGTGCTTAGGTGCCTTACTCAGTCAGTTTTGCTTGATGTTAGGATCTCTAAGTATTTTGTTTTCTGTTTAATTATCACTGCTACAATTTCTGTTAGGAGGTGTCCACCTTTTCTCCCAGTCCCTAGATCTTGTAGGGATTCCTCCCTCGCAACTATAGGTCTTCGTTCAGACTAGCTGAGGACTTTAGCGGGTCTGGTCGCAGGATCAGGTTCCCCGTTACATCGTAGGGATTCAGCTTAGTTCTATTGTAGGGACAGAATTCCCTTCTTTCCTTAGTGCTTGTAGCAGATCATAATAATGGGTACTGTTCCACGCATCGGTGGTCAGGTGGACCTTGCTACTGACGGCGTTTAGTAGCGCATGTTTAATTTTTCCATCAACATGCTTTTGCTGACCAGGGATGGCTTGCCTGCTGAAATGAAATGTGCTTGGCACATTGTATTGTGGGACTGACAATGATATTAAGTTACGGAAAGTGTCAGTCTCCACCAGCCTGAATGACAGCATTTCAAGGGACACGAGTTTTGCAATGCCAGCATTCAGAGCCTGTGCTCGTGGATGGTTTGCCGAGTATGGCCGTCTTTTATCCCATGCCTGTGCTACCGATGGCTGTTTTGTGGCCTTGGAGTGTGAGGATGACAGGGAACTTGCTGCTGTGGGTGAAATAACACTTTGTCTCTGGACAACAGTGACCGAGGTTCTTCCATGGCGATCCTGTGAGGAAGCAGAACCAGCTGTGTGTGAGCTTGATGAAGAGGCTTCAACACGACCTTAAGATGTAGGTGCTGCTGTAGGTTGGCCTACATCTCCAGTGTGTCTTTGTAACTCAACTACGTGCTTTGTCCGCACATGTTTCCACATATTAGTGGTATTGAGGTTAATGACACTTTTACCTCTTTTTACTTTTTGATTACACAGCTAGCATTTGACATAGCAAATATCATCTACAAGTGTGACCAAAAAGGACCACGCAGTGCAAGTCCTGGGAGCACACGTTTTGACTTTTGGAAGACAACTGCTCCGAACAGGTGCAAACTGGAGGCTACAGGCAACCGAGTCTGCAGCCTAACTCTCCATCCTGTTTGTACCGTTGGGGCAATGTCTTCCTCTATCTTCCTTCTATCACTAACCACTTCTCTAGGCCTCTCACAGCTTTCAACCTCTGAGACACACAAGGATGCTAACACCCTTCACCTGGTCTTTGTCCGCCTCTGTTCAATCTCCCACCTAAATAACTCACCGCTTCCACTGTCTGACCACAACATTCTCTCCTTCACGCTCACAAATCCTCCACCACCCCAGCGCACTACTACCTACCACACATTCAGATATCTAAAAGCCATTAACCCTCAGACACTTTCAGATTCCCTACACTCATCACTGTCCCCAATCTCCTATTTTTCCTGTCCTGATCTGGCTGTTCAGCACTACAATGAGACTCTTAGAAGCACCCTAGCCCATTCACTATCTCCATCCGTCACTTCCTTAAGATGGCTGGACCATCATTGTAAATGCACCATTGTATATAAACACCTATACTTTGTATCTCCCCCACCTCATTGTAGATTGTAAGCTGTCACGAGCAGTTATTGTATTGTTAACGTTGTTACTTATGACTTCTGTTCTGAAATTGCTAAACTGTAAAGCGCTGCGGAATATGATGGCGCTATATAAATAAATATTATTATTATTATTATTCCTCTGAACTGCTCCCACCACCTTCCTGTTCCTCACGCCATGTTGGGTCTTGGACCTCATCATCTCCACTACCCTCTTCCAACACCTGCTGCTGTTGGGTGGTCTGGCCAGCACCATGCTCAACATAAACTGGCACCTGAGTCTCATCATCATCAGATGCGTTCTGCGGTGTGCTGAACATCGGCACTGTCTCACCCGCCTCTTCAGATTCAGAGAGACACAGCTGTTGCGCATCACTGCATACTCCCTCTTCTTCACATTCCAGAATGCTGCTTGGCTGGGCCCCTGTTTGCAAGCCAACAGATTCTGAGAACAGAAGCAGAGACTCAGCTGGCTCCTGTACAGAAATGTCTGACTGCCTGGGCAATTTGGCAGGCGGTGAAGAGACAGATGGTTGCTCAACAGTGCTGTGGTCCTGAGAGGAGGTGGAAGCAATTGAAGTCGATGAATTGGCTGACATCCAACCAACAACGGCTTCAATTTGTTCTTCCCGCAGCAGGGGGTTACGCCGACCTCCTACAAAAGTGCGCATAAAGGAACGTTCACGGGGAAAACTGGTGGATGCTGTGTCACTGGGGGCGACAGCAGCCACAGAATCCCCACGTCCTCTCCCTGCTGAAACTCCACGTCCACGACCACGTGCCTTACTCCCTGCCTTCTTCATCTTGGTAGATTGATAAAGAAAGTCTGAAAAGTTATAAGGCCTAAGTGTGCTTATTCCGCAGAGACTGCAGTGAACACTGCACACAACTGTTCACTACCCAACGCGTCACAGCAGGAAAGCAGTCTGTGCGTCCAAACAAAGGCGCAAGCATACATGCATGTACCCTGTTTATAAAGCTATGTAAAAAAAAAAAATTAGGTAGTAGTGACGCACACTTTATTGTGGTACAATATTACATCGCCATTCACCATCTGTGGCTATGCAGTCTCATCTATATATACCTTATATATCCGTTGTCATGCTTGCAAGTCCACAGTCAGGCATAAATAGCAATTTTCACTATGCACTATGCACTTTTTAAAGGTTATGTTTGTTAAGAAAAATGATTATTGGCACATATTATGAGTATTACCTGATGGTAATTGTCTAATTTTTATAAACTGTTTAGTGACATTATTCAGCAAATGTAACATTTTATTAATGTCACTGATAACTTGTAATGCTGATTATGTTTTGAAGTCAAACATTCATTGTCTATACAATAAAAATGGTGTACATACTGTTACTTATCCATCATTAATGGATTCAGATATGTACTTGTATGCTTTTATGTACAGCCGTATAGCAGATTCCTTAACTAATTTATTTTGTGGTTTGCATTGCTGTTCAACATGTTAATGTATGCGTTTATGTTTGTCAATTCTTTATTTATCTATATATTTTTTTAAATGAAATCATCATCTTATGCTAGTAAAGGTTATATTTCTCTTGTTTGGAGTATAGACATTTAAAATTGACACGTAACAAGGAAAATACTTGATCTAGTATTTAAACATCCTCCTTGACCCTGGGCTCCAACACCGCCAGTTGTTGCCTGGAAGTGCTGTTAGCACAGTCAACACTTGGTCTTGTGTTACTGGGGTTCAGTAATGTCAGCTGTTCCCCTGCTGTGTGTACGGCAAAAAGTCCTGCTGCCTCCACCCTGTTCTCTTCTCATCCCTGGGCTCCAACACCGCCAGTTGTTGCTCGGAAGTACTTGGCACGGGTACTGACTCCTGCCCAGCCTGGTTACAGCACGACAACTGTTTCCTGGCAGTGTCAACGTCAATAAGCCTCCAATAAGTTGTCCTGTCGTGTTGCATTCTGGTTAGCCGACTCTATGGTGCCTGCAGTTTAGGTCATTCCTATGTGTGCTGTGGGATATGTAAATAAAGGCTGTTTCCATTGTGACAATAGGACAAGCACCCACTGTAGGACTGTGTGATTCGGTAACTGTGGACGGCTTGCGGCCTGTCAACTTACATTTTCATGGGTGCCTTCTGGTACCCGTCCGGGTTCCAATAACGTCAGCTGGTCCTCGGTTGTGCCATTGGCTCTTTTCCTTCTGCTGCCCCTCCGGGTTCCAGCACAGTCAGCTGGTCCTCGTTACTTGCATTGGCTCTTGTACCTTCTGGTACCCGTCCGGGTTCCAGTACCGTCAGCTGGTCCTCCGCAGTGCCTTTGGCCTAGGTGCCTCCATCTCGGTATCCGAGTTACAGCAACGTCTGCTGGTCCTTGGTAGTGCTTTGGAGCACAGGTACCTCCTGCTTAGTAACCGTGTCCCAGTAACGTCAGCTGGTCCTCGGTTGTGCCATTGGCTCTTTTCCTTCTGCTGCCCCTCCGGGTTCCAGCACAGTCAGCTGGTCCTCGTTACTTGCATTGGCTCTTGTACCTTCTGGTACCCGTCCGGGTTCGAGTACCGTCAACTGGCTCTCCGCAGTGCCTTTGGCCTAGGTGCCTCCATCTCGGTATCCGAGTTCCAGCAACGTCTGCTGGTCCTTGGTAGTGCTTTGGAGCACAGGTACCTCCTGCTTAGTAACCGTGTCCCAGTAACGTCAGCTGGTCCTCGGTTGTGCCATTGGCTCTTTTCCTTCTGCTGCCCCTCCGGGTTCCAGCACAGTCAGCTGGTCCTCGTTACTTCCATTGTCTCTTGTACCATCTGATACCCGTCCGCGTTCCAGTAACGTCAGCTGGTTCGCGGAAGTTAGTCAGCCTTCTTCTACCTTCAGCTACATTTACAAATTGAAGATTTTTGAAATGTTTTTTTGGGTAATCACTCGGGATCTCCAACAATGAAGACGACGACCCTGATGACCACCCCGAAGAAGATGACGACCACAAGGACGACGAGCATCAAGCCAACCAGCCTGAACACCATCACAAAGAAGAAATAAAAGATTACCCAGAAGATCACCAACAGGACAAAGAAGGTTAAGACAAACTACAAGATACAGAACAAGAGACAGAAGAACAATAAGCAGAAGATCAAAAAGCAGAACATGAAGTATAAGACCAAAATGAAGAGCTAAATATATGCTCTAAATTATAAGCAGAAGAAGACTAAGCAGTGTATGGGGGTGAGTCCGTTCCTCCTCGTGGTGCCCTGGAAAATGCCTGCTGCTGCAGGCTAAACTGAACACGGACAAATACTGTTGTAATTTAAATCTTTTGTGACAGCAAGAACGGAAGGAAGAAAAATTCATACTTTTACAGATTACAAGTACAGGAATCTCTGTCACAAATAAGAATATGATGAAGAAGATGAAGATGAAGTAGAATATGAAGAAGAATAATAGTTTAATAAGAACAATATGAGTAATGTTAACAAAAAGATGAATAGCAAGAAGTTTAAGAAGAAGATAAAGAAGGTGAAGATGAAGAATAATTGGATGAAAAGATGATGCTGCTGAAGATTATGAAGGAGAAAGTGTGGCAAAACATAAAAAGGTGAAGAGCATGGAAGTTGTGAAACATACATATTTGCCAAAATAGAAAAAAGGTTAACAACATTGTCAATTTCTTCGTCAATCCGAACATCTTTAAAAAAAAAATATTTATGCTATTCCATTTGATTGGGTTAAACATCTATGCCTTTAATGTCTCCTCAACCTCCCCCAATACATTCTACATTACTCTTTGTTGTTTTCCTTCATGTACAATTAACCAACAAGGCAAGAATGGGGTTTTTTTAATTCCGATATTTTGTTCCCATAGACTTACATTGGATTTCCGGTATCGGTATCGGGTATCGTCGATATTTTTTGGGTATCGGCGATACCATTCCGATACTTTTGGATATCGGAAAGTATCGCTCAACTCTAGTCACAAGAATACCATGACAGAGAGGGGCCAGAAGATTATAGCATCTGGTAACACAAACCCCAGCATGTATTAAATCTCTTTCTCCTTCCACTCCTTTGAGGTATATATGCTCACTACTGTACTTGCATTTGGGAATTGCTGGTGATAGTTTACCACCTACTGGTTTAGTGTTGAATTTGTAGTCTGAATTAGTAGCAGTTGATAGGTATTGTTTTACAAGAGATATCTGCGTGGATTTGGTTTTGTATGTTTATCTTAATCCTGTTTCCATTTGGTTTGTCCCTCCTTCTGTTCCCTTGATTTCCACTTAGTTGTTTTGTGAATGTATTTGTATGATTGTAGTTTTCTTTTATCCCTATCTGTTAGTTTTGTGTTATCCTATGCACTTCTGTCCCATACCTCACTGGGTGGGAAGTAAACAGATCAAGCATGCATGTAGGAGCACAGCAAGGTACAAGACCCCAGCTTCTATACCATCAGGGGAATCTGGGGAACAGGGATTCCCTAGGCAGGCAGGTACTGAAGGAAATAGGAGCATGGATACGGACAAGTCCAGCTGGTAGACAGATAGGCACTGACAAGTGCGTACTGGACCAGCTGATATACAGATGAGCACTGACAGCTGCGGACTGGACTGGCGGATATACTGATGAGTACTGGCAGGTGTAGATTGTACTGGCTGATACATAGATGAGCACTAGTGGTGAGTGAACGTGCTCACCACTACTCGTTACTCGCCCAAGTATCACGGTACTCGGTGTACTCAGCAAGCACCGAGCATTTCCAGGATTACTCGGCCAGAACTCAGGTCTCCACCCAGCATTTTTGGCGGACTTTACAGACCCAATCACGATGCAGGGATTGTCTGCCAGGCAATGAAACGCCGCAGCCATCTTTTTTGTGGTCGTGCAGTGATTGGCTGGCCGCACAGCATCATCAGGGGTATAAGAGACCGGACGCCGCCCTGCTTGGCGCATTCAGCTCTGGATTTAGATAGTGTAGGGAGAGCTGCTGTCAAGATAGGGTCAGAATTGGGGATTTATTAGTTAGTGTATGGTCTACCATCGTAAACTACTCAAATCCAGATAAACCAACAGTCCTTTTAAGGACTAATAACGGAGTATACAGGTCCTTCTCAAAAAATTAGCATATAGTGCTAAATTTCATTATTTTCCATAATGTAATGATTACAATTAAACTTTCATATATTTTAGATTCATTACACACCAACTGAAATTTGTCAGGTCTTTTATTGTTTTAATACTGATGATTTTGGCATACAACTCCTGATAACCCAAAAAACCTGTCTCAAAAAATTAACATATTTCAACCGTCCAATAAAATAAAAGTGTTTTTTAAAAACAAACGAAAAAACCATCAAATAATAAAGTTCAGTTATGCACTCAATACTTGGTCGGGAATCCTTTTGCAGAAATGACTGCTTCAATGCGGCGTGGCATGGAGGCAATCAGCCTGTGATACTGCTGAGGTGTTATGGAGGCCCAGGATGCTTCGATAGCGGCCTTAAGCTCATCCAGAGTGTTGGGTCTTGCGTCTCTCAACTTTCTCTTCACAATATCCCACAGATTCTCTATGGGGTTCAGGTCAGGAGAGTTGGCAGGCCAATTGAGCACAGTAATACCATGGTCAGTAAACCATTTACCAGTGGTTTTGGCACTGTGAGCAGGTGCCAGGTCGTGCTGAAAAATGAAATCTTCATCTCCATAAAGCATTTCAGCCGATGGAAGCATGAAGTGCTCCAAAATCTCCTGATAGCTAGCTGCATTGACCCTGCCCTTGATGAAACACAGTGGACCAACACCAGCAGCTGACATGGCACCCCACACCATCACTGACTGTGGGTACTTGACACTGGACTTCAGGCATTTTGGCATTTCCTTCTCCCCAGTCTTCCTCCAGACTCTGGCACCTTGATTTCCGAATGACATGCAAAATTTGCTTTCATCAGAAAAAAGTACTTGGGACCACTTAGCAACAGTCCAGTGCTGCTTCTCTGTAGCCCAGGTCAGGCGCTTCTGCCGCTGTTTATGGTTCAAAAGTGGCTTTACCTGGGGAATGCGGCACCTGTAGCCCATTTCCTGCACACGCCTGTGCACGGTGGCTCTGGATGTTTCTACACCAGACTCAGTCCCCTGCTTCCTCAGGTCCCCCAAGGTCTAGAATCGGTCCTTCTCCACAATCTTCCTCAGGGTCCGGTCACCTCTTCTCGTTGTACAGCGTTTTCTGCCACATTGTTTCCTTCCAACAGACTTCCCATTGAGGTGCCTTGATACAGCACTCTGGGAACAGCCTATTTGTTGAGAAATTTCTTTCTGGGTCTTACCCTCTTGCTTGAGGGTGTCAATGATGGCCTTCTTGACATCAGTCAGGTCGCTAGTCTTACCCATGATGGGGGTTTTGAGTAATGAACCAGGCAGGGAGTTTTTAAAAGCCTCAGGAATCTTTTGCATGTGTTTAGAGTTAATTAGTTGATTCAGAAGATTAGGGTAATAGGTCGTTTAGAGAACCTTTTCTTGATATGCTAATTTTTTGAGACAGGTTTTTTGGGTTATCAGGAGTTGTATGCCAAAATCATCAGTATTAAAACAATAAAAGACCTGACAAATTTCAGTTGGTGTGTAATGAATCTAAAATATATGAAAGTTTAATTGTAATCATTACATTATGGAAAATAATGAAATTTAGCACTATATGCTAATTTTTTGAGAAGGACCTGTATAGGTTCCAGTGTTATGTAGGGAGGGTAGTGTACATCACTCTATACACATCAGTGCAAGGCCTGTAGGCACTGTATGTCTGTATATAGATCATTGCATATGTGGCGCCCCTGAGGGCTCAGTCGCCACAGAGGTATTGCACCTCATCCAGAGGTGTGATGCTTCACTTGCAGGTAAGGAGGGAGCACCACTCAGGACTCTAAAGGGTATGCCACACTAAGCGAGATCGCTAGCGAGATCGCTAATGAGATCGCTACTACATCACCATTTATAACGCAGTAGCGATCTCGTTAGCGACTTAGCTGTGTGTGACATGTAGCAGCGATGTGGCCCCTGCTGAGATGTCGCTGATCACTTATGAACGTTCTGAGCCGTTTTTTGGTCGTTGGTGTCCCGCTGGTGAGCCTGAATCGCTGAGTGTGACACCCTTTATGAACGACTTCACCAGCGTCGCAGGAGGGACTAGGTTTTCCCAATGACCGCAGAGGTTGTTATACAGATCGCTGATGAGTTGTGTTTGGAATCACAGATCGCTGATGAGTTGTGTTTGGAATCTAACTAGCGATCACATAGCGATCACACTAGCGATCTCGCCAGGTTAAGTCGTTGTCGTGATCGCTGGTGCGATCGCTAAGTGTGGCAGTGCCTTAACACCTGCACCCAAAACAGACTATATCAGCTCTGCACCCTGGATGTATCCTGCGGGAGGATGGTCTCATCCCAGGTTGGTTAGTAAAGAGTGTATGGGTGGGTGGAGCTAGTAAGTAGCAAGAGGGGGAGTGAAGCTTTAGGAAGCACGGAGCAGAGTGGAGGGAGACGTGAAAGGAGACGGACGTGTGGTGAAGCAGCTCCCTGTCAGGGGAGGCTGCAGAGGAAAGGAGTCTAGAGATAGACTCAGAGGGGACCTTGAGCTGGGAAGAGCTCGGTCCGGGAAGTGGAGAGTGAAAGAGAGAGAAGCAGAGAAGGAGAGAAGCTTCTGGAGGGAGAAGAAGGGGTCCTAGGGACACAGAGAGAGCAAGAACCATCCGAGAGTCCCGATTTGTTTGCAGAGGGACCAGGTCGCAGAGGGGACTCGGCCCCTTAGCCTAGTGGAGAACTCTATGACTCAGCTAGCAAGCGGACTACTGTGGTAACTTTAGGGATCACAGTCAATAACCACAATTATCTTCGCCGGAGAGGTAGCTATATAGAATCAAGGAAACGCAGAGATAAGACGTTATCCGACAGAATTCGCAGCCGCTGATCTGGGACACTGTTTGTGAAGGTGCTGGAAAGGTAAAAGGCGGGAAAATCAGCACAGTGAGACGGCCAGTAAAAGGAACACATATAGAAAGAACTCCTGGAAAGCTGTATCCCAATCTACCTGGGAGTTTGCTGAGCTCCTCACCTGGAGGACAATGTACCAAGCGTTCCTCTGTGAGCACCAGAACTGTGAGTACAGCTTTGGAAACTGCAACTGACTGTCTCCTCAAGTTCTTCATGCGACGCACACTCCACTCTGCTACATCTCCCAGCTACATTACTCTTTCTACAACATCACCCTGCTCTGAGACAAGCTTCACTTGTGGGAAGCTATTCCAACTCTGCTGCATCACACCATCAGTCTTAGAGGATCTGCACTGCAGCGCTGGTGACCTCTGACCAGATACCACAAGTGGCATCACGAATACCTTACTACAAACTCTATCATCCCCTGCAAATATTTCCCCTTTTATTGGACGCCCAGGGCCACGGACCGGGTCACTGCCGCTGTGACACATCCCTTCAATACACCGGTCTGGTACCGAGTGTCCCACTGCCCTGGCGGGCGATCCACTTACATCAATAGGGTCCAGTCCCTTCCTGTGTTCTGGTGTTGCTGCTACCTGTAGGATATATTTGCCGTATATACCAAGCCCCAGGTGTAACTGGCTTTGAAAAAATTTTTGGCCAGGGCTAATAGAGCTTTTTTTATTGCCAAGCAGTCCAGAGCACTTTTTTTTTTCCTCCATTTGCTTTTTGACAGTGCACAATACAGCCAGATCCTTTTCCTAGCACAGCGTGAAAATCCAGCAATTTTAAAGGGGTCCCAAACATCCCTTTTGAGTGTGCAGAGAAATATTTTATTTTTATGTGGTATGATTGAGTAGATTTTTTTTTGAGTGTCTTACACAATTTCTTGACACTATTTTGCTGAACCCCCAAAAAATACATACAGGCCACATATTTATCAGTGTGGTATATCTGTGACAAGCCTCATCCATCCATCTGCTAAAAATTTGGGTCTTTTTAGCCCTAAATTCCAATTTTTTTGCTGTCTGGCACTGTACTTATATACAGCATTATTTAGCCAAAAAATAACAAAATTACAGGCCACACATTTGTTGTAATGGTATCTCCGTGCCAGCTCATATCTGTGTGTGCTCAAAGTTTGGCCAGTTTATGGAAGTTTTCTTTTTTTTGTCCTGGGTGTCACTGTACTTATATACAGCAGTATTTAGCCCAAAAAAAAATAAAAAGGTCTCACATTGTTCGATGTGGTAGCTCCTTTCCAGCTCATATCTGTGCGTGCTCAAAGTTTAGCCAGTTTACTCCAGTTTTCTTTTTTGTCCTGGGTGTCACTGTACTTATATATAGCAGTATTTAGCCCAAAAAATATAAAGGTCTCACATTTTTCGGTGTGGTATCTCTGTTCCAGCTCATATCTGTACGTGCTCAAAGTTTGGCCAGTTTACGACGGTTTTCTTTTTTTGTCCTGGGTGTCACTGTACTTATATACAGCAGTATTCCGCAAAAAAATTAAAAAAAATACAGGCCACACATTTTTTGTAGTGGTATCTCCGTGCCAGCTCATATCTGTGCGTGCTCAAAGTTTGGCCAGTTTACGACGGTTTTCTTTTTTTGTTCTGGGTGTCACTGTACTTATATACAGCAGTATTTCGCAAAAAAATAAAAAAATACAAGCCACACATTTTTTGATGTGGTATCTCCGTGCCAGCTCATATCTGTGCGTGCTCAAAGTTTGGCCAGTTTACGGCAGTTTTCTTTTTTTGTCCTGGGTGTCACAGTACCTATATACAGCAGTATTTTGCAAAAAAATAAAAAAAATGCAGGTTACACATTTTCGGTGTGGTATCTCTGTGCCAGCTCCTATCTGTGCATGCTCAAAGTTTGGCCAGTATACGGCAGTTTTCTTTTTTTGTCCTTGGTGTCACAGTACTTATATACAGCACTATGTTGCATTATTTAAAAAACAGGTCACTTTTTACAGTGGGGTCTATCTCTGACATGCCTCATACATCCGTGTGCCAAAAATTGAGGCATTTTATGCCTTAATTACCCTTTTTTGGGCAGTCTGTCAGTCTCATTATATCAAGCACTCTCATTATATCTGTGACACGTCTCAAATGTCCGTGTGATAAAAATTTGTGGATTTTAGACCGGTACTCCAGTGTTTTCCTGTCTGTTACTCAAGTTATATACAGCACTATGTTGCATTATTTTAAAAAACAGGCCACATTTTACAGTGGGGTCTACATCCGTGTGCCAAAAATTGAGGCATTTTAGGCCTAAATTCCCTTTTTTGGGCAGCCTGTCACTCTCGTTAAATCCAGTACTCTTTTGCATCCACAAAAAAAAAAAAATTTACAGTGGGTATGTCGGTAAAAAGATTTCTGTTTCAAATTGTTATGGCAGCTTCATGACTGTGTTAAATGCTCCAACTACTACCACCATCATCATCTTCAGCCCAAAGGCAGTCACTGCGCAGATAAAATGTCTGAGAAGCAGAAGGTGAACGCTTAGGTGGTGTTGTACTCTGTATTGTACTCTGTCTCTGCATTACGAAGGCTAAATCTTCTTGATGAAATCATGCCTGGAAGAGCCATAGCAACTACTGAAGCCTGGTGTTCCTGGGCAGGATTCTGACAAGCCCTCACCTACTAATACTGAACTGGTTGGACGGTGACGTTTAAAAAGAGCCCATGCATTTTCTATAACTGAAGCTAGAGATTTTGACATTTCTCTTTCCCATTCTCCCACAGAATGAAAGTCGGCAAAATCTGCAATGGAATGGTTCACAAATAAACGTATCCAGGTGTTAGAATGGCCAAGTCAAAGTCCAGGCCTGAATCCAATCGAGAATCTGTGGAAAGAGCTGAAAACTGCTGTTCACAAACGATCTCCATCCAACCTCACTGAGCTTGAGCTGTTTGCCAAGGAAGAATGGGCAAGAATTTCAGTCTCTCCATGTACAAAACTGATAAGAGACATACCCCAAGCGACTTGCAGCTGTAATCGCAGGAAAAGGTGGCACAACAAAGTATTAAGTTAAAGGGGCCGAATAATATTGCACGCCCCACTTTTCAGTTTTTGTATTTCCTCAAAAATTTAAAATAACCAATAAATTTCGTTCAACTTCATAATTGTGTCCCACTTGCAGTTGATTCTTCACCAAAAATTTACATTTGGTATCTTTATGTTTGAAGCATGATATGTGGGAAAAGATTGAAAAGTTCCAGGGGGCCGAATACTTTCGCAGGGCACTGTATGTATGTAACCCCTTGTCATGTACAGTCATGGCCAAAAGTTTTGAGAATTACACAAATATTAATTTTTACAAAGTCTACTGCTTCACTTTTTCTAATGGCAATTTGCATATACTCCAGAATGTTATAAAGAGTGATCAGCTTAACAGCAATGACTTGCAAAGTCAATATTTGGCTAGAAAATGAACTTTATCCCCAAAACACATTTCAACATCATTGCAGCCCTGCCTTAAAAGGACCAGCTAACCTCTTTTCAGTGATTGCTCCATTAACACAGGTGTGGGTGTTGATGAGGACATGGCTGGAGATCTGCAAAAGGTACAGGCAATGGACTGCTGAGGACTGAGGTAAAGTTATTTTCTCTGATGAATCCCCTTTTCAATTGTTTGGGACATCAGGAAAACGCCTCATTCGGAGAAGACAAGGTGAGCGCTACCACTAGTCTTGTCTCATGCCAACTGTTAAGCATCCTGAAACCATTCATGTGTGGGGTTGCTTCTCAGCCAAGGGAATCGGCTCTCTCACAGTCTTGCCTAAAAACACAGCCATGAATAAAGAATGGTACCAGAATGTCCTCCAAGAGCAACTTCTCCCAACCCTCCAAGAGCAGTTTGGCGATCAACAATGCCTTTTCCAGCATGATGGAGCACCTTGCCATAAAGCAAAGGTGATAACTAAATGGCTCAGGGAACAAAACATAGAGATTTTGGGTCCATGGCCTGGAAACTCTCCAGATCTTAATCCCATTGAGAACTTGTGGTCAATCATCAAGAGACGGGTGGACAAACAAAAACCTAAAAATTCTGACAAAATGAAAGCATTGATTGTGCAAGAATGGACTGCTATCAGTCAGGATTTGGTCCAGAAGTTGATTGAGAGCATGCCAGGGAGAATTGCAGAGGTCTTGAAGAAGAAGGTTCAACACTGCAAATATTGACTTGCTGCATTAACTCATTCTAACTGTCAATATAAGCTTTTGTTACTCATATGTTTGCAATTATATTTCTGTCGGTGATAAAAACATCTGTCAAACACACATAAAAACCAGAGGGCAGCAGATCATGTGAAAATATAATATTTGTGTCATTCTCAAAACTTTTGGCCATGACTGTACAACACCATGGAATTAATGGCGCTATATAAATAACTAAATAATAATAATAATACTATATGGGTGTTTCCACTAGACAATTCATCAAACATGTTATTGAAGGAATTTTTTTTCTGACAACTCTGTTTAGCTGTGCACAAACTGTGTCAACTTGGTAACTATACCCTTGTGGGTGTTGGCACAGAGTCATGTTGACTACAGTCCCCAGATGTTATGTAGGTCCCTAATCTCAGCTCTACTTCAGCAGCATGATGAATTAATAGGAAAAGCATGTGGTATTGGTGTAGCTGTTGTTTTCTTGACAAAGAAACTCAATAACATCAATGAGGTGGTTAGCCGCACATGGAATGGAGAAATAGTAAAGATGACAATTGACAAGTAGTTTCACATTTGAGGTAAAGCACACTTCAATAAGTTGCTTTAACTCTTACAACGTTATATTCCAAAGCATTGAAAAAATATGAATTTATTGTGAACCAAATAGGTATGAATAATTAATCACACAAATAATGTAACATAATTCTAAACATACACAAGCTATTAAGTATGAGACTAGTGTCATCTTGTGGAATGATATGAGTCACAAAGTCCTTCAAACTGAAACTGTTCTGGATGTACATGCCTTCTATGCTGCTTGCATTAACCCCTTTACCCCCAAGGGTGGTTTGCACTTTAATGACAGGGCCAATTTTTACAATTCTGACCATTGTCTCTTTATGAGGTTATAACTCGGGAACGCTTCAACGGATCTTCGCGATTCTGAGAATATTTTCTCGAGACATATTGTTCTTCATGATAGTCATAAAATTTCTTCGATATAACTTTTGTTTATTTTTGAAAAAATGCAAATATGGCGAAAATTTGGAAAATGTTGCAATTTTCAAACTTTGAATTTTTATTCCCTTAAAACAGAGAAATATGTCACACAAAATAGTTAATACATAACATTTCCCACATGTCTACTTTACATCAGCACAATTTTGGAACCAAAATTTTTTTTTGTTAGGAAATTATAAGGGTTAAAAGTTGACCAGCATTTTCTCATTTTTACAACAAAATTTACAAAGCCATTTTTTTTAGGGACCACCTCACCATTGAAGTTACTTTGAGGGGTCTATATGGCAGAAAATACCCAAAAGTGACACCAATCTAAAAACTGCACCCCTAAAGGTACTCAAAACCACATTCAAGAAGTTTATTAACCCTTCAGGTGCTTCACAGGAGCTGAAGCAACGTGGAAGGAAAAAATTAACATTTAACTTTTTAGTCACAAAATTGATCTTTTACAAACTTTTTTTATTTTCACAAAGGTAAAAGTAGAAAATGGACAGATAAAGTTGTGCAATTTCTCCTGAGTACG
Source organism: Oophaga sylvatica (assembly GCA_033576555.1). NCBI lineage: Eukaryota > Metazoa > Chordata > Amphibia > Anura > Dendrobatidae > Oophaga > Oophaga sylvatica. Next base: position 50,797,592 of record JARQOD010000001.1, read on the forward strand.
CCAATACCCCATATGGGGGGAAAACCATTGTTTGGGCACACGGCAGAGCTCATAAGGGAAGCAGCGCCGTTTGACTTTTTCAAATCAAAATTGGCTGGAATTGAGATTGGATGCCATGTCGCGTTTGGAGAGCCCCTGATGCGCCTAAACAGTGGACACCCCCCACAAGTGACACCATTTTGGAAACTAGATCCCCTATGGAACTTATATAGATCTGTTGTGAGCACTTTGAACCCCCAAGTGTTTCACAAAAGTTTATAATGCCTGGGTGTGAAAAAAAAAAAAATAAATTCCACAAAAATGATTTTTTAGTCACAAATTTTTGATTTTTCCCAAGGAAATTGGACCCCAAAAGTTGTTGTCCAATTTGTCCTGAGTACGCTGATAGTCCATAAGTTGGGGGGAAACTGTTTGGGCGTACGGCAGTGCTTGGAAAGGAAGTACCGTATATACTCATGTGTAAGCCGACCCGTGTATAAGCCGACCCCCCTAATTTTGACACAAAAAACTGGGAAAACGTATTGACTCGCGTATAAGCCTAGGATGAAAAATGATTATGCCCCATATGATGCTCCACAGATTATGCCCCCATATGCTCCACAGATTATGCCCAATATGCTCCACAGATTATGCCCCCATATGCTCCAGATTATGCCCCATATGTTCCACAGATTATGCCCCCATATGCTCCAGATTATGCCCCATATGTTCCACAGATTATGCCCCCATATGCTCCATATTATGCCCCCATATGTTCCACAGATTATGCCCCCATATGCTCCATATTATGCCCCCATATGTTCCACAGATTATGCCCCATATGCTCCATATTATGCCCCCATATGCTCCAGATTATGCCCCATATGTTCCACAGCTTATGCCCCCATATGCTCCATATTATGCCCCATATGCTCCATATTATGCCCCATATGCTCCAGATTATGCCCCATATGTTCCACAGTTTATGCCCCATATGCTCCATATTATGCCCCATATGCTCCATATTATGCCCCATATGCTCCATATTATGCCCCATATGCTCCATATTATGCCCCATATGCTCCAGATTATGCCCCATATGTTCCACAGCTTATGCCCCCATATGCTCCAGATTATGTCCCATATGTTCCACAGATTATGCCCCCATATGCTCCAGATTATGCCCTATATGTTCCACAGATTATGCCCCCATATGCTCCATATTATGCCCCCATATGTTCCACAGATTATGCCCCCATATGCTCCATATTATGCCCCCATATGTTCCACAGATTATGCCCCCATATGCTCCATATTATGCCCCCATATGCTCCAGATTATGCCCCATATGTTCCACAGCTTATGCCCCCATATGCTCCATATTATGCCCCATATGCTCCATATTATGCCCCATATGCTCCATATTATGCCCCCATATGCTCCAGATTATGCCCCATATGTTCCACAGCTTATGCCCCCATATGCTCCATATTATGCCCCCATATGCTCCATATTATGCCCCATATGCTCCATATTATGCTCCCATATGCTCCAGATTATGCCCCATATGTTCCAGTTTATGCCCCCATATGCTCCATATTATGCCCCCATATGCTCCATATTATGCCCCCATATGTTCCACAGCTTATGCCCCCATATGCTCCATATTATGCCCCCATATGCTCCAGATTATGCCCCATATGTTCCACAGCTTATGCCCCAAATACTCCATATTATGCCCCATATGCTCCAGATTATGCCCACATATGCTGCACAATTATGCCCCATAGTATAGGCCTCATATGCTTCTGCTGCAAAAAAAAAAAAAAAAATGACATACTCACCTCTCGTCGCTGGGGGCCAGGTGCCGGTGTCCTGAGCAGGCGGTGACACCAGCGCGCTATGGGGGACATGTGCCGGTGTCACCGCTCGCTCAGGACCCCGGCACCTGAGATATTTACCTGTCCCTCGGTCCACCGCAGCGCTCTGCTCCCTCAGTCTGACTCCTCTGTGTGTGAATGATTTGGCAGGGGGCGGGGCGCGCACTAACGACGTCATCGCGCCCTCTGCCTGATCATTCACACACAGAGGAATCAGATCGAGGGAACAGCGCTGCGGTGGACCGAGGGACAGGTAAATATCGCTATACTCACCCCTTCGCCGCGCGTCCCTGCAGCCTCTCCTCTTCTCCCGGCGCTCTCCGCAGCGCTTCCTTCCTACAGCGGTCACATGGTACCGCTCATTAGAGTCATGAATATGTGCATATTCATGACTTTAATGAGCGGTGCCATGTGACAGCTGCAGGAAGGAGCCGGAGATCGTGGGAGAAGCAGGGTGCTGCAGAGACCACGCCGGCGGAGTGGTAAGTATGATCCGACACCCCCGCTCCCCCTCCCACCCCCGTATATGACCCGCATATAAGCCGAGAGGGGACTTTTAGCCCTGAAAAATGGGCTGAAAATCTCGGCTTATACATGGGTATATACGGTAATAACGTTTTGGAATGCAGACGTTGATGGGGGTTATGTGCCGTTTGCAGTGCCCCAGATGTGCCTAAACAGTGGAAACCCCCTACAAGTGACCCCATTTTGGAAACTAGACCCCCTAAAGAACTTATCTAGATCTATGGTGAGCACTTTGAACCCCAAAGTGCTTCACACAAGTTTATAATGCCCGGGCGTGAAAATAAAAAATCCTATTTTTTTCCCACAAAAATTATCTTTTAGTCACCATGTTTCTTCCAAGGGGGGATTGGGGTTATTGGGGTGCATATGACTTTGCAGTCAATGCATAAGAAAAGGGAATGGGAGTCCAAAATGAATAATGTGAAGTGGATTTTCCTGGGCCCTTCCTGTACCTGGGTTCAAAGGCATATTCGGGTGCAGATGACTTGGCAGCAGGGCAGGCCTGGCAATCAATGCATAAGAAAAGAGTTTGGGAGTACTAAATTAATAATGTGAAGTGGATTTTTCAGTGGCCATCCAGTACGTGGCTTGAAAAGCTTATTGGGGTGCATGTAACTTTGGGCAGGCCAGGCCTTGCATTCAATGCAACATTTTTTTAGGAAGCCCTCCTGTACCTCTCGTGAAAGGTGTATTGGGGTGCGTCGTAATTCTTGGCAGCACATCTACTCACTGCATAGGCAATATCAGTTTAGGAGAACCACAGTTTAATAATGGCCCCTTAAGAAGATTAATGGTGCCTGATGCCCCTGTAAAAATAGGCTCTGTGACTTTAAGAGTCCCTCCTTCATAAATGAAACAAGATGTGTCTGCTTATATGTCACATACCACATGGCCAGCTAGGGTTGGTAAATGTTACAATGACATTTCCCAGTAATGCATTTGTATTGGTTGAAAGCAATATTAAAGTTGCAAAACGCCTCAAAAACGCTGTGTGTGAACATAGCCCAAGTGGTGAAGGAACATTTTTGTTTTGGGTTAATTATTGTGGCTTAGATAAAAGTCATTAACCTGGAAAGGATATACCTTAACATATTTCCCAGGAAAATCCATTTTGGTTTAGTTTTTGTGGGTTTTGGTGCGCCTGTAAAAAGGGCATGAAACTCTGACAACATTGTTTAGAGCTGTGGCTTAGGAGTCAGAAATGCTTCCAGGGGAAGTTGCCATTTTGTTACCAAGTAATTTGAGCAGTGTTTCTATCATTTTTAGATGTTTAGACGTTTAGACGGGGGGATCGCGGTAAAAATGCTCGGGTCTCCCATAGACTTACATTGGGCTCGTTGTTCTGTCCGAGTATCTGAGTATTCCAATTTGCTCGACTCGAGCAACAAGCACCCGAGCATTTTAGTGCTCGCCCATCACTAATGAGCACTGGCAGGTGTGGAATTAACCAGCTGATATACAGATGAGCACAGACAGGTGGGCACTGGACCGGCTGATATACACATGAGCACTGACAGGTGCGGACTGGAATGCAGATATGATTTTGAGGATGTGTTCTCAGAACAGGAATGTCAAGACCTTCCACCTCATTGACCACATGAATTGTCCATAAATTTAATTTCTAGGGCAAAGTTTCCAAAAGCAGATTTTGGAGACATGGGGACAATGGGTGCTCTAGTCTGATGGCTCAAGACCGCATGGACCATGGATCATCCCAGTGAACGCCAGCTCTCCTATTACCATGGGCATAATACTACTCAGACAACACAGGATGAGGGTAAAACAGTGTGGCAATACTTTATTGAACCACAAAACAGGCATATAACACATAGAACAGTCCCAGCAAAATACCCAAAATGGTGCAAATTTACAGAGCCCCACCCTTCCGCTGACTTGGTGGGATTAAAACCAGCTGCAACTTCCAGGGCTGACTACCCCCTCCTGTGGCATGCACAGAAAAGAGGTTAGAACAAGCTTAGGAAGCTGACAGTCCATTGAGGTACAAAGTCAGGTGACTGGATGTCACAACCTGGCTTCTCTGAACATCTCCATGGAGTCAAGTGACCGGTGGGTCCAAATCCTGACTACCTCAAATGTATCCATGGGTTCAGTGATGGTCAATGGAGCAGATCTGTATTCTTTCAGCATTGGCCATGGTCCCCAAAGCTGGAATCCTATATAGAATGTCAAATCTGTGTCCCTCATGATGGAGTCATGATGTTCTGGCAGCTGTCTTGTAAAGTCTTCCTGGCTGTGGTTTGTAAAGAGTCTCAGGTTCTCTCTGGATCTCTTGTTACAGAGGCATATCCCCATTATGTAGTTCACAACTATTGTCCTTCAAGCCATCATCCAGAGGTCAAGAGTAAGATGTGATGAGATTAACTCACATTTTTTGACTATTTAATTTGCATAGTTTTTACTCCTCTGTTTTGCAAGTCAACAAGCCATAAGGTTTCACACAATGGTCAATCAACATGTTATAAAACATCCATTGTTCAATAACCCTGCATCACTGTCTTGCAAAGAAAGCAGACAATAAGCATTAGCAGCTGACATAAGAGGCAAATGACAGCCATTCATACGTATCAAAAATCAAGGTTTATTACTCATATGACAATAGTATATGGTTCTTAAGCAACTGAAAATAGACGTCTGGATAATTAATAATAATTAAGATTAAATGCTGCGTCATCACACAAGTTACATAACATTTCAGGAATGGAGAGGCAGGCCATGAAGGACTATATCACACAAAGAAAAATGGAGGGTGGCCCATCCAGCAGATCCTTTGAAACGGTATCTTTAACAAGCCATAAAATAGACATACAAGATTAAAAACTACGTTTCTGGCGTCCTAGATGTCCTTAATCATAGCACAACAATAGAATAACACTGGTCTCATTTTAAGTTAATCAAAACCAATCACAGGGAACCTGTGAGTGACGTAAATGCATGACAAGTGTATAGAGAAATCAGATATGTGACTCTGTAACACCTTCAACATATTCTGGAGATTTTTGTTTTCCTAAGAAGTTTTCAACTTTTCACAGATCCTCTTGACGTTTTTCCAAGATGTCATTTCCTTATCATTTAAAGTTCCTTCAAACACATCATCTCTCATAAGCTCTCTGATCTGAGGACCAACAAATATGGTGAAAGGCTGGAGGGTTTCTGTGAAATGTATTGGAACCCTTGTGAATTTGTCTTTGCCAGGACTTTCGCAAAGACTTTTCACAAAGTTTTTAATCAATCCCAACTTTATATGTAGTGCAAGAAAGAAGATTTTTGTTGCAGCAACTAAAGGATTATGCTTAACATTGTCTCTACCTGAAGCATAGATGTTTCTCTGTCCCCAATCACGATGAACATAATGCTCTACTGTATTTCTACTGTCCCATAAACACAAGAAGCAACAATATTTTCTGAAACCTCCTTGCATTCCCATTAGCAGACCAATCACTTTCAAATCTCCACAGGTAGGCCGGGATCACACATGCGAGAAACACGGCCGAGTCTCGCATGTGAATTCCCAGCACTGGCGCCGGCACTCGGGAGCGGAGCGAGCGGCTGCATAGAAATACATGCAGCCGCACACTCCACTCCCGAGTGCCGGCGCCAGTGCTGGGAATTCACATGCGAGACTCGGTCGTGTTTCTCGTATGTGTGATCCCGGCCATATTCCACTGATGATGCCTATATTGTAGAGCATCCAAAACAACTGACAGATTTTCATAACTTTCCTTTAGATGACATGAGTGAGCAACAGGAATTGATGGTTTCATATTTCCAATGTGAAGCAACACTGCTTTCAAACTTCACTAGGATGGGTCAATGAACAATCGCCAATCTGCAATTGAGAGAATCAGATCACACTGTGCTCATACTGTGATAACACTCTATACAAACTCAGATCAGTGTGTGATTAGCATAATTGATCCCATGTTCTCGGATGACAAAGAATACACTCGTCTGCACCTAGCCTTAAGGCACTGCCACACTTAGCGATCGCACTAGCGATCACGACAACGACTTAACCTGGCGAGATCGCTAGTTCGATCGCTATGTGATCGCTAGTTAGATTCCAAACACAACTCATCAGCGATCTGTGATTCCAAACACAACTCATCAGCGATCTGTGATTCCAAACACAACTCATCAGCGATCTGTGATTCCAAACACATCTTATCAGCGATCTGTATAACGACCTCTGCGGTCGTTGGGAAAACCTAGTCCCACCTGCGACGCTGGTGAAGTCGTTCATAAAGGGTGTCACACTCAGCAATTCAGGCTCACCAGCGGGACACCAACGACCAAAAAACGGCTCAGAACGTTCATAAGCGATCAGCGACATCTCAGCAGGGGCCACATCGCTGCTACATGTCACACACAGCTAAGTCGCTAACGAGATCGCTACTGCGTCATAAATGGTGACGCAGTAGCGATCTCGTACGATCTCGCTAGCGATCTCGCTTAGTGTGGCATACCCTTTAGGTCATTTCAGACTCACACATTGGAATTATATTGATTCAATGCCAAGTCAGGTGAAATTCCAGTGTATAAAATATAATTAAGATTAATGATGCCAAAAAAAAATAAAAAAATTTCTTCATAGCCATTACTGATATTAACAAGGAAATAAACAAAAAGCACCTTCAGTATAAAATTAGAACTCTCCGAATGATATGTGTGCAACATTTTTTAAACACCAGAGGCTTAATTGTGAGCAAATGTCACTCATCCTATTTATAAGACTTGTGCCATGATATACTGTCGCCCATAATATTTAGTAGGAGAAATGTCATGGCTACACAACCATCACAAACAGATGCTACGCTCCCCTATATGATCCACATAGATAGCAAAAACATATATTAAGACCTGAAAAACCAAACCAATTGCTTCATTTTTCACCTTAATAACATAGATCCAGTTCAGAATCATCTCTTCTTTCTATGATGAGACGCTCTCCTTAGTGTATTAATTAGCACTTAAAAAAAAATTGGAACATGATACCGAGCAATTTGTTCTCCCCCCCACCCCTCCGTCGGTAAGATTTAGGATGTTGCTATGTTTCCTGTTCCATCAACATGCAATTAAAGCAATAATTGGCTTTGAAACACAATTTCTCGACCGTCATATGCAATTCTTCCTGGTTACATGAAGTGTTGTGAACGCTCACTCTCCTAATTGCACGCATGCATTCTTTGTTTGGCGGTTTTGTTCTCCGTTCTGTCTGTTAAATATCTAACATACAAGTTTCTTCTTTTTAACAAACAGATGGAGGAATCTCATATGATATTTTTCCTACAGAGTGACACAGTATTTCATTAGAGAAGCACAAAATCAGACGGATGTGTCAAAACAATCCTGAAAGTGATGCGTTATATAAGGTTATTTCCAATCGCACATTTAAATATCTTTTGTAATGGATTATATTGTGGTAGATTCAATTCGTCTGTTTTATTCCTGTTAGATGTGCTTTCAATAAGTGTTCTTGACATTTAGCATTTTATTCCCTTTTCATTTTCTGGTATTACCTTCATCATTTCCTTTGTATGGTAAAGCGCATGAGTTCATCATGATTTGAAATAGGAACTTTTCATTCTTCACCGGTAAGTGTCCTGAGTGAAGTGTTTAAGGAAGTGAAAGAAAGGTCAACCTGGTTGTGGACACTACATTTGGTTGGATAATGCTCATTTTCAGCAGTTTCTTCTTTTTTGACCTTGTAGATTTTTAAGATCTCCAGTGCTGCTGGAGGCATCTGGTAGCCATTTACCTTCGACACTCTACTGAACTCAGCCAAACTAAATATGTAGGAGAAGCCTGACTGAAACTGTTAATTACTCAGCCATTACATCATTTATAACTTTGGTTATCTTATAAGGAACCAGTCACTTTTTTTTTTACACCATCTGAGAGTAGCATAATGCAAGGACAGAGACCCCGATTCCAGCGATGTATCACTTACTGAGCTACTTGTTACATATCTTTTTAATTAAATCACAGTTTTCTCTGGTGCAGATCTATTAGTTCTCTGAATGCTGATCTCAGTATAACCCCGCCCACACCACTGATTGGCAGCTTTCTGTGCATACTGTGCATAGGCAGAAAGCTGTCAATCAGTGGTGGGGGCGAGGATATACAGAGCTCATGATTATGGAGGATTACATGGCATCAGGTGTAATAGTCCTTTGTTCATTATAATTTCATGCTGATAAAGCAGTGATTTTATCAGGGTCTATAGTATATGTCTATATTATGTTGCTCTCAGAAAAAGTGACAATAATCTTGTTACAGATGACTGTAGACGAAACAGCACACGAAACGCATTGGGATACTGGACAGTGTGTTGTTTGCAGATATGACTCATGGTTGGTATGAGTTTTGACTCTTGAAATTTAGAGTTTGTTTTTATTAATGAACTGATTTTTGGAATTATTTGTATAATCTATGTGGATTATCTGTATTTATTGAATGGGCATGAATTAATCCTGTCGCTGGACCTATACTTGTTACATTTCATGGAATTTACTGCTTTGTATACTTAGCTGTTCTGCAAACTATTTTCACACTGTTCACATAGTTTTAAATGGGGTATTTTTGTTAGCATTCTTCTGGTTATTTGTGATCTTTGTACATAAATGATAAATACATTGTTGTACTATACAAACAAGTTCACTGGCACAGTGTATGAAGTGAGATATGTGTCACTACGCATATTAGCTTCAGTGATGTAAAACCAGAATCGTTTTCCTCCAGCATTCTATGTACTGAGAGGTTTAAGTTATGTTATGGGCTGGTTTTAGTGGACCTTTATAGACCGGCTGGGAGGAGGTCCACCGCTTCTCTACTTACAGCGTTCTGAAAGGACCTGTGTGAGGTCAAGGTCATGTGATCATCACATGGGTTGTTAAATACCTAGACATGAGAGTCAGTCTGTGTGGTATATTGGGGAGAGGTAGAACTCCCACGTGGCTCCTGTAGGAGCTAAGGATGCTGTGTGCATTACCTGCAGTGAAACCTGCAGGGAAAGGACTGTGATGGACTTTATCTTTGCTTTGTTTTACCTTTATGCCAGAAAGGCTCTGTTTGTTTGGCTGAATCCTGCTTCGGTTTATTCTGACTATAATAAACCAGCAGGTGAACTACTACCAAAACTGTTCCTGTGTCTACCACGTGAGGCAGCTGAATGAGTCAACCCCTTATAATATATATGTCGAGAAACCAGGGCAATTTGATGATAAATTGGCTACTGGAACAAACCATACAAGGAAAAGACAAGAGAACCTGGATCTGATGAAATGCTACTATAGCAGCAGACCAAATGATAGAGGATATATGAAGCGCATGAGGAAACTCTGGATGGATACAAGACCTGCATGTCCACTGACTGAGAAACAACTAGTCACCCAACGTTTCAATATCATAAAGAGAAAGCTATTATCACAACTTGAGATGAACCAACTGCACTGCAGATCCACCCCACATGAAGACTTGGAAGGACAAAGTGTGCAACCCCTTGAAAATCCTGATCCAATCCTGCAACTAGAGAGCACTGTAGCTGATCTGAAACAGAAGATTTTAGATAAACTAAACATCATCAATACCAGAGATCAACTGCCAAGGCTCAGCATAGAAACATCACCAGACAGTATGCTAGAAGATGCCAATAGAGCACTTGCATCAATAACTACCACCACCTAACTCAAACTAATAAACTGATCTATGCTACTGCCTCAGCAATCATGGAAATGCGTGGCTATACAACCAGCAAGAACAACAGAAGTATGTGCCTCCCTTGGAAAAGAAGACTGGAGACAAAGATCAAGGTGACATTAATGGAAGTCAGCCAACAGAAATACAGAAGGGTGTAAAGATCAAGAATAAAACCAAGCTGGATGAGTACAAAGGTCTGACCCCAAGTGAAGCTGTAGAGACTGCTAAACAAAGGCTCACAGCACTCGCTGCAAGACTAGGGAGATACACTAGAGAAGTGGAGGCCAAGAAGATAAATGCCCTGTTGTCCAAAGAACTATCCAAGATGTACTCCCAACTACAGAGTAACAGAACAAAGGCAGCAACTCCACCAATAGCAGAGACTGAACAACACTGGAGGAACATATGGGAGAAGGAAAAACACACAACACCAGTGCAATGTGGCTGGATCTGAGAATGAAACACGGCAACCATCTAGAGCAAGAACCAGTCACCATTACACAAGCAGACAACCAACAGCGGGTCAAGAGCATGAACAGCTGGACAGCACCTGTCCCAGACATGATCCACACCTACTGGCTAAAGAAACTAAAAGTGGTATATGCAGGCATGGCAAAGCAGATGAATCAACTGCTAGAAGCAGGTCACCATCCAGCATGACTAACATAAGGAAGAACAGTGCTGATCATGAAGGATCCTCACAAAGGAACAGTTCCATCCAACTACCACCCAATAACCTGCCTTACAGCAACATGGAAACTTCTGTCAGGCATCATAGCCACCAAGCTACAGAACCGTATGAACCAGTACATGAATCCAGATCAGAAAGGCATTGGGACCAACACCAGAGGTTTTAAACGCTAGCTCCTAGTAGATAGAGCAGTCGCTCAAGACTCAAGATCCAGATAGACCAATCTCCGCACAGCCTGGATTGGCTACAGGAACGCCTGTGACTCAATGCCACACACATGGATCTGTGACATGCTTTGCTCTGTACAATGTCAACAGGAAATTAAGAACCTTCCTCAGAAACTCAATGAGGTTGTGGCGAACAACAATGGAAGTCAACTCAAGACAACTAGCATAAGTGACCATCAAATGCAGCATATACCAGTGTGATGCACTGTCCGCTTGCTCTTCTGCCTAGGCTTGAACCCGCTCAGTCAGATAATTGCAGAGTCTGGCTATGGATACAAGTTCAAGAGTGGAAGCACCATCAGCCACCTCCTCTACATGGATGACATCAATCTGTATGCGAAAAATGAACGAAACATCAATTCACTGATCCACCTGCCAAGGATTTACAGCAAAGACACTGGGATGTCCGTCGGACTGGAGAAGTGCGGCTGGTTGGTAATAAAGAGAAGCAAGGTAGTCAAGACTGATGGAGTGGAATTACCAGCAGGGCACATAGCAGATGTACAGACATGCTACAAGTACCACGGCATCCCACAGGGATACGGTAACCATGATGAGGAGGCAAGGAAAGCAGCAACATCCAAATACCATCAAAGGGTAAGACAGGGCCTGAAGAGCCAGCTCAATGGGAAGAATAAAATCCACGCCATCAATATATATGCCCTGCCAGTTATGAGATAACCTGCTGGCATAGTGTGCTGGCCAAAAGAAGAGATGGAAGCTGCTGATGTGAAGACATGAAAGCTCCTCACAAGGCATGGAGGTCTCCACCCTAAGTCTATCACCCAAAGATTGTATACCAACAGAAAGGTGGGTGGTCGAGGCTTGTTAAGCATCCAAGCCACCATCACGGATGAAACAAGGAGTATCCAGGAATACGTCAGGAACATGGCACCAAAAGATGAGATGCTGAGAGAAAGCCTAAGGAAGCAACAACAACAGATCTGGAAGGAAGAGCAGGAACATGAAGCGCCATGGCAAGACAAGCTGCTGCATGGGATGTACCATCGACAGATAATGGTGGTGGCTGACATGAAAAAATCCTACCAATGGCTGGAGAAATCTGGACTCCGAGACAGCACAGAGGCACTAATCATAGCGGCACAAAAGCAAGCACTAAGTACCAGATCCATAGAAGCAGAAATCTACCACACAAGACAAGACCCAATGTGCAGATTATGCAAAGAAGCCTCAGAAACAGTCCAACACATAGTGGCAGGATGCAAAATGTAAGCAGGAACAGTGTAACAGTAACATCTGCACAAGCATATAGGCTAAAGGTACTGCCACACTAAGCTATCCCGCTAGCGATCTCGTTAGCGTTGCATACTAATGAGATCGCTAGCGGGATTGTTTCTATATCGCTAAATGCTGCCGCATTTAGCGATATAGTTAACGACGCTATCGCCGTTAGCGATCTTCTTAACGACTTTAGCGGTACAAAAGTACCGCTAAATCGCTAAGAAAAGGTGCCACACAGCGATTAGATACTTACCCAGCGGGAGCGCCGACGATGAAATAGGGTCCGGAACGATTCCAGCGACGAGCGAGATCACAGCAGGAAGCTCGTCGCTGGAAGCTGCCGCACTGAACAATATCGCTAACGGGATCGCTAAATAGTGACGTTTTTTAGCGATCCCGTTAGCGATATTGTTTAGTGTGGCATACCCTTTAGTCCCCCTCAGTCCAGGTGGAAGACCCCAGAGAAAGTGTGTAATGTATGTAGTACAGTTCATATAGCGTCTTGTGCTTGGGTGCGATGAAAACACAGGAGTCACAGGTTTGATATAGAAAAGTCCTGTATTACTTCATACAAGTTGGCAGAAATAGTCACACAGTTTGCAGACACAGAAACAGGAGACACAGCAGCTCAGAGTAATCCAAGCTCAGCAATCACTCTCCAATACAGATTCAGGATCTTCTTCTCTGTTACCGTAAGTCCATGCAAACGTGGGTCTTTCAAAGAGCAGGGTTCAGAGTCCACAAGTGCTTCAGAGTTCCTCAGTAGGAATAGCTGGAGTACAAGGTCCAAGGCTTACAGGAGTCAAGTCACAGGTTCACTGCAGGCTAGATTCTGAAGCACTGATTGCTCAGCTGTGCCTGCTTAAGAAGCAAAGGAGAGAATCAGGGCCGGAACATGCAAGCTGGAAACTCCATTTTGACTGAGGGCAAGATAGCTGCAGCAAGACAGAAAGTAAAATGGCTGACGAACAAACTGAGTTTCAGGAATATATACATAGAACCTTACATTACTCCCCCCTTAAGGACAACCTCCGGATGACCTCAGACCAGGCTTGTGTGGGTACCTCTGATGAAACTGACGGAGCAAGCGAGGAGCATTAACGTTATTGACCGGTTCCCATGAGTTGTCCTCCACTGGGTAGCCCTGCCATTTAATCAGATATTGTAACTGATTTCTATACAACCTGGAATCTAAAATCCTTTCCACCACAAATTCTTCCTGACCATCGACTAGCACTGGGTCAGGGCAAGGAGAGGAACGTCCAGGAAACGTATTGGGTGTCGCAGCCTTTAGTAGGGATACATGAAAGACAGGGTGGATTCTCATAGTTCTGGGCAGTTGAAGACGACAAGCAACGGCACTTATAATTTTACTGATTTTATAGGGTCCAATGTACTTATGTCCCAACTTAGACGATGGAATACTTAACTTAAGATTTCTGGTTGACAGCCAGACCAAGTCTCCTACCTTGAAAGCTGGTGCAGGTTTACGAAATTTATCTGCTGCTTTCTTGTACCTTTCTTGAGCCGATTCCAGATTTTCCTTTAGAAGATCCATATTCTTCTGTAAAGACGTGATTCTTTCAGCCACTGCTGATAAAGGCGTTTCTATGGGAAATCGTGGTAGAATGTTAGGATGATAACCTAGATTAGAGTAAAAAGGAGACTGTTTAGTGGAGGCACTCTGAGAGTTGTTATACGAGAACTCAGCTAATGGAAGTAGATCCACCCAATCATCCTGTAGGTGGCAGATAAAGCAGCGGAGATACTGCTCCAGGGTTTGATTGGTTCGTTCGGTCTGTCCATTAGTCTGGGGATGAAAAGCAGAAGAAAGGTTTACTTTAATGTCCAATGCTGCACAGAAATTTTGCCAAAACCTAGAAGTGAATTGCACCCCTCGATCCGAAATAACCTCATCCGGTACTCCATGTAAGCGAAACACATCTTTAATCATAAAATCTGATGTCTGTTTTGCAGTGGGTAAGCCGACACAAGGGATAAAATGAGCTGCCTTTGTTAGACGGTCAACCACCACCTCATACCTATCCATCCACACCCCCCTCCCCCAGTCCCCCTACCCGGAGCACTATGGAACGCACGCTCCGTCTGCAATAAACTGTCATTTATCCACGACCTCTTTATCACCAACAAACTCTCCTTCCTTGCCATCACTGAAACCTGGCTCACCCCCTCTGACACAGCCTCTCCAGCTGCGCTCTCCTATGGCGGACTTCATCTTTCTCACACCCCTCGCCCCAGCAACAAACGTGGTGGAGGAGTTGGCTTACTCCTGTCTGATACCTGCTCCTTTACCCCTATTCAAATTCCACCCTCCGCTGCTATTCCCTCGTTCGAAGTGCACTCCGTCCGCATCTATTCCCCCTCCAACCTCCAACTGGCTGTCATTTACCGCCCCCCGGAACTAGCCATCTCCACCTTTCTCGACCACTTCACCACCTGGCTACTCCATTTCCTCTCTGCTGACATCCCCACCATCATTATGGGCGATTTCAACATCCCCATTGACACTTCCACCCCGGCAACCTCTAAACTTCTTTCGCTCACAGCTTCCCTTGGCCTCACTCAATGGTCCTCTGTGGCCACTCACAAAGGCGGTCACACGCTGGACCTTATCTTCACCCGTCTCTGTTCCCTCACTAATCTCACTAACTCCCCACTCCCCCTGTCTGACCACAACCTACTGACATTCTCTTCCCTCTCCTCTGTTAGTACGCATCCCCCACTCCACAAACTCACCCACCCTCGCAGAAATCTCAAACACCTCAATTTACAATCGCTCTCTGAGTCCCTCCTCCCTCTCACAGACATAGCCTCACTTAATGACACAGATGCTGCTGCCACATTTTATAACACCACAATAAAAACCACACTTGATTCGGCCGCCCCCCTCATGCAGAGCAAAACTCGTACAATCAACAGGCAGCCATGGCTGACCGGCCTGACCAAAGAACTGAGACGGGCTTCCAGGGTTACCGAGCGGAGATGGAAGAGAACCCACTCCATCGAGCACTTCAACGCATACAAGCAGTCCCTTGCCAGCTTCAAGTCCACGCTCTCTGCCGCAAAACAAACTTACTTTGCATCTCTCATATCCTCCCTGTCTCACAACCCTAAACAGCTCTTCAACACTTTCAATTCTCTACTCCATCCCACATCACCTCCTCCCTCTCCTCTCATTTCTGCCGAAGACTTTGCCTCCTTCTTTAAGCAAAAGATTGATACTATCAGAGAAGGCTTTGGCCCGCAGCCCCCAATGCCCCTCTTAGCCACTCAGCCCTCTTCTTCCAAAACCAGCTTCACCACCATGACAGAAGATCAGCTCTCCACTCTCCTGTCAAGATCACACCTCACCACTTGCGCGCTTGACCCACTCCCGTCCCACCTCATCCCTAACCTTGCCACAGTCTTCATCCCTACTCTCACACACCTCTTCAACCTTTCACTTACAAATGGTGTCTTTCCTTCATCCTTCAAACATGCCTCAATCACCCCGATCCTCAAAAAGCCCTCCCTCGACCCATCCTCAGCGTCTAGCTATCGCCCGATATCTCTTCTCCCCTTCGCCTCAAAACTACTGGAACAGCATGTATATCTTGAACTGTCCTCCCACCTTTCCTCCTGCTCCCTCTTTGACCGGTTACAATCAGGCTTTCGACCGCATCACTCAACTGAAACTGCCCTAACTAAAGTCACCAACGACCTACTAACCGCCAAGAGCAAGCGACACTACTCTGTCCTCCTTCTCCTGGACCTATCTTCTGCCTTTGACACCGTAGACCATTCCCTCCTCCTACAGATTCTCTCATCTCTTGGCATCACAGACTTGGCCCTATCCTGGATCTCATCATACCTAACAGACCGAACTTTTAGTGTCTCCCTCTCACACACCACCTCCTCACCTCGCCCCCTGTCTGTCGGTGTTCCCCAAGGCTCAGTCCTAGGACCCCTACTCTTCTCCATCTACACCTTCGGCCTGGGACAGCTCATACAATCCCATGGCTTGCAGTATCACCTCTATGCCGATGACACGCAGATCTACCTATCTGGACCTGACCTCACCTCCCTACTGACCAAAATCCCACAGTGTCTGTCTGCTATCTCAGCCTTCTTTTCTGCTCGCTTTCTCAAACTGAACATGGACAAAACAGAATTCATCATCTTTCCCCCACCTCATTCTACCCCTCCACCAGGCCTATCCATCAATGTCAATGGCTGCTCGCTTTCCCCAGTCCCACATGCTCGGTGCCTTGGGGTGATCATCGACTCTGCCCTCTCTTTCAAACCACATATCCAAGCCCTCGCCACCTCCTGCCGCCTCAAACTCAAAAATATTTCCCGGATACGCTCATTCCTCAACCATGAAACCACAAAAACACTAGTGCACGCCCTTATCATCTCCCGCCTCGACTACTGCAACCTCCTACTGTCTGGCCTCCCCTCTAGCACTCTGGCACCACTCCAGTCCATCCTACACTCTGCTGCACGACTAATCCACCTGTCTTCCCGCTATTCCCCAGCCTCCCCACTATGCCAGGCCCTTCACTGGCTTCCTATTGCCCAGAGGCTCCAGTTCAAAACCTTAACCATGGCATACAAAGCCATCCACAACCTTTCTCCTCCATACATCTGTGACATGGTCTCCCGCTACCTACCTACACGCAACCTTCGATCCTCCCAAGATCTCCTTCTCGACTCCCCCCTCATCTCTTCTTCCCACAACCGCATACAAGACTTCTCCCGGGCTTCCCCCATACTCTGGAACTCCCTGCCGCAAAACATCAGACTTTCACCAACAACGGAGACCTTCAAGAAAAACCTGAAGACCCACCTGTTCCGACAAGCCTACAACCTGCAATGATCCTCAGTCTACTGAACCATCGCACGACCAGCTCTACCCTCTCCTAGTGTATTCTCACCCATCCCTGTAGACTGTGAGCCCTCGCGGGCAGGCTCCTCTCTCCTTCTGTACTTGTGTGTCCCTTGTCTAGCACATGTTTATTGTATCTGTCTATATTTTTCCCTTTTCATATGTAAAGCGCCATGGAATAAATGGCGCTATATAAATGTATAATAATAATAATAATAATGGTGTTCTTCCCTGAGAGGTTGGTAACTCCACAATGAAGTCCATAGAAATGGATCCCCACGGGCGGGACGGGGTGGGAAGAGGCTGTAACAGACCAGTTGGTGAGGAGCGAGGTGTTTTGCATCTTGCACAGACCTCACATGAAGTGACATAATTCAAAACATCCTTCCTGCAAGTGGGCCACCAAAAGAAACGAGAAAGAAATTCCTGTGTCTTTAGAATTCCTCTATGCCCAGCTATCTTGGAATCGTGAATGAGTTGCAATACTCTTAATCTGACTGTTTCAGGAATATACAGACGTTGTCCCTGAATCCACACACCATTCTTAAAGACAAGACTTACGTCCCTTGGGGGTTGTGCCAAAAAGGAATCCGCATGGTATGCTTCCTTGATGTCCTTAAGTAGGTCTTGATTATGAATTACTCCTAGGAATCTAGAGTCAGGAAGAATAGTCTTAGGAGGAGTAATTGGACGTGTCTCTGCTGAGTAAATCCTAGAGAGTGCATCAGCCTTTCCATTGCGCGATCCTGGTCTATAAGAGATGATAAAATTAAATTGGTTTAAGAAAAGATTCCAGCGAGCCTGGCGAGGAGTCAGGCACTTAGCCGACCTGATAAACTCAAGGTTACGATGGTCTGTCAGGACGACTATTTGCTGTGCAGCTCCCTGAAGAAGGTGTCTCCATTCTTTGAAGGCGGCAATAATGGCCAACAACTCTCTATTGCCCACATCGTAGTTCCTCTCAGCCGAAGACAACTGCTGGGAAAAGAAGGCACAGGGATGCAAGACATTCTTCTCACCTGTTCTCTGAGAGAGTATAGCTCCAACGGCACAGTCTGAAGCATCCACCTCTATTATGAAGGCAAGCTCGGGGTTGGGATGTACTAGGATAGGTGCAGTGGTAAATTTATCTTTTAGACGGGAAAATGCTTCCTGGGCTTGGGGAGTCCAGGAAAACCTAGACTCTTTCCGGGTAAGTTGAGTGATAGGTGACACTACCTCAGAGAAATTT
The DNA here is from genome assembly GCA_033576555.1 of Oophaga sylvatica. NCBI lineage: Eukaryota > Metazoa > Chordata > Amphibia > Anura > Dendrobatidae > Oophaga > Oophaga sylvatica. The sequence goes on from JARQOD010000001.1 coordinate 50,815,971, forward strand.
CTAATGAAACGTCTATAGAAGTTGGCAAACCCGATGAAGCGCTGTACCTCCTTCACATTTCTAGGACTTGGCCAATCCTTGATGGCTTGGGTTTTGCTTCCATCCATACTAATTCCTTGTGTAGACAGTACATACCCCAGAAATTGAATTTCGGTCCTATGGAATTCACACTTTTCAAGTTTGATGTAAAGATGATTTTGTCTTAGACGTTCCAAGACCATTCTCACATGTCCATGATGTTCCTCTGTGGAGTTAGAAAAAATTAGAATATCATCCAAATAAATTACCACGAATGTATCTAGGAGATCCCTGAAGATGTCATTCACAAAGTGTTGGAAAGTGGCTGGGGCGGTACTCAGACCAAAAGGCATAACTAGATATTCAAAGTGTCCATAGCGTGACCTGAATGCAGTCTTCCATTCATCCCCAGGTCTAATACGGACTAAGTTATAGGCCCCACGAAGATCTAGTTTAGAAAAAATTTTGGCATGTCGCACTCTCTCCAATAACTCAGGGATTAAAGGCAATGGATAACGGTTTCTAATAGTAACCTTATTGAGTTCCCTATAGTCTACTCATGGTCTCAGAGATCCATCTTTCTTCTTTACAAAGAAGATGGGTGCACCTGCAGGAGATGAAGAGGGGCGTATGAAGCCCTTGGCTAGATTTTCATCTATGTAATCCTTTAAAGCCTTTAGCTCGGGCCCCGCCAGGGGGTAGATCTTACCAAAAGGTATCTCTGCTCCAGGCAATAATTCAATTGGACAATCATATGGACGGTGAGGAGGAAGCTGGTCAGCGTTCTTCTTGTCACATAAATCCACATAGTCCTGGTATACAGCTGGTAGTTCAGGGACTGACATGATTCCTTTAGGAACAGAGCAAGCTGAAACTTTTGGACTCATCTGTTTCTCTGGAAAGTGTAATTCCTTGGTCTCCCAGTTAATGGTAGGATTCTGAGCCTGCAGCCATGGTAGCCCTAGAATAATGGGAAAGTGGGGAGAAGAGATAAGCATAAAGGACAGTTTCTCTTGATGATCTTTACCCATAAGAACCCTCAAAGGCTCTGTTTCCTGATCCACTGGTCCAGAGGTCAGCAGGGAGCCATCCACAGTTTCCATCTGTACTGGAGTAGCCTTCTTCACTGAACGTATTCCCTGTTTCAGAGCAAAGGAGACATCCATAAAATTTCCACTTGCCCCTGAGTCGATCATAGCAGAGCTAGACACCCAAGCTGAGTCAACCCAGAGTTTGATGGAAAGAAAGCAATGAGAATTGTTTTTCTTACAACTCAGCTGGGACACCGCTGAGGAAACTTGAAAAATGGCAGCGTTTACACAGTCAACGTCCTCAGAGGTAACGGAGTTTAAGTCCGAGAAATCAAGATCTGTTGCTGCAGATCTCTCTGGAGCCTGAGGCTCGGACCTGACAGATCCCCTCTCGCAACACTCACAATGAATGAGTGCTGCAGTAGTCTTACGAGAACGGCTGGGGCAGTTTATAATGAAGTGCCCTGACTTACCACAATAGAAACATAGATTCTCCTTAAAACGATGTTCCTTGCGTGCATCACTAACCCGTCGTTGTAAAGAGTCTACCTGCATGGGTTCAGGTTCAGGTTCCCGTGTAATCCTACTCAAAGGTTCCTTAGCTGGAGAGGAAGGTAGGAAAAGGTTAGTACGATTGCTTTCGAACCATCTCTCTTGCCTGCGTTCAGTCAGACGAGTATCAATACGGATGCAGTAGTTAATAAAGTCACCTAACGCAGTGGGAGGGTCGGCACAAGCAAGTTCATCCATAATCAGTGGAGATAACCCCTTTCGAAAAATAGATTTTTTGGCGGAACTGTCCCAGGTGGTATCAAGGGCCCATCTCCTGAAATCCAAGGCATATTCAGCTACCGAGTGCTTACCTTGGCGCAAAGCTAACATGGCTGCTTCAGCTGTTGCACCTCGATTGGGGTCATCAAACACCTGCCCCATGGCTGAAATAAAATCATCAAGGTGATTCAAACAATCATCCTCAGTCTCAATCAGAGGGTTTGCCCACATTAAAGCCTTGTTGGTAAGCAACATAATTATAGTAAGCACCTTAGATCGTTCAGTGGGAAATTGTGAAGCATGTGCAGAAAAAAAAAGATTGCATTGATTAATAAATCCCCTGAATTTCTCACGTTCACCGCCAAAACGAAAAGGGGGCAACTTGGGAATCCCAGCACTCGGGGCTACGGCAGGAGCCTGGACTCGCCCCTCTAGAACCTCAATCCTGGCTCGCAAATCCTGGGTAGTCTGTCCAACCACTTGCAAATTGTGATTATTGAGGTCCTGTAGATTTGTAAAACGGGTCTTTATATTCTGCAAATCTGCAAGGATATTATCAGTCACTCCGCAAAGTTCCTTTATGCGGGCCTCCATTTTCCAGATCTTTTAAGACAGGATTACTGGAAGAAGAGGAGAGAAAAAAAACAATAGTGTTCACCTGTGGCAACACTGCAGAGAGAAAAAAAAATTAAGGGAACTGCTCACCTGGAATGGTTGTGAGAAGTCACAACCACTATCATCACAGAAAGTTTCAACCAGACATCTGATATCCAGAGTTACAGCAGACAAAAAAGAGAAAAGAAAGGAAAAAAAAAAAAACAATAGTGTTTACCTGTGGTAACACTGCAAAAAGAAAAAACTTAAGGGAATTGCTCACCTGGAATGGTTGTGAGAAGTCACAACCACTGTCATCACAGAAAGTACAACCGGACGTCTGATATCCACAGTACAGCAGACACAGCCTTCCAGACCCAGCAGACACTAACGTTTTGGCTTCAGAATCTTGTAATGTATGTAGTACAGTTCATATAGCGTCTTGTGCTTGGGTGCGATGAAAACACAGGAGTCACAGGTTTGATATAGAAAAGTCCTGTATTACTTCATACAAGTTGGCAGAAATAGTCACACAGTTTGCAGACACAGAAACAGGAGACACAGCAGGCCAGAGTAATCCAAGCTCAGCAATCACTCTCCAATACAGATTCAGGATCTTCTTCTCTGTTACCGTAAGTCCATGCAAACGTGGGTCTTTCAAAGAGCAGGGTTCAGAGTCCACAAGTGCTTCAGAGTTCCTCAGTAGGAATAGCTGGAGTACAAGGTCCAAGGCTTACAGGAGTCAAGTCACAGGTTCACTGCAGGCTAGATTCTGAAGCACTGATTGCTCAGCTGTGGCTGCTTAAGAAGCAAAGGAGAGAATCAGGGCGGGAACATGCAAGCTGGAAACTCCATTTTGACTGAGGGCAAGATAGCTGCAGCAAGACAGAAAGTAAAATGGCTGACGAACAAACTGAGTTTCAGGAATATATACATAGAACCTTACAAAGTGGTGGAGAATGAAAGGTCTAACATCCTATGAGACTTTCACAGATGGATAAGCAGGTGTTGGTTAACCAGACGTTGTGACAGTAGACAAGGATCAAAAGTCAGCAATGATAATAGATGTAGCAGTGCCAAGTGACAGCAACATCAGAAAGAAGGAATAGGAAAAGCTAGAGAAATATCAGGGCCTCAAAGGAGAACTTGAGAAGATGTGGAAGGTGGAGGCAACAGTGATACCAGTGGTGATAGGAGCACTTGTTGAAAATGGCTACAACAGATCCCAGGAGCATCATCTGAACTCTCTGTCCAGAAAAGCACAATGCTGGGAACAACTAAGATCCTGCACAGAGCCCTCAAAATCTAAGGCCTCTTGTAGAGGACCTGAGAACGAGAAAGAACAAAAAAGACCACCCCCATCAGAGGGTGAGAAGGAAGTTTTTTTATATATATATTAGGGATTCACGCTCTTTGGCAGCCACTAGCGTACACACAGGCAATGGCTATAGTATATCAAGGTGAGTTTTATTACTCTCATAAACTTCCAGAGGACTCAAAACAAAAACAGACATTTCGGCACAAGGGTAAACAAAGAAAGAAAGCAGTTCATCCAGCAGTACGGGCTCACATGTTCAAACAAATTTCCAGCTCTCTGAGATTCTGTCAGAGACTGATCAGCACTATCAGGGCTTTTCTTTCTCCCACACACAGACCCCTTTGAGAAAGCATAGCTGTCATAAACAGGACCTGTAAAGCACAGACTAGAGTAATGGCAGTGACCATTCCCACCCAAGCTTTTCTGGTCGCTACTAGAGTTGAGCGATACTTTCCGATACCCCTAAGTATCGGAATCGGAATGGTATCGCCGATACCATTAAAATATCGGCGATACCCGATACCGATACCGGAAGTCCCATGTAAGTCTATGGGAACAAAATATCGGAACTAAAAAAACCCCATTCTTTCCTTGTAAACACTAAATATACACACATAGAATACATATATATATATATACATGTCATTGTGACATATATATATACATATATGTATAGTTTATACACTTCTACATAGTAAAATATCCTCTGATTCAATTGCCGGGTAAAGCCGGCTTCAGTGAAAAGACAGAAGCACCCGACATGAAATGACACTTGGTGTACATAGGGTTAACCATGTCTTTTCATGTCGTTTGCTATCTGATTTGCACAAACAATTAAATCAATCTATGTTTGCAAAATTTCACACCTTTAGGGGTTAATTAAAGGTGTAAATTCGTTGTAAAAAAAAAACTGACTTTTTTGCTACGAATTTACACCTTTAATTAACCCCTACAGGTGTGAAATTTTGCACACATAGACTGATTTAATTGTTTGTGCAAATCAGATAGCAAAGGACATGGTTAACCCTATGTACACCAAGTGTCATTTCATGTCGGGTTCTGCATTTTCACAAAAGCCGGCAATTGAATTAGCGGCTATTATACTATGTAGAAGTGTATGAACTATAAATATATATATATATATATACATATATATATATGTGTCACAAACTCAATGACATGTATATATATATATGAGGTGTAAAATTGCTGAAAAAAAAATGCGTGGGCTCCCGCCCTATTTTCGCAACCAGACAGACAAAGCCAGTGAGTGGGGGCAGATAATAGCCCAGAGAGGGACCATTATTTTTGCCCCCCCCCCGGCTACTAACATCTGCCCCCAGACACCCCAGAAAGGGCAAATCTCTAATTAGATTTGCCCTTTCTGGCACTTTGCCCGTCTATTCCCATTGCCCTGTAGCGGTGGCGAATGGGTTTAATAAGGGGTTAAAATGACCTTGCAATTGAAAGGTCACTTTAAGCCAGGTTAATAATTGAGAGCTGTCAATTAGACAACTATCAATTATTAATCCTATTGTATGAAAGAAAAATCAAACACACACACTTTAATAAAAAAGAAGTTTAATGAAATAATCACACAGTTTTTGACCATATTTTATTTACCTGCTAAAACCATTTCCTGTAATAAAAATAAAATAATAAAGCAAAATTATTCTTACCAATCCGATGCACAGTCAGGTCCCACGGTGTAATCCTTCAGAAAGGGTTAATGTTTACTGCAGGGACCGCAGCTAATGCTGCAGCCTCACAGTAAACCCCCAAATGAATGAGTTCCTCTCCTGGCTGACAGGAGAGGAAGTGGAAAGCTTAATTGATTGCTTTCCACTTTCACTTCAGGTCAGCCAGGGACACCATCAGTGACGTCAGAGGGAACTGATTAACAAAAATAGGGGTTCCCTTCGAAAAAAAAATGGCGTGGGGTCCCCCCTATTTTTGTTAACCAGCCAGATGAAGCAGACCGCTGAGGCCTGGATTTTCAGGCTGTTAAGGAGCCAAGATCCATGGACCTTGCCAGCCTGATAATACCAGGCCACAGCAGTCTGCATATCTTGGCTGATTAACAAAAATAGGGGATCCCCTCGAAAAAAATTAGCGTGGGGTCCCCCCTATTTTTGTTAACCAGCCAGATGAAGCAGACCGCTGAGGCCTGGATTTTCAGGCTGTTAAGGAGCCAAGATCCATGGACCTTGCCAGCCTGATAATACCAGGCCACAGCAGTCTGCATATCTTGGCTGATTAACAAAAATAGGGGATCCCCTCGAAAAAAATTAGCGTGGGGTCCCCCCTATTTTTGTTAACCAGCCAGATGAAGCAGACCGCTGAGGCCTGGTTTTTCAGGCTGGTAAGGATCCAATATCCATGGACCTTGCAAGCCTGATAATACCAGGCCACAGCAGTCTGCTTAGCTTGGCTGGTTAACAAAAATAGGGAATCCCCTCGAAAAAAAAACGGCGTGGGGATCCCCCCTATTTTTGTTAAATAGCCAAGTAAAATGCAGACTGCTGCGGCCTGGTATTAAAAGACTGTCAAGGCCCATGGATTTTGGCCCTCAACAGCCTGATAATACCAGGCTACAGCAGCCCCACATTTGGCGCATCAAAAGATGTGCCAATTGTGGCACTTTACCCGGCTCTTCCCACTTGCCCTGTAGCGGTGGCAAGCGGGGTAATAAGGGGTTATTGTCACCGTTGATTGCACGGTGACAATAAGCCCGGTTAATAATGGAGAGGCGTCAATAAGACACCGATCCATTATTAATCCCAAAGTTATTAAATGCATAAAAAAAACACAGCAAGAAAAAAGTCTTTTAATGAAATAAAAGAGACAACACAGTTTTCATTTTTTTTATTACTCTCTCATTCCTGCGATGCCATCGATCTCCTGTAAAAAAAAAAAAAAACAAACCAACAGTATACCACCTGTCCGACGCAGTCCATAGTAACGATTGTCCCACGACGATCCAGCTCTGCTACATCGGAATGACAGGCAGAGCCTGACATCCCGGCGCAGCACAGCTGCTTACCAGCTTCCCCGGCGGTGACGTCATCGGACTGCTTTACGGCCGCGATTACCCAGCAGTCACTGCAGTTATCGCGAGATGCTGCATGTGACCGCCGGGGAGAAGAGGATGGCGGCCATTAAGCAGCCCGGGATGTGACCGCCGGAGATCTTCTGCCGGGTAAGTGCCGCTGACTCCTGACAGACCCGACCGACGGACACTGACAGTGACAGTGACATTCCGATTCCGGTATCCGATATGACGAAAATATCGGAACTCGGAATCGGAATTCCGATACAGCCAATATCGGCCGATACCCGATATTTGCAGTATCGTATCGCTCAACACTAGTCGCTACCAAAACCTGGACCCATAATCCGGTGCCAATATAACCTCGCGTTGCTGAAGCCTTCAATTCCAGGACTTACAGTACATCACTGAGCCTAGCTAGCTACCTCAGTGACACATACCTTCCATGCAGGACTTTACCATCTGCTTTCCTACTATATATACTAATAAAATATATAGATTTATACTTCTTAGATTATTATTCTCTGGTTGCAACTGGAATTTAGGTAGGGTAAGATTACTTGTCACTTCACTTTGTAGTAAGTAATTTCTGGATAATATTTATGATGCTGTATGTATGACTGCTAGTGTTGAGCGATATTGCTCGATATCTAAAAATATCGTATCGAAATTGTATCGCCGATAGCACTAAATATCGTCGATATCCGATTTCGATACCGGAAGTCCCATGTAAGTCTATGGGAACAAAATATCGCAACAAAAAAAACCCTTTCTTTCGTTGTAAACACAAAATATACACACATAGAATACATATATATATATATACATGTCATTGTGACATATATATATATACATATATTTATAGTTTATACACTTTTACATAGTAAAATCGACTCTAATTCAATTGCCGGGTAAAGACGTGACATACCCCATAGAAGTCGACGGGCTCGGTGCCGAGTACCCCGAAAACCTCTGGCTCTGTGCGACTCAACTTGGGCGTCACGAACAGGATTCTGTAGCTCGCTATAAGCGAGTCCTGTGTGCCTGAATTGAACTGGTTTTGTGCTTGAGAATTGCTAAAATCATCAGAGAATGTATTTGCCATTTTTCCGCCATATCTGCGTCACGACGAGGCACTGGTGAAGAAGAAGGGCGTGCTCTTCGTGGGTGTCACTCACTCAGTGGCGTGAAAACGATGGCCGCCCACTGTAAATGGTACTGCAATGTAACATCGTGCCCCACAGCTCTGGAGTTCCGCCTCCTCATCCTCCTCAGTGTGAGGAGGTCCCGCCTCCCTACAAAAGAGGGGCCCTCTCCAGATATGACACATGTGACTTGGCAGAGATGGCTAATGGACACGACGAGCAGAAGTGGGAAGGGATGGAGCAGTCAGAGCTCTCCCCCCACGGAAACGACCCGATTGCCACGGAATCACCGTTGGGCACCCGGCCTGTAAACCCTCCTACGCTGCAAGAAGCGGAGGATACCCTGAGAGGCCTGGCCCGGCACCGGGAGGAGGTCGCCAGGATGGAAGCCAGCTGGCGTGCCCTAAAAATAAACTTGGAGCGGCGCCAATCCCTCTTACCTGAAGTGTCTGTACCGGAAGGTGAGGCACCCGTTATAGTAGAGGAGCCCTTGCAATGTGATCCGGTTGACGTTGTCGCAGTGGAGGTACCCGTTCCTGCAAAAACCGCAGCACCGTCAGCAGCACCCCAGATCCCGCTGTCTGCCCCGGTCGCTGAGACAGAAGAAGCGACACCCGTCCTCATGGAGGAGGCCGCGCAGGCACCAGAGCACTACCTGCCTGTACCGGAGCCCCGACTGTCATCTGATTTAGAGCCGTCTGCTTCCTCCGCAGGGGAGCGCCGCCAGGACTGGGGGGCGACAGGAGAGCTGCCGCAAACCGGACACTGTAAGCTGCAGTGGAGTGGTGGAGACATGGAGCAACTGGTGGAGGAGAATTACAATCGGCGTCAGGAGGAAGAGTGGAGACATTGGGAGCGGGAAGCAGAGCGACAAAGGGAGCAGCGAGAAACCCTAAAACTTCGCCAACGTCACCTGGAGAAGGACCGGGCAGATAAGGACCGGATGAGAAAGGATAAAGGAACCCTGAGTGAGCCGCGGCGTAAGGGTGCAGTACGGAGCTTTAAATTGAAAGGTGGGTGGGCTTCATCAAGGAGCCTGGACTTTATTTAGAAGTCTTTGTGACCCGGCGGGACGTGGAGGCTCACCTCCCAGAAGGACACCCGGGGAGGGACCTGTTGCCAGGAGACTTGGTGACTTACACCCGACACTGGGGTTACAATGGGTGGTACGCCCTAAATGTTACCAGGTGCGACCCCTACTCCCCAGTGTGTCAGGAACCTGTGAGACCCTCGAAGCCTTCAGCCTCCCACATCCAGGCCTCTGCAAAAGTGCCCACCCCATGCCGTAAATCTCCCCAGCCTCCCTCAGTGGTCTCCTCAGCAGCCCCAGCTATGGACATGATAAGTATAGCTGGCCCGTACCCGGCGCCTGTTAGGCCCCCTGGGGTTCGTACAGTCCGTGACATAGGGCTCCAGACCCGGAGAGAGATGAAAGAGGTGGCCACACAGACCCAGATAGCGGGTCACGACTTGACTGTACAGGCCACACGACGTCATCAGGTCCTGGTGGTCCTTGGTGTCTCGGATGTTTGGCAAGCACCAGAAGAGTACCAGGTGGTACCTGTAACACCCCTGCCAAAGAAGTCTAAATAACCCGGACAGGGTCCCTGTATGTAAATAAGTAGTTAAATTGTTTATGTACCCGGACGGGTGAATGTTCCAAAAAAAAATTTTTTAATTTAATAAAAAATAAAAAAACACAGTTTTCATTTCTTTTATTACTGTCTCATCCTGCTGCGACGCCATCGATCTCCTGTAAAAAAATGAAAAAAAAAAAAAAAGTTTACCACCTGACCGACGCAGTCCATAGTAACGAGTGTCCCACGACGATCCAGCTCTGCTACATCAGAATGACAGGCAGAGCCTGTCATCCCGGCGCAGCACAGCTGATTACCTGCTTCCCCGGCGGTGACGTCATCGGACTGACTGCTTTACGGCCGGGATTACCCTGCAGTCACTGCAGTTATCGCGAAAAACTGCATGTGACCGCCAGGGAGAAGATAATGGCGGCCATCAAGCAGTCCAGGACGTGACCGCCGGAGATCTTCTGCCAGGTAAGTGCCGCTGACTCCTGACAGACCCGACCGACGGACACTCACAGTGACAGTGACAAATCCGATTCCGGTATTCGATAAGACGAAAATATCGAAACGAATTATCGAAAGGCCGATAGAGCTAATATAGGCCGATAGCCGATATTTGCATTATCGTATCGCTCAACACTAATGACTGCATAAGTGGAAGCTTTCAAATACTTTATGTGCCTAGTCCAATGGTGATAACTGTTGAATTTGAAGGCAATATAAGCCCCTGAAGGGAACATTCATGTATGAACACAATCAGCAATGTTTACTGATATGTAGGATATCATGCATCTGTGAGAGGGGTTGCCATCAACACTATGCAGGTGGCAAAGATTTTTGGAGCCAGCCCAAAAAGTGCTAATTCAAGCTCTTATATTGCGTCCAATAGTCATCCCACACATTCTGCGCTATAATTCTGCAATAATGTACAACATAAGGGCATTTTTTCATGCAACTGTCATTTGTTTTTATTTCCCTTAATGACCCCTCAAATACACACGTGGTCAAAATTGTAGGTACCCCTCGTTTAATGACAGAAAAACCCACAATGGTCACAGAAATAACTTGAATCTGACAAAAGTAATAATAAATCAAAAATCTATGAAGATGAACAAATGAAATTCAGACATTGCTTTTCAACCATAAAAATAAAACTCATGAAATAGGCCTGCACAGAAATGATGGTACCCCTGAAAATAATGTGACAAAAGTGACATGCTAATGAGTGGACACACCTTGATTTAACATCACAGGTGTCTACAATCTTGGAATCAGTGAGTGGGCCTGTATAGAGGGCTACAGATACTCACTGTGCTGTTTGGTGACATGGCGTGTATCACATTCAACATGGACCAGATGAAACGAAGGAAGGAGTTGTCTCAGGAGATTAGAAAGAAAATTATAGACAAACATGTAAAAGGTTAACGTTATAAGACCATCTCCAAGCAGTTTGATGTTCCTGTGACTACAGTTGCACATATTATTCAGAAATTTAAGTTCCATGGGACTGTAGCCAACCTTCCTGGATGTGGCTGCAGGAGTAAAATTGATGACAAATCAAAGAGATGGATAATATGAATGGTAACAAAAGAACCCAGAAGAGGACACCATTATTGAAAAAAAATCATAAAAAAGCCAGACTGGAATTTACCAAACTACATGTTGACAAGCTTCAAAGCTTCTGGGAGAATGTCCTATGGACAGATGAGACAAAATGGAACTTTTTGGCAAGGCACATCAGCTCTATGTTCACAGATGGAAAACAGAAGCATATCAAGAAAAGAACACTGTACCTATTGTGAAACATGGAGGAGGCTCTGTTATGTTTTGAGGCTGCTTTGCTGCATCTGGCACAGGGTGTCTAGACTCTGTGCAGGGTATAATGAAATCTCAAGACTATCAAGGGGTTCTAGAGAAAAATGTGCTGCGCAGTGTAAGAAAGCTTGATCTCAGTTGCAGGTCATGGGTCTTGCAACAGGATAATGACCCAAAACACACAGCTAAAAACACCCAAGAATGGCTAAGAGGAAAACGTTGGACTATTCTGAAGTTTCCTTCTATGAGCCCTGACCGAAATTCTATTGAGCATCTTTGTGCTCCATCACAACTCTTAACAGTATGGGTGTCTTAAGAACACAGATTCTGCTAACAATGTAGCAGACAAGGCAGCCCATGACCAGACAGGCCCTTCTGGCATTTGCCAGAATTGCCAAATGGCCAGTCCGGCCCTGGTGATGATAATACAGTGGGGAAAAAAGTATTTAATTAGCCACCAATTGTTCAAGTTCTCCCACTTAAAAAGATTAGAGAGGCCTGTAATTGACATCATAGGTAGACCACAACTATGAGAGTGAAAATGAGAAAACAAATCCAGAAAATCACCTTGTCTGATTTGACAAGATTTAGGTGATTTTCTGGATTTGTTTTCTTATTTTCACTCTCATAGTTGTGGTCTTCCTATGATGTCAATTACAGGCCTCTCTCATCTTTTCAAGTGGGAGAACTTGTACAATTGGTGGCTGACTAAATATTTTTTCCCCACTGTATGTGATCTGGTCATGATATGGGGGTATTTCTTCCCTGTATGTGGTATTATTATTATTATTAGGGCAGCACGGTGGCTCAGTGGATAGCACTGCAGCCTTGCAGCGCTGGAGTCCTGGGTTCGAATCCCATCCTAGGACAACATCTGCAAGAAGTTTGTATGTTCTTCCCGTGTTTGTGTGGGTTTCCTCCAGGTACTCTGGTTTCCTCCCACACTCCAAAAAACATACAGATAGGAAATCTAGATTGTGAGCCCCATTGGGGACAGCGACGATAATGTGTGCAAACTGTAAAGCGCTGTGGAATATGTTAGCGCTATATAAAATAAATATTATTATTATTCGGTCACTATGTGTCTTTGTTTATTGTATGCGGTATTATTTGGTCACTATGTGGTGGTAATATGTGGTCTGGTCACGGTTTGGTAGTATTTGTTCCTTGTATGTGGTATTATTCGGTCACTATGTGGTCTGGTCAGGATGTGACTTTATTTGTCCCTATGTGATGGTAATATGTGTTGTTATGTAGCTGAGGAGGACAGGTGCAAAATACTGCCAAAGCAGCAAGACACCAGAGAGGCTGGAACCTAATGGGTTGCAGATCCCTAAACTAACTGCACAACTAGAAGTAGCCGTGGAGCGTACCTATGTTGATCCTAGACGCCTCGGCATAGCCGGAGAGTTAACTACACCTGAAGATAGAAAGAGGAAAGCTAACTGCCCCGGAGTAAAGCCCCAAAGAAATAGGAAGCCCCCAAACATGTAATGGCGGTTAGACAAGAGGAAAACACGAACACAGACAGAAAATAGAATGAGCAAATGCTAGGGCCCAAATCTATCTAGAAAGTAAAGTACAGGAGAGGAATTCTGTCTGCAACCCAGAAAAACCCTAATAAAAATACCAGCACTTCTGATTGCAAAAAACCTGAGACCACACGATCTCGACCACCTATATCAGATCTCTGATGTGACACACAGCTACCCAGCAAATAAAAATATCAATGGAACAGAGAACAAGTGCAAATACAAAATGAGAACAGAGGGCAGCACAAGCCCCCAAAGGGGACTTGGCTGAAGTCCAAGGCAAGACTGCAAGAAGCAAGGGAAATCCAACCACAGAAAAAAACCCAGAAAGTCACTTATCTGAATGGTAGCAGGAAAGCAAGCTGAAATTCCAACAAAGACCTTGTTGATTACTGGCGAGGATCATGGGAGTTCAGCTCACTTATAACAAGCCAGTCATCTCCACCTGACACCCATTCCTTAAATGGTTCAATACCCTAAGCAACCACCGGAGGGAGCCTCAGCTCCGAAGTCGTCTCCAAGACATTCACAACAGTACCCCCCCTTGAGGAGGGGTCACGAACCCTCACATGCGCAACCAGGCCGATCAGGATGAGCTCGGTGATAGGCATGGATAAGTCTCCTAGCATGGATGTCCGAAGCAAACACCCAAGAATTGTCCTCCTGACCATAACCTCTCCACTTAACCAGATGCTGGAGCCTCCGCCTAGCAAAACGAGAATCCAATATTTTCTCAACCACATACTCCAAATTGCCATCAACCAAAACAGGGTCGGGAGGCGCAGCCATAGGAACCACTGGCTCGACAAACCTCTTCAATAAGGATTTGTGGAATACGTTATGGATCTTAAATGTCCCTGGAAGAAGCAAACGGAAGGAAACCGTATTAAGAATTTCCATGATCTTATAAGGTCCAATGAAACTTGGCTTAAATTTTGGAGACGCAACCTTCATAGGGATATTTTTTGAGGACAACCAAACTAAGTCCCCACTTTAAAACGAGGACAGTCAGTACTATGCCGGTTGGCAAACTGCTGGGCCTTCTCCTGAGAGAGAGACAACCTCTCCACAACTTGGTCCCAAATCTGCTGCATTCGCTCCACAATAGAGTCAACACCCGGACAGGCAGAAGCCTCCACCTGTCCTGAAGAAAATCGAGGATGAAACCCAGAATTACAGAAAAAAGGAGACATGAAGGTGGCAGAGCTAGCCCTATTATTAAGAGCAAACTCAGCCAAAGACAAAAAAGAGACCCAGTCATCCTGATCAGCAGACACAAAACATCTCAAATAAGTCTCCAAGGTCTGGTTTGTTCTCTCAGTTTGTCCATTAGTCTGAGGGTGAAATGCAGAGGAAAAGCAAAGTAACAAAGGAAAGGCAGTCAAGATTTCCCATAAAAACAACAACTTTATTTAAACACCATAAAAATGGAATAACAAGTCTAACAAAGGTGACTGATAGAGATAGGGGCAGTTACATATAAGGTGTAATCACATCAACGCCAAAAGGGACTAAGTCCCGTCCATCCACATAGCAATATACATATCAATATTCCCCACCATGTACTACCGCCACATTAAGTGATCTTAGTATTTTCATATGCACATGCATGTAATTATGCGTAGTCAGACATGGAGTAAAGTAATATACCTGATGCAATAGGACAGGACAGGACCCAGGCCCACCCCGACGCGCGTTTCAGAGACCTCAGCTCCTTCCTCAGGGGGCCCCATGTCTGACTACGCATAATTACATGCATGTGCATATGAAAATACTAAGATCACTTAATGTGGCGGTAGTACATGGTGGGGAATATTGATATGTATATTGCTATGTGGATGGACGGGACTTAGTCCCTTTTGGCATTGATGTGATTACACCTTATATGTAACTGCCCCTATCTCTATCAGTCACCTTTATTAGACTTGTTATTCCATTTTTATGGTGTTTAAATAAAGTTGTTGTTTTTATGGGAAATCTTGACTGCCTTTCCTTTGTTACTTTGCATTGCTTTTGCAGTTTTTCCTGCATAGTCCCATATATAGTCTTGCATGCCTATTATACTTATCTAGGTACATGCGATGGTTTCTGCTACTTTCTTATTTGAAATGCAGAGGAGACAGATAACTGAACACCAAGTTTAGAACAAAATGTCCTCCAAAATCTGGAAACAAATTGGACTCCTCTGTCAGACACAATGTTCTCTGGAATGCCGTGCAATTGAACTACCTGCTGAAAGAATAAAGGCACCAATTCAGAGGAGGAAGTCAACTTAGGTAGTGGCACAAGATGTATCATCTTGGAAATTCTATCACAGATCACCCAGATAACGGTCATTCTCTGAGAGACAGGGAGGTTGGAAATAAAATCCATACAGATATGGGTCCATGGTCTCTTGGGCACAGGTAATGGCACTACCTAGAGCGAGAGCAAGGTTTGGAACGAGAGCAAGTCCCACAGGACTGCACAAAGTCCCTGACGTCACAAGACAAAGTAGGCCACCAAAATGACCGACTCACCAAATCTCTGTACCAAAAATACCGGGATGACCAGCCAATGCGGAGCAATGAATCTCAGACATAACATTCTTCCTCCACTGGTCTGGGACAAACAATTTCCCAACAGGGCAGCGTTCAGGTTTATCCTCCTGACATCCCTCCAGAGCCAGTCTCAAATTGGGCGAGATAGCGGAAAGAACTACACCCTCTTTTAGAATAACAGCAGGCTCAGTTACCTCAGGAGAATCTGCAAAGTAACTCCTCGAGAGGGCATCCGCCTAAACATTCTTAGTGCCCAGGAGAAAAGAAACCACAAAATTAAAACGTGTGAAAAACAAGGCCCACCTGGCCTGTCTAGGATTAAGTCGCTTGGCTGATTAGAGATAAACCAGGTTCTTATGGTCTGTGAGGACCACCACCTGATATTTGCCTCCTTCCAGCCAATGTCTCCACTCTTCAAAGGCCCACTTCATAGCCAATAACTCCCGATTTCCCACGTCATAATTATGTTCAGCTGGGACAAATTTTCGAGAGAAGAAGGCACAAGGGTTACTCTTAGAGGTCTCCAGATCCCTTTGGGACAAAACAGCTCCTGCCCCAATCTCAGGAGCATCAACCTCCACCTGAAATAGAAGAGAAACATCAGGCTGCCGCAGAACAGGAGCAGAAGTGAATCTCTGCTTAAGTTCCTGAAACGCAGAAACTGCCTCAGGAGGCCATTTCACCACATCAGAACCCTTTTTGGTCAAATCAGTCAGTGGTTTGACAATACCGGAGAAATTACCAATAAATTTACGATAAAAATTAGCAAAACCCAAAAATCTCTGAAGAGCCTTCAATGTAGTAGGTTGAACCCAATCACAAATGGCCTGAAATTTGACCAGGTCCATTCCAATAACAGATGGAGACAAAATGAATCCCAGAAATGAAACCTTCTGTACGCCAAAAAGACATTTTGATCTCTTCACATACAGTGCATTTTCTCTCAAAATTCGGAACACCGTCCGCACATGATCCACATGAGAGTCCCAGTCGTTGGAAAAAATCAAGATATCGTCCAAATAAATGATCAGAAATTTATCCACGAAATCCCTGAAAATATCATTCATAAAGGACTGGAAGATGGAAGGGGCATTAGTGAGCCCAAAAGGCATCACTAGGTACTCAAAATGCCCCTCTGGGGTATTAAGCACTGTCTTCCATTCATCACCGTGCTTGATGCGAATAAGATTATCCGCCCCCCTGAGGTCAAGCTTGGTAAACCAACTAGCACTTTTCATTCTGGAAAATAGGTCAGAAATCAACGGTAACGGATATTGATATTTAACAGTGATTTTATTCAGGAGACGATAGTCAATACACGGCCTCAATGAACCATCCTTTTTGGCCACAAAGAAAAAGCAGGCGCCCAAGGGTGAAGAGGAAGGTCTGATATGACCCTTCGCCAAAGACTCCTTGATATAAGAACGCATAGCATCATGTTCAGGTACAGATAAATTAAAAAGCCGACCCTTAGGAAATTTACCACCAGGCACTAACTCAATAGCGCAATCATAACTCCTGTGAGGAGGCAAGGATGCAGACTTACTCTCACTAAACACATCAGAAAATTCGGTCAAATAGTCAGGGACATATTGAGACTGGGGGGAGGCAGAAAAAACATCTTGAGACTGGGGGGGGCAGAAAAAACAGGAGTGTCAGTATTAACACATTGGCAACCCCAGCTGGTCACAGACACAGATTTCCAATCCAAAACAGGATTATGAGTCTATAACCAAGGGAAACCCAGTACAATAATGTCATGCAAATTATGCAACATCAAAAATTTGCAACTCTCCTGATGGTCCGGGTCAACCCGCATTATCACCTGGGTAGAAAACTGGGGTTTATTCTCCGCCAAAGGGGTAGAATCAATGCCCAGCAAAGGAATAGACTTCTGAAGGGGTATCATGGGAAACCCACAACGTTTGGCAAAGTCAAAATCCATCAGATTAATAGCTGCTCCTGAATCAACAAAAGCCTGAGCAGAAAATGTGGACATGGAGCAAATCAGGGTAACAGTCAACAGAAATTTAGTCTGAAAACTACCCAAAACCACTGAGCGCGCAAAACGACTTCCCCGCTTGAGGCAGACGGAAATAGCATGACAAGCATCACCACAGTAGAAACACAACCCATTACGCTTTCGAAACTCATGACGCTGTACCCCAGAAGTCACTCCATCACACTGCATGGGCTCAGGAGCTGACTCACAAGGCAACACAATCTCACGCATACCTCGGCGCTCACGCAAACGTCTGTCAATTTGAATAGCTAATGACATAGAGTCATTGAGACCAGAGGGAACAGGGAATCCCACCATAACATCCTTTACAGTCTCTGCCAGACGTTTCTGAAAAAGAGCTGCCAGAGCGTCATTATTCCATTTAGTAAGGACTGCCCATTTTCGAAATTTCTGACAGTATAGTTCAGCAGCTTCTTGACCCTGATTCAATGCCAACAAGGTTTTTTCCGCTTGATCAGTGACATTAGGTTCATCGTACAATAACCCCAGAGCCTGAAAAAACACATTAACATCATTCAAAACAGGATCCCCAGGTGTCAGGGAAAAAGCCCAATCCTGAGGGTCGCCGCGCAACAGGGAGATGATAATTTGAACCTACTGTGCAGCGTTTCCTGAGGACTTAGGCTTCAAGGCAAAAAAACAACTTACAGTTATTTTTAAAATTCAGAAATTTAGACCGATCCCCCAAAAATAAATCTGGCATGGGGATCCTAGGTTCCACAACTGGCAACCTAGCAATATAGGCAGCAATATTCTGAACCTAAGCGGCGAGCCGCTCAACACGACCTGACAACTGCACAATCTTCATTGAGGACAAAGAAAAATTCCTCCTCAGCAGAGTCAGCACCCAGGAAGAAAGAGGGAAAAAATGTAACAAGCAGAAAAAAAGAGAAAATTTTTTTTTTCTGACAACTCCTTTTTTTTTTTCCTTTATGCTCACTATCCTTCCCTTCTGTTGAGTACCATAGAATTTTCAGTCTGGCCGGTAATACTGTTATGTTTAGGTAGCTGAGGAGGACAGGAGCAAAATACTGCCAAAGCAGCAAGACATCAGAGAGGCTGGAACCTAATGGGTTGCAGATCCCTAAACTAACCGCACAACTAGGAGTAGCCGTGGAGCGTACCTACGTTGATCCTAGACTCCTCGGCACATAGATAGAAGATAGAAAGAGGAAAGCTAACTGCCCCGGAGTAAAGCCCCCAAAGAAATAGGAAGCCACCAAACGTAATTGCGGTTAGACAAGAGGAAAACACGAACATGGACAGAAAATAGAATGAGCAAATGCTGGGGCCCAAATCTGTCTAGAAAGTAAAGTACAGGAGAGGAATTCTGTCTGCAACCCAGAAAAACCCTAATAATAATACAAGCACTTCTGATTGCAAAAAACCTGAGACCACACGATCTTGACCACCTATATCAGATCTCTGGTGTGACACACAGCTACCCAGCAAATAAAAATATCAATGGAACAGAGAACAAGTGCAAATACAAAATGAGAACAGAGGGCAGCACAAGCCCCCAAAAGGGACTTGGCTGAAGTCCAAGGCAAGACTGCAAGAAGCAAGGGAAATCCAACCACAGAAGAAAAAACAGAAAGTCACTTATCTGAATGGTAGCAGGAAAGCAAGCTGAAATTCCAACAAAGAACTGGAAGCAACAATTGATTACCGGCGAGGATCATGGGAGTTCAGCTCACTTATATCAAGCCAGTCATCTCCACCTGACACCCATTCCTTAAATGGTTCAATACCCTCAACAACCACCGGAGGGTGCCCCAGCTCTGAAGTCGTCTCCAAGACATTCACAACAATGTGGTGTGGTTATGGTGTGGTGGTATTTCTTCCCTGTATGTGGTAATTTTCGGTCACTATGTGGTCTGGTCATGGTGTGGTGGTATTCCCTGTATGTGGTAATATTCGGTCACTATGTGGTCTGGTCATGGTGTGGTGGTATTTCTTCCCTTTATGTGGTTATATTGGTTTTGGTATAGGGGATTGTGCTGTATATGGTGGTCATTTGTTCTCTCTGATTTTAAATACGAGAAGATTCTTTATTTCCATTAGAGGTTAAATACTTGGAGCAAGATGCGTTTACAAGGGTTCTCCTGTGCAAAAAAGTAATCACTTCTCCACAGGATTAGTGATAACATCTTCATTGGTGGGGGTCTGACAGCTTGGACCCAATGGGCAGAATGTGGAACTTTTATCTCCATTAGACTGGAGCATCATGTGCGACTTTGACTATTGATCCATTCATTCCCTCAGTGGCAGCGAGGGTTGTGCTTGTTTTTTTTCTGGAAACCCCAAAGAGAATGAATGGAGCTGTGGTCAGACATCTCACCTGCCGCTGCATTTTAAAATGGGGATAAATGTCCTGTCAGGGATAAAACTTGCTCATTCTTCCAATTGGTGCAGTTTCTAATGATCGGACTTAAACGATCATTTATCCTGTAGAGTCCATGGATCGGTGATAGCTTGTTTTAACAAAAGAGCCTCTTTAATGCAAACTACCGTAATTGTACATCCCAGTTATGGTGGCGCACAGTAGATGTGCAGGAGCCACCTGTGTTTTACAGTCGATGCTTCACTATAACAGGGATAATGGCTTACAGATATTTGTATATAGCTGTAGTGTGGGCCAGTAGGGTCAATTCCTCCTGTGGGCCCCAGACAACCCAGTCCGACCCTGACTGCAATAGAAATACTAAAAACTGCCTGTGTACCTGCTCTAAACTAAGCTCTTTCCCCTATAACAACTCTTTATGAACTGCTTCCAGAAGAGTGTTTGCCCAGCACCGCATCACTGGGTTTTATATAAGACCTGATAACACAATGATTCCGGCCAATCACAGCAATGCCATTAGCCAACATAGCTACAGGATTACTGTGTATAGCAAGTAATCCAAGCATGTTTATGTGCTGTCCAACAGACGCAAAACATGTGGGGTGGGGACTCCAGCATGGCAAGCACCCCGATGCTCGATCAAATATCGAGCAGTGGCGAGCACGCTTGCTCGTCACTAAAAGAGAGTACACAGACAGGACAGCACCAGATCACAGCGGATTCCTTCTGTGAGGTAAACACTTCTTTGACTGTTTTTAATTATATCTTATCACACAGAAAGCAGCATCTGTGATCTGTAACGTTTTCCAGCGTTACTTTGTATGTCCTTTGCTTTAACCCTTTTGCTCCTTTCCCCCTAACCAGCTGGGATACTGTTGTCTGTTACTTGTATGGATGCTGCTCAGTTCCCAGCTCCGCTGCGTAGCCGTACATGCGTGAGTGTCTCCACTGCGCTGCATGACCACCTGCATGTGCGGTCCCTGGCTACCACTGTGGAAGCTACCTGTAGGTTGCAAGGTCCTCTGCAGTGGTGCATGACTTACTACGTGTGTTTAGGCTGCAGCCATTGCCAGGTGTCCTTGCTGTGCTGATTTGTGTCTGGCTTTGCATAGGGTGCTCGGGCCACACCTTCCTTGCTTTTATGACGAATGGGTGTGCACTAGAATTGCTGCTCCAGCCTATCGCTGTGAGGCAGCTCATATATAAAGTTCCCCTGCCCTGTGGGGCTTTGCCAGAGCTTTGCATTGAGTTCCTGAACCTAGCCATGTCTGTTTGTGTGTTCAGCTCCTACTCTGAGTGCGATCATTTCTGGGAGAGCTGATTCCCTTTGTCCTGTCTTGTGTTTCCGCCAGCTCTGGGGGCAGAATACCCAGATCGCCCTTCCTGGAGGCTGCATATCCAGGCCTGTTCCTGTTGTGTTTTGTTTCCTGAATCCCTGATCCTGGATCGGTTCCTGTACCTGACTGTCTGAACCGTGTCTGCTGTGTAAGGTTCCTGAAGTCCTTCTGTGTCCTGAACCCTGTGCCCAGTGACTGTGATTCTTTGCTATCTGACTTTCTGTGATATAACCTGGGTTCATCTTGGAAGGAGGAGTCCAGTGTGTGTGCTGAGTTTCTGTTACTCTGTGCTCAGCTTGTTATTCGGTGCAATCCCTGGCCGGCTCCCATTGAGCTTGGTGGGGCTTGCACCAGACCACTTGGGTTCCTTTTTAGGTCACTGCCAGATGTCCTGAGTCCGAGGATCGTGGCCTCTTGCCCGGAGCCTGATGACCACGGCCTGATGTCCGATGTCTGATGCCCTCTTCCAGATGTCCAGATCCGATCCTTCCCTGCCTGATGCCGGAGCCTGCCGATCGTTGTCAGATGTCCTGAGCCTGATGACTGCAGCCTCAAGTCTGGAGCCTGATGTCCGCAGCCTGAGGTCCGGAACCTGTCGGTCGTTGCCAGATGTCCGGAGTCCGATGCCAGTGTTCTTCTTGAGATCCGAGTCCTAATGTCCTGTCCATGTTCCTGAGTCCGTGTTCCTGAGTTCCAGTACATGTTCCTGATGTCTTGTCCGTGTTCCTGAGTTCGTGTTCCTGAGTCCATGTTCCTGAGTCTGTGTTCCTGAGTTCCAGTCCATGTTCCTGATGTCCTGTCCGTGTTCCTGAGTTCGTGTTCCTGGGATCCAGTCCGTGTTTCTGATGTTCCGATGTCCTGCCGGTTCCCCCGTGGTCTACCCTGTGATGACGTCTGTCCTGGGTCAGTGTCTGATGTTCTCCTGCTGAGCCTGTGCTACGCCTGAGGCCTGAGAGAGAGGCCGTCCTAGTATGCCCGTGCCAGATGACCCTGGACTGCATCAACCCGTGATGACCCCGCCATCGTCTGACGTTCATCCTGGGCCGATGTCTGATGTTCTCCTGCTGAGCCTGTGCTACGCCTGAGGCCTGAGAGAGAGGCCGTCCTAGTATGCCCGTGCCAGATGACCCTGGATTGCATCAACCGTGATGACCCCGCCATCGTCTGAAGTCTGTCTGAGGTCAGTGTCTGATGTTCTCCTGCTGAGCCTGTGCTACACCTGAGGCCTGAGAGAGAGGCCGTCCTAGTATGCCCGTGCCAGATGACCCTGGACTGCATCAACCCGTGATGACCCCGCCATCGTCTGACGTTCGTCCTGGGCCGATGTCTGATGTTCTCCTGCTGAGCCTGTGCTACGCCTGAGGCCTGAGAGAGAGGCCGTCCTAGTATGCCCGTGCCAGATGACCCTGGATTGCATCAACCGTGATGACCCCGCCATCGTCTGAAGTCTGTCTGAGGTCGGTGTCTGATGTTCTCCTGCTGAGCCTGTGCTACGCCTGAGGCCTGAGAGAGAGGCTGCCCTAGTATACCCGTGCCAGATAACCCTGGCCTGCATCAACCCGAGATGTCCTCCTGCACTCGTCTGTAATCCTGAGACGTGTACTCTTCGCTGATGAGCGGAATCGGGAGCCTGGCATTATGTTCTGTTTATGTACTGTGTTTGTCTTCAAGTAAACTTTATGTTTCTTCATACCTGAAGTTGTGCGTTGTTGTCTAGTCCTGCAGGTCGCCATCTTGCCCACATGCTCAGCTGCCACAGATCCCGGTCACTGCCCTCCCCTAGTCCGGGCAGGCCCAGGTCTCCCTCTGTGGTCCAGTGGGTCCACATTCCTTTAACATCTGGGACGCATGCCTCACGTCATCGAGGTCTGACGGCGTGGGAGCATTGGTTAGTTAGACAAGCTATGCCATGTACCGACGCCCCGCAGCTGTGGGAAGCGTTACATGATCCCATGCAGTCCTGTCTGTATACTCTCTTTTGCTCAGTCCCCTGTCCAGGAGTTGTGGTGTGTTCAGGTCATGTTCCTGCATGGTCAGACACAGCCATTACACAGTACACAGTAGGGGCACATTTATAAAATTAAAACTGAAATTCCCATTTAAGTTGGATACTACGATATTGTTCACTCAAACTCCATATTAAACTTTTAGCTAAATGAATATTTGTATTATCTATCTTCACTATGTTCTAATGCAATAATGCAAGTAAGGAACTACTCTTGACCCCTATTGTATGATCAGAATATTCACATTCA
The DNA here is from genome assembly GCA_033576555.1 of Oophaga sylvatica. NCBI lineage: Eukaryota > Metazoa > Chordata > Amphibia > Anura > Dendrobatidae > Oophaga > Oophaga sylvatica. The sequence goes on from JARQOD010000001.1 coordinate 50,839,326, forward strand.
TCTTCCCACTATCATCCATTATCTTTAACATTTGAGAAAAGCTTTGATAGACACAATATTATGAACGGTGCTAACAACATCTTCTTAAGTGCTGTGGGAATACTTCTTGGGGGGAAAAATAACATTTATAGTACAAAACATGGCTATTAGTCCCAAGGTCCCCCTGGACGCCAATAATTAACAATTACAAACAGCGCTCTGATTAGAAAGAAAATGACATTACAATAAAAGCCATGCTATTCATTCTAAAGAATTCTTTCCAAATTACTGTTTACTAGTAAAATATTACTGATTATTATGTATAGTTTCTACATTTCATAATAGATGACTTTGAATTGATTCAAAGTGTTTTGGAGATCTTTGTTACAAAAGTAATATATGTTCATTATGTGAGTTTTCTATTATTATGAAAAGTGCCATTACTTACCAGGGCAATGTCCATAAAACGTACAAAAGAGTAATACAGAATAAATAGTGAAAGCAAGGAGTACAATAAACATGAACTTACTGAGACGCAGAAGAAAATTCTGCCCTGCACACAAGAGTTTACAGTCTACCTACTTTGTAGAGTATTGTAAGCTGTAAAACTTTATGAAGAGCGCTTTTGAAAATTTGGTTGATGGGAAAGAGTCTGGGCATTGGGGTAATCAGCTGCAGAATATAAAAGATATAACAGATTTGAAATGGGCGGATATACTATTGGTTTAACCTGTACAGTCACACAGGGGCTCAAGAGTTGAGGGGCCAAGCCCACCTCCAAATTATGCATTATTATTAGCTATTTGATTTCAAAGGCCCAAGTATTTTTCTTGCAAGGGAGTCCTCTTCTGTCTGTTTCTGGTTCTGATCTCAAAGACAATGTGATAGGAACAAGAGATAGAGTAAATAAGGCTGTCTTGTGGAGATAGGGTAAACATATGTGAATGCTTCAGGAAATTGGAGCAAAAATTAGGAGCGTAAGGATCGTGCTCTCAACCGCACCTGGGCCCATGCTGGAGGAGGGTCGCTGAAGCCAGCACCTATTTCAGCTGGACTAAAGTTCACCCAAAATGTATGGCACCGCAATACACGCAGTGACATCATGCATCGCCCATTGGAGTCATGTCAAAGTCAGCTTCCGGCCTCAGCACCAGCTATGAAAGAGGACGTTGCATTTCGTGCAAGTGGGAAAAGATGAGAAGAGTCTTTTTTTATAATGTGTCAGAGATCTGAGGCCATATGGGAAGCATTATTACAGGACAGGCCTAGGATGGGGACATTATACCAGGAAATGGACCAGGATGGTGGACATTATTACTGGAAGGAGGCTAGGAAGGGGGACAATATACCAGAAAGGGACCTTGATAGTGACATTATTACAGAAAGGAACATTGCATGGGAGACATTATATCAGCAAGGGGTTCAAGATGTTAGACATTATTACTAGAAAAGGCCTAGTATGGATAACATTCTTATTGGAAGGGGCACAAGATGTTACACAGTATTACCTTAAAGGGCTGAGGATAGGTGGCATTATACCAGGAAGGGCCCAAGATATTGGACATTATTACTGGAACAGGCCCAAGAACGAAAACATTGTTCCTGGAAGTGGAACAGGTTGTTGGACATTATTACTGCAAGGGGCCCTGCATGGGGGACATTATTACTGGAAGAGTCACACGATGGGGAAGATATTACTACCAGAAAGGGGCCAAGATGGAGGACACATTGTCTATGATTATTTTTGTTATGAGCGTTTGTAATGAAGAGGTCCGAAAAAGATCCAGTGAATCACAAACTGAGAGACAAAAATAACACTTCCTTTACTTTGGAATAAGAGTTGAAATGAAATTCAAGATTGTATGAAACAACCTGAGATTCCCCTATTATTTACACTCCATCAGCCAGGGCTGAAATCAATGTGCCAATCCCAAAGTGTCCTGTTTGTGTGTATTACACTGAAGTGACATAAAAAATTTACCTAACCACTAAGTTAAACGAGGTCTTTGTTAAACTATCTGAGAAGCAGGTGTTAATCTAATGAAGAGGTCTTGTGAGAGCCTATGGGATGACAGATTGACTATAAACTTATCAAAAACTGGCAATATGAATATATATGTAAATACAACAGTCATTCTTATATACTTAATCTAGGGATACCCGGTATCTGTTACTACGGTACCATTAACCTGTGGTAGATTTCCACACAGGCTGGTGATTTGCATTGGCTGCAGCCAGTCCCAAAAATCTTGGGTGCCAAAATGTCAACAAACACACGGATCCGCGTCTTGTCAGCCGATGCCGAGCCTGCTCGCTGGGGACTTACAGTTCGGTAGACTCAGGGTACGGTAACAGTAGGGAGAGGTTGCTGACGCAGTTTATCAGTAGAGAGAGAGTTAGGGCTGGAAAGAGAAGTTTTTATGTGATTGTGCTGATAGCAATTGTGCTGTACAGTTAGTGTGCAGTGACAGGGGAGGATTTTCTTGTGTGCAGCAGCACTGGTTATTAGGCTGCCGTCAGGGGATACGAAGGAAGGTCATTCCGAAATGCGCGTCGGGGCGCGATCTAGGAGGCACTCACACCATCCCCCTGGGGTTTGCAGGTACAGTCCTTTCCAGCATTATCCTTGTGGCAGCATAGGAAAGATTGTGACTACACTATTTCATGCTGGGTAGCAGCACTATTAGCGCAGCACCTTGTTTTACACTGCAGTGTTACACATTGTTCACACATTGTATATTAATTATTGTTTTTTTTATTTTTGTTCTGCATTTTTCTTATACTTGCACTATTGGTACAGTGCATGGTTTGTTATATTGTACAGTCATGGCCAAAAGTTTTGAGAATGACACAAATATTAATTTTTACAAAGTCTACTGCTTCACTTTTTCTAATGGCAATTTGCATATACTCCAGAATGTTATAAAGAGTGATCAGCTTAACAGCAATGACTTGCAAAGTCAATATTTGGCTAGAAAATGAACTTTATCCCCAAAACACATTTCAACATCATTGCAGCCCTGCCTTAAAAGGACCAGCTAACCTCTTTTCAGTGATTGCTCCATTAACACAGGTGTGGGTGTTGATGAGGACATGGCTGGAGATCAATCTGTCATGATTAAGTAAGAATGACACCACTGGACACTTTAAAAGGAGGCTGGTGCTTGGCATCATTGTTTCTCTTCTGTTAACCATGGTTATCTCTAAAGAAACACGTGCAGTCATCATTGCAATGCACAAAAATGGCCTAACAGGGAAGAGTATCGCAGCTAGAAAGATTGCACCTCAGTCAACAATCTATCGCATCATCAAGAACTTCAAGGAGAGAGGTTCCGTTGTTGCCAAAAAGGCTTCGGGGCGCCCAAGAAAGACCAGCAAGCGCCAGGACCGTCTCTTAAAAGTGTTTCAGCTGCGGGATCGGGCTACCAGCAGTACAGAGCTTGCTCAGGAATGGCAGCAGGCAGGTGTGAGTGCATCTGCACGCACTGTGAGGCGGAGACTCTTGGAGCAAGGCCTGGTCTCAAGGAGGGCAGCAAAGAAGCCACTTCTCTCCAGAAAAAACATCATGGACAGACTGATATTCTGCAAAAGGTACAGGCAGTGGACTGCTGAGGACTGGGGTAAAGTTATTTTCTCTGATGAATCCCCTTTTCGATTGTTTGGGACATCAGGAAAACGCCTCATTCGGAGAAGACAAGGTGAGCGCTACCACCAGTCTTGTCTCATGCCAACTGTTAAGCATCCTGAAACCATTCATGTGTGGGGTTGCTTCTCAGCAAAGGGAATCGGCTCTCTCACAGTCTTGCCTAAAAACACAGCCATGAATAAAGAATGGTACCAGAATGTCCTCCAAGAGCAACTTCTCCCAACCCTCCAAGAGCAGTTTGGCGATCAACAATGCCTTTTCCAGCATGATGGAGCACCTTGCCATAAAGCAAAGGTGATAACTAAATGGCTCAGGGAACAAAACATAGAGATTTTGGGTCCATGGCCTGGAAACTCCCCAGATCTTAATCCCATTGAGAACTTGTGGTCAATCATCAAGAGACGGGTGGACAAACAAAAACCTAACAATTCTGACAAAATGAAAGCATTGATAGTGCAAGAATGGACTGCTATCAGTCAGGATTTGGTCCAGAAGTTGATTGAGAGCATGCCAGGGAGAATTGCAGAGGTCCTGAAGAAGAAGGGTCAACACTGCAAATATTGACTTGCTGCATTAACTCTTACTAACTGTCAATATAAGCTTTTGTTACTCATATGTTTGCAATTATATTTCTGTCTGCGATAAAAACATCTGTCAAACACACATAAAAACCAGAGGGCAGCAGATCATGTGAAAATATAATATTTGTGTCATTCTCAAAACTTTTGGCCATGACTGTAGTTTCACATATTTAATAATCTTTAAATAATAATCTTTATTATTATATAGCGCTAACATATTCCGCACATATTTTGCACTACTTGAGCGGGTTATTTGTTGGTAATATACATATTTGTTGTTTGGCATTATTATTCACTGCAGTAGATTATTCTTTATTCACATTTATATATACCATACACATGTATTGCTCTCATGTCATGTATAGTTGGTGCATTGTGCTATAAGTGTTTTTGCCACCAGATATTTGTGTTATGAACATCATCATATATTACATATTTATGTACCTATTTATGTAGATATATACCCCGGTTATTAGGTATTGGATGGTTGTGTTTGTCTTCCTTTTTAACATCATTTTTTTGTTTTATATTCTTCATTTGCATTTTATGTATTACTTTCAATAAAATTTACATTTGTGTCTACTTCTGCCTTGGTGGTTCTTTTTTCTCCCCCTTTTCTTATGCACTTGGGTGTGGTTTTTTTTTTTTTTGCACTGATGGTGGTGGTGATGCATCTACTGGTAGTGCCAAAAGCACAATAGCACCTAAGGCAGGAGGTGTTGAGCCTGCATCATCGTCTGGCTCCAGAAGGCCTGGAAGGCTTCCTTTTCTGGAGCAGGTAAACCGCTTTTAAAGCCGGAGAATCAGGAACAGGTTTTGGCTTACATTGCCGAAACAGCCTCCAGCTCTATCGCCTCCTCTTCTAAAGTTTCAAAAAATGCAAGCACTGAGTCGTCAGTACAGGCTACTGGTCAGGAACAGCACCTTTCCTTGTGTCCTTCACCCCCACCAAAAGTGAAGGATGCGGCAGGCCACACTTCAGATTACTCCATGGAGCTCTTTTCACATACCATGCCTGGGTTATCAAGTGAAATCCTGAATTCCCCAGTCCAAGATGAATCTGACATGGAGTGCACTGATGCACAGCCACTGCTATATGATTCTGCTGTTACATTCACCCAGAGCACGAGATTGCCCTCGCAGTCTACTGAGTAAGAATCTGACCCTGATGAAACTCAGGTGCCCCTTCCTGCATACTATACCAACGTGTTAAAAAAACAAAAAGAGTTGCAGGACAGCTTGGCCAGACGGTCAAATTAGCACAGCGTTCAAGCCCTGAAAATTTATCACATAGTATGAAGAGTGCAGTGTGGCACTTTTTTAACCAAAATCCTATTGATGAGGCAAAGGTTATCTGTAAGAAGTGCGGAAGGACCTTTAGCCGAGGGAAAAATTTCCGAAATTTGAATACCAGTTGCATGCTTAGACATTTAAACACCATGCACTTGCAAGCGTGGATGGACTACAAAACCTCAGGTAGCACATGTGCACCTGCTCCGACTGAAGGTAGCCAGCAATGCTATATCGCTTCCCCCACTGTAAGCCCACCGGTTAGCACACCACCAGCAAGAAATGTTGAGGTGTCGTCGCAAGGCCAAAGCAGTCAGGGAATCACAATGTTTTTGCAATGAAAGACTGAATCTAGGCCATCACCAACACCACCACCACCACCATCACCATCACCAACCCCCTCTCAGTCCGCCATGTCCACCGCTAGTTCCCCATATGCAGCTCTCAAGTCCAGCTCACCCTAGCATACACTCTGAGTAGGACATGTGCATGCGCAACTATTTCCTTGCCACGGAAATGACTGCTTACCTTGGATGACTTCCGGGGCAAGGAAAGTGGAGGAAAATAGTTGCGCATGCGCTGTAATGATTTTATGCTTTGCCCACTGGTGGGCAAAGCACACTGCGCAAGCGAAAGGGGATTTTGAAAAGTGCAATTGCGGCAAGCCGAACGCCGTCTGTGCTATTCACAGACGTCGATATGAAAGAGAAGCCGAGGAGCGGAGGTGGGGGGAAGAAAAAAAAACGCCACCCTCCGGACCGGACCGCACGGATTTGCATACAAGAAAATGAACTTTACTAAGGTATTTTTACATGAAAACGGGGTTGTCCGGATATATCATAGGTACCCATAGATTAGTTATGGGATGCACTATGCAATGATATCTTTATCTCATAGGGCTAAAATGGGGTGACAGATTCCCTTTAAGTAATAAGAATTGATGTCGTTGGCATTGAAATGGGCACTGTAGGTTTGTTTACTGTCCTCCACTGACTGCCGACTTTTCTTCCTCATTGACTTGCATTAGGGTCGGTTCGAGTTTCAGTCGGACCTTCGACATTTTCCGATAGTCGGCCGATTTCGTTCGACTCGACTTTTGCGAAAGTCAGGTGATCCGAAATCCGACTCGACCCTCTCGGAGGCAAAGCTGCTCATCTCTAGTTAACACCCTCACAAACACACTGGCAGCAAACAGTCTTTACAAAGTCCAGACTCGTCACTTCTCTTCAGCTGCCTCACCTGCGTTTCACACAGCAGTCTCTCTCCTCCCCCTGCTTTCTCCTTCCAGCAGCTTCTCTGCCCACACAGGCTTTTTCTTCCAGCTCAGAAGTGCAAAAGCAGCAGGGTCCTAATGCCCTCCTGATGTCATTACAGTTCACACTCCTACATGCTCATAACCTCAGGTGCAGCTGACGGGCTTCACCATAATTCCTTGGAGCTATAATTTCCCAATCAGTAGCGATTATCATAGCCTGTAAAAAAGCTGTCCATTTAAGTGTTTACAGCTTAGAGAGAGGTCCTCAGAGTGCACAGAATAGCATTAGAGATTGGGAAATAAAAGCCCAAGAATGGACAACACTGTAGGTTTGTGAAGGTAGAAAATGGGAGTGAAAGTAGTTTATGAATAATAAATAGAATGATAGGATAGGTGACAACAGCTGCAGACTCTGTGTGGATTGATCAGACAGTGATTTATTCAAGTCTGGCAGTAGAGACCTTTTCCAGTTGACTGAATTACTGTAAATTACACAGATTTTTTTCTTAGTTGAAGCAGTATAAACCAGGAAAGCACAACATGGCCCATCACTCGTAAATGTTCCACTAAAGAAAAACTCAAAGCAGAAGGTGTGTTTGCTAGCTTGTGTGTTTGTTGGCTTGTGACAATGACAAGCAGTAAGTGACACATATTGGCATATATTGTACAATCATTTCTGGGAGGGAAGTATTGTTCTTAAGGACAAAAGAAAATTCTCAACATTGAAGACACTTAAATAATGTCATCGTCTACCTCACAAAGTATGCCAGTTACACTTTTTTGCTCACCTCCTTTTCCAGTCTTAATTTTCCAACCCTACACACTATAGTGATCCAGTATTTCTTGCACATCTTCCTTTTTGCCAACCTGTTTTACGTGTCCAACTTTACAACTGTACACCCCACGATAATACTGCTGGCCGTTGCTGCAATTTTCCTTTCGTTTGTGTACCCATGAACCAACATAGCATTTTTGTTTATGCATACCTCCCAACTTTTGAAGACGGGAAAGAGGGACAAAGTTTGCGTCGCGCTCAGCGCATTGCGGTAAATTTTAGGCTACGCCCCAACCACACCCATTTCACAACTAGTCACACCCATGTCCACGCCCCAATCACACCCATTTAGCACTGGTGATCACACTGACTGGTACTGAGGGCACAGTGACTGGTACTGTGGGCACACTGGTACTGAGTAAAAGAAAGAAAGAACAGAGAGAGAAAAAAGAAAACAGAAAGAAAGGAGAGAGAGAAAGAAAGAACAGAGAAAGAAAGAAAGAAAGAAAGAAAGAGGAGAAAGCAAGAAAGAACAGAGAGTAGAGAGAGAGAAAGAAATAAGCAAAGAAAGGGGAAAGAAAGAACAGAGAGAGAAAAAAGAAAACAGAGAGAAAGAAAGGAGAGAAAGAACAGAGAAAGAAAGGGAAAAGCAAGAAAGAACAGAAAGAGAGTAGAGAGAGAAAGAAATAAACAAAGAAAGGGAAAAGAAAGAACAGAGAGAGAGAGAGAAAAAGAGGGGAAAGAAAGAACAGGATAGGAGAAAGAAAGAGGGGAAAGAAAGAACAGAGAGGGAGGGAGAAAAAAAGAGGGGAAAGAAAGAACAGAGAGAGAAAGAAAGACAGGAAAGAAAGAACAGAGAGAAAGAAAGAACAGAGAGAGAAAGAAAGACGGGAAAGAAAGAAAGAACAGAGACGAGGGAGAAAGAAAGAGGGGAAAGAAAGAACAGAGAGAGAAAAAAAGAAAGATGGGAAAAAAATAACAGAGAGAGAAAGAAAGAAAGACGGGAAAGAAAGAAAGAACAGAGAGAAAGAAAGAACAGAGAGAAAGAAAGAGGGGACAGAAAAAAGAACAGGAGAGAAAAAAGAAAGAGGGGAAAGAAACAACAGAGGAGAGAGAAAGAAAGA
>JARQOD010000001.1:50848075-50906854 GCA_033576555.1 Oophaga sylvatica
CGGACCACTCCCGGCACATTAACCCCTGTCACACTGTGATCAAACATGATCGCAGGGTACAGGGGGCACAGGGAAGCATCACGCAGGGAGGGGGCTCCCTGCGTGCTTCCCTGAGACCTTCAGAGAAGCGCAATGTGATCGCACTTTTCCGAGGGCCTCCTCCCTGCAGGACCCCGGATCCAAGATGGCCGCAGGGTCCTTCCGGGTCCTGCAGGGAGGCGGCTTCCTCAGTGCCTGCTGAGAGCAGGCACTGAGAAAGCCTCCAGCAGTGTCTGTCAGATCGCTGGTCTGACAGAGTGCTGTGCACAGTGTCAGACCAGCGATCTGATATTATACAGTGATGTCCCACCCTGGGACAAAGTAAAAATGTAAAAAAAATAAAAATAAACATGTGTAAAAAACATTCCTAAATAAAGAAAAAAATATTCCCCAATAAATTAATTTCTTTAATGTAAAAAAAGCAACAATAAAAGTACACATATTTAGTATCGCCACGTCCGTAACGACCCGCCCTATAAAACTGTCCCATTAGTTAACCACTTTAGTGAACCCCTTAAAAAAAAAACAAGGCAAAAAAAATGATTTATCATAATACCACCGAACAAAAAGTGGAATAACACAGGATCAAAAAGACGGATATAAATAAACATGGTACCGCTGAAAACGTCATCTTGTCCCGCAAAAAATGAGCCACCATACAGCATCATCAGCGAAAAACTAAAACAGTTATAGCTCACAGAATAAAGTGATGCAAAAACAATTATCTTTTATATATAATTGTTTTTATTGTATAAAAGCGCCAAAACATAAAAAAATGATAAAATGAGGTATCACCGTAATCATACTGACCCAAAGAATAAAACCGCTTTATCAATTTTACCACACGCGGAACAGTATAAAGGCCCCCTCAAAAGAAATTCATTAATTGCTAGTTTTTGTTCATTCTGCCTCCTAAAAATCATAGTTAAAAAGCGATCAAAAAATGTCATGTGCCAAAAATGGTACCAATAAAAATGTCAACTCGTCCCACAAAAAATAAGTCCTCACATGACTCTGTGGGCCAAAATATGGAAAATTATAAACTTTTTTTTGCAATAAAAAGCGTCTTTTAGCGTGTGACAGCTGCCAAACATAAAAACCCGCTGTAAATAGTAAATCACCCCCTTAGTTAGGGAAAAATAATAAAATTTAAAAAATGTATTTATTTCCATTTTCTCATTAGGGTTAGGGTTAGGGCTGGGGCTAAAGTTAGGGTTGGGGCTAAAGTTAGGATTAAGGTTAGGGTTGGGATTAGGGTTAGGGTGTGTTAGGGTTAGGTTTGTGGTTAGGGTTATGATTGGGACTAGGGTTAGGGGTGTGTTGGGTTAGGGTTGGAGTTAGAATTGGGGAGTTTCCACTGTTTAGGCACATCAGGGACTCTCCAAACGTGACATGGCATCTGATCTCAACTCCAGCCAATGCTGCGTTGAAAAAGTCACATGGTGCTCCTTCCCTTCTGAGCTTTGCCGTGCGCCCAAACAGTAGTTTACCCCCACATATGGAGTATCAGTGTACTCAGGACAAATTGCACAATAACTCTTGGGGTCCAATTTCTTCTGTTATCCTTGGGAAAATAAAAAATTAGGGGTGAAAATATCATTTTTGTGGAATTTTTTTTTTATTTTTATGGCTCTACGTTATAAACTTCTGTGAAGCACTTGGGGGTTCAAAGTTCTCACCACACATCTAGATAAGTTCCTTGGGGGGTCTAGTTTCCAAAATGGGGTCACTTGTGGGGGGTTTCCACTGTTTAGGCACATCATGGCTCTCTAAATGCGACATGACACCCGCAGACAATTCCATCAAAGTCAGCATTACAAAACGTCACTACTTCTATTCCGAGCCCGACATGTGCCCACACAGTAGATTTCTCACACATATAGGGTACTAGCGTACTCAGGACAAATTGGACAACAACTTTTGGGGTCCAATTTATCCTGTTACCCTTGGGAAAATAAAAATTGGTGACTAAAAGATCATTTTTGTGGGAAAAAAATATGATTTTTAATTTTCATGCCCAGGCATTATAAACATGTGTGAAGCACTTGGGGGTTCAAAGTGCTCATCACTAATCTAGATAAGTTCCTTAAGGGGTCTAGTTTCAAAAATGGGGTCACTTATGGGTTTTTTAACTGTTTAGGCACATCAGGGGCTCTACAAACTGAACATGACACCCATCAAAGTCTGCATTCCAAAACGTTATTACTTCCTTTCCAAGCCCTGCTGTGTGCCCAAACAGTTATTCCCCCCACATATGGGGCATCAGCATACTAAGGACAAATTGGGCAACAACTTTTGGGGTCAAAATTCCTTGGGAAAAATCAAAAATTGGGGACTAAAAAAACATTTTTGTGGAAAGTTTTTTTTCACACCCAGGCATTATAAACTTTAGTGAAGCGCTGGGGGGTTCAGAGTGCCCACAACATATCTAGATAAGTTCCTTAGGGGGTGTAGTTTCCAAAATGGTGTCACTTGTGGGGGATTTCCACTGTTTAGACACATCAGGGGCTCTCCAAACGCGACATGGCGTCCAATCTCAATTCCAGACAATTTTGGCTTGAAAAAGTCAAACGGCGCTCCTTCCCTTCCGAGCCCTGCTGTGCACCCAGACAGTGGTTTTCCTCCACATATGGGGTATCTGCGTACTCAGGAGAAATTGCACAACAACTTTGTCTGTGCATTTTCTCCTTTTACCCTTGTTAAAATAAAAAAATTGTTTGTAAAAGATCATTTTTGTGACTAAAAAGTTAAATGTTCATTTTTTCCTTCCTTGTTGCTTCAGCTCCTGTGAAGCACCTGAAGGGTTAATAAACTTCTTGAATGTGGATTTGAGTACCTTGAGGGGTGCAGTTTTTAGAATGGTGTCTCTTTTGGGTATTTTCTGCCATATAGACCCCTCAAAGTGACTTCAAATGTGAGGTGGTGCTTAAAAAAAATGGCTTTGTACATTTTGTTGTAAAAATGAGAAATCGCTTGTCAACTTTCAACTTTTAACCTTTACAACTTCCTAACAAAAATTAATTTTGGTTCCAAAATTGTGCTGATGTAATGTAGACATGTGGGAAATGTTATTTAGCAACTATTTTTATGACATATTTCTCTGTTTTAAGGGAAAAAAAATCAAAATTTGAAAATTGCAAAATTTTCCAAATTTTCGCCATGTTTCCATTTTTTTAATAAATAAACGCAAGTAATATCAAAGAAATTTTACCACTGTCATGAAGTACAATATGTCATGAGAAAATAATCTCAGAATCGCGAAGATCCGTTGAAGTGTTCCAGAGTTATAACCTCATAAAGAGAAAGTGGTCAGAATTGTAAAAATTGGCCAGGTCATTAACGTGCAAACCACCCTTGGGGGTTAAGGGGTTAGATATGCACATTTGCTTTATATTTCTTTTTTTACTTGTATACTTTGACAATAGTAGGCACCATGAGAATGCTGTAGGTTATTAACGTATTTTGCTTTTTGGGCTCTTCTTCCAAGAGCTATAACTTTATTATTTTTCTAATCAGATAGCTATATGAGGGTTTTATTTTGTGGGACAAGTTGTACTTGTGAAAAACACCATTCATTTTGCTACAAAGTGTACTGGAAAGCAGGAAAAAATCCAAGTGCAGTGAAATTGCAAAAAAAAGTGCACTTCAACAATGATATTTGGGTTTTGGATTTACCATGTTCAATATATGCTAAAACTGACCTGGCAATATGATTCCTCAGGTCAGTATGAGTACGCAGACACCAAACATGTATTTTTTTTATTTAATTGATGAAAAAAATCTGAAATTTGTCAAAAATGTTTTGGTGCCATTTTCTGATTCCTGTAATGTTCTAATTTTTTGGAATCTTGGGCTATGTGAGGGCTTATTTTTTGCACCCTGACCTGACGTTTTGCACCCTGAACTCACTAGTCATTTTTTGCAGAAATATGTTTTTGGGGAGCATCATGTAGGGTGAATTACCCTAATATTATTCTGTGAAGTAATGGAAGCAAGGCTAGGCAGAAATACCTAATACTGTTACAAAAAATATATATCATGGCTTTCTATTATTCTCAATTTTATTTAGCTTTTAGCTTCACAATTATTTTTATGGAAATCCAAAGTTTTTGGATATCAACCGGGGTGAATTCCCCTGGTAGGACCTTGTGCAGGATTAGACCTCTGCACTGGGCAAATTACAATGGAAAAAAAATTGCTGTATCTTAGCAAAGACAAATTCTTGGTATTCTGTTAATGCAATTTTCTTTAACAAAGTTCTCAATTTTTGTATGCATAATGATTTTTTTAGAGGTCAAGTACAGATCTCCAGTATCATAGGATTGGGATTCTCTGAACATAAAAGGCTCTGGTAGTGTTTTTTTAATTTATACTCCCTGTATTCACTATAAGGGAATTTTTTACCTCAGTATTTGTTAGCCAAAGTGGTGACGTGTTTCTATTACACTTTTCCTCTGATTGTTCCACTCCTGGTTTTGGCTTACAATACTGAGGTAAAATACTGACCAAACACTGAATGTGTGAATATGGCCTAAAACAAATATCAGGAAGCTGAGGAAACAGATGGATCCAACCAATGCTGCCAGATACATCTTCAGGAGGTGGAGATATTAAAGTTGTCTTAAGAAGGCTTCATAATTTACTAAGTAATGGCTAATTCTTTTGGTGATGGAATTGTGATTGCTGGTTTTTCAGCCACAACATCACAATTCTCCAATGCACATTTTTAATTCAGCCATGTCATATATAGACACTATGTCGTGTGGCTGAAGAAAGTGATCACTTGAGGAATACCCCTGATTCTCTGCCACTGGATTGTTTCCATTGTTGCAAATTGAGCACCACAGTGGTTCAGCGGTAAACACTGTAAAGTTGGGGTCCTGGGTTCAAATCCATCCAAAAACAACATCTGCAAGAAGTTTGTATGTTCTCCCTGTTTTTAAGTGGGTTTGCTGGTTTCCTCCCATGATCTAAAGAAAAAGGCATTATTCATCAAGACTGGCAGTATTGTTTAGAATGTTGTTGTTAAGACACTCCTGACTCTTCATGAATCAGAGGCATCGCAGGAGCCGCATGCACCTTGGCACAAATCCTTCTCCAGTCACTGCTGGGGTCAGATTTATGACGTAGCGAATGCCGTCACTGATCATAAATCTGATGAGCGCCAGGCACCAGCTCCACCCATTTTGTCGGAGCTGGGTTAGAATGGAGTGAAAACGCCAAAAGTTGCAACATTTTAGGCAATCTTGAGTTATGCCAACATTTTCTGACTTTTCAAAGCTTTTAAAACCAGAATACTGCCATGAAAGCTTTGATGAATTGGGCACATAGTGACAGGGAATTTAGACTGTGAGCCTCAATGGGGACAAGGATGATGATGTCTGTAAAGTGCTGTGGAAATTACTGGTGCTGTATAAGCAAGAGAATAAATAAATAAATGATTATACAGTAGAGAACAACTTAATAGAGGTAGTCACAGAGAGGAAGAGATAACAGTAATTCCCCTATACACATTATGATGCTCTATATGCACGGTATATTATCAGTACAATGCGTAATTTCACCACAGCACCCTCTCCCTGACTCCTGCGCCGAATAATTTAAAAAAAAAGGTTTATTCCCACCCAAATCTGGATCACCTTCCACTAGTGCCTCTGTTTTCTCTTCTGGTTTGTCTAGCAGTGGGCCTATTGTAAGGCCTACTGTAGGGCTTCCGGAGTAAGTGGTGGAGAAGTGAACTGATGGCAATTTCCCAGATTTACCCAATTGCCAGTCCAGACATGGCAGTTGTCAAACTCAGGACATTGCTTGGGTTGTTTATAAAATGCATGATCAAGCATGATCCAAAGGTCTAGACATATGAATTCTTAATAGGAAATTTCAGTCATTCTAGTGGACTTGCATGTGACACGCCCACCAGGGCCGTGGGGTCCTCAAAACCGGGTCGGACAGTTCTTTGGGGAAGTCACGGGCTGTGACCTGACTCCGTGGCCCTGGCTGTGCCGTAAATGGGGAATATATATAACGTGACGCCACCTCTGGTGTTCGGCAACAGATGGCCGACGCTGCTAAAGGAGAATGCTGGGGCTGATGGTGACGCAGCTGGGATGGTTCTGCTCCCCACAGTTGGAGCGGGGCCCCAGGGCTACCAGTTCTGTTTATGTCAGGCTTATGTCAGGAGGACACAATGACTGTAGTTTTCTTTTCCTTTATTTGATGGTTGATAGTACAGACCGGGGCACTGGTAACAGATCATGATGGAAAGCTGGGCAGCCTGGAAGCAATTTTGGATACACCTGGCCAGGTAGGTACGAAGCCCTTCCTTCTGCGCTGTCCTCCCTTTTTTTCCGTGCTTCCTAACAGCTCACCCTCCTTCTGCTAACTGTCTCTCTCTCCTTTTTTTTTTAAAAACAAACCATTGCCCGCATGGCAGGCAGCTCGAGCCTATCACAGATGCAGCTCCTTTGTGTCGGCTCCAGGATCTGGTATGCTGCTGTGCCGCCGGGTATTAGATCGGGCCAGGAGACCTGCTGTCCCCTGCCCTCCAGATTTAGCTGCTGGGACTTCAGTACCTGCACAACCACAGACTCTGGTATCCCATCCCTAGCGATCACCTTTAATCATAGCTCCACTCCCTAGGTTCTGCTCGACTTCTCTCCTACTGACACCTGGTAAGTGGACCCCTCCTTGCTTCCAGGCATGACATTCCTCCTCGTGAGGGAGGCAATGTCACTGTGGCAACCGGACTCCTGGGGTGCCACACATGTAGCAACATCAGCATGGTGTGCCCGATTAGAAAAGTAAGAGGAATTATTTTTTGGACCTTTTTTATTATTATAAAGCATGAAAAGTCTGTATGTGCTGTGTTATGAATCTTGTTGTTTGGTACCACTGGTTAAAATCTGTTAACTCATAGCCATATATGTTGAGATCACTTTGACATTTATATAAGACTATGACTGCAATAAGATTTCACGCCAGAATTCCAGCATAAAAGCTTTGAAAAGTAGCAAAATTTAGGCACAGCTTGGAGTTGCCCCCAAATTTTGCGACTTTTGGCATTTTCACACCAGTTTGTATCAGCTCAACCAAAATGAGGCAAGACACAGACATGTTGGGGAAATTATGCCAATGATCTTCTAATTCATGACAAGCTGTGGCATTTTGTATGCGAGAAATCTCACTCAAAGTCCCTGACTGGAATAAGACTTCTCATGTAGGGCTACTTGTCAGATTCTCCAGATTTATGAAGAGGAGTGCACCTCTTCATGAATCACGAGCATATGACTCCAGATTCATAAATAGGGCCCAATATAGTGTTAAAGACCTCAAAATGGAGTACATTACTGTTCTAGGATGACCTCAGAATGTTACATAGTTTTCGAGACAATAAAAAGTCTTAGCGGTGCTTGAAAATTTTGGCAAATCCATTCGCTGCTAATAGAATTTTCTGTAAAAATTTAGCAAAGCCAGCAAATTCATATTTCAAAAGATTTAACCTGCTTTAGAAGCAATGAGAGGATTAGGCAAAATACATATTTTTCTGTTCTACTGGATTTTCCCAGGAAATTCGATTTGCAGAGACATTATTTTCTGAGAATTTTTAGAGAATCGATGACCAGGTTTTTGCAACCTCATCTGAAAGTGCCATGATGTAGGAGAAGAGAGCCTGAATCCAGCGGTGTATCACTTAATTTTAGTGGGTGTAGCGATTCTGATACAGTTAAAGTTCTTAGATGTAACTTGAAGCAGAGCTCAGAAAGCTAATCCCGCCCACACCAGGCTATCTATGTACAGTGTCTATTGACAGTGAGCTGCTTATCATAGGAGGGTGTGTGGTTGGACTAGGTTTAATCTTCTATAGTAGATATAAGCCCTGTATAGATAATCACCAGGTGATAAAACTTTCATTATATGTAAACAACAGCACACAGCTTGATAAGTAACACATCACTGAATTCTGTGTGTTTAACCCCTACATCATTTTGTCCTCAGAGTATATAACAAAACCTGCTAACAGGTTAACTTTAATGTCCCATAATATGCTCTCTTCTGGGGTCTCTCCAGACCCCAGAGCATAAAAAATGTAATATGTAATGAATAAAAATCCTTATACTCACCTTATCACTCACCTTACTGGCTTCTTTGCTTCTTCTGGTCACCTGTCCAAACCTCGCTACTTCTAATGAGAGGCACTGCTCATGCTGAAATTCCCAGGCTTCTCATGCTAGGTTGGAACTACTGGCTCTTATGCAGTTCTGCTCAAGTGGCAGCGATCAGCAGATGCAACAAGGACCGGAAAAGTGATGGTTAGGAGTGGAAGAGCGGTGAAGAGAGCAATAAGGTAAGTATAACAATTTTTAAAATTTTCTACAATTTGATGACTCCAATATTCTAGAAAAATGGTGACTAGAGATGAGTGCCTTTTTTAGGGTCGAGTCTAGTGTTGAGCGATACTGCCCGATATCTAGAAATATCGGATCGGATTGGATCGACCCGATACTCAAAAAGTATCGGGTATTGCCGATTCCGATACCGGAAACCCAATGCAAGTCAATGGGACAGAAATATCGTAATTAGTGTTGAGCGATACTGCTCGATATCTAAAAATATCGGATCGGAATAGTATCGCCGATATCACTAAATATCGGCGATATCCGATTCCGATACCGGAAGTCCCATGTAAGTCTATGGGAACAAAATATCGCAACTAAAAAAAACCTTTATTTCCTTGTAAACACTAAATATACACACATAGAATACATATATATATATATACATGTCATTGTGACATATATATACATATATTTATAGTTTATACACTTCTACATAGTAAAATATCCTCTGATTCAATTGCCGGGTAAAGCCGGCTTCTGTGAAAAGACAGAAGCACCCGACATGAAATGACACTTGGTGTACATAGGGTTAACCATGTCTTTTCATGTCGTTTGCAATCTGATTTGCACAAACAATTACATCAGTCTATGTGTGCAAAATTTCACACCTGTAGGGGTTAATTAAAGGTGTAAATTCGTTGTAAAAAAACGGACTTTTTTGCTACGAATTTACACCTTTAATTAACCCCTACAGGTGTGAAATTTTGCACACATAGACTGATGTAATTGTTTGTGCAAATCAGATAGCAAAGGACATGAAAAGACATGGTTAACCCTATGTACACCAAGTGTCATTTCATGTCGGGTTCTGCATTTTCACAAAAGCCGTCAATTGAATTAGCGGCTATTATACTATGTAGAAGTGTATGAACTATAAACATAAATATATATATATGTGTCACAAATTCAATGACATGTATATATATATATATATATGAGGTGTAAAATTGTTTAAAAAAAATGCGTGGGCTCCCGCCCTATTTTCGCAACCAGACAGACAAAGCCAGCGAATGGGGGCAGATAATAATAGCCCAGAGAGGGACCATTATTTTTGCCCCCCCCTGGCTACTAACATCTGCCCCCAGACACCCCAGAAAAGACAAATCTATAATTAGATTCGCCCTTTCTGGCACTTTGCCCGTCTATTCCCATTGCCCTGTAGCGGTGGCGAATGGGTTAATATGGGGTTAAAGCCACATTGCAATTGAAAGGTGACCTTAAGCCAGGTTAATAATTGAGAGCTGTCAATTAGACAACTATCAATTATTAATCCTATTGCATGAAATAAAAATAAAACACACACACTTTAATTAAAAATCATTTTAATGAAATAAAGACACATGTTTTTTACCATCTTTTATTTGACTGCAAAAACCATTTCCTGTAATAAAAATAAAATAAAAAAGCTAAATTATTCTTACCTATCCCATGCACAGTCAGGTCCCACGGTGTAATCCTTCAGAAAGGGTTAATGTTTACTGCAGGGACCGCAGCTAATGCTGCAGAATCACAGTAAACCCCCAAATGAATGAGTTCCTCTCCTGGCTGACAGGAGAGGAAGTGGAAAGC
This sequence comes from Oophaga sylvatica, assembly GCA_033576555.1. Classification (NCBI taxonomy): domain Eukaryota; kingdom Metazoa; phylum Chordata; class Amphibia; order Anura; family Dendrobatidae; genus Oophaga; species Oophaga sylvatica. The sequence continues at coordinate 50,858,080 of JARQOD010000001.1, forward strand.
TTAATTGATTGCTTTCCACTTTCACTTCAGGTCAGCCAGGGACACAATCAGTGACGTCAGAGGGAACTGATTCACAAAAATAGGGGTTCCCTTCGAATAAAAAATGGCGTGGGGTCCCCCCTATTTTTGTTAACCAGCCAGATGAAGCAGACCGCTGAGGCCTGGATTTTCAGGCTGTTAAGGAGCCAAGATCCATGGACCTTGCCAGCCTGATACTACCAGGCCACAGCAGTCTGCATATCTTGGCTGATTAACAAAAATAGGGGATCCCGTCGAAAAAAATTGGCGTGGGGTCCCCCCTATTTTTGTTAACCAGCCAGATGAAGCAGACCGCTGAGGCCTGGTTTTTCAGGCTGGTAAGGATCCAATATCCATGGACCTTGCAAGCCTGATAATACCAGGCCACAGCAGTCAGCTTAGCTTGGCTGGTTAAAAAAATAGGGATCCCCTCGAAAAAAAAACGGCGTAGGGGTCCCCCTATTTTTGTTAACCAGCCAAGTAAAATGCAGACTGCTGCGGCCTGGTATTAAAAGACTGTCAAGGCCCATGGATTTTGGCCCTCAACAGCCTGATAATACCAGGCTACAGCAGCCCCACATTTGGCGCATCAAAAGATGTGCCAATTGTGGCACTTTACCCGGCTCTTCCCACTGCCCTGTAGCGGTGGCAAGTGGGGTAATAAGGGGTTAATGTCACCGTTGATTGCACGGTGACAATAAGCCCGGTTAATAATGGAGAGGTGTCAATAAGAACCGATCCATTATTAATCCCAAAGTTATTAAATGTATAAAAAAAAGACAAAGCAAGAAAAAAGTCTTTTAATGAAATAAAAGAGACAACACAGTTTTCATTAATTTTATTATACACTCATTCCTGCGACGCCATCGATCTCCTGTAAAAAAAGAAAAAAAACAAACCAACAGTATACCACCTGTCCGACGCAGTCCATAGTAACGACAGTCCCACGACGATCCAGCTCTGCTACATCGCAATGACAGGCAGAGCCTGTCATCGCAACGCAGCACAGCTGATTACCTGCTTCCCAGGCGGTGACGTCATCGGACTGACTGCTTTACGGCCGGGATTACCCAGCAGTCACTGCAGTTATCGCGAGAAACTGCATGTGACCGCCGGGGAAAGATGATGGCGGCCATCAAGCAGTCCAGGCCGTGACCGCCGGAGATCTTCTGCCAGGTAAGTGCCGCTGACTCCTGACAGACCCGACCGACGGACACTGACAGTGACAGTGACAATCCCGATTCCGGTATCCGATAAGACGAAAATATCGGAACTAAGTATCAAAAGGCCGATAGAGCTAATATCGGCCGATACCCGATACTTGCGGTATCGTATCGCTCAACACTAATCGTAATTAAAAAAAAACCCTTTCTTTCCTTGTAAACACTAGATATACACACATAGAATACATATAATATATATATATATATATAATATATATACATGTCATTGTGACATATATATATACATATATTTATAGTTCATACACTTCTACATAGTAAAATAGCCTCTGATTTAATTGCCGGGCAATGCCGGCTTTTGTGAAATTACAGAACCACCCGACATGAAATGACACATGGTTTACTTAGAGTTAACCATGTCAGATATATTGTTTTCACTAACAATTACATGAGTGCATGTGTGCAAAATTTCACACATGTAGGGGTTAATTAAAGGTGTAAATTCGTTGAAAAAAAAAACGCCTTTTTTTTCTATGAATTTACACCTTTAATTAACCCCTACATGTGTGAAATTTTGCACACATACACTCATGTAATTGTTAGTGAAAACCATATATCAAACTACATGAAACGACATGGTTAACTCTATGTAAATTATGTGTCATTTCATGTCGGGTCTGTAATTTCACAAAAGCCGGCAATTGAATTAGCAGCTATTATACTATCTAGAAGTGTATGTACTATAAATATATATATGTGTCACAAATTCAATGACATGTTTATATATATATATATGAGGTGTAAAATTGTTGAAAAAAAATGCATGGGCTCCCGCCCTATTTTCTCAACCAGACAGACAAAGCCAGCGAGTGGGGGTAGATAATAATAGCCCAGAGAGCGACCATTATTTTTGGCCCCCCTCCGGCTACTAACATCTGCCCCCAGACACCCCAGAAAAGGCAAATCTATAATTAGATTCGCCCTTTCTGGTACTTTGCCCGTCTATTCCCATTGCCCTGTAGCGGTGGCGAATGGGTTAATAAGGGGCTAAAGCCACCTTGCTATTGAAAGGTGACTTTAAGCCAGGTTAATAATTGAGAGCTGTCAATTAGACAACTATCAATTATTAATCCTATTGTATGAAATAAAAATAAAACGCACACACTTTAATTAAAAATCATTTTAATGAAATAAACACACAGTTTTTGACCATATTTTATTTTACTGCCATTCCTTGCAAAGCCCTTGTTCACCTGTAATAAAAATAAAATAATAAAGCAACATTATTCTTACCTATCCGATGTTCAGTCAGCTCCCCCGATGTAATCCTTCTGAAAGGGTTAATGTTTACTGCAGAGACCGCAGCTAATGCTGACAGCCTCGCAGTAAACCCCCGAATGAATCATCTCCTCTCCTGGCTGACAGGAGAGAAAGTGGTTAGCATAATTGATTGCTTCCCACTTTCACTTCAGGTCAGCCAGGGACACCACACTGCATCAGTGACGTCAGAGGGAATCCCAGCTGACCTGAAGTGAACTGATTAACAAAAATAGGGGATCCCCTCGAAAAAAAAAATGGCGTGGGGTCCACCCTATTTTTGTTAACCAGCCTGATGAAGCAGACTGCTGAGGCCTGGTTTTTCAGGCTGGTAAGGATCCAAGATCCATGAATCTTGCAAGCCTGATAATACCAGGCCACAGCAGTCTGCTTAGCTTGGCTGGTTAACAAAAATAGGGGATCCCCTCGAAAAAAAAATGGCGTGGGGGTCCCCCTATTTTTGTTAACCAGCCAAGTAAAAAGCAGACTGCTGCGGCCTGGTAATAAAAGACTGTCAAGGCCCATGGATTTTGGCCCTCAACAGTCTAAAAATACCAGGCTGCAGCAGCCCCACAAATGGCGCCAATTGTGGCACTTAACCTGGCTCTTCCCACTTGCCCTGTAGCGGTGGCAAGCGGGGTAATAAGGGGTTAATGTCACCTTTGATTGAACGGTGACAATAAGCCCGGTTAATAATGGAGAGGTGTAAATAAGACACCGATCCATTATTAATTATAAAGGTTGAAAAGTTTTAAAAAAATACACAGCCAGAATAAAGTCTTTTAATAAAATAAAACACCACACAGTGTTCATTATTTTTATTTCACGCTCATCCTGCGACGCCATCGTTCTCCTGTAAAAAAACAAAAATAACAAACCAACACAAATACTCCCTGTCCGACGCAGTCCAAAATCATGAGTGTCCCACAACGAGTCCAGCTCTGCTACATCTGGATGCCAGGCTAAGCCTGACATCCAGATATAGCAGAGCTGCTTACCAAAGGAGATTCGCCGGCGGTGACGTCATCCGGACTGCTGTACTCTCGCGACAGCTGGCCGAGATTACCCAGTACCCGGCAGCATGTACAGTTATCGCGAGAAGCTGCACGTGACCGCCAGGGAGAGGGTAATGGCAGTCATCAAGGAGTCCAGGACGTGACCACCGGGGATCTTCTGCCAGGTAAGTGCTGCTGACTCCTGACAGACTCGACCGACACTGACAGTGACACTTTCGGGAAGTTCCTGTGTCACGTACTTCGTTCTGTGACACAGGAACTCCCCATATACTTTACTGCCAATGTCCGATTCCGGTATCCGATATGCAAAAAATATCGGATCTCAGAATCAGAATTCCGATACAGCGAATATCGGCCGATACCCGATATTTGCAGTATCGAATGCTCAACACTAGTCGAGTCGGGTTTCGTGAAAGTCGAGTCTAACGAAATCGGCCGACTATCGGGAAAAGTCGGAGGTCCGACTGAAACACGAAACTCAATGCAAGTCAATGGGGAAGCAAAGTCGGCAGGGAGTGGAGGACAGTAAACACAACTACAGTGCCCATTTCAATGCCAACGACATCAATTCTTATTACTTAAGCTTGTCAACCTTAATTTACTTTATAATAATAGTAACGCATTGAAAACTGGGGGTTATTTGGCTAAAGTTGTGGGGGGTGGTAGGGCTGGCTCCAGGTTTTTGTGTGCCCTGGGCGAAATAGTGTCAGTGGGCCCCTTTAACACATACCACAATTCATGATGCTCCAATACGGCAGAGAAATATAGGTATAGTACAATGACAAATACTTCACTTCTTACATTACATGACTGATATCTATTTTAAATTCTACAATAGCTCAAAAAACGGACAGTATAGTCCTCCATACAGTATTATGGCCACCACATAGTGCGCCATACAGAATAATGATCCCCATATATTGCTCCATACAGAATAATTGGTCCCATATAATGTTCCATACAATATATGATGAGTAGAGTTGAGCGATACTTTCCGATATCCAAAAGTATCGGAATCGGAATGGTATCGCCGATACCATTAAAATATCGGCGATACCCGATACCGATACCGGAAATCCAATGTAAGTCTATGGGAACAAAATATCGTAACTAAAAAAAACCCATTCTTTCCTTGTAAACACTAAATATACACACATAGAATACATAATATATATATATACATGTCATTGTGACATATATATATAACATATATGTATAGTTTATACACTTCTACATAGTAAAATATCCTCTGATTCAATTGCCGGGTAAAGCCGGCTTCTGTGAAAAGACAGAAGCACCCGACATGAAATGACACTTGGTGTACATAGGGTTAACCATGTCTTTTCATGTCGTTTGCTATCTGATTTGCACAAACAATTACATCAGTCTATGTGTGCAAAATTTCACACCTGTAGGGGTTAATTAAAGGTGTAAATTCGTTGTAAAAAAAAAGGACTTTTTTGCTACGAATTTACACCTTTAATTAACCCCTACAGGTGTGAAATTTTGCACACTTACACTCATGTAATTGTTTGTGCAAATCAGATATCAAACTACATGAAAAGACATGGTTAACTCTATGTAAACCAAGTGTCATTTCATGTTGGGTTCTGCATTTTCACAAAAGCCGGTAATTGAATTAGGGCTATTATACTATGTAGAAGTGTATGAACTATAAATATATATATATATGTGTCACAAATTCAATGACATGTATATATATATATGAGGTGTAAAATTGCTGAAAAAAAATGCGTGGGCTCCCCCCTATTTTCGCAACCAGACAGACAAAGCCAGTGAGTGGGGGCAGATAATAATAGCCCAGAGAGGGACCATTATTTTTGCCCCCCCCTGGCTACTAACATCTGCCCCCAGACACCCCAGAAAAGACAAATCTATAATTAGATTCGCCCTTTCTGGCACTTTGCCCGTCTATTCCCATTGCCCTGTAGCGGTGGCGAATGGGTTAATATGGGGTTAAAGCCACCTTGCTATTGAAAGGTGACCTTAAGCCAGGTTAATAATTGAGAGCTGTCAATTAGACAACTATCAATTATTAATCCTATTGCATGAAATAAAATAAAACACACACACTTTAATTAAAAATCATTTTAATGAAATAAAGACACATGTTTTTGACCATCTTTTATTTTACTGCAAAAACCATTTCCTGTAATAAAAATAAAATAAAAAGCAAAATTATTCTTACCTATCCCATGCACAGTCAGGTCCCACGGTGTAATCCTTCAGAAAGGGTTAATGTTTACTGTAGGGACCGCAGCTAATGCTGCAGCCTCACAGTAAACCCCCAAATGAATGAGTTCCTCTCCTGGCTGACAGGAGAGTAAAGGCTGGGTCTCACATAACGATACACCAGCGATCCCGACAACGATATGCACTTGTCAGGATCGCTGGTGTATCGCTACATGATCGCTGCTGAGCTGCCAAACAGGCAGCTCAGGCAGCGATCTGGGACAGCGACACTGCGGGTAACATCGCTTAAGGGCCCGTCTCACATAGCGATATCGCTACCGTGATCGCTGCTGAGTCACTAGTTTTGTGACGCAGCAGCGAGCTCACCAGCGATATCGCTGTGTGTGACATTCAGCGACGATCAGCCCTCCTGCCGGGTATCGCTGATCGTCGCTGAAATGTCAGGACCTTTTTTTGATCGCTGGTTTCCCGCTGACAGGCACGCATCGCTGCGTGTGACAGGCGGGAGACCAGCGATCCGCTGGTAACCAAGGTACACAGCGGGTTTCCAGGCGCGGGGCTGTGCCTAGAAACCCGCTGTGTACCTTGGATACCAGCTCCCTGCATCAGTGCGCTGGTATCCAAGGTACACTGCGGGTAACTAAGCGATGTTACCCGCAGTGTCGCTGTCCCAGATCGCTGCCTGAGCTGCCTGTTTGGCAGCTCAGCAGCGATCATGTAGCGATACACCAGCGATCCTGACAAGTGCATATCGTTGTCGGGATCGCTGGTGTATCGTTATGTGAGACCCAGCCTTTAGTTACCCGCAGTGTACGTTGGATACCAGCGCCCTGATGCAGGGAGCTGGTAACCAAGGTACACAGCGGGTTTCCAAGCGCTGCGCGGTGCCTGGAAACCCGCTGTGTACCTTGGATACCAGCTCCCTGCATCAGGGCGCTGGTATCCAAGGCACACAGCGGGTTTCTAGGCACAGCCCCGCGCCTGGAAACCCGCTGTGTACCTTGGTTACCAGCGGATCACTGGTCTCCCGCCTGTCACACGCAGCGATGCGTGCCTGTCAGCGGGAAACCAGCGATCAAAAAAAGGTCCTGACATTTCAGCGACAATCAGCGATACCCGGCAGGGGGCTGATCGTCGCTGAATGTCACACACAGCGATATCGCTGGTGAGCTCGCTGCTGCGTCACAAAACTAGTGACTCAGCAGCGATCTCGGTAGCAATATCGCTATGTGAGACGGGCCCTTAAGTGGAAAGCTTAATTGATTGCTTTCCACTTTCACTTCAGGTCAGCCAGGGACACAATCAGTGACGTCAGAGGGAACTGATTAACAAAAATAAGGGTTCCCTTCGAAAAAAAAATGGCGTGGGGTCCCCCCTATTTTTGTTAACCAGCCAGATGAAGCAGACCGCTGAGGCCTGGATTTTCAGGCTGTTAAGGAGCCAAGGTCCATGGACCTTGCCAGCCTGATAATACCAGGCCACAGCAGTCTGCATATCTTGGCTGATTAACAAAAATAGGGGATCCCCTCGAAAAAAATTGGCGTGGGGTCCCCCCTATTTTTGTTAACCAGCCAGATGAAGCAGACCGCTGAGGCCTGGATTTTCAGGCTGTTAAGGAGCCAAGATCCATGGACCTTGCCAGCCTGATAATACCAGGCCACAGCAGTCTGCATATCTTGGCTGATTAACAAAAATAGGGGATCCCCTCGAAAAAAATTGGCGTGGGGTCCCCCCTATTTTTGTTAACCAGCCAGATGAAGCAGACCGCTGAGGCCTGGTTTTTCAGGCTGGTAAGGATCCAATATCCATGGACCTTGCAAGCCTGATAATACCAGGCCACAGCAGTCTGCTTAGCTTGGCTGGTTAACAAAAATAGGGGATCCCCTCGAAAAAAAAACGGCGTAGGGGTCCCCCTATTTTTGTTAACCAGCCAAGTAAAATGCAGACTGCTGCGGCCTGGTATTAAAAAACTGTCAAGGCCCATGGATTTTGGCCCTCAACAGCCTAATAATACCAGGCTACAGCAGCCCCACATTTGGTGCATCAAAAGATGTGCCAATTGTGGCATTTTACCCTGCTCTTCCCACTTGCCCTGTAGCGGTGGCAAGCGGGGTAATAAGGGGTTAATGTCACCGTTGATTGCACGGTGACAATAAGCCCGGTTAATAATGGAGAGGCGTCAATAAGACACCGATCCATTATTAATCCCAAAGTTTTTAAATGTTTAAAAAAAAGACACAGCAAGAAAAAAGTATTTTAATGAAATAAAAGAGACAACACAGTTTTCATTTCTTTTATTACTCTCTCATTCCTGCGACGCCATCGATCTCCTGTAAAAAAATAAAAAAAACAAACCAACAGTATACCACCTGTCCGACGCAGTCCATAGTAACGACAGTCCCACGGCGATCCAGCTTTGCTACATCGGAATGACAGGCAGAGCCTGACATCCCGGCGCAGCACAGCTGCTTACCAGCTTCCCCGGCGGTGACTTCATCGGACTGCTTTACGGCCGCGATTACCCAGCAGTCACTGCAGTTATCGCGAGAAACTGCATGTGACCGCCAGGGAGAAGAGGATGGCGGCCATTAAGCAGTCCGGGATGTGACCGCCGGAGATCTTCTGCCGGGTAAGTGCCGCTGACTCCTGACAGACCCGACCGACGGACACTGACAGTGACAGTGACATTCCGATTCCGGTATCCGATATGACGAAAATATCGGTACTCGGTATCCGAATTCCGATACAGCCAATATCGGCCGATACCCGATATTTGCAGTATCGGAATGCTCAACACTAATGATGAGCTCCACATAATGCTCAAGTATATGATGGTCACCATATTATGTGCCATACAGTATAGGACGGTCCCCATAGAGTAGAATGAGCCCCACATTTTGCCCCATACAGTATAATGAGTCGCATATAAAGCTCCATACAGTATATGATGGGCCCCATATATTGCTGCATACAGAATGGGCTCCATATAATGCACCATACAGAATAGGCCGCTTATGTGCTCCCCATGATGCTCCATACCCTATATGATGCCCCATAAATAATGAACCCCATATGATGCTCCAGTATATGATGGGCCTATATAATGCTCCATATATAATGGGCCACATATGATGCTGCAGTATATGATGGGCCCCATTGATGATGTTCCAGTGTATGATGGGCCTATATAAAGCTCCATATATAATGGGCCCCATTTATAATGCTCCAGTGTATAATGGGCCCCATTTATAATGCTGCAGTGTATGATGGGCCCCATGCATGATGCTCCAGTGTATGATGGGCCTATATAATGCTCCATATATAATGGGCCCCATATGATGCTCCAGTATATGATGGGCCCCATGGATGATGCTCCAGTGTATGATGGGCCTATATAATGCTCCATATATAATGGGACCCATTTATAAAGCTCCAGTGTATAATGGGCCCCGTATATGATGCTACAGTGTATGATGGGCCACATTTATAATGCTCCAGTGTATGATGGGCAACATGCATGATGCTCCAGTGTTTGATGGGCCTATATAATGCTCCATATATAATGGGCCCCATTTATAATGCTCCAGTGTATAATGGACCCCATATATGATGCTCCAGTGTATGATGGGCCACATTTATAATGCTCCAGACCTGGGGGGGGTACAGCTCAGTTAGGGAGGTGGAAAAACTTGCATATGTTGAGGTATAGGCTGGACGTTCAGCAGCTGCAAATGGAGGAATTGGAGAAGTCGGAGGAAGAGGAGGACAAAGCGAGCCATTTTGCTGGCAACCTATGTGTCATCAGGGGAAGGTGGGACAAAATCCTTTGAAACCCATGCATGGTTCATTTTAATGAAGGTGAGATCACCAACATTTTGGGTTGACAGCAGGTCCTTCTTTCTGTCAGGATTGATCCAGCAGCACTGAAGACTCTTTCTGATAGCACACTACCAGCAGGGCAAGCGAGCTCCTGTAAGGCATATTGTGCCAATTCAGGCCAGGTGTCCAGTTTACAGGCCCAGTAGTCAAAGAGGAGTGAACTGTGAGTGAGAACATCGATAGGGGAGGAGAGGTAATTTTGAACCATAGTTGACAACTGCTGTCTCCGGTCTGTTGCAATCGATTCAGTATTAACTGTCGTGTGAGCGGTACTCAAGAAATCAGTCCACAACATGGTCATGAAACCCCTGTCTCCAATGCCACTTCGGCTGTGTGCACCACAAACACCTCTTCCATTTGGCCCAGTACGGCTCGTGGTAGAACCTGCACCGGTGCTGTGTGCTGGGAATGCCTGTAACAAACGGTTTGCCAGAGTCGCTTGTTTGTTCGCCAATATTAGCTCTAGGTTCTCTTGTGGCATGATGTTCTGTAATTTGCCTTTATAGCGTGAATCGAGGATGCTGGCCAACCAGTAGTCATCATCCTTCATAATTTGGCAATGCGGGGGTCCCTTTTTAGGATACACGAGATATAATCACATATGTGGGCCAATGGTCCAGGTGTTAATGATGCACTGCCAGTGGTGGGTGGAGGAGCACTTTCTGCCAAATCTACATCCCTCCAGTAACGCACAAACCCTGTACCTGATCTTGGCAAGCCAACATTTTCACTTGCCCCTGAGAAGCATCCTCCTCCGCAAAATAATCATCCCCCTCATCCTCCTCCTACTCTTCCTCTTCTTCCTCCACCTCGTCCAGGACAAATCCCTGAGCAGACAATTGCGGACTGTCATCAAGGCTTCCCTCCTCCTCTTCCTTTTCCTCCTCCACTGCAGACGCCTGATCCTTAATGTGCGTCAAAGTTTGCATGAGCAGACGCATAAGTGGGATGCTCATGCTTATGATGGCGTCATCTGCGCTTACCTAGCCGTGTGCATTCCTCCAAACATTGAAGGACTTTACAGAGGTCTTTCAGCTTTGACCACTGCACACACGACAACTCAATGTCTGCCCTCAAACTGCCTGCCCGTGTATCCTCCCAAAAATGCATTACAGCCTGCCTCTGTTCGCACAGCCTCTCAACCATGTGCATGGCGGAGTTCCACCTTGTTGCAACGTCTATGATTATGCGGTGCTTGGGGAGGTGGAGCGATCGCTGCAGCCTCTTCATACGACTGGAGTCTACGGGCGAGCGACGGATGTGCGAGCACAGTCTTCGCACCTTATGGAGCAGGGCTGTTAAGTCTGGATAATTATTTAGGAAGCACTGCACCACCAGGTTCAAGGTGTGAGCCAGGCAAGGTATGTGTCTGAGGTTTGCCAGGGCTATGGCCGCCACAAAATTACGGCCGTTATCACTGACTACCTTGTCTGGCTCAAGATGTAGACTGCCCAGCCATGACTCAGTTACTCGCTGCAAGTAGTCGGCCAGTCCTCCGCGGTGTGTCTGTTGTCACCCAAAGACATCATCTTTAAAACAGACTGCTGATGCTTACCACTAGCTGTTCGATAGTAGGACACCTCGTGTGCAACACTGGCAGCTGCTGATGAAGTGCTCATGCGACTACGCTCTGTCGACGAGCTTTCGCTTCTGGAGGAGGAGGAGGGGCGAACGCCTACAGCGAACTGTTGCCTATACTGGGGGCTAGGCAGCACTGTCCCACCGCCGCTGTCCCCTGTGAACCCTGCATCCACCACATTAACCCAGTGCGCAGTGATGGACACGTAATGGCCCTGGCCATGCCTACTTGCCCATGCATCTGTTGTGAGGTGCACCTTTCCACTCACTGATTGTTTGAGTGCATGGACAATGTGGTCTTTTACATGCAGGTGGAGGGCAGTGATGGCTTTTCTAGAAATGAAGTGCCGACTAGGTAGGTCATAGCGTGGGACAGCGTAGGCCATGAGCTCTCGGAACGCTGCGCTTTCAACCAAATGGAAGGGTATCATCTCTAATGAGATCAGTTTGGCAATGTAGGCGTTCAAAGCCAGTGTACGCGGATGAGAGGATGAGTACTTTCTTGTCCTACTCAGAGTGTCTGCTAGGGTGAGCTGGACTTGAGAGCTGCATATGGGGGAACTAGCATTGGACATGACGGACTGAGAGGGGGTTGGTAATAGTGATGGTGGTGATGGCCTAGATTCAGTCTTTCGTTGCAAAAACATTGTGATTCCCTGACTGCTTTGGCCTTGCAATGACACCTCAAAATTTCTTGCTGGTGGTGTGCTAACCGGTGGGCTTACAGTGGTGGAAGCGATGGAGCGTTGCTGGCTACCTTCAGTCGGAGCAGGTGCACATGTGCTACCTGAGGTTTTGTACTCTGTCCACGCTTGCAAGTGCATGGTGATTAAATATCTAAGCATGAAACTGGTATTAAAATTTCGGAGATTTTTCCCTCGGCTAAAGGTCCTTCCACACTTCTTACAGATAACCTTTGCCTCATCAATAGTATTTTGATCAAAAAAGTGCCACACTGCACTCTTCCTACTATGGGGTAAATGTTCAGGGTTTGCACGCAGTGCTAATTTGACCAATTTGACCTAGCTGTCCTGCAACTTTTTTGTTTTTTAAACACGCTTTTGGACAGCAATGAGCCTGCCAGATAACCACTGCTGCGATGTCGATGCCTGCTGCGGATCCTTCTCCTCTTCTGAGCTATTGCCAGCGGCACCCTCTTCCCCCAATGGATGCCAATCTGGGTCAACAACTGGGTCATCCATCACCTCCTCTTCAATTTCATCTGCACCTTCCTCTGTGTCGCCGTGTAAGGTGATATAGTATGCGGGAACGGGCACCTGAGTTTCATCAGGGTCAGATTCTGGCTCAGTAGACTGCGAGGGCAATGTAGTGCTCTGGGTGAATGTACCAGCAGAATCATATAGCAGTGGCTGTGCATCAGTGCACTCCACGTCAGATTCATCTTGGACTGGGGAATTCAGGATTTGACTTGATAATCCAGGCATGGTATATGAAAAGAGCTCCATGGAGTAATCTGAAGTGTGGCCTGCAGCATCATTAACTTTTGGTGGGAGTGAAGGACACAAGGAAAGGTGTTGCTCCTGACCAGGAGCCTGCACTGACGACTCAGTGCTTGCATTTTTTGAAACTTCAGAAGTGGAGGCGATTGAGCTGGAGCTGTTTCGGCAATGTAAGCCAAAACCTGTTCCTGATGCTTCGGCTTTAAAAGCGGTGTACCTACTTCCAGAAAAGGGAGCCTTCCAGGCCTTCTGGAGCCAGACAATGACGCAGGCTCAACACCTCCTGCCTTAGGTGCTATTGCGCTTTCGGCACTACCAGCAGATGCACCACCACCACCATCAGTACCAGCTGGCCACCCCCACCCACGTCGGCGGCCTCTTCCACCATACTTCCTCATGTTTGTGAAAATGTACCCAAAATACCAGCAGATATATGGTACTGTATCAGAAGCGTACAGCTATATACGGTGAAGAGGAAAATTGCAAATCTCCATATATATTTAGAGAGTAACACACAGATGCTCAAAGGCTCAGTATGGATTATACCAGAATATAAAAAGCAGAAAAAGGGTACTGTTTCAGAAGAAACCAGGTGTATATAGTGTTGGGATAATTTTAAATCTCCGTATATATTTTCGGAGTAACACACAGACGCTCACAGGCTCAGTATGAATTAGACCAGAATATAAAAAGCAGAAAAAGGGTACTGTTTCAGAAGAGTACAGCTGTATACAGTGATCGGGTAATTTTAAATCTCTGTATATATTTTCGGAGTAACACACAGAAGCTCACAGGCTCAGTATGGATTAGACCAGAATATAAAAAGCAGAAAAAGGGTACTGTATCAGAAGATACCAGGTATATATAGTGTTGGGGTAATTTTAAATCTCCATGTAGCGTCGGCGTCCCTGCCCTCTGCTAGGCAGGGACGCTGTTCCCCTCACCCCTCTGCTCCGGGTCCGTCTTCCTCCTCCCCTCTGCTGGTGGCGCGCGCTCCTTTCCGGCCACTGTGCTTAGGGCGCGCGCGCGCTCCCTTCCTCTTATAGGGGCCGCGCGCGTCCTCCTAAGTAGTCCCCGGCCAATGGCCGGAGGACTTCACCATATATAAGGCACCTCCTCCAAAATGGAGGTGCCCGAGCAATGTTGTTGCACTGTTCACTACTCTGCTTCAGCCCTTAGGCTCCGTTTCCAGATACCTGCCAGATTCCTGCCAGCCTGCAGCCTGTTACCTGTCTGCTTACCGTCCTGGAGGCTCCGCCGTCCGACAGTCTGTCCACCATCACCTGTCAGTCTGTCTATGGACCAGCCAGCCCGTTCACCTGAGGACGCTCACCTGTTTCCTGTCTGCTAGCCGTCCTGGAGGCTCCGCCGTCCGACAGTCTGTCCACCATCACCTGTCAATCTGTCTATGGACCAGCCAGCCTGTTCATCTGGGGACGCTCATCTGCTACCTGCCTGCTAGCCTACCGGGAGGCTCAGCCATCACAGGTCGTACCTTCCTGTTTGTCCAGAGACTGCCCCGGTCACTTGCCGTGACTTCCTGCCTGTTTGTCCAGAGACTGCCCCGGTCACTTGCCGTGACTTCCTGCCTGTTTGTCCAGAGACTGCCCCGGTCACTTGCCGTGACTTCCTGCCTGTTTGTCCAGAGACTGCCCCGGTCACTTGCCGTGACTTCCTGCCTGTTCGTCCAGAGACTGCCCCGGTCACTTGCCGTGACTTCCTGCCGTCTTCCCTGGGCGCCACACGCTGCCTTACAAGGACCGCCTCCTTGTATAAAAGCTCAGAGGTTCCGCCTCCCAGACCCGTTACAGTTTGCTCGGGCCATGGAACCCGGTGGCACCCAAACTCCCTCGCTCTCTGACCTGTGTCATGAACTGTCTCGTCAGAGGTCTCAATAGGAGTCCATCCTGGGTCACCTGCGGAATGTCAATTCCCGCCTGGACACTCTGACTGCTTCACCAGCAACCACCGCTGGCGCCATGACTCGCAATCCGGCAGTTCCGCTGCTCACCAATTCCGTGGTTTCCGTTCCCGGACCTCGCTGTCAGCTCCTCCTCGTTTTGGAGGTGACCCTTCTCTGGCTCGGGGTTTCATTAACCAGTGCACCCTGCACTTTGAACTCCTGTCCCATCAGTTTAACTCCGACCGGGCCAAAATTGCCTTCATCATGTCCCATCTCACCGGGGAGGCTCTGGCCTGGCTAAATCCTCTTTGGGAGAGAGAAGACCCTCTGGTGTCCGACCTGCCTGCCTTTCTCTCGGCTTTCCGGAAGGTATTCGACGAACCCGGACGGAAGACCTCCTCCGCATCATCTCTGCTACGCCTCCGTCAGGGAAGTCTCACCGTGGGTCAATATGCCATACGGTTCCGTACCCTTGCCTCGGAGCTGGCCTGGGATAACGACGCTCTAATATCTGTCTTCTGGGAGGGTCTGTCCGGTCGTATTAAAGATGAACTTGCCGGTCGGGACATTCCTACCTCTCTCGATGACCTAATAACTCTTGCCAATCGAATTGATCTACGGTTCCAAGAGCGCGCCAAAGAGGTCACCCGTGAGAGAAAGTTTCCTCGTCTAGCTCCTACTTTTCAGAAACTCGTAACTCCCTCCGTTTCTCCCCAGGTACACACTTCTGAGCCTATGCAGGTCAACCAGACCAAGATGGTCAAAGCCCGTCAGGACTTACGCCGTGCCGAGGGGAGTTGCTTCTACTGTGGCAGTAAGGAGCACCTGATCCGTACCTGTCCGGAGAGGTCGGGAAACGCCTGTGTCTAGGTTCGCTCGGAGAGGTCAACCTAGACAAAGATAAATCCTCTCCATCTCTGCTGCTGTCAGTCTCAATTCTCCTTGGGGAGAACCGTTATTTCGAACTAGCCCAACTTGACTCTGGAGCAGCCGGGAATCTTGTTTCACAGGCTCTGGTAGAAAAATACCGCATTCCTACCAAACCTCTGGTTGTACCAGTATCTGTCGCTGCTGTGGATGGGGTCTCTTACCACGTCCCATTCAACTTATCACCGAATCCATAACTCTGCAGGTGGGTATGCTGCATTCTGAGAGCATCTCTTTTCATGTTCTGCCTGGACTCTCTCACGCTTTCTTACTAGGTCTACCTTGGCTCCAAAAGCATGCACCCGTGCTCGACTGGCAGACTGGAGAGATCCTTCGCTGGGGACAAGACTGTCATAAAACGTGTTTGGTTCCTGTTCATCCCGTCCGTCCTTCTCCTACACCAACTAATCTATCTGGGCTCCCGATTCCATATTGGTCATTCGCTGATGTCTTTAATAAAAAGGAGGCAGAGACATTACCCCCTCACAGACCTTATGATTGCCCTATCGACCTGCTACCCGGTACTACGCCTCCCCGTGGGCGTATTTACTGTTACACTCGGTCCCAGCGCTGGCTCTGCACTCCGTTCTGCTCACTCACCTGTCCCATCTGCTCCTCGGCGTCCTGTGTCCTCCTCCACTTCCTGGCACGCTGCTGGCAGGCCTCCAGATGGTCTGCTTAGGACGCGAGGCCGCGCCCACCGTCTCTCTTAAAGGGGCAGCGTGCATTTTTTGAAATAGCTAATTAACCAATGGCTGCACACTCAGTACTATATCTGGTCACTCCACCATTAGGGGAGTGCCGGAGCAACGTGTTCTATCATTGCTACATCCGGTTCCGTTCCTGATCTGTCTGCGCTGCGTCTGCAGTCTCTGTGCTTCGCTGATACTGTTTGTCTCCTCAGATCATTGCTAACCCATATCTGGCTAACCTGGACAATCTCGGCTATTACTGGCGCAAGTGTCATCCCGTTCCGCCATCAGCCATCCGTACCCGTGGACCGTGACAAGGTCACTGGAGCCAGCCTACTACCATCCGTTCTGGACCAGACCTTATCCTTCTCCGTCAAGAACCCTCCACGGACTCTGTAAATACTTGTTACCCCTTTGGTCCCTCTGGGACAGCTGCCACGTGTCCGGGGTCTAACTGGAGGTAGCACCTGTGTCCTCCGGGTATTCCATTCTGGTCCTGTTCGAGGGGCCTTACTACGGGTACCCGGGGCTCACTAGTTACGCCCCCTTCGGAGCCCCCCGGACCGCGGTCTCGAGGTTCCACATTAAAAAATAAAAACGAATGTGAACTTCACCACCTCTGCCTCCGCTTCCATTCGTTACAGATTGCTCCTGCCATGGAACCCGCTGGATCCCAGAGATCTCCGACCACGGATCTGTGCCATGAGGTGACCCGTTTGGGAGTTCAACAGGACAAGATCACGACTTATCTACGCAGCTTGTCTACCCGCATGGATTCCTTAGGGTCCTCGTCTGCACCTGACTCTTCTATCAATAATCAGGTACCAGTTCCCATGGCAAGTCAAGGTCCCTGTCTGGCGGCTCCTACCCATTTCCAGGGTGACCCTACTCTGTGTCGGGTTTCCTCAATCAGTGCACTCTACACTTCGAAATCTTGGGGCATATGTTTGCTTCTGACCGAGCCAAGGTGGGCTTCATCATGTCACACCTGGGAGGAGAGGCCCTCGCCTGGTTAAACCCGCTATGGGAGAGAGGGGATCCGCTGGTTAACGATCTTCAATCTTTCCTAGAGGCTTTTCGCAGGACTTTCGATGAGCCTGGTCGCACCACTTCGACTGCCTCAGCTCTGCTCCGCCTGCGCCAAGGTACTCTCACGGTAGCTCAGTATGCTGTTAAATTCCGCACCCTCTCGTCTGAATTATCGTGGAACAATGAGGCCCTGGTTGCTAACTTCTGGGAAGAATTCCGGAAGAATCAAGGATGAGCTGGCGGGACGGGACAGACCTACCCTCTTGGAAGAGCTAATATCCTTGGCAACCCGAATTGACCTGCGTTTTCAGGAGCGCTCCATGGAGATCAAGCGGGACAAAAGGTCCTATCACCTGGACTCTAGTTTGTACAAAACAGGTACTTCGCCCTCCGCCTCCGAGGCCATGGAGTGGACCATGTAAGTTTGGCCACCCGCCGCCGGGAGGCACGTCGCAAGGAGGGAAGTTGTTACTACTGCGGTAGTTCTGAACATTTGATCCATTTCTGTCCTAAAAAGTCGGGAAACTCCAGTGCCTAGGTCCGGTAGGAGGGGCCAGCCTAGGTAGAGAACAGTCCTCTCCCTCTTTACACATCTCAGTCTCCGTGTCCTATGGAGCAATAAAATTCTCCGAACATTGTCTACTGGATTCTGGAGCTGCAGGGAACTTCATCCAGCAGGCGGTTGTGGATCATTACCGCTTACCAGTCCAGCGTCTTCCTGATCCGTTACAGGTGTCCGCCGTGGATGGCAAACCGCTGACCGAGCCCGTCCAGTTTCAAACCAAGTTGGTGGAACTCCGGGTAGGTCTAATGCATACTGAACGAATGCGATTTTATGTATTTCCTGGTTTATCCCATCCCATGCTTTTAGGTTTACCTTGGCTCCAGATGCATGAACCAGTCCTTAATTGGAAAACTGGAGAAGTTCTGCGTTGGGGAGATACCTGCATGAATCGTTGCTTAACCCGGATTCAACCTGTTTCGCCTCCAGTCCAGCCTGATACCCTGCCAGGGTTGCCTTCCGTCTATTGGTCCTTCTCTGACGTCTTTGGGAAAAAGGAGGCTGAGAGACTACCTCCACACAGGTCGTATGACTGTCAGATAGAGCTTCTTCCTGGAGCATCTCCTCCTCGCGGGAGAGTTTATCCCCTTTCACAGGCAGAGACTCAGGCCATGTCGGACTACATCCAAGAGAATCTGGCTAGAGGATTTATCCGAAAGTCATCGTCACCGGCAGGAGCTGGATTCTTCTTTGTGAAGAAAAAGGATGGATCCTTGCGGCCCTGCATTGACTATCGGGGTCTAAATCAAATCACGGTAAAAAACAGGTATCCATTACCTCTTATTTCAGAGCTGTTTGATCGTCTCCGAGGGGCCAAGATTTTCACCAAATTGGACCTCAGAGGGGCCTACAACCTGATCCGAGTCAGAGAGGGGGACGAATGGAAAACAGCCTTCAACACCCGTGACGGCCACTATGAATACCTAGTAATGCCATTCGGCCTAAGCAATGTACCTGTGGTTTTTCAGGAATTTGTTAATGACATTTTCAGGGACTTGCTCTATACTTGTGTCATGGTTTACCTGGACGATATTTTGATTTTTTCTGCTGACTTGACGTCACACCGGAGGCAAGTATGCCTGGTCTTACAAAGACTGAGAGAGAACAGGCTATATGCCAAATATGAGAAATGCCTCTTTGAGCAGTCTTCTTTGCCTTTCCTTGGGTACATTGTATCTTCCACAGGATTAAAGATGGATCCGGAGAAGTTGTCTGCAGTTCTCAACTGGCCTCGTCCGTCTGGGCTAAAAGCCATACAAAGGTTCCTCGGGTTCGCCAATTACTACCGGCAATTTATTCCACACTTTTCCACCCGAGTGGCTCCAATCACAGCCTTAACCCGGAAAGATGTAAACTCTAAGGAATGGTCCTCCGAGGCAGAAGAGGCCTTTGTTTCTCTCAAAAAAGCCTTCGCTTCCGCACCCGTTCTCCATCGTCCTAATTCAAGTGAGCAATTTTTTCTTGAAGTTGACGCTTCTTCCATAGGTGCAGGAGCAGTTCTGACCCAGAAGTCGTCTACCGGGCGGATGATCTCGTGTGGTTTTTTTTCCAAGGTTTTTTCTCCTGCAGAAAGGAACTACTCTGTCGGTGATCGCGAACTGTTGGCCATCAAATTGGCTCTGCAAGAATGGAGACATCTTCTTGAAGGAGCTCATCACCAGGTAATCATATTCACCGACCATAAAAACCTTGCCTATCTCCAATCTGCTTTAAGACTGAATCCCCGTCAGGCCCGTTGGGCATTATTTTTTGCCCGTTTCAATTTTGTACTTAATTTCCGTCCAGCTGACAAGAACATCAAGGCAGACACACTCTCTAGAGCCTTCTTGCCTCCTGAACTGGAGGAGGAACCTCAGCACATTATTGAACCTTCTAAGTTAGTCTCTGTTGCCTCCACTGATCTGGCCCGGCTTCCTCCTGGGAAGACTTTCGTGTCCACCTCTGATCGTAGTCGTGTTCTGCGCTGGGGTCATTCTTCTAAGTTGGCTGGCCATGCTGGTCAGAGAAAGACGCAGCAACTCATCTCCCGTTATTACTGGTGGCCTACCATGGGCAAGGATATCCAGGAGTTCGTCGCAGCCTGTCCTTCATGTGCCCGTAACAAAACTGTTAAACATCTACCAGCCGGCAGGCTTCTGCCACTTCCGATTCCGTCCGCTCCCTGGCAGCACATCGCGATGGATTTCATCACGGATCTTCCCATTTCTTCTGGCTGCTCAGTGGTATGGGTTGTGGTGGACCGCTTCTCTAAAATGGCCCACTTCGTTCCGCTATCTGGCCTCCCGTCTGCTCCAGAACTGGCCACTCACTTCATTCAGCACATCTTCCGTCTACATGGATTTCCTCTCCACATCGTGTCCGACAGGGGCGTCCAGTTCACCTCTAAGTTCTGGAGAGGACTCTGTAAAATGGTAAAAATTGAACTAGATTTTTCTTCTGCATATCATCCCCAGTCTAATGGGCAAGTGGAGAGGATCAATCAAATCCTGGCTGGATACCTGCGTCACTTCGTCAACGCTCATCATAATGACTGGTAGAATTACTGCCCTGGGCGGAATTCTCCTACAACAACCAAGTAAGTGAATCTTCCGGAAAGTCTCCCTTTCAGATTGTGTTTGGACTGCAACCCAGAATTCCTCTTCCTGTCTCGGGATTGTCTGATGTTCCGGCAGTCGATACCTTGTCTAAGAATTTCTCGGACATTTGGAGAGAGACCAGGTCGGCTTTGGAGAAAGCTTCTCAACGTATGAAAACGCATGCGGACAAAAGACGTTTGGAGGCTCCAATCTTTCGTCCAGGAGACAAGGTATGGCTCTCCTCCAAGTACATCCGTCTGAAGTTACCATCGTATAAATTGGGTCCCCGTTTCATTGGTCCCTTTGAAGTCTTGAGACAAATCAACCCGGTCTCTTATAAACTAAAATTGCCTAATTCTCTATGAGTACCTAACTCCTTTCATGTTTCCATCCTCAAACCAGTAGTGTTGAGCTCCTTCTTTAAGGACCCGGGTACCACTCCTGATCCGGTCTCTGAGGATGATGTTTTTGAGGTAAAACATATCTTGGCCTCTAAGAGAGTAAGATGTAGGATCTATTACTTGGTGGACTGGAAAGGTTTTGGTCCTGAGGAGAGATCTTGGGAGCCTATAGAGAACATCCAGGCTCCTCTTCTTCTTAAAAGATTTCACGCAGGCTTGAAAAAGAGGGGGAGTAAAGAGGGTGATACTGTTACACTCGGTCCCAGCGCTGGCTCTGCACTCCGTTCTGCTCACTCAACTGTCCCATCTGCTCCTCGGCGTCCTGTGTCCTCCTCCACTTCCTGGCACGCTGCTGGCAGGCCTCCAGATGGTCTGCTTAGGACGCGAGGCCGCGCCCACCGTCTCTCTTAAAGGGGCAGCGTGAATTTTTGAAATAGCTAATTAACCAATGGCTGCACACTCAGTACTATATCTGGTCACTCCACCATTAGGGGAGTGCCGGAGCAACGTGTTCTATCATTGCTACATCCGGTTCCGTTCCTGATCTGTCTGCGCTGCGTCTGCAGTCTCTGTGCTTCGCTGATACTGTTTGTCTCCTCAGATCATTGCTAACCCGTATCTGGCTAACCTGGACAATCTCGGCTATTACTGGTGCAAGTGTCATCCCGTTCCGCCATCAGCCATCCATACCCGTGGACCGTGACAAGGTCACTGGAGCCAGCCTACTACCATCTGTTCTGGACCAGGACCTTATCCTTCTCCGTCAAGAACCCTCCACGGACTCTGTAAATACTTGTTACCCCTTTGGTCCCTCTGGGACAGCTGCCACGTGTCCGGGGTCTAACTGGAGGTAGCACCTGTGTCCTCCGGGTATTCCATTCTGGTCCTGTTAGAGGGCCTTACTACGGGTACCCGGGGCTCACTAGTTACGCCCCCTTCGGAGCCCCCCGGACCGCGGTCTCGAGGTTCCACATTAAAAAATAAAAACGAATGTGAACTTCACCACCTCTGCCTCCGCTTCCATTCGTTACATTTACCCATTGTCTGCTGCTGAGACCAGGTCGATGTCCGAATATATCGAGGAGAATTTGGCCAAGGGATTCATCTGGAAATCTACCTCCCCAGCGGGAGCAGGCTTCTTCTTCGTAAAAAAGAAAGACGGCTCTCTCCGTCCCTGTATAGACTACAGAGGTCTTAACCTGATCACGGTGAAGAATAAGTACCCCCTTCCGCTCATTCCAGAATTATTTGATCGTCTGAGGGGGGCTAGAATCTTCACCAAACTGGATCTTCGTGGGGCATATAACCTAGTCCGTATCCGTCGGGGAGATGAATGGAAGACGGCATTCAACACCCCGGGACGGCCACTACGAGTATTTGGTGATGCCCTTTGGTCTCTGTAACGCTCCGGCAGTCTTTCAAGAGTTGGTCAATGACATCTTCCGGGACCTTCTCTACTCCTGCGTAGTGGTGTACCTGGACGACATCTTGGTCTTCTCTCTGGATCTCCAGTCTCACCGGAGGGACGTTCGTCAGGTTCTGCTCAGGCTCAGGCAGAATCACCTCTTCGCTAAATATGAGAAGTGCCTCTTTGAGCAGATTTCGCTTCCGTTTTTGGGCTACATCATTTCTCAGACAGGTCTACGAATGGATCCGGAGAAACTATCTGCCATCGAGAAATGGCCCCGACCGGAGGGATTGAAGGCCATTCAGCAGTTCCTGGGCTTCGCCAATTATTACCGCCTCTTCATACCGCACTTCTCTTCCCGGACTGCTCCAATCTCCGCGCTCACCCGCAAGGACGCTAACCCCAAACAGTGGACGCCCGAAGCAGAGGAGGCCTTTCTTTCCTTAAAACAAGCCTTCTCTTCCGCTCCGGTGCTGCATCGCCCGGACGGCAACAAGCAGTTCTTCTTGGAGGTTGACGCTTCCTCCTCTGGAGCCGGAGCGGTACTTACTCAAAAATCTTCTTCCGGGAGGATGGTAACTTGCGGCTTCTTCTCTAAACTCTTCTCCTCTTCCGAGCGCAATTATTCCATAGGAGACCGAGAGCTATTGGCCATCAAGCTGGCATTAGAAGAGTGGCGTTACCTACTCGAGGGGGCTCTTCATCCGGTAATCATTTACACTGATCACAAAAACTTGGCTTACCTCCAGCATGCTCAGAGACTTAACCCTCGCCAAGCCCGGTGGTCCTTGTTTTTTGCTCGCTTTGATTTTCTTCTACATTTTCGCCCGGCAGACAAGAACATCAAGGCGGACGCCTTGTCTCGATCCTTCCTGGTGTCGGATCTCGAGGAGGAACCTAAACATATCATCGATCCCGCCAGAGTGATGCAGGTGGCTCCCGTGAGTCTAAATCGTCTCCCTCCTGGTAAGACGTTCGTATCGGTACCCGATCGAGAGAGGATCCTACACTGGGGTCATTCGTCTAAACTAGCTGGCCACGCCGGTCAGAAAAAGACCCTCCAGCTTATTACCCGGCATTACTGGTGGCCTACCCTGCACAAGGACGTAAAAGACTTTGTTTCTGCCTGTGCCTCCTGTGCCCGCAACAAAGTTCCGAGACACCTGCCTGCTGGCTGCCTCCTTCCGCTTCCGGTACCCGCTGCCCCCTGGCAGCATATAGCCATGGACTTCATAACTGACCTCCCCGTCTCTGCCGGTTGTACGGTCATTTGGGTGGTCGTTGACCGTTTTTCCAAGATGGCTCACTTTATTCCCCTGCCAGGTCTTCCGTCAGCACCCGAACTGGCTAAAGACTTTATCCGCCACATCTTCCGTCTTCATGGCCTGCCTCGTCACATTGTGTCGGATCGTGGGGTACAGTTCACCTCACGTTTCTGGAAAGCCACTTGCAAGTTGCTAGACGTCTCCCTGGATTTCTCCTCCACTTACCACCCACAGTCCAATGGTCAAGTAGAGCGGATCAATCAGATTCTGACCAGTTACCTCTGGCACTTCGTTAATGCCCACCATTCTGACTGGTGGATCTCCTGCCTTGGGCCGAATTTTCTTACAACAATCACAAGAGCGAGTCTTCCTCCAAATCTCCGTTTTTTGTAGTCTTCGGTCAGCATCCTCGGATCCCTGTTCCCGTCTCCACCTCTGTGGACAATCCAGCTGCGGAATCTCTTGTTAACGAATTTTCCACCATATGGGAGAGTACCCGGTCCGCACTCATTCTGTCATCCGAGCGCATGAAGAAACATGCTGACAAAAAACGTCTGGATCCTCCTCAATTATGTCCTGGGGATAAGGTCTGGCTCTCGTCCAAGTATGTCCGGCTCAAGATTCCTTCCTACAAGTTAGGTCCTCGGTTCATCGGTCCCCTGGAGGTCATCAGTCAGATCAACCCGGTGGCCTATAAATTGAAACTCCCGGCCAATTTGCGGATTCCTAACTCCTTCCATGTATCTCTCCTCAAACCGGTGGTACTTAACTCTTTTGTCAAGCCTACAGGTACGCTTCCTGCTCCAGTTTCTGCTGAAAACGAATTTGAGGTAGAGAACATTCTGGCCACCAAAAGGGTAAGGAGAAAGACCTATTTTCTGGTGGATTGGAAGGGGTTTGGTCCTGAGGAGAGAACGTGGGAGCCTCGGGAGAACATCCATGCCCCTCTCATCTTAGCTAAATTTCTCTCTGGCCTAAAAAAGGGGGGGCCTAAAGGGCGGGTACTGTAGCGTCGGCGTCCCTGTCCTCTGCTAGGCAGGGACGCTGTTCCCCTCACCCCTCTGCTCCAGGTCCGTCTTCCTCCTCCCGCTCTGCTGGTGGCGCGCGCTCCTTTCCGGCCACTGTGCTTAGGGCGCGCGTTCTCCCTTCCTCTTATAGGGCCGCGCGCGTCCTCCTAAGTAGTCCCCGGCCAATGGCCGGAGGACTTCACCATATATAAGGCACCTCCTCCAAAATGGAGGTGCCCGAGCAATGTTGTTGCACTGTTCACTACTCTGCTTCAGCCCTTAGGCTCCATTTCCAGATACCTGCCAGATTCCTGCCAGCCTGCAGTCTGTTACCTGTCTGCTTACCGTCCTGGAGGCTCCGCCGTCCGACAGTCTGTCCACCATCACCTGTCAGTCTGTCTATGGACCAGCCAGCCCGTTCACCTGAGGACGCTCACCTGTTTCCTGTCTGCTAGCCGTCCTGGAGGCTCCGCCGTCCGACAGTCTGTCCACCATCACCTGTCAGTCTGTCTATGGACCAGCCAGCCCGTTCACCTGAGGACGCTCACCTGTTTCCTGTCTGCTAGCCGTCCTGGAGGCTCCGCCGTCCGACAGTCTGTCCACCATCACCTGTCAATCTGTCTATGGACCAGCCAGCCCGTTCATCTGGGGACGCTCATCTGCTACCTGCCTGCTAGCCTACCGGGAGGCTCAGCCATCACAGGTCGTACCTTCCTGTTTGTCCAGAGACTGCCCCGGTCACTTGCCGTGACTTCCTGCCTGTTTGTCCAGAGACTGCCCCGGTCACTTGCCGTGACTTCCTGCCTGTTTGTCCAGAGACTGCCCCGGTCACTTGCCGTGACTTCCTGCCTGTTTGTCCAGAGACTGCCCCGGTCACTTGCCGTGACTTCCTGCCTGTTCGTCCAGAGACTGCCCCGGTCACTTGCCGTGACTTCCTGCCCGTCTTCCCTGGGCGCCACCCGCTGCCTTACAAGGACTGCCTCCTTGTATAAAAGCTCAGAGGTTCCGCCTCCCAGACCCATTACACTCCATATATATTTCCGGAGTAACACACAGACTCTCAGAGGCTCAGTATGAATTAGGCAAGAATATACTAAGCAGAAAAAGGGTACTGTATCAGAAGCGTACAGATGTATACAGTGTTGAGGTAATTTTAAAGTTCCGCATATATTTCCGGAGTAACACACAGACGCTCACAGGCTCAGTATGGATTAGACCAGAATAGAAAAAGCAGAAAAAGGGTACTGTATCACAAGCGTATTGCTGTATACAGTGTTGGGGTAATTTTAAATCTTCGTATATATATCCAGAGTAACACACAGATGCTCACAGGCTCAGTATGGATTAGACCAGAATATAAAAAGCAGAAAAAGGGTA
The DNA here is from genome assembly GCA_033576555.1 of Oophaga sylvatica. Taxonomy (NCBI): domain Eukaryota; kingdom Metazoa; phylum Chordata; class Amphibia; order Anura; family Dendrobatidae; genus Oophaga; species Oophaga sylvatica. Next base: position 50,883,890 of record JARQOD010000001.1, read on the forward strand.
ATGTATCAGTAGCGTACAGCTGTATACAGTGTAGGGGTAATTGTAAATCTCCGTATATATTTCCGGAGTCACACACAGGCGCTCACAAGCTCAGTATGGGTTAGACCAGAATATAAAAAGCAGAAAAAGGGTACTGTATCAGAAGCGTACAGGCTGTATACAGTGTAGGGATAATTTTAAATCTCCCTATATATTTCCGGAGTCACACACAGATAGTCAGCATGTATTTGTCCGTGATACCAGCCGGTACACGGTAGTGTGTGAGGAGCGTACAGCTCTATACAGTGTGGGAAAAAATGAATGCTCGGTAACTGTGCAGAAAAAAAGAATAAAAGTATTAGTGCTGTGTAAAAAGCAGTCTGCACAACAGTGTACACACAGCAATACAGTTAGCAGGCAGCCGATTAACCACCGCTGCTGCACACAAGAAAAACCTCCACTGTCACTGGCAGGCAGCCTAATAACCAGCGCTGCTGCACACAATAAAATCCTCCCTGTCACTGCACACTAACTGTACAGCACAACTGCTATCAGCACAAGCACAGAATAACTTTTCTTTCTTGCCTAACTCTCTCCCTACTGAGAAACAGTGTCAGCAACCTCTCCCTACGCTAAGATCAGCAGAAGTAAAATGGTGGTCGGCGGTCAGGACTTTTATAGCCACTGTGATGCCACACAAAGCAAGCCAATCACTGCAATGCCCTTCTCTAAGATGGTGGTGGCCGTTGCCCATGTCATCTCGTTGCCCACAGTGTACGTCCTTGCTCATTGGCTGAGAAAAGACGCCTGCAAGCATTATGGGAAAACCGTCTTTGGCGCTCAGGTCGACGACCGCATGGCCGACTTCACGCTATGGTCGGGTTTCGCTCGACGAAACCCGACTTTGGCGAAAGTCGGCGACTTTTGAATCTGACCGACCTGTTTCAGCTCTGCTCCAATGTATTTGCTCATTTCATAATCTTTAACCTTTATATCTTGTCATACTTTTTTTTAAAGTACAGGTACTCTTTAAATCACATTAACTCCTTCTTTCTTCACAGTAAATCACCCAAACTCTCCTTACTTTACATCTTGTGGACCATTATTAAATGTCTACCAAGAAATCCTATTTTACCATCAGTGATGGACCACAACACCTACTTGTTTTACATTGTGTGGGTCATTATTAAATATTTGTTATTTAATCCTTTTTTCACTTTGGTAACTATCTGGCCATTTGCTTCATAACTGAGAACCTAACTGCACATTTAAAAAAGATAAATATAAATATACTAAAGGCTCAGTCTACTTCTATTACTGTATGGGAAGTATTGTCGCTTTCCTTCCAACACATTTCCAGCACAAATAAAATAAAGGAGGCTGAATATTTGTTTTTAGAACTATTTGTTATTGTATTTCTGGCCAGAGATATTATTATGAATTGTGTGATTGACAGATTTCTGTGTAGCTTGTCAAAGTTGCATTTGTGGCAACTTTGTCATTTTTATGCATATTTGTGTAGAACAATGCAATGTTGGAAAGATATGCTAAAAGACATTTTTCTCCATAGAAGCACAAATCTCTGCCTGACTATGCAACCTGTCTGCAAGAATAAAATAGCTTTTTATGTACGAATCATCAAAGTTTTTGAAGGAAGAATGGAGGTGGCATAGGTAGTTTAAGGTTCTTTTAAGGCCTTTTCTTTTCTCTTTAATTATGATTATGCAATCGCTAGTTATTTTAGAGCTTCGGAAGATTTGTACTTTTAGCATGTTTAACTTTTAATTGCTTTTAAAAGCGATAACAATAGATCATTGTAAAGCATAGTTCCAGAGATTGGAACAAAAACTTCTCAGGGTTGGTGTCTCAGGGTGAGAAATAAAAATCCCATGTTTTACCTTTTGTTTCAGTGAACCCAAATATTAAGAGATTTGTAGTGTTTCATTGATGCCACTATTAAAGACCCTTTGTTTTTAAATTGTAAAGAAACATGAATTTGTAAATACATGAAAAGTAAAAAAAGATAATGTCTGATACATTTTCAGTATAATCCACGAAAAAAAAGCATGTTTATTGTTAGAATATTTTTTTATTATATTTTATAAAATACCGTAAATGTTCATTTTGTAACGATTCATACTCGTGTATAAGCCGAGTTTTTCATCACATTGTTTTTGTGCTGAAAACGGCCCCCTCAGCTTATACATGAGTCATTGTCCTAGAAAGGCATCAGGGGAGGGGGAGCAGCGGAGCAGCGGGTCACAGGAGACAGGAGCCGGCGGCTGCCACTAGAACCTGTGCTTGCAGTGAATATTCATTACTCTTATAGTGCCTACAGTCATGGCCAAAAGTTTTGAGAATGACACAAATATTATATTTTCACATGATCTGCTGCCCTCTGGTTTTTATGTGTGTTTGACAGATGTTTTTATCACAGACAGAAATATAATAATTGCAAACATATGAGTAACAAAAGCTTATATTGACAGTTAGAATGAGTTAATGCAGCAAGTCAATATTTGCAGTGTTGACCCTTCTTCTTCAGGACCTCTGCAATTCTCCCTGGCATGCTCTCAATCAACTTCTGGACCAAATCCTTACTGATAGCAGTCCATTCTTGCATAATCAATGCTTTCATTTTGTCAGAATTTTTAGGTTTTTGTTTGTCCACCCGTCTCTTGATGATTGACCACAAGTTCTCAATGGGATTAAGATCTGGGGAGTTTCCAGGCCATGGACCCAAAATCTCTATGTTTTGTTCCCTGAGCCATTTAGTTATCACCTTTGCTTTATGGCAAGGTGCTCCATCATGCTGGAAAAGGCATTGTTGATCGCCAAACTGCACTTGGAGGGTTGGGAGAAGTTGCTCTTGGAGGACATTCTGGTACCATTCTTTATTCATGGCTGTGTTTTTAGGCAAGACTGTGAGAGAGCCGATTCCCTTGGCTGAGAAGCAACCCCACACATGAATGGTTTCAGGATGCTTAACAGTTGGCATGAGACAAGACTGGTGGTAGCGCTCACCTTGTCTTCTCCGAATGAGGCGTTTTCCTGATGTCCCAAACAATCGAAAAGGGGATTCATCAGAGAAAATAACTTTACCCCAGTCCTCAGCTGTCCACTGCCTGTACCTTTTGCAGAATATCAGTCTGTCCATGATGTTTTTTTCTGGAGAGAAGTGGCTTCTTTGCTGCCTTCCTTGAGACCAGGCCTTGCTCCAAGAGTCTCCGCCTCACAGTGCATGCAGATGCACTAACACCTGCCTGCTGCCATTCCTGAGCAAGCTCTGCACTGCTGGTAGCCCAATCCCGCAGCTGAAACACTTTTAAGATACGGTCCTGGCGCTTGCTGGTCTTTCTTGGGCGCCCTGAAGCCTTTTTGGCAACAATGGAACCTCTCTCCTTGAAGTTCTTGATGATGCGATAGATTGTTGACTGAGGTGCAATCTTTCTAGCTGCGATACTCTTCCCTGTTAGGCCATTTTTGTGCATTGCAATGATGACTGCACGTGTTTCTTTAGAGATAACCATGGTTAACAGAAGAGAAACAATGATGCCAAGCACCAGCCTCCTTTTAAAGTGTCCAGTGGTCTCATTCTTACTTAATCATGACAGATTGATCTCCAGCCATGTCCTCATCAACACCCACACCTGTGTTAATGGAGCAATCACTGAAAAGAGGTTAGCTGGTCCTTTTAAGGCAGGGCTTCAATGATGTTGAAATGTGTTTTGGGGGATAAAGTTCATTTTCTAGCCAAATATTAACTTTGCAAGTAATTGCTGTTAAGCTGATCACTCTTTATAACATTCTGGAGTATATGCAAATTGCCATTAGAAAAAGTGAAGCAGTAGACTTTGTAAAAATTAATATTTGTGTCATTCTCAAAACTTTTGGCCATGACTATACTGTTACAGCCGCAGCCGCCGGCTTCCAGCACACATCCTACTTACCTTCCTTGCGGGCCCTCGCTGCATCTCGTTCGTTCCGGCGCCAGCAGCTTTTCTGGCTGAGCGATCACGCCTCTCCACTCCCATAGGCGTGGAGTGAATATTTATTACCTTAATGAGCGGGGCCACGTGATCGCTCGGCCGGAGAAACTGCTGGAGCCAGAACGAGTTGCTGCTAGGGCACGCAGGAAGGTAAGTAGGTTGTTTTTTTATAGGAACCATGCATACAAGGTCAGGGACGGGGGAGCCATGCATACAAGAACAGGGAAGGGGAGCCATGCATACCAAGATAGGGATGAGGGGACAATGCATACCCGGCTTATACTTGAGTCAATAAGTTTACCCAGTTTTTCGGGGCAAAATAAGGTGCCTCGGCTTATACTCAGGTCAACTTATACTCGAGTATATATGGTAAATGCAAATATATAAAATATTTACAGCATATTAAAGGGAAAGTAGCATCTTCACTTTATAATACCTTGTAATTTCCTTTTTTGCTATTTGTAAATGTATAAAAACCTTTTAAATAATAATATATATATATATATACAGAGCCAGGACCGTTCCCCGCACATGATGACTGATTTATTCAGCTATCATGTGCCTTGCTCCATCCATGGCTGTAATCTCTCACAACAACATTTCACATGTGTTAGCAGGGGGTGCGTCATTCCATGCTTCCATCACCGTGCCTGTGATCATGTGGGGCCCATGGGTTGTAATGACAGCCGGGGTTCTTCTCATGGCCCCTTTGCCTGTCATTATGAGCCTTCTGTGAATGCCAGCCCGTGGCTGACGTTCATAGGAGATTGTGATTTTCTCTACACATAGCAGTAGCACTACAAGCGATCGGATTGCAGCTTCACATTCCCTAAGGGGACTAACAAATACTGTAAAAAGTGAAAAAAATGTTATTAAAATATGAAAAAAATAAAAAAGCACAAAAGTTCAAATCACCCTCTTTTTGCCCCATTAAAAATAAAACAATAAAAAATGCACATATTTGCAATCGCTGCATTCCTAAAAGTCCAATCTATCAAAATATAAAATAAATTAATCTGATTGATAAATGGCTGAATGAAAAAATAAATCAAAACCCCAACGTTTTATTAACTTCCACAATATTGCAATGACAACATCAGCTCAGGGCACAAGAAAAAAGACCTCATGCATCTCAATATCGCAAAATAAGAAAACATTAAGGTCTCACATTTTTTTTTACCATGTTTGTGTATTTATGTGTACTGACCTGGAGAATCATATTGCCAGATCTGTTTTACCATATAGTGAACATGGTAAATAATAAAAAAAAACAATTGTGCAAAGTTTTTTTGCAATTTCAACTCGCCACGAATAGTGTTCGAATATGGCCCGAATATGTCAAAATCAGATTCGGGAACAAAAATCGAACAAATTTGCTCATCTCCACTCAAAAGGCTATGTGGATGGAAAATAAAATAAGTTTTGACTTTTGGGAGAAGGTCAGAAAAAAATGAAAACAAAAAACAGTAAATTGCAATGTCATGAAGGGGTTAATTTATGACATCAAATATTGAAAAATGGGAAATACTAGACACAGAGGAAAGGGCAGCTGCAGCAGTGGATATGTAGACTGTAAGAGGAGGGGGTGCAGCAGTAACTTTCCCTCATTGTGCCTGAGAATGCATTCTGCAAATGGAAAGTGGGAGTAGCAGAGGTTTATTACTATGTCACAGTGGGCAAAAAAGGAGCATAAAAATGATACAGAATTACATACAAACATATTCAAAATATGCAGCTTAGGCCTCTTTCACACTTCAGTCGTCTGGCTTCAGTCCCAGTCCGCCAGGCGATTGAAAATAACAGAGAAAGAGAGCGAGAGAGAGACCCCAGAATGGGTTTTTTGCATACAATAACGGATCAGTCGTCGGATTCCGTCAAAAACGGATGAAGACGGATCCATCTCCCATAGGCGTCTATTATACAAAACGGCGGACGCAACGGATCCGTCATTGTTCGCCATTTCGACGCGCACAAAAAAAGTCCCAGTGTCCGTTTTGAAAATACAACGGACGCCAAAATTATGACGGTTCCGTCATTTGAAGGATCAAACGGACGACCATCCGTCACTAATGCAACTCAATGGCAAAAAAACAGATACGCCAAAAAAAGGGCGGATCCGTTTTTTTCACACTTTGGCGGATTTTGACTGACATGGAAAGACTGAAGTGTGAAAGAGGCCTTATACATTACTTTTTGGCGAAGTTGCGTGAAACTGGCTTGAAAATGTCAAACATCTCTATGTTTTTGCATTGCACAAACATTTTGTAACTTTTCGAAGTGTTTCTCAGTGTTTTACACCGGTTTTCATTTTGGTTAATCGCCCCTGTTTCTCTTTGGAGGATCTAGCAAGTCTGTACAACCCACTGACTACAATAATGACTTTTAATATACTTGGTCCTCAGTTTTTTATGGGTTTAACTGCAAAAAGTCGAAGAAAATTCTATTGATATCCTGCAACAAAGATAGTCTTATGTGAAAACCAAATTAGACCACAAATATGCCCGTTCACCCTAATTCATAACTGTAACTGCTTCCTTTATAATTGAGACATGATAAAACACTCATCGAGCTATATTGTTCTCGGATTATCTTGGATCTTATTTCTATCGTCTTCCAATTGATTGAAGCTTTTATTCATCCTTTAAAATGACGGCCATTGCATTGGCATTATTATTTACCATTGTCACATACCACATTGTTAAAACCACTTATGTCGTCCATAACTGTATCAGATGATTAAATTAGATGTTTGACTGATAAATAATACATTTGCATTACATTTTAAAAGAAATGCAAGCCATATAGTCCATTAAGAAGGAAAGCACAATAGTCCAGTTAATCACTTGTGGTAATATAAAAAACGCTACAGGTATTTAACAAAGAGGCTTTTGAGACAATTGCTCTAATGCCTATATGGTAATGGCATGGTGGCCTCTAAAGTCCATAAAATGCACTATATATGGACAAAGAAATACCTACTCAATGTCTTTTTTTTTCATCAGCAAACAGAAAATTAGAATAAGAAGTCATGGGAAAAAGTATTAGAAGAATCCAAGGAGTCATTGCGAAGTCTCTTTCACCGTCTTCTAAACATCCATGAACCTGGGACACCAAGTGTTTTGTACAGGCGAAGCACATCATGGACACTGGATGAGATACTATTGTATGGCCATTGTTACTGGATTTAATAATTACTAGAAATAAAGAACTTTACATCTAGTTTCTATCATTTATGTTTCTTTTATGACCAACACAAGTCAAAAAACATTTACTCGACTAGATAAAATATTTATTTGCAAACATATTCACAAACAAAATATTATTATATTGTCCTCTAATATTGCCGTTTTTCCGTTTGATCAGGAGCCATTGGAGACTATTTCCCCAGACTGTCCAGACTTGTTTCAGACTAGTGAAAGGCAAGTCTTTTATTACTTTTGTTCCTTCATCTGTTTTTTGTGCTTTTTCAATTGTTATTGTATTTTTCACCCAGCGGGGGCTTCTGAGAAAATGTCCAAAGTTTTGGTCAGGTATCCAGATGTAGTATTTATTATGACTGCATTTTAGGGTGGCTGTTTGCTCAGAGTAAGGCCTCAGTTACGTCAATTTTTCATGTACACTTGCTATCCGTTTTTTACGGATAGCCACTCGTACCTACGACAGTCTATGGGGCTATTCAGATGTCTGTGATTTTTAACGGCCTCAGCCAGTGCGCATTTTTGAGGATCAAAGTCAATAATGCAAGTATATGTGTCTGTGAAAAAGTTGGACCACACTCAGAGGACATCTGAGTGCAGGCTGATATTCATGGACTCTCACATAGGAGAAGGTAGAGAAACTTTTTTTTTCTCCACTTATGAGAAAAACTGATGCCACTCGAACGACACTCTGATCATAGTCTGATCAAAGTAACCGGTCTATTTTTCTCGTACATAAGAAAAAAACGATGTTGGAGTGATGCCTAAGGCTAGGTTCAAATTTGCGGTTGAGTATCCAGTGTATCGTCCGCAACCGCATGTACAAATACAGTTGCGGATGATTGGCAAGTGCTATTTTCCCTGCGAATTTTTGAATGTACACAAGCCGAAATGATGCATGCGTAGTCAAATGCTGCCGAGATCATACGAATGCATGTACTTGCGTCCACAACGTTAAGGATAGGAAAACACGAGGCATGCGGATGTATGCGGCCGAAACGCTGCGGACACAACCGCAAATGTGAAACCAGCCGAAGATAGAGTGGTCCCCAGCTTGGAAATCTCTTTACTATATCAATATGCACCAACCTTCCATTTATAAAGGGGTTGTCTGATGCAATCTGTCAATGGAGACCCTTAAGGCTACTTCCACACAAAGAGTTTTTGGTAAGTTTTTGACACTGGGTATTTTTAAAAAAATGCAAGTAGGTTATTTAATGGATACAGTATTTATAGTGCGTTTTTATTTTTTAATGATATTTGGCTCAGACAAAACTTTATTGATACAGTCATGTGTGGACTATATGCATTTTTAGTGCTTTCCACAGGGGGAATGCAGTAAAAAAAACATTCATTTATTATTTGTGGATTTTTTGCATCTAATGATATTCTATGGGGAAAATCCACACATAAAAGTCAACTTATTAGCAGAAGAAATTGACATGTTGTTGATTTGAAATGCGTAGACATTAGATTTCAATGAATCCAAACCATTTTGCTCAGCGAAAACACGCAATATCAAAAACTCAGCCAAAACTCATTGTGGGAACTTAACCTAAGGGGATGTGCTCACTATGTCTTTTTCAAGCAACTCGTCTCTGAAACCCGACTGAAAAAGCTCTTAACTAATGCAAAAAATAATGACCATATGCAATGCAATATTCAAACGACTTGCTGCTCATGCGTTCCGTCTTTTTGATCTCCTCTTAACTGCTTCAAGATTCGGAAGCAGTTAAAAAAAGTTGAACGGATCATTCTTCAGGTGGCTTCTAGTGATGAGCGAGTATTTGGAAGTGTTTGGAGATTAAGGTTCTGTCGCCGCAGCTGCATGATTTGCAGCTGCTAGACAGCCTGAATACATGTGGGGATTGCCTGTTTGTTAGGGATTCACCACATGTATTTAGGCTGTCTAGTAGTCTCAAATAATGCAGCTATGGCGACATAAACTAAATCTCAGAGCACTTCCAAATACTCGGAGACCACCCGAGCATGCTCGGGAAAACCTGAGCAACGAGCATACTCGCTCATTACTAGTGGCTTCTGCTTAGAAGCTGATCACTATTATATTCACAACAAAAAAAGAAAGAAAACAAAACAGCAGTCATCAAAAAAGACATCTGGAAGCATCTTCCTCTTGAAAAACCAGGTGGATACGCCATTGTTTGAAAGACGTTGTTACGTGAGCACAAGCCCAAAGAAATGTATTTTCTGTATGTGGTTACCAAAGCTTTCAGTGAATAGTCTGCAGAGCATTTATCCATCAATGTGCTATGTAACACCTTGAATTGCAATTGCACTTTCTTTAGAAATTCTTTTTGCATTGTGATAAATTAATTAACAGTTAGATTTAAAAAAAAAAAAAGAAAAAAAAAGAATAGGGGTCAAACATTACTAACGGTACCAAGCATTAAAAACCTCATACAGTATTTGCCAAGAATCAAATAATCCTGAATGCAGCTAACATCTATTACCCTACAGATTTCCTTGGCTTTGTAACTCATTTATACTCAGAATTTATTTTTTATCACCTCCTGTACCTTTAATTAGATTTGGTGCAGAAAGCAAATTACTCACAAATGGTATGTAGTGTAGCAATATTTAATATTAACTGGAAGTAAAAAAAAGGGAGCGGGAGGGAATTAATTTTAACAATTAACAGACCACCCGAAGAAGTAATCAGGAAAATCAGGAAATCTGCCTGTGGTTGCAGCGTTATGTGTGCTCATTAATAATAAGGGCGCTCGCATGGACTTTTAGTGACTGCTGATATTTTCTTAATATCTTCAGTAATCGTAAGTATTCAGTTTTGGAATGTAGTAAAATTCTGATAATGTTAAAAATGTCAGGAGTCAGGACCCCATTAATAGTTTAGTGGAGGGAGCTACCCCCCCCAGAGCTCAGTCTTTAAATTTAGGGAAAAATGGCACCATGATACAAAATTAATTAGCTAAAATGTGGAAAAATATTCACACAGGGTTTTTTTTTCCATGCATTTAATGCTTGACCTCCAATGTGTTCAAATGTCAATATAGAAACAGTTAAAGGGGCTGTCCACTAAAATTATATTGGGGACCTAGCCTTAGGATAGGTCATAAATATCAGATCGGAGGAGTCCAACACCTGGTACCCTAACTGAACAGCTGTAGTCAACTCTGTCAGGGACTAGATGTTAAGTGTTGTTGCAGGAAGATGGACCAGGCTAGGGCAGGTTCATGTGTATCTGGGCTGGAACCACTGGGGCTGTCACCATTGTTGCTGGGGGAAGAAATTTTTGACCGGAGCAGACCTGGGCACCTGACTGCAGGGGGTGGGGTGAAGATAAAAGGAACTGAGCTCGGGAATGAGGGGCTTCTGGTGGGAAGATTAAGTACACTTAAGGAGAAGCTTGACTACGTCTCCACTGTCTCGCGCCAATCAGAAGGCCTTCTCTTTGGTCTTTCCTATCCTGTCCTAAGCCTAAAGAGAGAAAGGGGAAACCTAACTGCCTCGGAGTAGAGCCCGAAAGGAATAGATAGCCCCCAAACATATTTTAGGTGAGTCAGATGAAGCACAAACACAGACAGAAAATAGTGTAAGCGAATGCTGGGGCTCAAACTGTCAAGATAGAACAGGACAGAAAAGAAACTGTCTGCAATCCTGCAAAAACCCTAAGAAAAATTCCAACACGTCTGATATGCAAAAATACTGAGGCCACACGACCTCTCACCCCAAAATCAGAACTCTGGTGTGAACTGGATGCAAACAAAAGATACTGAAATAACAGGGAACTATAAATGCATAAGCTGTGGCAAATGAGAACAGAGTCCTGCACAGGCAACCCGCAGGGGACCTGGCTCAACTAACTCCAACAAGGCAGAAAACTGAGAAAAGCAAAAGGGTAAACAAATGGCACAGAAATAAACAGCAAAATAACTTATCTGAAGGATGCAGGACACAGCAGGGAGCAAGCAGACTTCCAAATGGCTCAGGAAGAAAACAATCACCGGCAAGAATCATGGAAAGGCTGCTCACTTAAATTTCCCCAGTCAGTAACACCTGATTTCCAATCATCTCCGTCAGGTGGAAGACTTCTGTTAGCCAGGGCAGCTTCATTACCAGCAACAACCACCAGAGGGAGCCCAAACTCAGAAGACAGATTAAAAGTGTTCACAACAGGGTGCATTATATTATATGGAGGACTATGGGGTGCATTATACTAGACAAGCAAAATGCTGCCTATTCATTGAGTGATTGGATTGTTTATGCCATTACAGAAATGATTGTTCTCAGCAGCACATCTCCCGATGAAAACTGCAGTTCAGATATGCTGCTGATAACATGATATTGTATCATAGAATCATAGAATCATAGAATGGTAGAGTTGGAAGGGACCTCCTGGGTCATCTGGTCCAACCCCCTGCTCAAAGCAGGATTCTCTAAATCATCCCAGACAGATATCTATCCAGCCTCTGTTTGAAGACTTCTATTGAAGGAGAACTCACCACCTCTTGTGGCAGCCTGTTCCACTCATTGATCACCCTAACTGTCAAAAAGTTTTTTCTAATATCTAATCTGTGTCTCCTCCCATTCAGTTTCATCCCATTGCTTCTAGTCTTTCCTTGCGCAAATGAGAATAAAGATGATCCTTCTACAATGTGACAGCCCTTGAGATATTTGTAGACAGCTATTAAGTCTCCTCTCAGTCTTCTTTTTTGCAAGCTAAACATTCCCAAATCCTGCAACCGTTCCTCATAGGACATGGTTTGCAGACCGGTCACCATTCTGGTGGCTCTTCTCTGAACTTGCTCCAGTTTGTTGATGTCTTTTTTAAAATGTGGTGCCCAAAACTGGACACAGTATTCCAGATGAGGTCTGACCAAAGAGGAGTAGAGGGCAATAATGACCTCACGTGATCTAGACTGTATGCTTCTGTTGATACATCCTAGAATTGCATTTGCCTTTTTTGCTGCTGCATCACACTGTTGACTCATGTTAAGTCTGTGATCAATTAGTATACCCAAGTCTTTTTCACATGTGCTGTTACTTAGCCCTATTCCTCCCATTTTGTATATGCTTTTTTCATTTTTATTGCCCAGATGTAGTACTTTGCATTTTTCCCTGTTAAAATCCATTCTGTTAGTTGCTGCCCACTGCTCCAGTTTATGTATATCTTTTTGAATCCTCTCTCTCTCTTCTCTAGTATTAGCTACCCCTCCTAGCTTTGTGTCATCAGCAAATTTGATCAGTTTACCCTCAATTCCTTCATCTAAATCATTGATAAAGATGTTGAACAATACAGGGCCCAAAACAGAGCCTTGTGGTACCCCACTTGAGACATTCTTCCAACTGGATGTGCAGCCATTTACAACCACTCTTTGGGTCCGATCACTAAGCCAGTTATGAATCCACCTAACAGTTGCCTTGTCCATTCCATACTTAGTCATTTTTTCAATAAGGATTGTGTGAGATACTTTGTCAAATGCTTTGCTGAAGTCAAGATATACTATATCTACAGCATTTCCCTGATCCACCCAGTCAGTGATTCTGTCATAGAAGGAAATTAAGTTAGTCTGACATGACTTATTAGTTACAAACCCATGCTGACTCTGTTTAATCACTTCATTCTTATCCAGGTACTTGCATACATGTTCTTTAATAATTTGTTCAAAGATCTTTCCTGGTATAGAAGTCAGACTCACCGGCCTGTAGTTCCCTGGGTCCACCTTCTTCCCCTTTTTGAAGATAGGAACAACATTTGCTCTTCTCCAGTCTTCTGGGACTTCTCCTGTTCTCCAAGAATTTTCAAAGATTATGGACAGTGGTTCAAGAATTTCTTCTGCTATCTCCTTCAGTACCCTGGGGTGTAATTCATCTGGACCTGGAGACTTGAATTCATTTAGGTTAGCTAAGTGTTTCCTCACTGTCTTTCTGTTTATAGATATCCTGGATTCTTCTATTCCTTTAATAGGACAGTGAAGATCAGTTGATGTTACATTTCCTTTCTGAGAGAAAACAGATGCAAAATAGGAATTTAAAAGTTCAGCCTTCTCAACATCCTGACTTACCATTCCATCATTTTCATCCTGTAAAAATCCTATAGCATCTTTGACTTTTCTTTTACTTTTGATGTATCCCCAAAATCCTTTTTTGTTGCTTTTGACGTCACTTGCAAGCCTTAATTCATTGTCAGCTTTAGATAATCTGATTTGTGCCCTGCAGGTTCTGCAGACGGCATTATATTCTTCTTTAGATATGCCTCCCTCTTTCCATTTGATAAACATTTCTTTCTTCCTTTTTAGCATGTGTTTAAGTTCTATGTTCATCCATCCTGGTTTCCTTAAATGCTTCCTATTCTTCCCTCTTTTCGGAATTGTTAACGATTGTGCTTTGAGAATCTCATTTTTCAAGATTTTCCATCCTTCCTGGACATTTTTGTCCTTAAGGATATCCAGCCATTGGATCCCTCCAATTCTCTTTCTGAGTTCCTTAAAATCTGCCTTTCTGAAATCTAACCTTGATGTCTGAGTCTTCACAGGTCTTCCTCCTCTTGTTATCCAAAATTCTAAAATAGCATGGTCACTACCTCCTAGGGTCCCAGCCACTCTTACCTCCTCCACCATTTCCTCCCTGTTTATGAGGATTAGATCCAAGGTAGCAGATCCCCTTGTTTTCTCCATTACCTTCTGGAAGATAAAGTTGTCAGCAAGAGAGGATAAGAATTTCCTGGACCTGTTAGTTTTGCCTGAGAGAGATTCCCAACAAATGTCTGGATAGTTGAAATCTCCCATGACCACTATGTCATATTTTTTGGAGAACTTGGCCATTTGATGCATAAAGAGTTCATCCATATCTTCAGCTTGCACAGGCGGCCTGTAGTAAATGCCTACAATGGTGTCCTTTCCATTGTTCTGTCCTTGTATTCTTACCCAAACAGTTTCCACAGAACTCCCAGTCTCTGAAGCTTCAATCTCTGTGCAGATATACGCTTTTCTAACATACAATGCGACACCTCCTCCTCGTTTATCAAGTCTGTTTCTTGCAAATAAGTTGTAACCTTCTAGCCTTGTATTCCAATCATGTGTATCGTCCCACCAAGTCTCAGTGATTCCAATGACATCATATTTCTTCTCCTGCGTTAGTAGCTCCAGTTCTCCTTGTTTGTTGCCCATGCTTTGTGCATTCGTATAGAAACACTTTAGTTTGTGATTGGTTTCTCTTTCTTCAATATTTTTATTATGTAGATTTTTTTGTCTTTGTTCTTCCCTTCACTTCTAATAGCAGAGTTCTCAATAGCATTTGTCAGGTGTATGGCTTTTGCTGGCGTTTTGCTTCCCTTCCCACATTGTTCTAGTTTAAAGCTCTCCTGATGAGTGTAGCAAGGCGACTTCCAAATACATGTTTTCCAGTCTTCGTAAGGTGCACCCCATCTCTAGCAAGTAGTCCATCGTACAGGTAATTCACTCCGTGATCCAGAAATCCAAATCCTTGCTGACGGCACCATCGACGTAGCCAGTTGTTCACCTGCAGAATCTTATTCCACCTCCTTGTTCCATGGCCATCCACTGGAAGGATGGAGGAGAAGACCACCTGCGCTCCCAGTTCTTTCACTTTCTTACCTAAGTTTTCAAAGTCACTGCAGATGGTTTCCAGGTCACTTCTTGTGGTGTCTTTGTCCCCACATGTATTAGCAGGAATGGGTAGTCATCTTTGGGTCTGAAGAGTCCTGATATCTTGTCAGACACATCTTTAATTTTTGCACCTGGAAGACAGCACATTTCTCTTGAGGTTATATCTGGTCTGCAGATAGCGGCCTCTGTTCCTCTCAATCTGTGCCCATCATTCTTCCTCAGCCGGTATAAAGAGGCCGGGAAACAAGTGATGATTAACTTCAATATTGTTTATCACGTTAGTTTAACTCCCTGAACTCAGTGCATGTAAATACAACCAAAATGTTTCTGTGTAGTGGTGCAATATTTAAGCATTTGGGGCCCCATTTTAAACTTTTGCGCAAGGCCCTACTTTGTGTAAAACCGGCCCTGATTATGTATGGTTTATGAATTTTAACCTTTGGAGATAAAAGTTGGAATTTTGAATAAATCCCCAACAGTGTCACCAGCAAAGCACCCCCACACCATCACACCACCTCCTCCATGCTTCACGGTGGGAACCAGGCATGTAGAGTCCATCCGTTCACCTTTTCTGCGTGCAAAGCAGTAATTAAAGCAAAAGGTGGCTACTTTGAAGAACCTAGAATATAAGACATATTTTCAGTTGTTTCACACTTTTTTGTAAAGTGTAATGTATAATTCCACGTGTGTTAATTCATAGTTTTGATGCCTTCAGTGTGATTCTACAATTTTCATAATCATGAAAATACAGAAAAATCTTTGAATGAGAAGGTGTGTCCAAACTTTTGGTCTGTACTGTATATGGAGCATTATATAGGCCCATCATACACTAGAGCATTATAAATGGGGCCCATCATACACTGGAGCATCATATACGGGGCCCATTATACACTGGAGCATCATATGGGGCCCATCATACACTGGAGCAATATAAATGGGGCCCATCATACACTGGAGCATCATATACGGGGCCCATCATATACTGGAGAATCGTAGGGGCCCATTATATATGGAGCATTATATAGGCCCATCATACACCGGAACAACATCCATGGGGCCCATTACACACTGGAGCATTATAAGTCTGGCCCATCATACACTGGAGCACCATATACGGGGCCCATTATACACTGGAGCATCATATGGGGCCCATTATATATGGAGCATTACATAGGCCCATCGTACACTGGAGCATCATCCATGGGGCCCATCATATACTAGATCATCATATGGAGCACATATGGGTCCTATTCTGTATAAGGCATTATATTCAGCCCATTCTGTATTTAGCAATATATGGGGCCCATCATATACTGTATGGAGCTTTATATGCGACACATTATACTGTATGGAGCAATATGTGGGGCTCATTATACTCTATGGGGACCGTCCTATACTGTATGGCACATTATATGGGGACCATCATATACTGGAGCATTATGTGGAGCTCATCATATACTGTATGGAACATTATATGGGACCAATTATTCTGTATGGAGCAATATATGGGGCTCATTATTCTGTATGGCGCACTATGTGGTGGCCATAATACTGTATTGAGGATTAAACTGTCTGGTTTTTGAGCTATTGTAGAATTTACAATAGATATCACACATGTAATGTAAGAAGTTGAGCGATACTTTCCGATATCCTAAAGTATCGGAATCGGAAAAGGTATCGCCGATATCACTAAAATATCGGCGATACCCGATACCGATACCGGAAGTCCATGTAAGTCTATGGGAACAAAATATCGCAACTAAAAAAACCCCATTCTTTCCTTGTAAACACTAAATATACACACATAGAATACATATATATATATATACATGTCATTGTGACATATATATATACATATATGTATAGTTTATACACTTCTACATAGTAAAATATCCTCTAATTCAATTGCCGGGTAAAGCCGGCTTCAGTGAAAAGACAGAAGCACCCGACATGAAATGACACTTGGTGTACATAGGGTTAACCATGTCTTTTCATGTCCTTTGCTATCTAATTTGCACAAACAATTAAATCAGTCTATGTGTGCAAAATTTCACACCTGTAGGGGTTAATTAAAGGTGTAAATTCGTTGTAAAAAAAACGGACTTTTTTGCTACGAATTTACACCTTTAATTAACCCCTACAGGTGTGAAATTTTGCACACATAGTCTGATTTAATTGTTTGTGCAAATTAGATAGCAAAGGACATGAAAAGACATGGTTAACCCTATGTACACCAAGTGTCATTTCATGTCGGGTTCTGCATTTTCACAAAAGCCGGCAATTGAATTAGTGGCTATTATACTATGTAGAAGTATATGAACTACAAATATAAATATATATATATATGTGTCACAAATTCAATGACATGTATATATATATATGAGGTGTAAAATTGCTGAAAAAAAATGCGTGGGCTCCCGCCCTATTTTCGCAACCAGACAGACAAAGCCAGTGAGTGGGGGCAGATAATAATAGCCCAGAGAGGGACCATTATTTTTGCCCCCCCCCTGGCTACTAACATCTGCCCCAGACACCCCAGGAAAGACAAATCTATAATTAGATTCGCCCTTTCTGGCACTTTGCCCGTCTATTTCCCATTGCCCTGTAGCGGTGGCGAATGGGTTAATATGGGGTTAAAGCCACCTTGCTATTGAAAGGTGACCTTAAGCCAGGTTAATAATTGAGAGCTGTCAATTAGACAACTATCAATTATTAATCCTATTGCATGAAATAAAAATAAAACACACACACTTTAATTAAAAATCATTTTAATGAAATAAAGACACATGTTTTTGACCATCTTTTATTTTACTGCAAAAACCATTTCCTGTAATAAAAATAAAATAAAAAAGCAAAATTATTCTTACCTATCCCATGCACAGTCAGGTCCCACGGTGTAATCCTTCAGAAAGGGTTAATGTTTACTGCAGGGACCGCAGCTAATGCTGTAGCCTCACAGTAAACCCCAAATGAATGAGTTCCTCTCCTGCTGACAGGAGAGTAAAGGCTGGGTGTCACATAACGATACACCAGCGATCCCGACAACGATATGCACTTGTCAGGATCGCTGGTGTATCGCTACATGATCGCTGCTGAGCTGCCAAACAGGCAGCTCAGGCAGCGATCTGGGACAGCGACACTGTGGGTAAAATCGCTTAAGGGCCCGTCTCACATAGCGATATCACTACCGAGATCGCTGCTGAGTCACAAGTTTTGTGACGCAGCAGCGAGCTCACCAGCGATATCGCTGTGTGTGACATTCAGCGACGATCAGCCCCCCTGCCGGGTATCGCTGATCGTCGCAGAAATGTCAGGACCTTTTTCTGATCGCTGGTTTCCCTCTGACAGGCACGCATCGCTGCGTGTGACAGGCGGGAGCCAGCGATCCGCTGGTAACCAAGGTACACAGCGGGTTTCCAGGCAACCGCGCAGCGCTTGGAAACCCGCTGTGTACCTTGGATACCAGCTCCCTGCATCAGGGCGCTGGTATCCAAGGTACACAGCGGGTTTCTAGGCACAGCCCGCGCCTGGAAACCCGCTGTGTACCTTGGTTACCAGCGGATCGCTGGTCTCCCGCCTGTCACACGCAGCGATGCGTGCCTGTCAGCGGGAAACCAGCGATCAAAAAAAGGTCCTGACATTTCAGCGACGATCAGCGATACCCGGCAGGGGGGCTGATCGTCGCTGAATGTCACACACAGCGATATCGCTGGTGAGCTCGCTGCTGCGTCACAAAACTAGTGACTCAGCAGCGATCTCGGTAGCGATATCGCTATGTGAGACGGGCCCTTAAGTGGAAAGCTTAATTGATTGCTTTCCACTTTCACTTCAGGTCAGCCAGGGACACAATCAGTGACGTCAGAGGGAACTGATTAACAAAAATAGGGGTTCCCTTCGAAAAAAAAATGGCGTGGGGTCCCCCCTATTTTTGTTAACCAGCCAGATGAAGCAGACCGCTGAGGCCTGGATTTTCAGGCTGTTAAGGAGCCAAGATCCATGGACCTTGCCAGCCTGATAATACTAGGCCACAGCAGTCTGCATATCTTGGCTGATTAACAAAAATAGGGGATCCCCTCGAAAAAAATTGGCGTGGGGTCCCCCCTATTTTTGTTAACCAGCCAGATGAAGCAGACCGCTGAGGCCTGGATTTTCAGGCTGTTAAGGAGCCAAGATCCATGGACCTTGCCAGCCTGATAATACCAGGCCACAGCAGTCTGCATATCTTGGCTGAGTAACAAAAATAGGGGATCCCCTCGAAAAAAATTGGCGTGGGGTCCCCCCTATTTTTGTTAAACCAGCCAGATGACGCAGACCGCTGAGGCCTGGTTTTTCAGGCTGGTAAGGATCCAATATCCATGGACCTTGCCAGCCTGATAATACCAGGCCACAGCAGTCTGCTTAGCTTGGCTGGTTAACAAAAATAGGGAATCCCTCGAAAAAAAAACAGCGTGGGGATCCCCCTATTTTTGTTAACCAGCCAAGTAAAATGCAGACTGCTGCGGCCTGGTATTAAAAGACTGTCAAGGCCCATGGATTTTGGCCCTCAACAGCCTGATAATACCAGGCTACAGCAGCCCCACATTTGGCGCATCAAAAGATGTGCCAATTGTGGCACTTTACCCGGCTCTTCCCACTTGCCCTGTAGCGGTGGCAAGTGGGGTAATAAGGGGTTAATGTCACCGTTGATTGCACGGTGACAATAAGCCCGGTTAATAATGGAGAGGCGTCAATAAGACACCGATCCATTATTAATCCCAAAGTTATTAAATGCATAAAAAAAAGACACAGCAAGAAAAAAGTCTTTTAATGAAATAAAAGAGACAACACAGTTTTCATTTCTTTTATTGTACTCTCATTCCTGCGACCCATCGATCTCCTGTAAAAAAAGAAAAAAAACAAACCAACAGTATACCACCTGTCCGACGCAGTCCATAACGACAGTCCCACGACGATCCAACTCTGCTACATCGCAATGACAGGCAGAGCCTGTCATCGCAGCGCAGCACAGCTGATTACCTGCTTCCCCGCGGTGACGTCATCGACTGCTTTACGGCCGCGATTACCCAGCAGTCACTGCAGTTATCGCGAGAAACTGCATGTGACCGCCGGGGAAAGAAGATGGCGGCCATGAAGCAGTCCAGCCCGTGACCGCCGGAGATCTTCTGCCAGGTAAGTGCCGCTGACTCCTGACAGACCCGACCGACGGACACTGACAGTGACAGTGACAATCCCGATTCCGGTATCCGATAAGACGAAAATATCGGAACTCGGAATCGGAATTCCGATACAGCCAATATTGGCCGATACCCGATATTTGCAGTATCGGAATGCTCAACCTAGTAAGAAGTGAAGTATTTGTCATTGTACTATACCTATATTTCTGTGCCGTATCGGAGCATCATGAATTGTGGTATGTGTTAAAGGAGCCCACTGAGACTCTATGGCCAGGGCCACGAAAACCTGGAGCCAGCCTGCCCCCCTCCACAACTTTAGCCAAATAACCCCAGTTTTCAATGCGTAACTATTATTATAAAGTAAATTAAGGTTGACAAGCTGTAAGAATTGATGTCGTTGGCATTGTAATGGGCAGTGTAGGTGTGTTTACTGTCCTCCACTCCCTGCCGACTTTTATTCCCCATTGACTTGCATTGGGTTTCGTGTTTCAGTCGGACCCTCGACTTTTGCCGATAGTCGGTCAATTTCGTTCGACTCAACTTTTGTGAAAGTCGGGTGGTCCAAACCCGACTCTACCCTCCCGAAGGCAAAGTCGCTCATCTCTAGCCGTTATATTAACACCTATGTGGTGTTTTCTGCATTTGCCCTATTTTTAACATGTGGTATACCTCTACCCTGACACCTAATAGTGTTTCTTAGCACATGCACTTTATTTAACCCCTTACTGTTCATTCACGTGCACAGTCCGTCATGGCAAGGTGTCAGTTCCGGCACCAGGACGGACTGTGCATGTCATGCCTTTGAACTACCAATGCGTGTAAACACGCAGTGGTAATTCAGTGCCGACAGCTGTCTATGACAGCTGACAGGCATGGCAAGAGGTTCGGGGACCCATGCCGTCGGTCCCTGCACCCACAGCGCTGTGATTGGTCAGTCAATCTGACTGACCAAACACAGCAGCGATCGGGCAGGAGATGCTGAATTTCAGCATCTCCTGCCCGATCAGGCAGGAGCTCAGTGCTGCAGTGTCCGAGCTTCCTGCACTGACAGCCGGGTGCGGCGTCCATGCCGCCCCTGGCTGTTAACCCCTGAATGCTGCGATCGAGCGCAATTGCAGCGTTCAGAGGGGGAGGCAGAGGGTCGGGAGCTCCCTCTGCCTCAGATCGGCGTCTCCGCAATGTAATTGCAGGACTCGATCTCTGCCTTGATGACACGAGGTTGTCATGACAACCTCGGGTCATCTAGCTACGGAAAGCCGCTGTGACCATGCTCACAACATGGTCACAGCAGCTTTCTCCATTGGTATAATGCATTGCAATGCATTATACCTGCAATCAAAAGTGAAAAAGTGATAGTCCCATAAAGGGACAAGGTAAAAAACAACATTTTTAAAAAAAAAAAGTAAAAAAATATTGAAATATAATTAAAAGAATTCCCCTAAAAAATACATATTTTTATGTAAAAAAAAAACAGAAAACAAAAAATACACATGCATCCGTAAAAATCCCATCTATAAAAGCGTAACCCTAGTTAACCCCTTCAGTGAAAGCCGTAAAAAAAAACACAAAAAGTAGTAAATTATACTTTTTCCAAGCAGTATCATCACACCGCTTGGAAAAAGTGCAATAACACGCGATCAAAAAGACGGATATAAATAAACATGGTACCGCTGAAAACGTCATCTTGTCCTGCAAAAAACAAGCCGCTATACAGCATCATAAGCGAAAAAATAAAAAAGTTATAGCTCGCAGAATAAAGTGATGCAAAAATAATTATTTTTTCCATAAAAGTTTTTATTGTGAAAAAAATGCCAAACATAAAAAAGATATAAATGAGGTATCGCTGAAATCGTAGTGATGGAGGAAAAAAAAAAAGAACAATTCCTGAATTGCTGGTTTTTGTTCATTCTGCTTCCACAAAAATCGGAATAGGAAGCGATCAAAAAACGTTATGTGCCCGAGTATGGTACCAATAAAAACATCATCTCGTCCCGCAAAAATAAGCCCACAGATAACTCTGTCAGCTGAAATATGTAAAAATTATAACTCTCAAAATACGGCGATGCAAAAATTTCTTACAAAAAATTCTTCCAAAAAAAGCGTCTTTAGTGCGTGACAGAAGCTAAACATGAAAAAAGGATGTAAATCTGGTATCGCTGTAATCGCACCGATCCGAGGAATAAAGTCGCCTAATCACTAATACCGCACGAGGAACGGCATAAAAAGTAAAACCAATTCTTCACATTTTGTGGATTTGTTCATTCTGCCTCCCAAAGATCGCATTAAGGCGATCACAGTGGTTCCCCCCCACATATGGGATACAGGACAAATTGCACATCAACTTTTGGGGTCCTATTTCTCCTGTTACCCTTATAAAAATAAAAATTTGGGGGCAAAAAGATCATTTTTGTGGAAAAAAATATGATTTTTATAATTTTCACGGCTCTACGTTATAAACTTCTGTGAAGCACTTGGGGTTTAAAGTGCTCACCACACATCTAGATAAGTTCCTTGGGGGGTTTAGTTTCCAAAATGGAGTCACTTGTGGGGGGTTTCTACTGTTTAGGCACATCAGGGGCTCTCCAAACGCGACATGACACCAGCAGACCATTCCATCAAAGTCTGCATTCGAAAATGGCGCTCCTTCCCTTCTGAGCTCTGCCAGAAGCCCAAATAGTGGTTTACCCCCACATATGGGGTATCAGCGTACTCAGGACAAATTGCAAAATAACTTTTTGGTCCTGTTACCCTTTGGAAAATAAAAATTGGGGGTGAAATGATCATTTTTGTGGAAAAGATATGATTTTTAATTTACAGCTCTACATTATAACCTTCTGTGAAGCCCTTGGGGGTTCAAAGTGCTCACCACACATCTAGATAAATTCCTTGGGGGGTCTAGTTTCCAAAATGGGGTCACTTGTGGGGGTTTCCACTGTTTAGGCACATCAGGGAATCTCCAAATGCAACATGACGTCCAATCTCAATTCCAGCCAAAAAGTCAAATGGCGCTGTTTCCCTT